>CM050512.1:87178891-87778891 GCA_027563665.1 Antrozous pallidus
GCCCCTTGGTGGTTAGTGCTCATCATAGTGACCAGCCATTCCACCGGTCCTTCCATAGTTCAGTTGATTTGCATATTAGGCTTTTATTATATATGATTAAAGTATTACATGTGTCCTTATTCCCCCATTATCCCCCCCCCCATTTATTCCCTTATCCCCCCCCCCCCCCCGGTTGTCTGTGTCCATTGGTTAGGCTTATATGCATGTATACAAGTCCTTTGGTTGATTTCCCCCCTTCCCCCACCCTCACCTACCTTCCCTTAAGTTTGATCCTTTGATCGTTGATTGTCTGTGAATCTGTTTTTGTTCATCGGTTTATGTTGTTCATTATATTCCACAAATGAGTGAGATCATGTGATATTTATCTTTCTCTGCCTGGCTTATTTCACTTAGCATAACGCTCTCCAGCTCCATCCATGTTGTTGCAAATGGTAAAAAATCCTTTTTTACCACAGCTTAGTGTTCTGTTGTGTAGATGTACCACAGTTTTCTAATCCACTCATCTACTGATGGGCACTTAGGCTGTTTCCGAATCTTAGCTCTGGTGAATTGTGCTGCTATGAACAAAGGGGTGCATAAATCCTTTCTGATTGGTGTTTCTGGTTTCTTGGGGTATTCCTAGAAGTGGGATTTCTGGGTCAAGTGGGAGTTTCATTTTTAGTTTTTTGAGGAAACTCCACACTGTTTGCCACAGTGGCTGCACCAGTCTGCATTCCCACCAGCAGTGCAGGAGAGCTCCTTTTTCTCTGCATCCTCTCCAGCACTTGTCCTTTGTTGATTTGTTGATGACAGCCATTCTGACAGGTGTGAAATGACAATGCATTGTTGTTTTGCCTTTTTGTGTCTTAACATAAAATCCTCAAGGCTCATCCATGTTGTGGAATGTGTTAGAACTTTCTTCCTTTTTAAGGCTGAATAATATTTTATTATATGGGTAGACCACATGTTGTGTATTCATTCATTCATCTATCAGTGAACATGTAGATTGGTCCCACCTTTTGGCTCTAGTGAATAATGCTGCTATGAATGTAGTGTACAAATACCTGTTTGAGTCCCAGCTTTTAATTCTTTAGGGTATATACCCAAAAGTGGAATTACTTCTTTGTTTAATTTTTTGAGGAACCATCATGCCTTTTTCCACAGCAGCTATAACATTCCCCATCAGGAATGCAAAAGGATTCCAATTTCTCCATATCCTTATCACTACTTACAATTTTCTATTGTTTTAAAAAATATAGTAATATTAGTAGGTGTGAATAGGTGTCTCACTTTGGTTTTGATTTGCATTTCCCTGATGACTAATGATGTTGAGCACTTTTTTGTGTGTACCTTGCCATTTGTATACCTCCCTTAATTTTATCTTATCAACATCTCTCATATTATCCATCTACTTAAGGGTTGTTGTTGTTGTTGTTTTTCTCTCTCTTTACACTTTAGACTTTGCTTACTGCTGAATTCCCAGTTTCAGCACATAGTAGGCATTAGGTAAATATTTGCTGATTGAATGTTTAAATGCTTCCCTGGATGGTTTCTCAATCCATCTTCTGCCTAGCTTCACCACCCAAAATGTTATCTCTTATATTCTGCCATAAATAAACCTTTATGGAACAATAGTGCCATAAATAAACCTTTCCAAAGTAGACATGGGACTCAGTGTCTGATTCAGAGCCCTGCATCTAGAGCGATTCAAGCTCTCCCGTAGCTCGACTCACTTGCCTTAATCTGTCCCTAAATTTGGCATTGTCCGCCTTCCCTGTCTTCTCGCCCACCAACCAACCCTGTATAAACCCTTTTATTTGCTGCAGCACCTTTTTCTATTTCCATGTCTTTCAACTCTCAGCTCCAGGGCCAACTCCCTTTCCAGGTGCCCATCCTCCCACCCCCTGGTGCCTGATCACCTCTGCCAGGGGTCTCATTCTCAGAGGCCAGGGCAGGAAAGACCCTGTGGTGAGAGACCAGGCCAAGCTAGGCTGGTGTCTTCACTCACCACAGTTCCCAGGCCCAGACAGTGGTTTATGGTGATCTTGACCTCAGAATTAGCTCTGCTCTTTCTCTCTTATTTTGCCCTACCTCTGCCACCCTCTCTCTGTACCACCCTGAGTCTAGGATATGAACTTCATGAAGGCAAAGGTTGGGTCATGGCTAACTCCATATATCCAACACCAGCATAGAGGAGGCAAGAATCATTGTTTGTTGAATTGAGTTGTCTGGTTTTTTTGTCTGTCTTCAAGCTATTGTCTGTCCTCCTCCACCACCCCCTTTTTCCTCCTCTCCACCCCTCAATCTACTCTGCTCTCTCTTTCTCTGGCTCTGCCTGTCTCTTTCCATTTATATCTTTGTTTAATGTGAGGTAGACACACACCTTGGGGGCACTTGGCTTTGAAGTCATTCCCTCTCATCCGGTGCTTCTCAAAGTGTTTCCTCAACCCTCTGCATCAGAACCACCTTAAGTGCTTGTTAAATGTGATGGTGTCTGAGTGCTCTCCAGACCTACTCTAATGGCCATCTATTGCTGCGTAACAAATATTCCAAAACGTAATGACTCAAAACAACAACCATTTTATTATATCTCACAAGTTTGTGGATCAGATATTTGGGCAGGACTTGTCTAAGTGACTCTTCTGCTCTATGAAGCATTAAATGGAATCACCTGGTGGTTTTCAGCTGATTAATGGCTATGGATTGGAAGGTCGGGGTTCTGGTGGGGATGGCTGGAGGGCTGGGTGCAGCTCTCCTTCTTGCCTTCTCCAGGTAGTCTCAGGCCTCCTCTTGGGTGTCACTAGCAGAGTTGTCAGGCTTCTCATATGGCAGCTCAGGGATCTGGAAGCAAGTGTTCCAAAAGAGGGGAATTAGAAGCTGCTTATCTCTTAAAGCCAGAGCTCAGAACACACATCACTTTCCCCACTTTCTATTGGTTAAAGGAGTTACAGAGCCTATTCCATTTAAAATGGCACTCCCCCACTTATATTCAAAGGTGAGGGGCATAGCTTCCATCTCTTAATGGGAGGAGGGGCCAGGAATTGGTGGCCATCTTTAGTTGGCCTAATCTCTGGAGTCATACTCTGAATTGGACCCACAGTCCCTCCTGAAATTGCAGAACTGATGCAATGGCCCTCATTTACATTAGAACTCATACTCGTGCCTGGGGCTGTTACCCTGCCCAAAGCCCAGATTTGCTGCTGACTAGCTGGAGTTGGGAAAGTCTCACTGAGCCTCAGGGTTTTTTTAATCTGTAAAATGGGGCTAGTAATTCCTGTCTCTGAAGGTTGTATTCCTTTTCTAATTATTATAGATCTTCTCACTGCCATAGCTTGCAGTGAATTGGTGATCTAGGGGAAAGGCCAGTGATGTTCTTCTGTCTTGTTACCTGGAAAATAGTAACACCTGACATCTGTATCCCTCTCCCCATCTGATACCTTAACTGTGCACTTTTTGCCCCTGGTCCAAACCATCAGTGTTTCCCTGCTGTTGTCCTTCCTCTCTCCTTGCTCCCTTCCCTGCTGTCACCCTGGTGCCCGCTCGGAGTCCAGCATTCTGCTGGGTCCACACTATGTTCGAGAATCATACTGCCTTTTCCTCTCTGTGCCTCTCTACCTGGCCCACCCCAGGCCTCTTCCTCTCCATTTCCTTTCTCTCCTTATAGCGTGTCTCTCTCTCTCTCTCTCTCTCTCCCTCTCTCTCTCTCTCTCTCTCTCTCTCTCTCTCTCTCTCTCTCTCTTCCTCTCTCTCTCTCTCTCTCTCTCTCTCTCTCTCTCTCTCTCTCTCCTCCCCCTCTCCCTGCGGAACCTGGGAAACTGAGGAGTCCCTTGTGGCAGACTGGCAGGACTGACCTTGGAGCAGATCTTTAATAAAAAATGAGCAGAGGCGGCAGCCTTCCCTATTTACCTCCCTTAGGTGCTCCTCCTCCTTTAGGTCTCCTGCTTTCCTCTCAACTTGTAAATCTACCTAAGGGGCCATTGCCTTCATTAGGGTCCTTTGGGAAGGTACAGATCCCCGGGATGTGGTAATGTGAAGGAAGGGAGCTTTTGCTGGGACCAGGGGAAGTGGTAGAAGAGAGGAAGGGGCTATATTCTGAGATTGTGGGTTCTGCCTGCTCTGTTTTAGGACTTTACATGGGAATTCCCTCCCCTACCCAAGGCCTCACAACTGTGTCAATAGTTTAGGTCCCACCCTGGCCCAAGGCCATCCTTGGCTGGAGTTGGGACTTATCCACTCAGGGGACTTGGAATTAAATTCCCCACAGACCCAGTTCCCCTTTGCCTGGACCCAGGAGTGACAGTGGCCCACTTTGAACTCTGGCGTATCCCAGGGATTATGCTCATCCTCATTACCTCTAATTCTCACAATTCTACCACACACGAGATAGAGAACCCCTGAGCACTCTTACCCTTTGCATTCCCTTGCCCTGGCTTAGAGGAATAGACCTCTATTTTGGTTTCCCTATCGGCCTGCTAATTTTCTAAAAAGGGCTCCTTCCCTTGTGTTACACATTTCAATGAATGGCATCACCATCTGTGCTGGCTTTTCTCTGTTTGCTCCTCTGAGTTTCTTCCCCACCCATCTCTGTCCTGTTCTGGGCCTTGGGAAGCTGATCTCTGCAAACAGGTTACCCAGGCCTGGACCATGAGCTGAGGGTCATTGTCCATCTCACAGATGAGACCACTGAGGGTCAGAGAGGTTCACAGTTGCCCATAGCCATCAAACCCAGAGGTGACCTGGCCAATGACTTGAGTCACAATCTGTCTGACCCAAAGCCAAGCTTTCCCCCTGAACCACTGGCCTCAGAGCTGTGCATAGGTCTTATTTCTACTTCTCAAGTCTGTGGCCCTGGCCCCTGCCATGATCAGGGCATAAAGCTCCTTCTCTCTGGGGCTTGAATCCACTCGGGCCCTCAAATTTGGGTCCTATGGGAGGGACAGACCTCCTAGAACCGGATTGCCAATTCCTCAGTTCTTCATATGTCCCCTCTCTACCTGGACCTCTTGGAACCCCCAAGCCCACTGTGAGCTGTCCACATGGTGGGTGTGTGACTCTGGCCAGAGGAGCTACTCTGCCCCTTAGTTCTTGACAGGGTATATAGGAGGTGTAGCTATATGTATGGATGTGTGTGCACAGAAAGTGGATATAGTGTGTGTAAAGATGTGGGGGGAATGAATAAATGAATTTTCAAGTTAATGAATGAGTGAAAAGTCATTTAAATGGGTAAGTTAATGAGGCACTGAGTAATGAACTCTGCCCTCCCAACAAGGTAGAGGCAGAGCAAAGAGATTGTTTCCTTTGTGAGTTCTCCCTCTCTATGATGCCCTCTGTGACAGAGAAGCCCACCAAGTGTTCATTCTCTGCTTCCTGAGAAGAGAGTTGTCAATGGGACATGTTTGCCCATTCAAGAACTATATCTCCCAACATTCCTTGCATGTATATAAACCATGTGACTAATTCTCACCAATGGAATGTAGGCAGAAGTGACATTTTCCTGGAAAAGGCATCTAAAGAGCAAGTTGCCCTCTTTGTCCTCTTCTCCTGTCTGTTGGAAGAATGCTGAAAATTCCAAGGCTCTGGGGAGGGGAGAGAGAGTGATAACATGGATGGAGTTTGGGTACCTGTGTCATCACATGGAGAAGAACTGCCTGCTGACCAAGAACATCAGTATAAGACTGTTAGAGAATGAGAAATAATAAGTAGTGATAAGCTACTGAATTTGTTATAGCAGCCAACATTGCCCTAACTAACACACTTATATAAATTAACTAGTGCATGGGTAGGGTCCCTAGCAGCTGCTGACCAGGGCCTTCCTTCATTTCATGCCACCCCCTGGTGGTCAGCACATGTCATAGCAAACAATCAGACTCCCAGGAGGTGGAGCTCCTGAAGGGACACTGTATATTGGGCTTTTATAGAGAGATATTATTCATTATCAAGCTATGGATTTTAGCCATGAAACACTCAAGCAGGAGCTGTGGAGACTCTTGACAGGTGTCAGTGATGAGGGCCAGCCATCCTCCTTTGCCTGCTGTCAGTGGGGTAGGTGGGGACAGATAGCATGACCACACTGCTTTCTCCTCACCCCTCATATTCAGGAAGGGGTTAACGTTGCTCCTGGGCTGGGAAGGACTCAGGTGCAGGGGTTAAAATGACTAATTAGACAAAACTAATCTACAGTGTTAGAAGTCAGGAGAGTGGTTATCCTTGAGAGGTGGTAACTAGAAAGGGCACAGGAAGGCTAGTAATATTCTTTTTCTTGATCTGGATGCTGGGTACATGGATGTGTTCAATTTGTGAAAGTTAATTGAGCTGTATACAGAAGATTTTTACACTTTCTGTGGTATATTGTATTTCAAGAAAAAAAATTAATGCCCAGGAGAGGGAATGTTAGAGTTGGGAGAGAAAATAGGTGAAAAAAAGATGAGATGGAAACAAGGTGAGAACGTCAGCAAAGGGACAAAGGAGGAGTGTGGGCAGGGTGGAGGACAGCCCTGCCCATTTAGCCATCACTGGAGCCTTAGACATTCGCCTTCTCTCTTTCCTCAGCAGGTCACTGTAAGTCATCACCCACCACCCATTGTCCCTCCATCTTACACTGGGCACCTACTATGTCTAGGTCCAGGAAACATTCAGGCTGTCCCCCTGGTGAGTGTCCTGGCCTGAGGACCCTTAACCCCAAGCAGTGTGTGGCGAGTTTTCCATGGAGGCCTGAAGCACAGGCTCCTCCACATTTTCCAACTTGGTCAGGGCACTGGTCGGGGTGGGAAGGGAGTAGGGGAGGCTGCAGAGATGGCAGCTGAGGCTATCTTGAAGGATGTGACCCAGTTTTACCTCCAGCATCTGTCTGCCACTTGAACCCATTGCACACATCCACATAACACACAAGCATCCAACTCACACGCAGCTCACCTGTCTCTCACATGCATGCCCCCATGCTCCAATATATGCCCCATATACATCCCAATTACCTGTCCCACACCTGTGCTTCATATGCACATCCTGTGCACACAACCCATACATGTGCCACATTGATGCCTCATTGTTGTTAGGTGCCATTGAGTTCGCTCTGATTCCTGGCGACCCTATAAGTGAGTGATGGTCACGATGCCCGGTCCTCAATAGCCCTGCTCAGCTGGACTCATGCTTGAGGCTTCTTTTATGGAGTCAATCCATATTTGGTCTTCCTGTCTTTCTGCTGCCTTCTATTTTTCCCAGGATTATTCCCCCACCCCCACTCCCAGAGAACCCTGCTTTCTCATGAAGTGCCCAAAGTAGGACAGTTTCGGTTTTGTCATTTTGCCTCCAGCAATGTTTCAGGCTAATTTGCTCTAGCATCCATGCCTTGTCTATTCATCTACATACACACACTCACAAGCCTAACTATACCTCCTCTACAACCCTCAGACACACATCGCATCACACAACTCCTGACATACACAGCACACACTTATACATACCAACATAAACATCCATGCCCAAAAACATGTACCAGCAAGATGTGCTGGGACAGAGATGGCTAGAGACGGCCTGCCTGTGGGAGAAGCACATCCACAACGAACCAGACCCCCGGGACCCAGAGGTAAGAGTGGGTTAACTGAGGGTCCCTTCATGGAGTACTAACTAACCCGGACCCATCTCTTCTATGAGGCCCAATGTACAGTGGTTCGAGAGGAGCCTTCTCCGAGCTGTGGAAATCCTTACATGAAAGGACAGATAACTCATGTCCTTGCAGGGATCTGCCAGAGCCCCAGCAGGTTGAGTGAGCTGGGGGCAGGGCTGGGAAGCAGAGCCAGGAAGGAACTCCTGGGAGTTCCTGGGCCTTGGACTGAACCAACCCCAGCCTGGCCACTCCAGTGGACCTGAGAGAGGCAGATGACTCGGGGCAGGCTGTCAGTGTGGGACAGGGAGAGTGCTGGCCTGTCTGGAAAAGACCCGCACATGTGTGTGTGCACACATGCAGCATTAATGCACTTAATTGCACACTAAAAGCCCCCCAATGCACTAATGTCATCAGGGTCTCTTTCTCCCCCCCTAGTTTTGCTTTAATTACTTCTTCAGGGACTCTGGCAGCCTGAATTTGCTTTTTGAGCCAGAGGCCAGCTTGCTTAGCTCAGACAAATAGAAACCTATCTATGCCTCCTCTACACCTGTACAACCCTCAGACACACACTGCATCACACAACTCCTGACATACAAGCACATACTTATCCCCACACCAACATGGGCCCCACAGGTGCATCCATGCACAAAGACACGCACCAGCAAGGTGTGTTTGTATGTTACATGGGTGTGTGCAATCGGTTCAGGTGACTGGAATCATGCTGGCCCAGCCCTGTGTGTGGGTGGTGGGAGCGGGAAGAAGTAGTGAGACCCTGTGCATCTGTGAGGCCTGTGGCCGCTCCTCAGATCCCTGTTTCTTTATCTCTGGCTTTTGCACGGCCAAGCCAGAGCCCTCTCCCAGCAGCCCCAGCCCCAGACCAGGAGGCTTCTTGTGAGCCATAGGGGGCCCTGACCTCCTCGTGAGGAAAATCCCAAAGGTTGAGTGCCTCCCGTGTGTTGTAACCTTATATACTTAATCCTGTCAGCAAGCCTGGCAATAGGCATCCTCACTTCATTTTCCTGGAGTGGAAAAGCCCAGAGAAGTTAATCTGATCAAGGCTCTACAGCCTTGGGACCTGGATAGGTGGGGAGGTGTAGAGTGAGGTGAACTCTTTTTCACTTTATTTTATTGACTGGTTTTGAGAGAGAGAGAGAGAGAGGAAGAAAAGGAGAGGGGAGAGAGAGCACGCGAGAGGGAAAAGGAGAGGGGAGAGAGAGAGAGAGAGAGAGAGAGAGAGAGAGAAACATTGATGTGTTGTTCCACTTATTTATGCATTCATTGGTTGCCTCTTGTATGTGCCCTGACTGGGGATCAACCCTGCAACCTTGACGTGTTGGCACAACACTCTGACCGGCTGAGCTGCCTGGCCAGGGCACAGGGTGAGGTGAGCTCTTGTTGGCTTTCAGCAGCCTCACCTTTAGGCTGTCCTTCAGGGCTGCTCCAGCCTTCTGGACTCTTCCTTCTGGAAGGTTCTGTTGAACTGGGACGCATGATGTCCAGTTTATAATGAAGCATGGTGCCACAGTTTGTGTTCTATCTTCAGGTATTCCTCTGAATACCTTCTATATGCCTATTTAGTTTTCTCTTTAAAGCAGCTCCTGTTTGTACTCCGCCTGTATGAGCAATGCTACCCAGAATGTTCTGTTTCTAACCTTTAAGCACACATCACAATGAATGTGTTTAAGTCACATCAGAGCCGTTAGCGAGATCTTGCCTGGCACCAATCACCAGTCATGGCCTCTGGTTCCGTGCCAGGACTCTCCAGTGTGTGGTCAGTGCCCCTCCCACCTTCTCCTGTAGCCTCTGCCACAGTCCCCCCCCCCCCTCAAAAAAAAACACAGCGAAGCCATGACCTTGCTCCTCCCCTCTGAAAGGCACATTGGGCTGGTGCCTGTTCAGGCTTCTGTGAGGACTCGGGTCCCACCCACCAATCACTGCTGGCAAGGGCACTCGACTGGAGCCTCAGTCACAATGAACCAGACCCCCACATCCCCATGCCCAGTAGGTACCTCGGACAGAGAAACTGTCCTGTAAAGGCAGCTAAGGCTGCACTGGGCTCATACTGGGGTGGGGCTGGCTGGGCAGTTCCTCTCTGCTTTCCTGTTTTAACAGAGACCTCCTTGCAGGCACGCTGGGAGATGGCAGCTGTGGAAGTTTCTGGGGGAGAAGAAGATGCTTTCTGTGCAAACAGGCACTTCATGTACATACACCACATATTACATACACATACTACATGTACTATACCACACATACACATGTACATTACATAACACACACACACACACACACACACACACACAGTCAACCCAGTCCATGAAAAGAGCATTTCCATTTCCAATCACCCCTACCCAGGCCCACCAGCCCACTTGCCTCTGTCCCTGGCAGGAGGGAAGTTAACCTAATTACTGGCCTGCAGTCTGCCTAGCACGAGGCTCTCAGCCTGGCTGGGAGAATATTAACACCTGCAGGAGCCCAGGAGGGAGCGCACACAGCAGAGGGAAGTTATTTTTAGGCAGTGGAGGTGGGGTTTGCAGTGGAGCTAAGCTGGTGGCTTAGGGAGGAAGGGGCTACACAGAGTGATGAAGAGCTACGGTCAGGCAGACCAGGCAGCCTGGCCGTGACCTCTCCTAAGAGGGACCAGGCCAGCCTGAGGCCCCCAGGAAGGGATGGAGGGGGCTGAGAGAAGGAGAGGGACTTGCCAAGACGTCCTACCCAGAGCTGTCCGACGGGGCTGAGTTGCCAGCTGGGGAGAATTCGAAATGGCTCTAAAATGGGGAGAAGGCTCTGTGCGATCTGACAGCTTCTCTCCCACACTCACAGGCAGACGTACAGGATGGGAGAGCAGGGTGGTGCTTCTCTGGCAGGCCTTTGAAAGTAGCTGGGCAGCTGCAGGGGCTGTGACTTCCTCAAGGCACGGCAGTCTGCGAATGGCTGGTCCCTCCATTGGGGCCCCTGATGCGAGTCAACACCCTCTCCCATCCCTTATGGAATGCAGCCGCGGGTCTGCCTCCGGCGCAGGGCACAGCGGGAGCATCTCCCCTCCAGAAGCACATAGACTTCAGAGCACGGTGAGCCAGGAGCCCAAGAAATCCAAGGTTCTGGTTTCAAGAGACAGAACCAACCCACATGCAGGGAGAATCTGCCCAGTGGTGGAGGGAGCTACTGGGAGACACTGAGATGTGTGAGACACAGCTCTCCAGAGGCTGCAGGCGCCTTGCTAAGGGGGGAGTTCTGCAGCTAGACTCCCTGGGCTTCGATCCAAGCTCCCTCTCCTTGCTGTGTGACCTTGGACTTACTAGTTCCTCAATAGTTGTACCACCTTAAAATGTTGTGATGAGGAGTAAAGGGATTATGCCTGCAAAACACTTAGGAGGGGTATGCCAGTTTCCTGTGCTATTGTAACAATGTTTACACATTTAGTCGCTTAAAAGGACACATATTTATTATGTAACAGTTTTGTAGGTTAGAAGTTCTAAAATCAAGTGTCAGCAGGGCTTCGTTCCTTCAGAGGCTCTGGAGGAGAATCTGTTTCCTTGCCTGCCTTTCTAGAGGCCATCTGCATTTCTTGGCGGCCCCTCCCTCCATCTTCAAGGCTCAGTGTAGCCTCTCTCTCTCTCTCTCTCTCTCTCTCTCTCTCTCTCTCTCCCCTACCCTTCTTTTGTGGGAACTCTTGTGATCAGGTAATCAGGGAGACTCTCCCCATCTTAAAGTCTTTATTTTTTATTTTTATAAATCTTTATTGTTCAGATTACAATTGTTCCTCTTTTTTCACCCCATAGCTCCCCTCCACCCCATTGCCACCCCACCCTCTGCCCTTACCCCCTACCACTGTCCTCATCCATAGGTGTACGATTTTTGTCCAGTCTCTTCCCATACCCCCCACACCCCTTTCCCACTGAGAATTGTCAGTCCACTCCCTCTCTATGCCCCTGATTCTATTATATTCACCAGTTTATTCTGTTCAGTTTTTTTATTCACTTGATTTTTAGATTCACTTGTTGAAAGATATGTATTTGTTGTTCATAATTTTTATCTTTACCTTTTTCATCTTCTTCCTCTTCTTATGGAATACCTTTGAGCATTTCGTATTATACTGGTTTGATGTTTTTTCTTATTTGTGAAGCTTTTCATCTGGCCTTCAATTCTGAATGATAGCTTTGCTGGGTAGAGTAATTTTGGTTGTAGGTTCTTGTTCTTCATCACTTCGAATATTTCTTGCCACTCCCGTCTGGCCTGCATAATTTCTGTTGAGAAATCAGCTGACAGTTGTATGGGTGCTCCCTTGTAGGTAACTAACTGTTTTTCTCTTGCTGATTTTAATATTCTTTCTTTGTCTTTTGCTCTTGGTATTTTAATTATGATGTGCCTTGGTGTGGTCCTCTTTGGATTCCTTTTGTTTGGGGTTCTCTGTGCTTCCTGGACTTGTAGGCCTATTTCTTTTACCAGGTGGGGAAAGTTTTTGGTCAAATAGGTTTTCAGTATCTTGCTCTCTCTTTTCTTCTGGCACCCCCATAACTCAGCTGTTGGTACGCTTGAAGTTGTCCCAGAGGCTCCTTACACTGTCTTCATATTTTTGGATTCTTTTTTCTTTTTTCTTTTCTGGGTAAGTGTTTTTTGCTTCTTTGTATTTCAAATCTTTGACTTGATTCTTGCGATCCCTTAGTCTGCTTTTGGATCTCTGTATATTATTTTTTAAATATATTTTTATTGATTTCAGAGAGGAAAGAAGAGGGAGAGAGAGAAACATCCATGATGAGAGAGAATCTTGGATCAGCTGCAAGTACCCCACTGGGTATAGAGCCCGCAACCTGGGCATGTGCCCTTGACCAGAATTGAACCTGGGACCTTTCAGTTTGCAGGTCGATGTTCTACCCACTGAGTCAGATTGGCTAGGGCTATATATTATTTTTTATTTCAGTCAGTGTATGCTTAATTTTTGTTTGGTCCTTTTTCATATCCTTGAGGGTCTCACTAAATTTATCAGCCTTTTCTAGAAAATTCTTGAAAAACTTGTAACATTGGTTTTGAACCCTATATCCAGTAGCTTGCTTTCCTCCATTTCTTTCATTTGTGATCTGTTTCTTTGTCTCCACATTTTGACTGCTTCCCTGAGTTGATAGAGTGGCTTTGTGTGCTAGGTGCCTTATAGAGCCCAGTGGTTCAGCCTCCCCAGTTACCTGAGGTGGACACTCTTGGTGCATCCCTTTGTGGGCTGTGTGCACAGTCTTGTTGTAGTTAAGCCTTGATTGTTGTTGGTATCACTGGGAGAAATTGACCTCCAGGCCAATTGGCTGTGAGGATCAGCTGTGTCTAGGTTGGGATAACTTCTGTGCTGGAGACACCCTTATGGGGCAAGACTTGCTTCAGTGGGGCTTTGGTGCTCACTGAGTCTGCCCCCTGAATGTGTCCCTCATGGATCTGAGGAATTTTAATCTGGATGGTCCCACTCTGACCCCTGGGTACACTGGCTCTTGGTTCTCCACAGAGGTACTAATTTAGCCTCTGCCTTAGGCCACCCAGCAGGAGCTACAGAGAGATCTGTAGATTCTTCTTCTTTGTTTAGGTTTTGGAGGTGCCTAGTTTAGGCTCAGCTGTGGAGCAATGCAAGCTGCTGAGGAGCCTTGGGCCTTCTTTTGGATGTTCTGGATCTCTCTGACTTAGCTACAGTTTGTTAGGTAAGTTTAGAATTCAAAGTACTAGACCATTCATATGCAAAAGCCTTTGCACTCAGCTTGGATGGGGTGAAGTCTCATGGCAGAGCAAACAGCAATGGCTTTCCTTTCACCCTGCCCTAAGAGGCCACTGGGTCTCAGTGTCCCGCAGTAATCACTGCAAGCTCCTCTGAGAGAAAGCCGTCCTTGAGTCCCACCCACTGCCAGACAGTCCAGTTTCTCCCCATATGAGTCTGAGTCCCCAGAGTCTCACCTGGAACAGGAGTTCAGAACAATCAGGAGCTTTTGTCTCCCTCCTGATTGAGAAAGCCACCTGCACGCTCAGATGCCAGCTCTCTCCGTGCATGCCTTCATACCCCTGCACTTCTGCTGCTCCTCTGAGTCTCAGTGTGCTTTTCTCTTTCCTTCTAGTTGTAGAATTTCCACTCAGCCAGCCTTCCTGTGGGTCTGGATGATGCCCATTTTGTCTTTTAGTTATAGTTTTGAAATTATTGTGCGAGGCAGCAGTTCAGGTGTTACCTATGCCACCATCTTGGTTTCTCTCCCCCATCTTAAAGTCTTTAATCACAACTACAAAGTCCTCTTTGCCATGTTAGGTGACATATTAGCTTCCAGGATTAAGATGTAGATATCTTTAGGGGCCATTATTCTGCCTCCCACAAGGAGATTTGGGAAGTAGTGAGTGCTAAGCAGACATGAGAGACGCAAACAATGCTCACTGCATGGATAGGGTGGTCCAGCCCCACAGCTGAGGGTTTCCAGGGGCTGCTGGGGAAAGTTGGCCCTGTTTTAGGCAAAAAGAAACATCAGGATAAGGTACTAGAGATGTTACAACAAATCCCTGGTACACAGCTCTTTATAGTTTGTGAAGGGCTTTTCATGATGATATCATAGATGAGGAAACTGTGACTCACCAAAAACGTGACACTTCACCCAAAGTCACTTAAGTATAAGAAACAGTCAGGACTTGAATCCAAGACTGTTTGACTCCCGGTCTTGAGGGTCTTCCCACCATAGCTTAGGTGCCTCTGCCCACTACAACTGATACATGCATGATGGATTAGAAGCCAGAAAGCCAGGAAAGTGGGGAGTGGGCCCCAAAGGAAGTGCACAGGGCACTAGGCTTGGGGCCCAGCTGCCAGAACTTCCATCCTGCACTGTCACTGAAGCTGTGTGAGCTTGGCAATCACCTCGTCCATAAAAGGGCTGGTAATGGGTGGTTGCTACCTAACATGACAAGACCCATATATCAACTCAGGGAGTGGTGCTCGAGTGTGGGATTAGCTCAATAACATGCTTTGCAAAGATACATATTTGATTTTTAATTTCACAAACAATACTCACCGTACATTCTGACCACTATTATTATAAGGGATTTCTTACTTCAATATTTAACTACCAAAGTATATTTGTTTCCTGAGGTGGCTGTAACAGACCACCACAAACTAAGTGGCTGCAATGATAGAAATGTGTTGTCTCACAGTCCTGGAGGCCGGAGCCCGCAGATCAAGGTGCTGGCAGAGTTGGCTACTTGAGGGCCATGAGAGAAAACTGCCCCAGGCGTCTCCCTTGCCTTCTTGTGGTTTGTGGGCAATTTTGGCATTCCTGGGCTTGGAGACGCACCACCCGTTCTCCCTGTGCACATGTCCGTGTGTAAATGTCTCTTTTTTATACAAAATCACCAGTCTCTAGTGTGATCCCATCTTAACTAATACATCTGCCTCAACCGTTTCCAAATAAGGGCCCATTCTCAAGTGCTGTTAGGACTTCAACATATGAATGTCTAGGGACACAACTCAACCTACAACTTAAAATATAGAGTAAAAATCTGGGGCACCCTACCAACAACACACACTCCAAAGACAACTTTCTCCTCCTCTGGAATACATTCTAGAATACACACTAACTGGCATCTATTCCTTCAAGAACTTTGGTCTGCATTTACATTCAAACACTAATAGTTTTTAGGGAGTGTTTTTATCATGTATAGAATCATTTAATACACATTTGTTTTCATTCAGGAAGTTGTGGAGAGCCTTTCTTGTCAGATGAGTGCTTCATTTATTAGCTTTGGCCTTGGGGAGGTTGATGGGGTAGACCAGTGGCCGGCAAACCACATGTGGCTCTTTGGCCCCTTGACTGTTTTAATGCCACTTCTTCAAAATACTCACCCAGGCCGAAAACTAACTTCTACACATGGGCCACGAAGTTTCAATCGCACTGTCATGCACGCCCACAACGTGGTATTTTGTGGAAAAACCACACTCAAGGGGCCAAAGAGCTTCATGTGGCTCACGAGCCACAGTTTGCTGACCACTGGGGTAGATGAAACCACTGGGAAACCACCTCAAAGCCCAGCATCTGGACCCTCCCCTCTGGCTAAAGAATGGCTAGGTCAGCAGCTCAGTGCTGTGCCGGGGGAAGGGAGCTTGTTCTCTAGGTCAGCTCCCCAGTTTCTCTTGTCAATGAAAGAAAATACAAACCTATAGGAAATTTTTATGAGTTCATTTGAGAACATGTCCAGAAGTAAGACCTTAACAGATTGAGAAAATGCTCTGGAGAAGGGTTTTTTAAAAATGCATTTTGAATCAAAGAAGAGAAAAGTAAGGGAGGTTACATAAAATCCATTGGTGAAAGATTAAGGAGGCATGAGAAAACAAAGTGAGGGAATTTCTAGGATTGGATAAAAGCAAAATGGAGAGATACTCCTTTTGCGTTGGTGGATACAGGATAGTTAACATTTAACATGTACAGCACAGAGAGATGGTATGCAGGCAGCAAGATAACGAGTCTCATGTTTGTGTTCCGGTGCCTGCGGTTGTGCCTTCGAGGGATTTGGGACAGAAAATTACTCTGACATTTCAAAGGTATGTTATCCTAGCTGCATGAGAACAACGGACAGGGCTGCTTAGGGTCTGAAGATTGACCTTGGCTAAGAAAGCTACAGGCCCGGGACGTGATTATGGGACTGGGAAGTGACTACCTGCTATGACCTGCCTGGTTAGGAATTTATGACCAGACCATTCTGTGTGGGTAACTTTCCATCCCTGAGTTTGTCAGGCCTGCCAAGGAGTCCCTTTTACGTTCACACTCTGCAGAAGGGGCCCCATTCCATGGCAGTATTAAAATATTTGACCATCAGAAGCACTTTGGCACTGGCTAATCAGTTCGGAAGAAGCCATGCTGCCAGGCATTATCCCTTTAAAAAAATTTTTTTTTTTTTTTTTTTTTTTTTTTTTTGCAGAGAGGAAGGGAGAAGGATAGTCAGAAACATTGATGAGAGAGAAACATCAATCAATCAGCTGCTTCCTGCACACCTCCTACTGGGGATGTGCCCGCAACCAAGTTACATGCCCCTGACCAGAATCAAACCTGGGACCTTTCAGTCTGCAGGCCGACGCTCTATCCACTGAGCCAAACTGGTTAGGGCAGGCATTACCCCTTTACCAATGGGAGAGTCAGGGTGTCCCAGGAGATGAACCGGCAGATTGGGGCAGCAAGCTGATTAGCTGGTTCATGTATTTGTTTCACAACCAGATCAGCTGTACTGGTGCAAGCCAGTTGAAGACCAACTCACCTGGCCCTCCTTTTGGCATCTGGTTCTGGGTGGCCCTATTTGACTTTGAGGGAATTTAATTTAGCTTCCAGAAGAGGAATAGGAGTTAAGAAAAACACAGTTTTGGTTGGTCAGCTCCCCTGCTTTCAGAAGTTGCTCCCAGCAGTGAGCCCACAGGCCCAGGATGGCAGGCAGGAGAGGTGTGGGTGGCTTTTTAAAGTGGGTTAATTGAGGAGACCCATCTTGAGATGTCCGGGAAGCACTCTTGTGAAACTCAGAAATGCAAGCACAGGGAGGGCCCAGGCGCAGTGCCCTTGCGGGGCCTGCTGGAGGAGCTGCTGCAGATGCCTACACAGCTGCCGGCCTCAGGCCCTGGCCTTTTCCCCCTGGGTTTGTATTACTTAACCCTCCTTCACCCCCTTCTGTGGCCTGCCTTGTTGTCTATACAGGGAGGTGCCCAGGGTTCCCGATTAACAGAAGTGGGAAGTTACCCTCAAGCTGCTCTGCCAACTCATCTTGTGGGGCATGGCCTTGAGAGTATTAGGCAAGGCTAGTGGGGAGGAGGGAGTTTTTTTTCCCAGACCCACTTCCCTGTTAGTACTGGTATTGTCTCTAGGCCCTGCCTCCAAACCTCCGTGCCAGTTACCACAGCCCTCTCTGGATTCCCTCCCACATGCATTATCCCTGTCTGAAAGTGGCTGCCTCTCCAGTCTGGGTGATCAGAGACCAGACAGGTCATGGAGCCAGATTTGGCTCTGGAATGCTAATCTTCACTCCACCACCTGACCTTGACAGTCCCAAGAAGCAGTTTTGTAGCCCCAGCCTCTGTCTCCCCCTCCAGGCTACTTGGTGGAACTGCAGCATAAATCCCTCCTAAGCGGAGAGGACAGGGTCATTCTCTCCGCTTTCCTTACTATAATTACCCAACCTGGCTATGTCTCTCTTGGATTAAATGGCAGCCTCTTTGCAGAACCAACTCTTTTGCCATCCAATTACCCTCGTTGTGGGTGCTCCACTGCTTCCACACCAACCTCCTCAGCTCTCTGAAGTCTCGTTCTTGCCTTCCCCTGGCAAAGGCCTCAGCCACCTCATTATGGTTATTAACACACGAATCTGTGCACATTGAAAGGAAATTAATTAGAAGAAATATTTTAATATCACTATTGCCCTTTCTCTATAAGTGTCAACCAAATTCTCGACCAATAACAGATCAAAACACATGTGTGTGACTGGCGCCAGCAAGAGCTTTATATGTATCAATTTAGCCTTTTACAGAAATAGAATAAACTTGCTTAATTAGACCTGCTTTCTGATTTAGCTAAACTTTTCCCAGCCCAGTGAAGCACCCCAACTTCTCTTTCAGGTAATTTTCAGCAACACAGCAGTAAATATCTTAGGGGAACAAAAGGTAAAATATTTAACTGCAGCAGTGTTTGACCTCATTTACAAGGTCCACCATTCCTTACTTCCTTTCAGTTAGGTCAAGTTTCTAAATCTCCGTTTTCCAGCTAATTAAAAGAAAATAGGATTTCACCAAGTCTCATGTCTACTTACTCCAGAACTTCTGTGAAGATCAAATGAGAATGAAGCACAGGAAAATGCTTCACAGACATTTGGTTAAAGTGTGAAATGTCTCCACCTGGCTATAAAGCAAATGGTGTTCCTGGGCTGAAGAAACTGCAAGGAGGCTAGTTATTAGAGAGAAGAAGCTGGGAGTTGCTACATGATATCATTACCCGGATGCTTAGCATATTAGCCTTTTATATATATACTAGAGGCCCAGTGCACAGAATTCATGCACAGGGGGTAGGGGGTGTCCCTGAGCCCAGCCTGCACCCTCTCCAATCTGGGACCCCTCGAGGGATGTCCAACTGCCCATTTAAGCCCGATCCTGGTAGGATTGGGCCTAAAGGGGGCAGTCGGACATCTTTCTCACAATCCAGGACTGCTGGCTCCAAACTGCTCACCTGCCTGCCTCCCTGATTGCCCCTAACTGCTTCTGCCTGCCAGCCTGATCACCCCCTAACCACTACCCTGTCAGCCTAATTGATGTCTAACTGCTCCCCTGCCTATTTGCCCCCAACTTCCCTCCTCTGCCAGCCTGGTCACCCCTAATTGCCCTCCCTTGCAGGCCTTGTCCCTCCCAACTGCCCTCCTCTGCTGGCCTGATCACCCAATACTGCCCTCCCTTGCAGGGCCTGGAACCTCCCAACTGCCCTCCCCTGCTGGCCATCTTATGGGTGGCCATCTTGTGTCCACATGGGGGCAGTATCTTTGACCACATGGGGGCAGCCCTCTTGTATGTTGGAGTGATGGTCAATCTGTAAATTACTCTTTTATTAGATAGGATAGAGGACAGGTGCATGGGTGGAGGCCAGCTGGTTTTCCCTGAAGAGTGTCCCAGATCAGGGTGGGATTCCCTTGAGGTGAGGGGCAGCCTGGGCGAGGGGCCTGTGGAGGTTTGCAGGCCAGCCATGCCCCCCCAGCAACCCAAGCAGAGGCCCTGGGATCTGGGATTAATTTATGTCTACAATTGAAACTTTGTAGCCTGGAGTGGAGCAAAGTCTTCTGCTCGCTCAGGGGCACCAGCCATTTGTTTGAAACTTTGTAGCCTAGAGTGGAAGTCTAGGCCAGCAACAGCAGGCTGAAAGCTCGGCTTCCTTCATTGCCAGGAAAACCCAAGCCTCTGTTCTCTCCAGCTCAGTGGCTGCCTCTATTTCTGTATCTTTTATAACTGAAATCTTGTAGCATTGAGTGGAGGCCTAGGCTGGCAAGGGCAGGTGGAAAGCTTGGCTTCCTCTGTTACCAGGGAAACCCAAGCCTTCCTCCTGCTCTCAGTGGTGGCAGCCATCCTGATTGGGGTTTATTTGCATCATCTGCTCCTGATTGGCTGGTGGGCATGGGTGTGGCAAAGGTATGGTCAAATGTGCATATTACTATTTTATTAGATAAAAGGACTAGCGGCCCAATGAACAAAATCCGTGCAAGGGGCTCAGCCCTCAGTCATGGCGGCTGCCTCGGCAGCCTGGAAGATTGTTCTGCTGTCTGGTCTAACTAGCGTATTATGCTTATTATACTCAATCCCTGGGTTTTTGTTCCTCACAGAGGGGAACAGGAATCCTGTCAGGTGACCAGAAGGCAGGAATGGTAGTTGGCTCTGGAACTGGGAGGTGTATAATTGAGGCTTGAAAGCAGGAGTGCAGTTTAACCCACGCTGCTAACTGGCTGATGCACTTCTGGGAGGTGGAAATGGACCTGGGAGATGCTGCTTTTCCTCCACGTCCCTGTCATTTCTCTCATTCACTGTCATCCCCTTTTGGGCCTTCAGCCCTTTAGCTGTGGGGCATCCCGGCATCCCCAGTAGACACCTTTCCTACATAGGTGTGGTCTGCAGCATGGCTGCATCGTAACAAGCCCCATCGTAGAACTGTGTCACCACCCTGCTCAGCATCCCACTACCCACAGGAGGACCTGGCATTCAAGACCCCACCCCCAGAACGACCTCACTGCCATCACGTGCCCTCTTCTGCCAAACACTTCACCACTCGTCAAACGTGTCCTGAGCCCATTCCAAGCCCAACGCACGCCTGCGGCGGCCTGGTGTGCCCAGCCTGCCCTTCCTGGCCCAGCCTGCAGGGCCAGCTCAAATGCCATATCCTCCTCCCTCCTGGGTTATCTGTACGGAGCAATCTTCTGATTCTGGCCTCGCCAATTGTCCGGAAGCAACCTTGTCCTCTATCAAGTTCTGCACTTTTCTGCTTCTGCTTCTCACACTCCTGGCTTCTTTGTAAGCCCTGCAACAAGGAAGCTATTTAGTGGAAAGGGCTCTGGGGCAGCCAGTGTCAGTGTGGTGGATGTCCCACCTCACAGCATAATCTGGAAGAATCTCAAACCTTTTAGCTTCCTGACCCTTTTATTTTATAATCCTCACCCAAGGATATTTCCATGGATTTTTAGAGTGGAATGGAGACAGACATTGATGTGAGAGGGACACACTGACTGGTTGCCCCCTACACCTGCCCTGACCTGGGCCAGGTCTCTAGACTGCAACTGAGGTGCACGTCCTTGACTGGAACAGAACCCCAGACCTTTAGTCTGAGGGCTGGCACTCTATCCACTGAGCCAAACCCTTTTTCTTGGGCTGTTAGATCAGAAGTTCTGAGGGGTGTGGCCAGAAACCTGAATTTTACGCAAACTCTGGGAGGTACTAATGTAGTCATCACTGGTATGTGGGACAGGCACCGACCTTTGTAAACCAAGACAACCTTCTCTGAGTCATCTGCAATAGGCCCTGCCTAGTCAGGGCTGCTTTAGGGAAGGATCCCATGAGATAGCACACACACCCAAGATAGAGCTAACAGTGATTCACATATACACCCACTGGGAGGAATTAGTCCTAAAGCACAGTGATGTTCAGGACTATACTCTTTGTAACAGTGAAAATCTAAACCACATAGCCAACAGAGGAATACATTTTACAGTGCACTCACCCAAGGGTTTATCCAGCTATTAAAGGAGACATAGGAAAACATATCCACACTTTCACCGGTGGTAGCTGATCTCCAAAGTTGGCTCTCAGAGACCCAGGCCTCCTGGTACTCAGATCTTCCGTGGTCAGTGCACTCCC
Organism: Antrozous pallidus; assembly: GCA_027563665.1. Lineage (NCBI taxonomy): Eukaryota > Metazoa > Chordata > Mammalia > Chiroptera > Vespertilionidae > Antrozous > Antrozous pallidus. The sequence goes on from CM050512.1 coordinate 87,200,329, forward strand.
ACCGGGCACCTTGTGACTTGCTTTCACCATGATGTGGCAGAAGTGCTGCTGTGCCAGTTCTGATTTTAAGCCTAATATCTGACAGATATTACCCTTGCACTTCTGGGAACCCTGAGCCATAAAGAAATCTTCCTACTCTACAGTAGAGGTCTCATGAAGGGTAAGGCCCAAGACCTCATCGAGAAGTCCCAACACCCTCACCGCCCCCTCCCCACCCCCCCCCCCAAAAAAAAAAACACCAGCTATGTGCCAGGACCTCGAAAGTAGAGGAGCAGAGCCTCTCAGCAAAACCAAGTCAACTGGCAGGATCCTGAGACATAATAAAATGGCTTAAAAGCAACTAAATTAGATGTGTGTGCTACATAGTAACAGATAACCAGACAAGCTGCAAAACAGCACATAAAAGCATTATCTCAACTTATGAAATATGCAAAATTAAGAGGACAAATACTATTTATTACCAGCGACTTTCTTTCTGCTTTATTTTTTTGCCTAAATTTTAAACAACAAACATGTATAACTTGTGTAAAAAAACAATGATGTCATACTTGACTGTAAAATCCGTTTCAGTTCCACTGGGTGTCCATAGCTCCACCCTGACCTGCCCTTTCACCTTCAGTGGAAGGTCATCACCACTTGCCAGAAAGTTCTCCACTTTCACTGCAGAGACCAAGGATTTGTGGAGATGCACCCAACACGGAAGGGAATCAGGTATCCCTTTAATTCCATGCATTTATCCTAAACCAAGCTAGTACAATAAAGTCTCTTTCTGGTCGCTGAGGACAGAGAGCATTGAGTCCTCGGCCCTGCCACCCAGCTGGTATTTTGGTCGTTTCTGCCCCCATCCCAACTTTCCTCACACATTGGCTATGGGATGTTAGTCACTTGAATATTACGGTTCCAACAAAGAGGACAAAATTCAGAGTGGAACAGAGCTCAGCCAAGGCAGCCCCGCTGTAGAAGATGGTACTGTTCTCTTAGCCAGAAAATGCCACACAAAGAAGCAGGGGCAGAAAAGAGAGGCCTGGCATTCGGCACCAAGCCAGTACCCCATGCGGGGGAAAGGACACTGAGGAATTAGGCCTGAGCTGACTCTTCTTTAGTTTACACTGTGGAATGCAATGGTGCAAAGAGTAGAGCAGGGAGGAGCAGTTACTGATATCTTTTTTTTTTTTAATATATTTTATTGATTTTTTACAGAGCAGAAGGGAGAGGATAGAAAGTCAGAAACATCGATGAGAGAGACATCGATCAGCTGCCTCTTGCACGCCCCCTCCTGGGGATGTGCCCACAGCCACGGTACATGCCCTTGCCGGAATCGAACCCGGGACCCTTCAGTCCGCAGTCCAACGCTCTATCCACTGAGCCAAACCGGTCTCGGCCAGTTACTGATATCTTAAGAGTTTCTAGAAGCTGCTGATGAAACCATCTTGCTTCAGTCTAATATTTAAATAACATGTAGTTTTTATTTGTGATGAAAAAGATGCCAGATATTCTGAAGTCAGCTCTAATGGGGAAGAAAGCACAATTTTTACGAAAGACACCTTGAAAAAGAATATCAAAGCTTGCTTTTATTGATGATACCAGTAGTCAACTGACCCATGACCTGGAAGGGATGGTAATGTTAATACATAAGCATCATCAAAACTGAAACAGAAAGATATCTGAAATGGCTTTTACAGTGACGCGATGCCTTAATAAGTTAGGGAAATGGACTGCTCACTAGCTGCTTCCTCATTTCATGTTCTTTACAAAGTCTTCGCCTTTCTTGATTGAGGCTTTCAGCTCGGGAATGGCCTCAGCTATCATCTTCTCTTCGAAAGAGGAGATTTTGCCAATGCCTAGATTCTTCTCAACGCCCTTTTTCTGAAAGAGAGAGGAGTTAAAACAGTTTTACCACGAAGTTAGTTTCTATGAGTTAAGTTTTTTTTTTTATAGAAAACCCAACTTTTAACTTCATCTCTGACTAGACCAGTAGTCGGCAAACTCATTAGTCAACAGAACCGCAGTTTGCTGACCACTGGCCTAGACAATCCACACCTGTGGCTCTGGGCAGCTGCTGCAAATACCCAGCGCTCAGGCTTCAGCCCGACAGCCCCAGGCTGGGCTCTGGGCTGTGACACTATGCATGTACCCCGGACAATAATTTCCACACTAAGACTGCTTCCTTATCTATAAAATGAGCATACTATCTACCCACCTCAAGAGAGACTGTGAATACGCGTGGGAGACTCAGCCCATCAAGTACTCAATAGTCAGTAGCACTTCAAGTTATTGTCCCTGACACAGAACATATTTTTGGGTTCTAGTTTCTTTCCCAAGTTGGTAAAGGACTGAATATTTTAATATCCACCTGAATTGAATGTAAGTAGGTAGGTGAACGTCTGACATTAGGCAAACACTGTCTCTGCTACTGTCCATCTCCTTGGACAGCCCTTCCTGAGCAGGACAATCAGCCTGGTGTGCTCCTTTCCTAAAGGTCTCACCACATCCTGCTCCTGCCTGTGCTGAACTGGTTAATGAATTAATCTATTTAGTGTCAGTCTGAGCATCACAGAGAGCCCTTGAGGCCTGAGGCCATGTCTTATTGACCTTTGAACATGGGGTGTCTGTGGGAAGGGCCTCTTTGTGGCCCAGAAAGTCACTAATCTGTTTCTTCCTTGGAATGAGATGAAGGCCAACACACATTTACTTGATTTCAGCAGTTTCACACTTAAGAAAGAAATGGGAACCTTGGCTTGATGGTTTGTGTGAATGAGATCTAGGGGCAGTGGCTCACTGAAGACTCAAGAATCAACCAAACAAAAAACCAGCTTGGCTAAAGCCAGCAATGTGATCCTAGACACCAGTTTCCGGGAACAATCAGCAGAACATCCCAAGAAGGACAGATACTCAGTGGGATGAGGAGCAAGGAACCAGGAATGCCTGGACTGGGAACCGTAACAGCTATGCATCGTTTCCAGACTTCTTTGGAGGAAGAATGAGGCTTAGCAGACCCTGAGGTCAGAACAAGAACTAACAAGTAGAGTAGAAGTTACAGGGAAATGGCTACTGGCTGGGGTGGAGAAGTCTCTTTGTTCAGAGTAGCGTGTGGGAGCATCTCTTTCAGAAATTCCCGTGCCAGGATGTGCCAAGCCCACAGTTTCTCTTGCTCTTAATTCAGTGATACTCTTCCACCCTCAAAAACCCAAGCACAGGCCATGCAGTGAGATGTAGTGACTGCAAAAAAGAACTCTGAATTCTGAAGCAGTCAGACAGGGCAGAGCTAAGTCTTAACTAACGTGAACTCTCTGTCCACAGTCAAGAGACCCAGCCTCTGGGATACATACCCCTAGCAGCAATGGTGTGGAGAAATAGGAACAGTCCGTTTCTTGGGACTTAACAAAAGAACATTCGACAACTCCTTCCTTTCCGTTGATTGCATCCAAAAGGGAAAAGACAAACCGGGCTCCGGCATATGCCATGGACAGGGTGGCAGAGCCTAGGGGGACACAGAAAGGTTAGCCAAGCTAGCAGAGACTGTAAAATCCAGGTACACCTGCCCTGCCAGCTAAATAAAGCACCTGTAAAATCTCCAGCTTTAGTTGTCCAGAATTTAGGTCAGCAGTCTCAATCCACAAACTCATTGCATGAATTAGCTTTGCCAACCTCAAACACAACTCTACTCTATTGAGCGGGCGGAGCTGCCCTCTGATACAGGGTTTTCTATCAAGTGAACATATAGAAAACTTAGAAAAAAGTTTGCTCCTTGCAGTCTTCAACTGTGAACTCTTAATAGTGACTGCGGCATCAGCACCCCACCCACGAACTGCCTCCGAGACCCTACCTGCTCCAGCTTTAGCCTTGACCACCTCCGTGCCAGCCTCCTGGATCCGTCCAGTGAGGGTTGTCAGCTGGTCCTGGGGGAAGTCCACCTTGGGAGTGCACTGCAAGCAAAAGTTACAGGGGTCCTGTGAGCAGGTTCAGAACCCACTCTCCTCACCCTAGTCACAGAGGGTTCCTTGCATCATCAATACATGGGAAACCAAGAGCATTTCTTTAAAGAAAATGTTAACTTTGTTGGGAGGTGTAGTGAATTCCCTAATAAATTTAAAGGACTTTTTATACTTCAGACTAATTTTAGACTTAGGGGAAAATTGTAAAAACAGTACGAAGACTTTCCTCACTTGTTTTCCTCATGTTAACATCTTACACAAGCACAGTGCAAACAGGAGATGAGGACATCTAAACTCCAGACCCTATTAAAATGTCACCACTCTTCCCCCTACTGTCCCCTTTCTGTTCCAGGACCTATTCAGCACCTTACCAGCAATGGACTAGGTAATTTCGCCTTGGCCATTCTCTAACAGTTCCCCAGTCAGTCTTCCCTTGTCTTTCGTAACAATGACAAGAGTATTGTCACTCATTTTGCAGAATGTCTAGTTTGGATCTGTAAGGTGTTTCCTCAGGATTTTGTGTAAGATTATGCATTTTTGGCAAGATTAGCACCAATATTTTGTGTCCTTCTCAGTGCACTGTACTCGGGTTTATGAGGTTGATTTGATATCATTCTTAGGGATGTTACCTGGTTTCTAGTCTAATTATTACACAAAGCAGCTTTGCCTGCTCTGACCTCAGCAGTTTTCACTGTGTGCTGGAGCTGGCTGCTTTGAGTACCTTTTGACTACATTCACTCCATACAACTGTGGACCCGAAACACTGGAAACTGACCACAGCGCCCCACCAGTCAAGAAACCCCTGGACAACTGGGGTGGGGCTGCATCCAGAGGATCCTCTCAAAATACAACAGATCTTTGTAATCTTTGTCAGTCTGTCCTAAGTGCCTCAAAGTGGGTCTTAAAGCTTCTCGGCAAGGTCACAAACATACCTGAGAGATCAGGGGGATGATGGTCTTCCCAGCATGGCCGCCAATGACAGGAACATTGACTCGAGCTGGATCCAAACCCTGGTCAACAAAATGTAAAACATGATTAACTTTTAACAAGCTTTTTTGAATATAAAATATATCACATCTACCCAATATTGGAAAAATCCACAGAAATCAGAAAACAAAAAAAATTAGAAGAGACTGACACCAGCCTTGTGCAAATCTACCATGGCCCTGAGGAGTAGCTTGTCATCCTGTGAGGTCACGAGGTTTTCCCTTTATAATGAGTTGAAAACTGCCTCCTTGTAGGCACCCCTGTCTTGGTCCCTATCAATCTATCTTCTCAGAATCAAAGGATGACAGACCTCTTTCCCACAGCTAATGCTATTCCAATGCACAAGCCCAGACTCATCTGCCCACACTTTGTCAAAAAACAAATCAAAGTAAACTTCAAAATAATTCCAGGAAACTAAGGGTGAGAAATCTGTCAACTCAAACAATGATTGGGACAGAAAGAACAAAACTGGGAAAGCTCAGAACACCCAAGTTCATTAGTGGGCGAGCTGAGGGAGGCTGGTTGTTGGTTAAACTGAGGTACAGTGCCCCTGAAGACTCTGTGAACCAGGTATTCTTATGACAGTAAAAAAAAAAAAAAAAAAAAAAAAAACCTGGTGGAAGTTAAGGGTTGGAGGTGAGCCTTTTCCAAATGCTGCAGCTGCTGAAGAGAGCAGTCCCAAGTTAGGAATCGCCAAGCCTCTGGTGGTGGTGGAGGGAGGGTGAGAGGGAGGAGGACGGGGAGCAGCCCAGGGCAGAGAGGAATAACAGGATCAACTGAGAAGCAAGGAGCTCAGAAGCCAAGGTGCTGTGCCAGTCACCAGGGTCACAGACATGAAAAAAGCCCCTGCTTTTGAGAAACCTGATGTCTAATCAGACGATACAAAGGGCTGTTCCAGCACAACACTATGGAAGCCAGAGGAGCACTTTACCAGCATGGGGAAGGCTTCCTGGGACTGGCCTCATTCACCGGGGAAGGAACAGGAGGACTTGTCCCAAGGAAAGCATACTCTAGGTCAGTGGTCGGCAAATCACGGCTCGCGAGCCACGGTTTGCCACTCTTGACTAATGAGTTTGCCAACCACTACTCTAGGCAAAAGGAGCAAAGGCCAGAGGGTATAAAGAAGGCATGTAACATCAGCAGTGTATGAAATGTAAACTAGACAATTTTTTCGAGCCTCGTGGAAAGGAAGAAAAAGGATCCAGGTGGCTGAGAGGCTGCAGGAGGAACAGGCACTAGGAGCTGAAGGGTCAATTTTGACTCAGGCAATTTTTTAGAATGTCAGACAGGCTGAGGTAAAGGGCAGTTCACTTAGCTGACGCCTGTCAAGTACCAGATTCTCTGGAAGGGGCCAAGATCCTCCATCCAACACTTCTAACAGTAAAGCTTCTTGGCTGAGAAGCACTATCTAATAGGACTTTCTATAAAAACACAGCAGTCTTATGTGGCCATCAAGCACCTGAAATTTGACTAGTGTGATGGAGGACAAGCACTTCTAATTTTATCTCATTTACCAGCCACATGTAGCTACTTCACTGTACACAAGTAGGGGCCCAGGGGGAACAGTGTGCTCTGACAGGGGCAGCACCATGGGAACCCTAAGAGAATGAGCACTACTGCTTCCAGGAAACTGGGGTACAAGTTTCAGGAAGCCAGAACCCCGGCTCTCCAGCCTGTGCACTCTCAGCTTCAATGTGATCTTCTCCACAAAGCCTTAAAGTGTCTCTTCATTCAACAGAGCTCCCAAGGCCTGGGGCCATGTCTTATGGACTTGACGACCGACCGCCACACTAGAATCAGTCCTGAAGAACATGCTGAAGTGTGGATTAAAGCAGGTCGTCATCAGAACTCCAGAGACAGACCTGTCTGGTTCACAGGGGAGTAGAATAAAGGCCAATAGTCCTGTGTGTGCACTTCCCACTAAGCTGTGTGCGTGACAATGTTCCCTACGTTAGAGGCTCCTCTTATCCGAAAAGTCAGGAAAAAAATGGTCTGAAGTTCAAGGAAACTTTTTGGGGCCAAAATAAATGGTTCTGCTGGATCCACAACAAAAAGATTCTACAGCGAGTTGTGAAAGGCACGGAAAACGCCAGATCTAGCACTGATGCCAAACCCGTCCACAGCTCAGTCCAGCAGCCCAGGAAGAAGCAGACAGCTGACAAGATCAGAACTCTCTGAGAAAAGCTACCGAAGGTAACCCAAGAAGGGGAGTCAGAACTACAGCCTGGGGACAGCAATTCTGCTCTTAGGATCTATCCAATAATTTATCTAATGATTAGCAGGTAAATCCTGTTAATACTAGTTTTCAGAGGCAATGAGCTTGAAGAGCACAACTCAGTCCAGCCAATGAGAAACCCAGGGAAAGCCTGAACCTCTAAAGCATCAAGAGAAGAGTGAGCTAAGTCAAGACTAAAGCTGTTGGTTTAAATCTGCAGGGGCCTGCTGATGCCCCAAGAAAATGTGAGAGCTATTTCTCACCACAGGGCAAGTTATTAAAAACATGTAAGCCAGCCAGGGTGGCTCGTTGGTTGAGCCTCCTCCCATGAACCCAAGAGGTCACTGGTTTGATTACTGGTTAGGGCACACGCTGAGATTGCAGTCTTGATCCCCAGTAGGGGGCGTATAGGAGGTAACCGACTAGTGTTTCTCATCGATGTTTCTTTCTATCCCTCTCCGTTCTTTAAAATCAATAAAAATATATTTTAAAAAATTTAAAATAATTAAGACTCCCAAATTACAAGTGACCTGTAAATGCCCTGATGTTTTCTATGTCCATAAAAGAACCACGGATGGCCCAGAGAAGTTCAGAAATGGGAGCTTGAAAGATACCCGATGTGGCTCTTACCTTCAGTTCTGCAACAAAAGCATTGGCTCTGACAACGTCCAGGGTTGTCACCCCAAATATCTTATTGGGGTTGTATACTCCATGCTTCTTAAAAACTTCAGATGTGATTGGGATAGTGGAGTTAACCTAATAAATCCAAGAGACAGCATAATTTGCCAGGCATTCTGAGAACATAGTCATGTATCAAAAGAGATGGGTTATAGGGGTGGACTTCCTCTGCTACCTTCTCCCTCCACATGAACAAAGAATCTCTGCACTGCAGCAGGGGCCCTTCCCCTTGGTATCCCTGAGCCTAAAGTTCAAATGTGCATGACACCCTGGAACTATCAACTTTAAAATGTTACGATGGCTACACAGGGCATCTTCAGCTCCAGCTAGAACTTACACCTGAATGGCCATTCCTAACAAGAGCCTAGCACAGGGCTAAAAGCTCAGATGGCACAGGGTCAAGTCCCAGCTCTGTCACTCCATTGGTAACCCAGGGAAAGCTACTCTAACTACCTAAGACTTGGGTTCTTTATCTGTCAATGGGGATAAAACTACCTCATAAGGCTGTTGAGAAGATTAAATGATTATGAACATGTACATTCCTAACATTTGGTTCACAGAAACAATGTAATTAAAACTAAACAGCAAGGTATATATTAGGCACTAGTCAGCTCCCTGATAAAAGAAGCAACCACTTTCTACTTTTGACCAAATGGTTCTGTGGAAGGGTGAGCAGGCAGGGAAAGACAGGATTGTCTTCTCAGAGGCCACTACATAAGCTCTGGGTATTTATTAATGGTCATGTTCCTCAGTCAATATCACTGTCATGCTCAGAGGCCAGAATCCAGTCAATCAGGAGGGAGGAATGAATGAAGAGGGCTGCTGCTAAATACAACCCAAGGATCTGCTAGGACGGTCGTGGGAACCTTAACCTTCTCAGAGAGGACACAGCAGTTTCTGAACTGAAGATTAATTAGGCAGGACCTGATGTGAATGCATATGAGATACATGTGTAAGTTTGAGAAGAAAGGGAGCATTGGGAAACTGGGAATTGCAAACCTTAGGTAGAACATTGTAAAAGTTCAACAGGCTCCCACAATCATGGCTAAAAGAAGCCTTGAGAATGTATTTATTTTCCTGGTTGAGAAACTAAGATTATTCAGATAAGGTAAGTGATTTGCCCAAAGGCATACATTTGATGGAAAAACCAGGTTAAAACCCACTTAAGTCTATGCCAGAAGGAATCCTTAGGAAATAAATGTAAGGACCTCTTCTTAGTGCCCTCAACTTACCATTTCAGTATGTCAGTCTGATCATTCTCCCTATAGGACATTAGCACACTTTTGCTGTGAGCTTATGTATCAGCAACACTCACCGGATTTGCAATGATACAGATCATGGCCTCAGGGCAGTTCTGGGCACAGGCAGCAGTCAGGGTGGCCACAATTGTGGCATTGGTGTTGAACAGGTCATCCCGAGTCATGCCTGAGAATGATCCAATTCAAGATGTTCACAAAGCACAGGACAAATTTCTAAATATGTGCCAAGAGCTGTGTGTTAGCTGTCAAACATGAGTGAACACTGGGTCCCCATTTTATTTATTTAAATATATTTTTATTGATTTCACACAGGAAGGTAGAGGAAGAGATGGGAACATCAGTGATGAGAATCATTGATTCGCTGCCTCCTGCATGCCCCCCCACTAGGGACTGAGTCCACAATCCTGATGCTCTATCTACTGAGCCAAACAAGCCAGGGTAGGGTGCCCGTTTTAAGTTAAACTACCTTGTAGGGGAAACAGACCAGTGTGACAAGTGCTGAAACAGAGGTCTGTGAGGGTGAGGAGAGGGGATAGGAGTCAGGAAGAGTGATTTCTGAGGAGGGGGGTCATAAAGAATTCCCAAGGTGGAAACAGGTGGAAGAAAGGGCATTCCAAGGAGGAGGGATGAGCAGGAAACACAAGAGGCCTTGATTTTTATCACTCGGGCAATGGAAAGCTTTGAAATTTTTTCTGTAGCAGAGAGACCTGATTAGATTCATTTTTCATGGAAAATCACTTCCTCAACTGACTTGTAGGTAGATGCTAGGGAAGGCTTTCAAATAAATACACACCTGGTTTTCTCGGGACTCCAGCTGGAATAACCACCAAATCACAACCTTTCAGGCAGTCTGGCAGCTGCTCAGATCCGAGGTAGCCTAGGAAAAAAAAAAAAAAAAAACGCCCAAGAGAGCAATCTTATAGTTTGCAACCAAGAGAGGTTAGCACATCTATGGGGACAGAACCCAGAGAACTGTCCCACCTGTGTCCTGTGACAACAGGCCACAGAAAGGCTGGCACGCCCACCTGTGATTCGATTCCTTTCCTTGAGGACAGCCATCCTGTGAGCCTGACATTTCCAGCTGGTAGGAATGCCCCCCTTTCATTCTTCTTTCCTCCAGCCTCCATTTGCCCAGGCCTGGATTCAGAATGGGTTAACCCTCCAGGTTTGCATAAAACCAAACCAAGCCAGCTGCTAATCTTTACTCCCTAGCACATGTAAGTCATTTTCAGCTTCCAGTTAGAAGAGTTGTTTACTCTACATCATGATCATCCTAAAAAAAATGCCACCTTAGGGTCAGACCAGAAGGCACAATGAAGGCCACGAAACAAACCCTATGCTGATAAAAAAGAACTCTAAGTATTAGTACCTATTTTGTTTGTTCCTAGTATTGGGGGAAAATAAGGTCTATATTCAAGGATTTCAGGGAAATTTTCTCTAAGACCAAATCTGCTTTTAGTAGACTTTTTCCTTATTTGCAAAAGCTTTCAGAAACTCAAATCCACAACGCAAAAGAAAATGAAAAAATTCAGGGGACTGTGGAGGCTCATAAACATGATTTGACAGTCAGCCTCCTGTGTTGTTTGTGCCTTCCTAGACAGTAATTTGGTGCTTACAGTAACAGCTTTAATGCAGTCACACTTACTCTACGTGCCCTAGGACTCTAAGAAACAAAATATAAAGATGAGGATATTTATCACAGCTTATATATTTAGAGGAAAACAGGAAAGAGCCAATGGCCAATAGTATGGGAATAATAATAAATGATAAATTATAGTAAAGCTTTAAAAGGATGTCACCAACAACTTGGTACATGGGAAATGTTGCTAAGATGTAAGGGTAAAATAGGCAGGACATATAATTTTATGTAATTATTAATTACTTCTTGGATAACATATCTCTCTCTCTCAAATAGGAAGGCAGATTTGTCTAAGGTTGCGACGCTTTGGAGAAAGTAATCCTGGATGGACAGCTGGCCCATAACATGGGCATGGGACCTGCAACGACCAGGAACAGCATTTCCCACTGCCCCAGGTCCAGCAGGAGGCTCCCCATTCACCATCTTCACAACACTTTCCAAGTCAGAAAAAATTTTAAATGGACAGATCACACCATCTTTATTTTTTGGAAAGATACTGTCACTTAAATTTTTATAGACTCAAGTCCAAAAAAGTGTGATCATTTGTAAAAGTTAATTCTAAACTGAACACGAATATCCCAAGTCTCTGAACACCTAGTTTCATCCAAGGCTCTTACTGTAAACTTGGATCTTAGCCTCCTAGGGAGAAGAGATATTAAGTTCTCCGGGCCCAGCGTACCTTTCACAGTCGCTCTGGTCTCAATGTGGCTCAAATCTGCAGCCACTCCAGGTGTATGAGCAATATCATAGAGGGTCAGGCGGCTCACCAAAGGACTATTCTTCAGGAGAAGTGAAAGGGGCTGCCCAATTCCTCCAGAAGCCCCGAGCACAGCTACTTTAGCATTGTTCTAAAAAGAGGCACAGAGAAAGAACTCTTAAGATAAAATCAGCATTAAATGGATTCGCATTAAAAGGATACCTCCTGCAAAGTACTGCACTGGCCTCTTATTGCACAGATGCCAAAGGAAGATACAACCGTAATTGTGCCGTCCACAGATCCAGTTTCCTTGTGAAGGTTAGAGGCTTGCCTTAGGAACATGGGGAAGAACTCATGTCTGTAGAGATTTGTGACAGGGTATACTTATAGCAGCCTCTGAGAGATGAATAAGCTTTACTCATTCAGGCAGCTGGACTGCTAACAGCAGCCTTACTTTCAATCTGCAATTTTAAAAACTATAAACTAACATTTATTGAGCACCTACCCACAGGCTAGCCATCGCACATGGGACTGCAGTAATGAAGACCTTTGCTGGCTCTGGAGGGGACAAGCAGATGTGTGAGGAGCTGAGGGAAAAGAGCTATGTATACTGTTGTGCAGAAGAGACAGAGTGGCAATCAACTGCCTGGGGGACGAGGGATCAGGTAAGATTCCAGCATAATCTTGGCTGGAGCCTAAGGCAGGATTAGGAGGGATGTCTCTGTTTAAAAAGTTCCTTCTCTCCCAGGTAAGTTAGATCTGCATGCAGCCCCAGACTCCTTACCCCAAATCAACTCCCAAACTTTGGTGTTCATTAGAATCACCTAATGAGGTCACAGAACAGAGGGCCAGGCTCTTCCAAATAGGCTCTATCAAATTCCTCTAGTGATTCTGACACCAAAGTTTGAGAATCACTACTGCTCCACATCAAGCAGCAGTTGGCCTGGGCATGTTAGCTGGAAGCTTTAAAAGTGATAGCTTAGTTGGGAGGGTGGGGGTCAATCCAAAGAAAACTAATGCCTCATTAACATCTGTATCACTTTAATGGTCAGCTTACTGGAACTAAAGTCATAAAACCTGACTTTAAACAGCCACTTTGAGCTAAATAGATCTAATTGGTCATCATCTAATCACCTTTATTTTTTAAAAAAAAGCTTCATTGAGATGTTATTTTCCATACCATACAATTTGCTCATTTAAAATGTACAATCCAATGGTTTTTAGTATATTCAGAGTTGTACAATCATTACCCTATAAAGCAACTCTTATTTTCCCTACAACCCCTGGCAACCACTAGCCTTCTTTAGTCTCTATGGACCTGCCTTTGCCTATTCTGGATATTTCACATGAATGGTACCACACAACACATGGCTTTTTATGTTGGCTTCTTTTACTGATAATGTTTTAAAGGTTAATCCACATTGTTATCAATACCCTTTTTCCTTTAGCCATTCATCTGTTGATGAACAATTGGTTAACTTTCCACCTTTTGGCTATCATGAATAGTGCTGCTATTATGAAGATGCATGTATAAGTTTTTGTGCAGACATTTTTTTAACTTTATTGATTTTTAGAGGAAGGGAGAGGGTTAGAGAAAGAAAAACACCATCGACTGGCTGCCTCTTGCACATCATTACTGGGGACTGAGCCCGCAACCCAGGCACGGTGACCTCTTGGTTCCTGGGTCAATATTCAATCACTGAATGGCAGGGCTGTCTAAATCTCTTGGTTATATACCGAGGAGTGGGACTGATGGGTCATGCGGCTACTTCATGTTTAATCTTTTGAGAAACTGTTAGACTGTTTTCCAAAATGGCCGATAGTCATCCATTAAACCTCACTACAATTCAACAGCCACCTACTTCTACTACTCACCAGAATGACTTGCTCACAAAGACTTGCAAATTTAACACCTAGTGTGTTAAGTGACACTGAGGCAGATTCTCAAGAGCGGCAGCACAAACAGGGGTGGAACAAACTGTTCGAGGGGGTTTTGAAGGTGTAGTTTACCAGGTGGATAATGGAGGAGGAGACAAGTAGTCCCACCAGTTCTTTATGACGCTAGCACTGTGAGATAGATAAGGAGAAAGGAAGAAGGGAGGGCAAAGCACAGAACGATTGGGTCGTGGTGGGCAATGGGAAACTATGGAAGGGCCTCAAAAGCTGAGAAGAGCATGACCAGATCTGGGTTTTAGAAAGATATGAGAGAGTGGAAGATGGATTGGAAATATACAATAGAATCAAGAATATTACTATAATAGTTTAGACATGATTGAAGAGTAGGATAAAGGGAGCAACAAGGATGGACAGATTATGAGGGATTTGAGGAACAGTAGCTATAGATTAAGTCACCCCGCCTTCCCATCTTCACCCAAAAGGTGAGTAGAGGAAGGAACCTGGGGTGACAATTTCTAGCTCAAGCAGACAGCGCTGCCTTTAACCAATAGAGAGAACTGACGAGAGTTTAGAGGTTTTGAAGAAAGGATAACAAGTTGTTTGGCACACTGAATTTGGGCCACTTGAAACATCCATGCACAGTAGGTACCGGACAAAAGACTTGGTCTGGAGGTCACAGTGTCTGCACTGGAATTAATGGAAGCCAGGAACATGGACAAGGCACAAGAAGGAATGGAGTGAGAAGAGCACTAGGGACAGAACACCAGCATTTAGGGGTGGGAGGAAGGCCACCCCAAACCAGACATTTTAAACCAATTCAATTACTACTACTTCTTTATTTTTAATGCATTTAAAAAATATATTTTATTGATTTTTTTACAGAGAGGAAGGGAGAGGGATAGAAAGTCAGAAACATTGCTGAGAGAGCATCGACCAGCTGCCTCCCGCACACCTCCCACTGGGGATGTGCCCGCAACCAAGGCACATGCCTTTGACCGGAATCGAACCCGGGACCTCTCAGTCTGCAGGCCGACGCTCTATCCACTGAGCCAAACCTGTTTCGGCTCAATTACTACTTCTTGATGATCTTTCCTACAAGGGGCAGGCTTTATTATATAGTAAGAAGGGCCCAGTGCATGAAGTTTGTGCACTGGGGGCGGCGGGGGGGAGAGGGGGGACGGACGGACGGACACAGAGGCGTGTCCCTCAGCCCACCCTCTCACAGCCCAGGAGCCCTCGGGGAATGTCTGACTGCTGGTTTAGGTGGGGAGTGGGCCTAAGCCGGCAGTCAGACATCCTTAGCCGTTGCAGCAAAGTGGCTCCCACCACCACTGTTGTGCTCGCCAGCCATGAGCCCAGCTTCTGGCTGAGCAGCACTCCCCGTAGGAGTGCAATGACCACCAGGGAGCAGCTCCTGTGTTGTCCATCTACCCCCTGGTGGTCAGTGTGCATCATAGCAACCGGTCATTCCGCTGTTTGGTTGATTTGCATATATTAGCCTTTTATTATATAGGACTAGGGGACCGGTGCACGAAATTTGTGCACTGGGGGTGGGTGGTCCCTCAACCCATCCTGCCTCCTCCCACATACTGGGAGCCCTCAGGGGATGTCCAACTGATGGCTCACCCTCAGCCTGCCCAAGGCCTAAAGGGTTTAGGCCTTGGGCACCCAGCCATTGCCCCGCTCAGCTCAACCCCAGCTGCCTGTGACCACCTGGCCCCAGGGGCTGGGCACTTGCCACCACTTCCGCTCACAGCACCCCGGGGGGCCGGGCGCTCCCTGCTGCCACCACCATTTCATCTCCACCCCTGGGGCCCAGCGCTCGCATCACTTAGCCCCACCCCACTCCTGATTGGCTGGTAGCATAGCCAATCAGGAGTGGAGGTACGGTCAAATTTGCATGTTTCTCTTTTATTATATAGAATACTCTGCCTGAGACTGAAGTCATCCAGCAATCTCATTTACTGGGAACAAAATGTTAACAGCTGGCCATCTATAAGGCTCTGCTCTGTTGCAGGTAGTGAGCTTCATATTTCCATATTTAATTCTCAGAACTCTATATAAAAATCTAAGTGATGGGACAGAAACCAAGATGGTGGCATAGGTAAATGCCTGAACTGCTTGCTGCCTCACACAACATCTTCAAAAATACAACTAAAAGACAACTCTTGTTGTAGTTAAGTCTCTTTCCTCTCTGTAAAAATCAATAAAATATATTTAAAAATAAAATAAAGCAGCCTCCTTTTTCTTCTTCCTCTTTTTAAAAATATATTTTATTGATTTCTTTACAGAGAGGAAGGGAGGGAGAGATATAGGGAGTTAGAAACATCAATGAGAGAGAAACATCAATCAGCTGCCTTCTGCACACCCCTTACTGGGGATGTGCCCACAACCAAGGTAGATGCCCTTGACCGGAATCGAACCTGGGACCCTTCAGTCTGTAGGCCAATGCTCTATCCACTGAGCCAAACTAGTCAGGGCAAGGTGACTGCTTTAAACTAGAGCATGGATGGAACTGGAGAGCATTATGCTAAGTGAAATAAGCCAGTCAAAGAAAGATAAGTATCACATGATCTCACTCATTTATGGAATATAATGAACATAAACTGATGAACAAAAACAGATCCAGAGACAGAGAAGCATTGATTGGCAAACCTTAGAGGGAAGGAAGAGGAGGGTGGGGATAAGGGAAAGAGATCAACCAAAGGACTTGCATGCATGCATACAAGCCTAAACAAAGGACACAGACCCGGGGTGGGGTGGGGATGAGGACCTGAGTGGGGAGGGGTGTTGGAAGGGGTAATGAGGGATGAGGACACATACGTAATACCTTAATCAATAAAGAAATTAAAAAAAAAAACTAAGTGACCTTATGACAGAATGACCACTCAACACAGGAGCTGCTCCCTGGCAGGGCTCCCAGCTGGTGAGTGGTACAAGCCTCTCCCAATCAGGACTGACTGGGCGCAAGCCTGTGGTATTTACAGTGGGGCCGGGATGAGCAGGAATGGCAGGCAGTGTCGGACTGCTGGTTTCAGCCCAATACCCACAGGCCACGCTGAGGGACCCCCACCAGTGCACGAATCTGTGCACCAGACCTCTAGTTAAATAACAGACAAATTTTATAGGTGAGGAACTGAAGCAAAGAGGTTGCAATATACTCAGACTCACAAAGATTGCAAGTGATGAAGCTGGGATACAAGCCAAACATAGGCAATTTGAATCTGTAATTTGGGATCTTAAAAAGAGTCACAGAGAAAATAGATCTATTCTAGGTCCTGTTCTAGAGTTCACTCCCATTAAACTCACCAATGAGATGGGAGCCTATTCCTGGTTGGTAGGCAGGCAGCTGCCAGAAAGTTAGGAGACAGAGAAAAGATAGAGGTGCAACAACTCAAAGCACCGTGTGTGGTCATCTAGGGCAGCTGTCTACTCTGGATCCTTTCACTGTTACTATTCACTGTATTCCACAGCAACTGATACTGGTAATAATGGGCTTCTGTTATCAAAAACAAAAATCAAACCAAACAAATCCAAAACCAAAACAATGCCACACAAGTGCAATCTGCTTAAAGAGTAAAAACTCTAAATGCATATACTACAACTAAGATTTGCATTAAAATACAAAAAATTCTCACCTGGGGATATATTTTTCATTGAGTCTAGAAAGAGGGGAAGGGAGGAAGAGAGAGAGAGGGAGAGAAATATTGATCAGTTGCCTCCATATTTACCCAGACCAGGGATTGGACCTGAGACCTTTTGGTGCATGGGATGATACTCTAACTGAGCCATACTGGCCAGGACTTTTATTTAAGCTGCTCCTTTAAAGATGAACCCTAGCCGAGGCTGGTTTGGCTCAGTGGATAGAGCGTCGGACTGTGGACTGAAGGGTCCCGGGTTCGATTCCAGTCAAGGGCATGTACCTTGGCTGCGTGCACGTCCCCGGTGGGGGGCGTGCAGGAGGCGGCTGATCGATGTTTCTCTCTCATCGATGTTTCTGACTTTCTATCCCTCTTCCTTCGGCTCTGTAAAAAATCAATAAAATATATTTAAAAAAAAAAAAAAAAAAAAAGATGAACCCTAACCATGGCCGGTGTGGTTACAGCATCATCCCACCACCAAAGAGTCTCAGGTTCAATTCCCAGTTTAGCCTATGTACCTGGGTTACAGGTTTAATTCCTGTGGCACATGTGGGAGGCAATCAAACGATGCATCTCTCACATAGATAGTTTTCTCTCTCTCCCCTCCTCCCTCCCTTCCACTTCCTCTAAAAATATCAGTGGAAAAAGTATCTTTGGGTGAGGATTTACCAAAAAAAAAAAGAAAAAGAAAAAAGATGAACCCTTGACTTTACAGAAAACTAGTCAGACCAATTAAGAACCTGAGATTTGGAAACCATGTCTACTTCCAGATCTTCAATTATCATTTCCATATCTTTTCCCTAATTGTAAGGACTCCCAAATTCCAACTCCACATTCCCAGTTGTTAGGCATTTCATTGTCCCACAAACCCAACGTCTAAATAAATTTATTTTACCTTTCCAATCCCAAATGGCACCTTGTTCTCTCAAATTCAAACATTTGAACCAAATTCTGCCTCCTCCTTTATTAGGAACACCCACTTAGGACATGAAGGACTTGGCCTCCCAAATATCTTCCCATTATCTAACTTCGGTCCTCAGTATCACCTCTAAACCATCCTTTGTAAAATTCCAAGTTTGAATCATTTCCTTGCTCAAAAAGCTTCTTAAGTTCCTCATGCCCAAATCACTCAGCCTGACTTTTAAGGCTGACCAGGGCAGTGGTTCCAATGTGGGAAGCACAAGATAATTCCAGGATAAAAATGGCCCAAGTTTATGTTTTTGCTTTTATCTGAATTAAACTCTAGCCTTTGGCTCAGTGGACAGAGCATCGGTCCGGGGACTGAAGGGTCCTGGGATTCTGGTTAAGGGCACATACCTCAATTATAAATCCAATTCTGGCCTAGGATGAGATGCATGCAGGAGGCAACCAATTGACAGTGTCTCTCTCACATCTGTCTTTCCCCCTCCCTTCTACTGTCTCTAAAAATCAATGGAGAAATATCCTCTGGTGAAGATTAACAAAAAATAAAAAAGAAACTCGCAAGAGACAGACTGACCTGATGTCCTCACTAGAGTCCTTAGGCCAGTCAGTCCTGTATGATACAGAAGATGAGCACACCTGTGAGCAGGGAGAAGGGCGATGACCTTCTCATTCAGTGTGCTGAGGTGGTTATTGTTTGTATATTACAAAACCTCATCAACTTAGTTAATATTTATAAAACACAGCCTTTAAGTGGTGGAAGCTTTACTATGAGGTTAGAGTCCTTGGTAATCCAGAGATTAGTTCATGATCTCTGGAGAAGAGCTGTCTATAAACTCACTGACCTTTCCCAGGTTGAGAGTGGTTGTCAACAGTACACTGCTTAGCAATTGTTTTGGAAATGGACACAGAGTAACACTTGCTTCATTTACACATTTGCTTTTTAAAGTCTCTTAGTTTTTAAACTTCTATTTTTTGTTTGTGTTATACTGCAGCACATATCCATAGAAATAAACAATTGAGGTTGTTCTGCTCTACACATTTCTTACTGTAAAAGATATAGGATCTAAGGTCTCTAGACCAATGTAACATTTGGCTCAAACTCATCTTTCTTACATACTGCCTCTCCAACATCTCTGCTTGTATGTGCAACAGGCATTTTAAACTCAACACATATAAAACTGATATATTCCACCTGCCCCAAACTACTCTCTTCCAGTAGTTTTTTCCCCATCTCAGCAAACCCCAAAGCCTCAGTCCTCAATTCTTCTCTTTCTCTCAGTACCACTCACCAAATCATGTCAGTAAACCCCACTGTCTTACCTTTGGTCAGTTCCCTTCTCCCACTCCTCAGCATCAATCTTCAACACCTCCTACAGTCTTAAATTGACTCATTTTTGGCTTATCAAGTGCTACTTCTCATTCATCTTGATATCCCCTGCAACACCCAGCCCTATTATTGACAATCACGGATTGTCAAGATACTTATTTTTCACATGAATTAAATGCACAGAAAAGTGATCTGAAGGTCAGAAACTAGGCAAAAAATTTGTTATCGCCTATATAATCACCCCCCTTTTGGGTGTGGCAAGGTAGGCATCTCCTGGGTTTTGATTTTGGTTGTATTTCGAATCACCTGGGGCACTTGATAATGATAGAGGCCCAGATCCTACACTCTTCAAATAAGTATTGGTCTGTTCTTTATTAGCTTTTTGGTGATTCTGCCACATGCCAGTTTGAGAACCACTGCCTTAGAAAATAGAGCTAAAAATAGCTTAGGCTTTAGTAATCCCAGGACAAGTAATGCACTGTTACAACACTGGGGACAGGCCCAGTCCACTACAGTATAAGGATCCTTCATAAAAGTCCTTAGGAGGAAGTAGTGTTCAGGTTCTTGAAGGGTTGGTTATCCAAAAACCATTTACAGTGATCAGGAGAGCTGAATTTCAACACTTTGGCTAAATAACTTTGGACCAGTTCTCTATCCTGGGTACCACGCCTATCTGCTGCATTATGAAGTTAATAACTATACATTATTTGTACGGATGCTGCAAGAGAACAAGGTTATTCACTCAACGTTGCATAAAAACATAAATTACTTTCGGCCCTAGATCCCCGGCTTCTCAACCCTGAAGGATTGCAGTCTGAGAGCAAGCAAGCAAGCCCTCTGGAGGACCCGGGGGGTCGAGCCTGGGGATTCGAAGAAATGCACTGGTTCTGGAGTTGGGGCACTTTCCCCTCTCTCTCCCGCACTTCCCGCCAAGTATCAGGACCAGCCTAGGGTGCCCAACCGCCGACCAGTACTCGGCGGCCCTGCGGTGCAGACTGGCCCCCGGGTCACGGCTGCTCGCGAGCTAGGGACGCACGTGGCCCAGGCCGGGGGCTTCCGCCTGCAGCCAGCCCCTCGTCGCGCCTACCTGGGCCGAGGTGCTGAAGCTGCGGCGGAGAGTGGCGCCGGCAGGCCGAGCGAGGGCGGAGAGCATGGCTGGGGCGGGCGGGGTGCGGACCAGCAAGCGAAAGAGCTGGCGGCGGGCAAGTGACTCCAACGACCTCCACAGGATGCAGGGCCTCCTGGCTCAGTTCCGCGGGGCCTCGCGAGAGAAACCCAACTTCCGGCCCCGCCTGACGTCCCAGATCTCGCGGTATCACGGCTGTCTCGTAGTAAGGCGGAACGACATTCCAGGCCCAGTGAGTGGGAGGGCAGTCTCAAGCTGGTTCGAATTGAGTTCTGGGCTGCGAGTGGGGCAAGGGTTGTCAGAGTTGGGGGACAAACTCTCCCTCCTGAGAGGTGCAAGAGGATGGGGTTTAGGCTGGAAGAGGCTTAGAGGACCATTTTCCAGGTGGGGCTTCAGACAGATTCTCACTGGGAGACTGGCCAGCAATCGCGCAGCAGGCCCGGCGGGCTGGGTGCGGTCCGAGCCCCGAGACCCCAGCTGAACCCACTATCCCTGCCCCTGGAAAGGAAAAGTGGCGGGGAGGAGAGGTTGAGAGCCCCAGAGGTGGGATAGCAAGATGGGGGCTCCTTTAATCTGTCACTCTCATGCACCGCTTTCTCACACTCACGTGCCGTCCACCCCCTGTCCTACTGAGGCACCGCAATTGAAAATGACCGACTATGAGCACTGACTTAGCTGTAGGCACTGTTCAACGAGCTTTACAGTACAACAGCCCTGTGCTAGAGGAAGAAACAGGTATCTAGGTAACATGTTTTCACCAAGTCCCCACCCCTCAGGTCTGGCCAGCAATGCTTGGGAACACGACCACATTGTTTCTGCTCTGGGAACGAAGAAACTGATTGCAGTTAAGGGGCTTTATTCAGAGTTTACTCAGAAAACAACGATGTGGTTCCTGCTCAAAAGGATTTGATTTAAATTTATAAATTTAATTTAAGCTTCATTCCCTCCCTACCCCTACTGTTTTCTGGGGGATACAAGGAATCCTTACCGTCAAAAAGTTCAGAGTCAAGTGAGGCAGGTAGATTTGCTGCAGTTTGTTGCCTTCAGAGAGAAATGCACAATTCCATGGTGGGTTGGTGGGGACGGGCATGGGGTGTGTGTGTGTGTGTGTAAATCTATGACTAAGGCTGCTTGGAAGCGGTTGGTTAGAAAAGCAAAGATTAAAAGAACAATTCCCATGGGTACTAAAGACAAGGTAGTGCATGGTGACTGGTTTACTATTTCTTCCCTCCCTTCCACCTGTTTATTGAGCTACTAAGATATGCCAGCCCAGTCTTGGAGCTGGGTGTTCAACTGTGAACAAGATCCGCGCATTTTATGCCTTTAAGACACTCAGCTTCTAGTAAGAAAGAGGTAAGTTGCAAGCAGCATAATGTGGGCAACAATAGGAGACTTATGAGGTACTGTGGGAACACAGAGGAATTGTTTCTAACCCAGATTTGGGGTGTGTGTGGGGCCTGTGTGAGAGAGCACCTCCAGAGGATGGAACATTTAAGCTGAGAGACAACAGGAAGAGTAGGACTACTAGGCTTTGGAATTCTCAAAGGAGAGGGCACTAGGAGCTGAACCTTGTACAATGCAAAGTGTTTAAAGGAGAAAAGATCCTAAAGAAAACCCTGGAGGTAGGAAAGCCTCGGCCTATATTCAGGGGACAGTGAATAGATAATTTCTGATGGAATGGGGATGAGAACAAGCAGTGTCCTTTATCTTGCCACTGACCACATTCTCTGGTTAATTATTTACCTCTCTATCTTACCACTAGAACTTTGAGCACCTTGGGTGAGTATCTCTTTCGTCTCTGTGTCTTTATTGTCCAGCATTAACCAGGCTGAGAGTGAAGCTTTGAATTTGGGGAGAGTTGAATGGTTTTAGATAAAGCTGGAAAAAGCAGGTTGGAAAAACCAGATTGTGTAGGACCTATGAACATTAGCTGAGAAGTTCGTATTTTATTTCTTGGGAAGCAAGTGGTTAGCAAAGGCTTTTATGTTGCCACCACAACTGTGAAGATTAGACTGACCCGGACTTCAAGGAAAAAATGTGGAGGACAGGGAGATTGTGTGGGAGGCTACCTTAGGAGATCAAGATCTGAGTGTTCCCAGAAATGGAAAACATGGGGCCAAAGAGGGAACAATCTTAAGGGCTTAAGAAATGAATGAAAGGAATGTGGGAAATCAGCCTGAGAGAATTGTATTTGATTTAGAAGTGGAAGGAGAGCTGGCTGGAGAAAATAAAGAGCTCCATTTAAGATGGGCTGAATTGGAAGTGATGGTGAGTTGCCCATATAGAAATAACAGTAGACAAATGGGGAGTTACTCCTAAGAAGAAATGTGGGATTGAAACTCAGGAGGGAGGCCAGGCCTGAAGTCATCCCTCTCAAAGGGAAAGTTAAGGCCATGAGAGAGAAGCTAGAATCACAGATTCTCAGGTTCACCCCCACAGATAGGACTCGATACCCTCCCCATCCCTGCCAAGTTAGCTCTGTTATCATCTCCCTTTAAATCCCAAGATTGTTCATAACAGTCTTAACAGCTATTGTATCAAGCATTGACTATGCCAGGTGCTATGCTCTGCTTCGCCCATGTAACTTTCACTGAACATACAGGGCTGTATTCAAGAAGCCTAGTGCATTGTAAAACAGATTTATGTCTTCATCCCCACTCTCTCTTGAAATGTTTGGTTGCCCTTGGATTATATCTAGAAACCAGGACAGGCTCACTGCAATAGCCTAAATGTCTAGTTCACATTAATAGTCAAAATTCTGAATTTAATTCAAAATTAATCGCCTTCTCTAGCTTTAGCTAGGTTCCTACCTTTCCAGAGGAGGGTGATTGACTTCTATATTTCTTCATCTTGCTTCCTCATCTCCCCTGTACCACCTCGTGCAGACTGAGGCTTCAGACCCATTGATATTGGAGGCGCGTGTAAGAGTAGAGATGGGGCAGGAAACGTCCCTTTGTCATGTGGCATTAGTAGTCTGTGAGCTTGGTGAGAGTTTATCTGATTCTTTCCTCCATGCAGTGCTTTTGTGGGTCTCTCTTAACTGTAGTTCCCTTGATCTAGGGGTTACACCTGTCTTGCTGCTTTCAGTTGCTCCCTCAACCTCTGGTTTCTGGAATTCCCCAATCACCTGCAATTGGTTCTTTGGCCCTCCAGGTGGCTCCTCCTAGGCCAAGTTCATTTACCATGGCTTCTAGATGGCCTTCTATCCTACCTGGGCCACATCTGGTCTATAGGGAACACTAATGCATCTTTTGCCTCAACAGATTATGGGGATGCAGACCATTTCAATGCAGCTGCCTCAAACTTATCCAGAGGAGGGCCTAGCACCAGCTCTGTGCCTGCATAAGCTTCAGAGGGCACAGTGCAAGCTGTTCTAGGAGTTTTCTCTCTGGTTTCATGAACTGTGAATGTTTGAAACTTGTGTTTCAAACTTGTGAGATCTGAATTTTGAGAGAAAAAGAAGGGTGCTGAAAGGAGGAGGCTAAGGGGAAATGAGGATGGGGGAAGGATTAGGTAGGAGAGGATGAGGTCAAAGAGTGCTTATCTCTGACGGGGAGAAAGCTGGAAGGGGAGTTGGGCAGTTGGCGGGGGAGGGCTTTTCATACCCCATGTCTTCAACCTTTCCAGGTAGAACTAGAAAATTATACAGAAGTTGCTCAATGAGGACTCAAGGAAGGTGAGGAGGTTTTGATAAGAGTTGTAGGCCTTGGGGAAATCCTGGACAAATGAGAAATAATGAAAAAAAGATTCACTGGTAGTTATGGGGGCGAAGCTGAAGTTCTGAAGTGTGTACTTTCTGTGTGTCCAAGTCCTCACTGTTTCCTATGCCCAGATCCCACACCAAGATCATGGATATAGGTTGGGCTACAGACTCATATCCATATACACACCTGTGTATTCACATCTTTTTTTTTTTTTTAATCCTCACCTAAAGATAATTTTCCATTGATTTTTAGGGAGAGTGGAAGAGAGAGGGAAAGATAGAGACAAACATCAATGTTACAGAAATACACTGATTGGTTGCCTTCTGCATGATTCCCAACCAGGGCCTGGCCTAGGGAGGAGCCTGCAATCAAGGTACATGCCCTTGACTGGAAATGAACCTGGGGGACCCTTTGGTCCACAGGCTGATGCTCTATCAACTGAGAAACATTGACTAGGGCTTTATTCCTATCTTTGGACACATAAACACATGGATCTACACCAGGGGGTTTATTTTTATTTTTGATTGTCATATATGATACAGTATACCAATTTTAAGTGTTCATTTGGTTGGTTTTGACCATTTACACCCTTGTAATGTCCACCCCAAAACATGCAACAAAACATTTTCATTCCAGAAAGTTTTCTCATGATTCTTTTTATCAGTTCCCCAAGACAGCTACTTCCTGTCACCATAGATTCATTATGCATGTTCTTTATTGTATATTTTTATACACAAGATATAAATACATTGATACCCACCTTGCCCTAACCCCACACGAACACAAGCCATATTCATGCACATATACTGACCATTTTGTACTGTAGGCTTAGACTGTGTTTAAGAGCTATTAGATGTTTGCTATTAAGTCACATCCTATCTAATGAAGAGGGAATATGCTAATTGACCATCACTCCATCACAAAGATGGCTGCACCCACAGCTGAGGCCAAGTTCCCATAAGGAGCCCTAATGAGCAATCAGCAGGGACCTGAGGCTACACCCTCCCCCACCCCCGGGAGGGCTTGACAGGGGACTTCAAGGAATGCTCCCTGCCATTAGGCCATGCCACTCTCCCCCCCCCCCCCCCATCCTGCCACTGGGCCAGGGAACCTGAGGCTATGTCTCTTGCCTGGCGGGGCTTGACATGAGTGGGACTGGCCAGGTCTGGATCTAGTCCAATGAGGGTAGGGGCTGGCCAGGTCTGGGTCTCGTGATTTTGAGGTGCATGTGGGTGGGTGAGGACTTGACTCTGGGTCCCATGGTGTGTGTGCCCCATACTCTGACAAGAGGAAGGTTTTCATATACATTTTATTAATTTTCTTTCATCTCTGACACTTCTATTATAGAGAAAGGGCAAATAGCAATATTAAATTATTTCCTCTAATTAATCCCCTTTTTAATGTGCATGAATTTCATGCACCAGGCCACTAGTATTATATAATAACCTACATTTTCTTCAAACCTAAAATCGTACCTCAAGTGAAATATTTTAAATCTTTCCTTTCAGAACCTCGGAGCTAAAACAGAGAGGTGCTAATCATTCCACCTTGCATGATAGTTTTCTTTATTTTCCTCTAGGGCAGTGGTCAGCAAACTCATTAGTCAACAGAGCCAACTATCAACAGTACAATGATTGAAATTTCTTTTGAGAGCCAAATTATTAAAACTTAAACTTCTTCCAATGCCACTTCTTCAAAATAGACTCCCCCAGGCTGTGGTATTTTGTGGAAGAGCCACACTCAAGAGGCCAAAGAGCTGCATGTGGCTAGTGAGCCACAGTTTGCCAACCATGGCTCTAGGGTATTGGAAACTGGGGGCATATATTTTAAAACAGCACCATATTAAGATAGATAGATTTAGCTTTTAGTTGTGGCCCATTCCTGCTTAAAGTCAAAAGGATTTGACTCTCCAAGATACAGTCCAGTAGAGCAACTATAAGGTTATGGACTGGCAGAGTAGAGGCAACAGGAAGCTGCTGGCAAAGAGCTCCCAAGAGCTTAGAGTCACTGATGGTGATAGAGCTAAGTCAGGAACAAAACCTTCAGTCTTCCAGACCAGTTAGAGGGCAGGGAAGTGAAAGAAAAGCTGAGTTCAGAGTCTGGTCAGGGCCAAGGACCCATGTCAGGAGCAGAAGGTGGGGCCTAAGCCCATCAGGAGCAGGGGAGAAACAAGTGCTGGAGGCAGAGTTGGAGGAGGTGAGACCAGACATGGTGGCCACAGCTTTTGGGAGATGGGTGTTGCAGTTCACCAGCCCTTATCTCCAACAACTGATTGCTGCATAGGTAGACCTGTCAACTTCACAAGACCACTAGGTACCTCTTAGATGCAGTTAGCCTGGATTTGGGGACATTGGAGTGAAGGCAAGATAGGAGATAAGGGATAGGGATGTGAGCAGCTGGTTCTAGGCTTCAGGCCCATACCTGCTACTTCTAAAACAGAGAGATATTGGCTATCACGAATAGGACCTGGTGCCCCTCTGAAACAAGAGATATCCGTACCACTTCTGTATACTCTGAAGCTCTGGGGTATTGTGGCCTGGCACTATGACCTCTAGCTTTCAAGGTTTAAGCACAAGAAGTGTTAAGCTGGAATCAAGGAAAGACTATATCAAATCCTCGGGCAACACCTCTGGTCCCTATCACTTATAAGCTTGGTCAGATCTGCTATGGTATTTGGCCTGAGATTCTTTGAATGGTGTTTTCTGTGTACTGGGCTGTAGCCATCACCAGCTCCTAGTTGAAGCTGAAAGAAGAGAGACAGGGTAGGAGTAAAGGAACTTCTGTTTCCTAAGCTCCCACTCTATGCCAGGGTCAGTACTGGGTAGTTTATATCAGGTATCTCAATGTAACATTCATGTAGCCTTTTTAGTGTGTTTTACTGTCTCAGTTTGCAAGTGAGAGTATTGATATATGCCACTGAATTTAAGCCTTGGTCATCCTGGCACAGCCTGTTTCCCACAGAAAACCAGGGGGTAACGGGGCTGGCTGTGGACTCTGACACGTCTGCAGTTCTCTGGTCTACTCAGTCAAGAGCCCAAAGTGAAGTTCATGATCTGTCTGGTGCATGAAATGATACTCCTTTTCCACCAGAAGCCAATGCCCATCAATTGTGCCTACCCAGACTGAGTTGGAACGAGTATTAGACCAACTTCTCAGTGTCTGGGAATTCCTGTGAGAAGCCTGGGGTCAGGCCTAGCCTCTTACAGCCATGCAGTCAGTCAGAATGGAGGGCCCCAGGCATTGAGAAAGGCTGGATCCAGCCAGTTTCCCCTTCAGTCTCAGGCAATGGCAACCCCTTCCAACTGACTGCTTTCCTCAAATACAGACGTGCTCTCATTGGAGCTGAGCTCACCAGACCCACTGCAGGACTGCTCTTGCCTGACTGGGAGAGCTATACACAAGCCCCCTGTTTTAGAGTTAAGTCATCACAGGAAGGGTGAAGTACCTTCTTACTGGTGGGTGTCTAGTATTTTGGGACAAGGCCTGTGCTGGCACATTGCTCTCCTGACAGAGTGGGTGGCTTTGCTTGCCACCCAGAAAGTTGTGTGGGTTTCCCTGATGGGTCAATTAATAGAAGTTGTCTTTGATTCCATCAAACCAGATCTGCAGAAGGTGCTCCTTCAGACCACCCTTCCCACTTGCATGCTTCATCAACCCAGCAAGAATTATCTCACTAAACTCCTGAAAGTCTCTTTAAGAAGAGCAATGCTGTGCTGAAAGAGTCCAAAGGGGAATGTCTAAAACTTGCCATTTTGACTCCACTGTTGAAAATGACATTGTAGAAATAATTAGTACAATTGAAATTCACAGTGGCAGAAATCATACTAACCTGATTGAGGAATCAAATCTTTAGTGTAAAATTCACATGGAAAAAAAGACATGATTTTGGAAAAAATAATCTTGACTAAACAAAATGGAAAGTGAAAAAAATTAGAATTAGTTAACTGAAATTAGAAAATCAATTAAGGAATAAATCAATGGAATCCATTAAGGAAAATACTTTTGGCAAAATCTCAAAAATAGTTTGATAGTTTTATGTAAAAATGCAATATCAAAATATTTTAGGGCTTAAATGGTGGAGCCAGAACATCTTGAACCCTGTAGATTTCAGTGTAGCATTCAAAGGGATGTTAGCTCTCAGTCCTCCACCCACCCAGGCTAATGGTACCACTGATCTTCAGCTCATGGGGTTGTGTCATCTCTCAGAACACTGTTGTGATATTCAGAAACTGCTCTCCTCCCTCCTCACTTGACCAGCACATGAGGGGCAGTTCTTGCCTGACCAGGGAGAGTGCTGTCTTTGGGAAGGGGATAAATCTGAAGAAGATCCCTGTGGCTGAGTTTTTACCTGAATGCCAAGAGACAACCCTTTGGGCTAGTGAATAAAGCGATAGAGATTGTAATGGGGAAATATATAGTAGGTGGGAGCTTAAGGATGGGGTGTGAGCGATAGACCAGATAGGTTGGAGCCAGTTTTTAGATTGGCTTAACGAAGTGGTTGGACTAGTCCCAAAGCCTGTCCTCTGTCCCTTGTACTCACCACCTCCAGAATGGCCTGCAGACAGGACTTTCAGAGGCTGAGGACCTGACCCCAGGTGGGGGTGGGGAGATCCTTCAAAACCTACACATGGAATCCTACAGGTGGAATCTATATGTATGACATCATGTCAAGAAGGCCCCATTGGTGACCACAGTAGTGAACAAGAAGGACAAGTTCCCTGTCCTAACAAGCCACACATTTCAGTGGGAGGAGATTGTTGATAAAGCCAACAATGAGTGATAATGTCAGGTAATGACAAGTGAGGTGAAGACAAACTCATATTTTGAACAAGATCACCCTGACTACCATGTGAAGATTAGACTGTAGGGAGAAAGCAAGAAGTCCAGTTGGCAAGTATTGCATCATCAGGAGAGGGATGATAATATCTTGGTCTAGAACAGTGGTTGGCAAACTCATTAGTCAACAGAGCCAAATATCAACAGTACAACAATTGAAATTTCTTTTGAGAGCTGAAAACCAACTTCTGGGTGTGGGCCACGAAGTTTCAATCGCACTGTATGTGCGCGCCCACGCATGGTATTTTGTGGAAGAGCCACACTCAAGGGGCCAAAGAGCCACATGTGTCTCGTGAGCTGAAGTTTGCTGACCACTGGTCTAGAATTTTAACCCCAGAGATTGAAAGAAATAGATGGATTTGGAATATATTTAGGTAGTAGAGCTAATAGAGTAAATGTGAGGGGTGGAGGGAAACGGATTAGTGGTGTGGACTTATATAACTAGGTGGATAATGGTGCTATTTATTGAGAAGACTAAAAGAGACTAAAGATAGCATTAGAGGTGTGGGCATGGGTAAATTAAAAACCCAATATTGGTTATGTTACATTTGAGATGCTAATTAGGCATCCAAGTGGAGTCGAGCTCAGGGCGAAGTCAAGCAGGGGTACAGTTTGTGACGCATTGGTGGTATACAGGGGTAAGATGAATCAGCTAGAATCTAGATTTTAAAGTGGTGTTTCTCAACTAGCATTTAAAAAAATTAAGCAATAATTTTCAGTTCACTAAATGAAACAGACCTGAAACATAGTCTGCATGAATACAAAAGCCATCTATAGCAAGTGACAAGAAAACTGGGTAAAAGGGGGGAAAGCATTTGAAAAAAAGTTTTTCTTGAAATAAAACATCATTATATGGGGTGTTAGCAAGAACTGTTATATTTTCCCCATCTCATTGAGGAACATCTAGCACTTTGTGTTTATGTCAAATGTCAGATCAGAGTATCCTAACAAACAAAAAGAAGCCCTTAATCTTTCAAACCATATAACAGTATATCAATAACCAACACTAGAGTTCAAATTCAAAAGAAGAGAAAATGGCAATTGAAAAGAAGATGTGGGAGTAATCCTATGAATGGGTTTTTGATATCTCTTCTTCCAGGGGACATTTGGCAACTCCTGGAAACTTTTTTGGTTGTTACAGCTGGATTGGGGGAGGTTTGCTACTGGCAACCACTGGGTGGAGTCCAGGGATGCTGCTAAACATCCTACGATGTACAGGTCAGCCCCCACAACAGAAGATTGTCTGGCCTCAAATATCAGTACTGCTAAGGTTGAAAAGCCCTTTCCTAGAATGAAAGTATAGATAGAGAAGAAAGGTGACTATGACAAGGGCATTCTTACGTGAAGATAGAGCCTCCCATAAAGAAGACAGCAGGAACAGAGGTAGTCTCCAGAAGCCTGGAGACTATGTGTGTGTGTGGACTTCTGGAAGTGGAGAGTACTGAGGGAGGAATGCTCAGCTGGGTTAAAAGCAGCTAAGAAATTCCTATCATTTGAGCGCAGAGAGAAGTGACTAATGGATTAGGTGAGATGAGCATTGTGATGACCTTGATAAGAACAGTTTCTGTTGTTTGATAGGGTTAGAAGCTCCAGCGGAGGAGCTTGTGCCAATAGCCAACACTTACTGAGCATTTATTTTCTCCCTGCTCAGAATACCTTACGTGTGATTTCATTAACTCACACACTACAAATTTTGCTCACTTTATAGAAGTGGCGATGCTAATATTACCCCCATTTTACAGAGATGCAAACTGTGGTACACAGGGGCTAATTACCATAAGGCAGCCCATAGAAAATGGCACAGCTAGGAGTGGGATGTAGAAAGTTTGGAGGTGAGAAAGTGGATACAGTGATTCAACACCACCCTTTTGAGAAGTCTTGCTATAAAGAGAACAAAGATGGGTACAGAGGATGTTTGTGTGCTAATAGGAATGATCCATGTGAAGGTTGAAATTGATGGAGGGGAGGCTGGGAACAGAAGTTATTGAGGAAGTGTCAAGTGTTTGGGCTCTCCCTGAGCATCATACTGATAACTGAAGTGGACCCTAACTGTTTTGATTAAGATTACCTACCTTGGGATTCAACTTCTCCATCAGTTCCTACTGGTGCTGGGCAGCTCCTTGCAGCCTCCACCCCTTGTTAAAAGGGGGCTTCCCTGCAGGGGGCTGCTGTACAGGCCCAGCCCTTCCCTTTCAGTGTCCTTGGAGCACTAGTCATGCTCAGGAACTAGTATCTCAGCCCTGTAGTCAGGAACCAGGGCCCAAGTTGACCAGGTGGTTTTGTCAGTACACATCAGCAATTCTCCACCCGACACTGACCTTCACGATTTTTATCATAAGCCTCCTCAGGGTCTTTCTAACAAACAATTACTCTCTCCCTGCTGTTGCCATACCAGTCTCCTTAAACTCTCTCAGGTACTGAATGTTCTTGCCTTCTTTTTCACTCTCTCTTCTGGCTAAGCCTTGCATAGTCTCCTATCTCAGTTAGCAGTCACATCTCAGATAGCCTTTCTCTGATTCCCGCAACTAGGTTAGGCTTTCTCATTAGTGCCTCCTCCAACACTGACAGTATAGTGCTTTTCTTGTGTTTTGTGTCCAATGTCTGCATTCCATGCTAGAATGTAACCTTCATGAAGGTAGGATAGTTTACCACAGTTATTTTCAGTGCCTGGCATGTAGTAGGTGCTCAGTAATTATATGCTAAAAAACAAATGAACTGTTGACTATTTTATAGCTTGCTTGTTATTCACATAGTTCATATGTTATATAGTTCAATATTTTATTCTCTACACACATTTCACTACAAAATTTATTCTTATTTTTATCAATCTTTACCTGAGGATATTTTTTTCATTGATTTTAGAGAGAGGGGAATGGAGAGAGGGGGAGAGTAAAAGGAAGAGAGAGAGAGAGAGAGAGAGAGAGAGAGAGAGAGAGAGAGAGAGAGAGAGAGAGAGACATTGATCAGCTGCCTCATGCAGGAGCCCTGCCTGGGTCAGACCCACGGCGTCTCAGTGTACGGGACCATGCTTAAAACCATGGAGCCACGGCAGCCAGGGCTCACTACAGAATTTGGAGGCTTTCCTGATTATGTTCATGATTAATCTTTGCCTGAAGATGCATTAAGAAAGAGTTTAATTCAATATCTTACTTTTTGAGCATTCATTTAAAATAGAAAGAGGTAATAAGCTTTATTGTTTCTTCCCTGTAGGATGAATGATTTGATTCTATGTGAACCAAAAGAGCTATATAACATCTTGAATCAAGTCACAAAACTATCCAGATTAACTGAACCCAATTATCTCTGTTTGTTAGGTAAGTACTTAAAATATTTTGTGGATAGCACTCTTCAAACATTATTTTTGACGAACCAAAAACTTTTGGGGATAGAGGAATAAATGACTAGAAATCAGACTTATTAGGCATCGCGTAAAATGCTGCTACTCATTTACATGACTTTAAAATCATTCCAGATTAAATCTAGATGTTCTTGACTCTTCTTGTTTTAGTGAAATATAGCAAACATCTAACAAATATATAGTAACAGTAATAAACACCCATGTCCTCAGATTTAACATAAATTAAATGTTACACAGATGTAATCATCTTCTGTATCTCATCCTGAACCCACTTCTTTCCCTTCCCAAAAATAACTGCTTCTATATTTTTACATTTTTACTGCATATGCAGGCATCCCAAAATAATATGTTTAAATATTTGCACAAATAGTATCATAATGTATAATCATTATGCAACTTGCTTTTTTTGGCTTAAAATTATATATATAATATATTTTTATTGATTTATTTGCAGTATAGCTTATAATTAATAGTAGTACATGTTTTCCTTTCCCCCTCCCCCTTATCCTCCCCCCAGCCTCCCCTACCCCCCAGCACATGTCCCTACTCTCCTCCCTCCCCGCCCCAGTGTCTTTCAGTCATTGGTTATGCTCATATGCATGCATACAAGTCCTTCAGTTGATCTCCCCCTGCATCCACCTCCCATCCACCCAAGTCTTCCCCCTGTAGCTTGACAGCCTGTTCAAGACCACCCTGCCTCTATATCAATCACTCTCCCCTGTTTCTTTTCTTCAAAAATATCTTGCCTCTGTATACTAGAAATAAATGTATAAGAACAAAAAATGTTTCAGTCTCAGTTTCAATGTCCAACTGTTCTGAGTCCCAGGTTCAGTGTCAAATAATCCTTCATGTGTACATGTCAGCAATGGTATCCAGATGGTGGACACATCGTGGCAATGCAAGATCCATCCTCTCTGGTTTGGTCCTGGGCTGCCTGCAGACATGCACAGCTGCCGACTGCTAGCATGGCAAGGTGTCGTCAGTGTCCCCCATCTCTGGACCATCCTCGTGACTGGAACAGATCCGTCAGTTCCTCACAGTCTAAAATTATATTTTTAAGACCCCCACCATGTCTAAATGTGAAGATATAATTTATTTACTTTGACTGTTAGTTATGATATAGATCTATTCCTAATTGCAATGTGTTGCTTGCATTGTGTGCCTCTAATCATTAGGCTCTACAGTGGTTCTCAACCTGTGAGAACTGCTAGCAGGATCAGCTAAGACCATCAGAAAACACGGATATTTACATTTCGATTCATAACAGTAGCAAAATTACAGTTATGAAGTAGCAATGAAAATAATTTATGGTTGGAGGTTACTACAACATGAGGAAGGGTCATGGCATTAGAAAGGTTGAGAACCACTGCTCTAATGGATAGTGCTGCAATGAACAACTTGGTGCATCCCTCCATGTGCAGCAGTTTACCTACCCATGGTATAGGCTTAAAGTATGTCAGTGACAGGGAAACAAGTAACATAATATTCCTGGGTCTCCATGATCTCCATGTTTACAGGTGACTATTATACATGCTCAAATTTGGAACCATGATAAGAGAGAATATTATGTCTTTACTCTCAATAAGTTGAAATTTGATTTTTAAAGTTACTTTCTTCCATAAAAAATATATTATTGTGAAATAGTCTAATAACATATATACCTGCCACAAATATTTTTTATTGTGCAATCTATACATATAAAATTTATCATTTTAAAAGTGTACAGTTCAGTGACATTAAAGTACATTCACATTGTTGTGCAACTGTTGCCACTGTCTGGCTCAGAACTTTTTCATTATCCCAAATTGAAATTCTGTGTCCATTATTTCATTTTAAACAAGCATGATTTTCATGGTTAAATTCATGGCTTCTACACTCAGTATCTTCTCTTGCTTTCCTACCCAGCTAACATTAGTTTCACTTGTTTCTATTTATTTATATTTTTTAAAATCTTTATTGTTGAGACTATTAAAGATGCCTCCTCCTTCCCCCTGTTATCCCCTTCACCAGGATCCTGCCCCACCCCAAACCTTCACCACCTTATTGTCTGTATCCATGGGTTATGCATATCTATAGTATATATAAAAGCCTAATATGCAATATGTCCCCTCGAGAGTTTGACTGACCAGGAATTCAATTGCTTGCTGTGACATGCACTGACCATCAAGGGACGGCATGGAACGAAGGAAGGCCCCAGCCAGCAGCTGGCACTGCTAGGGACATTATCCATACACAAATTTTGTGCACTGGGCCTCTAGTATGCATATAAGTTCTTCAGCTAATCTCTTCCAACTTCCCCTCCCCCCTTCTCTCTGAGATTCTTTAGTCTGTCCCATGTTTCCATGCCTCTGGTTCTGTTTTAGCATCAGTTTATATTATTCATTAGATTCCTTGTTCATTTATTTTGATTTTTAGATTCAATTGTTGATATATATGTATGTATTACCATTTTATTGTTCATATTTTTTATCTCTTTTCTTCATCATCTTCCTCTTAAAGAGGACCCTTTAACATTTCTTATAATACTGGTTTGGTGGTAATGAACCAAACCTTTTCTTCAGCTTTTACTTGTGTGTGAAGCTCTTTATCTGACCTTCAATTCTAAATGATAGCTTTGCTGGATAGAGTAATCTTGGTTGTAGGATCTTGCTTTTGGTCACTGAATATTTCTTGTCACTCCCTTCTGGCCTATATGTTTCTGTTGAGAAATCAGCTGACAATAGTATGGGTGTTCCCTTATCGGTAACTTAACTGTTTTTTTCTTGCTACTTTTAAGATTCTGTTTTTGACCTTGGCATTTTAATTATGTGTTTTGGTGTGGGCCTCTTTGGGTTCCTCTTATTTGAGACTCTCTGTGCTTTCTGGACTTGTATGTCTATTTATTTCACCAGGTAAAGGAAGTTTTCTGTCATATTTTCAAATAGGTTTTCAATTTCTTGTTCCCTTTCTTCTCCTTCCAGCATCCCTATGATGCAAATGTTGGCACACTTGGAGTTGTCCCAGAGACTCCTTACACTGTCTTCATATTTCTGGATTCTTTTTTCTTTTTGCTATTCTAATGGGGTATTTTTTTCTTCCTCATATTTCAATTTGCTGATTTGATTCTCTAAGTCCTCTGCTCGACTATTGATGATTCCTGTAAATTATTCTTCATTTCAGTTAGTGTGTGCTTCATTTCCCCTCCTTTTTTTTTATCTTTATTGTTCAGTTTATAAATTACATTGTTTCCCTTTTTTCCCCCCTATAGCTCCCCTCCACCCGGTATCCATCCCACCCTCTGCTCTCACCTCCCCCACACTGTCCTCTCCCATAGGTGCATGATTTTTGTCCAGTCTCTTGCTGTACCTCCCACACCCCTTTTATCCCCAAGAATTGTTAGTCCAGTCCCTCTCTATGTCCATGATTCTGTTATATTCACCAGTTTATCCTGTTCATCAGATTATTAATTCACTTGATTTTTAGGTTTATTTGTTGATAGATGTGTATTTGTTGTTCATAATTTATATCTTTACCTTTTTCTTCTTCCTCTTTTTATAGAATATCTTTCAGCATTTCATATAATATTGGTTTGGCGGTGATGTGCTCCTTTAGCTTTTTCTTATCTGCGAAGCACTTTATCTGATCTTCAATTCTGAATGATAGCTTTGCTGGATAGAGTAATCTTGGTTGTAGATTCTTGCTATTCATCACTTTGAATATTTCTTGCCACTCCTGTCTGGCCTGCATAGTTTCTGTTAAGAAATCTGCTGACAATCGTATGGGTGCTCCCTTATAGGTAACTGTTTTTCTCTTGCTGCTTTTAATATTCTCTCTTTTTCTTTTGCCCTGGGCATTTTAATTATGATGTGTCTTGGTGTGGTCCTCTTTAGATTCCTATATTTTGGGGTTCTGTGCACTTCTTGGGCTTTTAAGTCAATTTCTTTCACCAGGTGTGGGAAGTTTTCAGTCACTATTTCTTCAAGTAGGTTTTCATTATCTTGCTCTCTCTCTCTTTCTGGCACCCCTATAATTCGGATGTTGGTATGCTTGAGGTTGTCCCAGAGGCCCCTTACACTATCTTCAATTTTTTGGATTATTTTTGGTTCTTGCTTTTCCAGCTGAGTGGATTTTTCCTCTTTGTATTTCAAATCTTTGACTTGGTTCTTGTGGTCGTTTGGACTGCTTTTAGGTCTTTGTATAATATTTTTTATTTTAGTCAGTGTATGCTTAATTTCTAGTTGGTCCTTTTTCATATTCTCGTAGGTCTTGTTCATTTCCTCATAGGTCTTGTTCATTTCCTTGTAGGTCTCGGCCTTTACTAGGAGCCTCTTGAAAAACCCTATAACCATGGTTTTGAACTCTATGTCTAGTTGTATTTTTTCCTCCATTTCTTTCACATCTGATTTCTTTCCATTTCTCTGCATTGTGGCTGCTTTCCTGAGTTGGTCCATTAGCTTTGTGTGGTAGATGTCCTCTAAGGGACAGTGGCTCAGCCTCCCCAGTTACCTGAGGTGGATACTCTTGCTGCAGCCCTTTATGGGTTGTACAGTATTGTTGAAGTTAAGCCAAGATATTGTTGTTAGCACTAGGAGGGTTTGACCTCCAGGCCAATTGATTGTGTGGGTAAGCTGTGTTCAGGTTGGGTGGGCAGAGTCTCCCGGCTGAGCAGGCAGCGTCAGCTCTGCCCTATGCAGCACCAGGGTCTCTGTGCCGGGTGGTAAAGGCTGCATGCACCTCTGAGAGCTGCCACCAATCTCCACCCACTGCCAGACAACTCAGCCTCTCCCCAAATGAGTCCACACCCCCAAAATCTCGCCCAGGTTTGCAACACAATGCAGTCCGGTGGTCTCCTGAACGAGGGAGCAAGTCACGAGTTTTCTCGCGTGGTCATGCACTTCTGTTCCCAAGTTTACACGCAAACTGCTGTTCCAAGTTTACATGCACACTCCACAAACTCGCCCTCTCCACAAGCTCACAGACCTCTGCCGCGCCGGGCTTCAGCGTGCTTTCCCACTGCCCAGTTCTACCCCGTATGAGTGTGGGCTCCCTGGACCTTGCCTGGAACTGGGGAATCGGTGCAATGGGACACCTCTGCCCTCCCCGTTGGAGAAAACCAGCCAGGTTTGCAGCCGCCCGCCCTCTCCGCTGGCGCATGCGCAGGGCTCCAAACCTCTCTCCTCGAGTATCTTCAGCGCTGCGCTCCACCGCTCCTCGGAGTCACAGTGTCCTATCTTTACTTTTATTTGTGGAATTTTCACTCAGCTAGCTTTCCAGTGATTCTGGATGATGTTTGTTCTGTCGTGAAGTTGTAGTTTTGGAATTGTTGTGTGGGGCAGCAAGATAGGTGTTTACCTATGCTACCATCTTGGTTCCTCAGTATGTGCTTCATTTTGATTGGTCTTTTTAAAAAATATATATTTTTATTGAATATTTACAGAGTGGAAGGGAGAGGGATAGGAAGTCAGAAACATCGATGAGAGAGAAACATCGATCAGCTGCCTCTTGCACGCGCCCTACTGGGGATGTGCCCGCAGCCAAAGTACATGCCCTTGACCAGAATCGAACCCGGGACCCTTCAGTCCACAGTCCGATGCTCTATCCACTGAGCCAAACCGGTCTCGGCTGATTGGTCTTTTTTTTATGTCATTGATGTTCTCTCTAAGTTCCTTGCAGTTGTCACTAAGTTCCTTGAAGAGCTCTTAAGTTTCTTGAGAATCCTTATATTCATTGTTTTGAACTCTGTATATGATAGTTTGCTTGCTTCCATTTCACTTAGTTCTTTTTCTGGAGATTTCTTCTTTTTTGTGTGTGTGTGTGTGTGTGATGTTTCTTTGTCTCTGCATTGTGGCTGTTTCCCTGTGTTTGTTTCTATGTATTAGGTAGATCTGCCATGTCTCCTGGAATTTGTAGAGTGGCCTTGTGTAGTAGGTGTCCTGTGGGACCCAGTGACTCAGCCTCTCCAGTCAACTGAGCTGAGCACTCTAAGTGTGCCTTTGTGTGGGCTGTGTGCATGGTCCTGTTGTAGTTGAGTCTTGATTGCTCTTGGTGTCACTGGGAGATATTGAGCCCCAGGCCACTTGCCTGTGAAGACCAGCTGCAATTACAGTGGAAGAGCTGATGTGCAGGAGACCCCCCCTCATGGAGCAGGACTTGCCTCACTGTGGCTTTGGTGCTCTCTGAGTCTGCCCCTTGAGTGTGTCACTTGCGGATATGATAGGGTTGTAATCTGGCATGGTATGAAGCTACCACTTGGTATACTGGCTCTGGTGCCTCCCAGGAGGTACAAAGTCAGCTACTGCCTTGCCTGGGGTAAACCAGCATGAGCTACAGAATGATCTAGTGTTTTGGGCTTGGAGGTGCCCAGAAGAGGCCAAGCTGTGAACCAAGGCAGCCTGCTGCTAGTGCTGGGCCTGGGCCTCTTATTGAGAGGTATGAGACATACTGAGGCCAGCTGCTGCTTATTTGAGAGATTTTAGAAAAGTTTGAAGCCTGAGCCAGGATAGGCTATTTCTGTGGAAAGGCCACTACAAACTGCTTGGATGGTACTGCAAATTGGGTGAGGTGGGATTTAAAGGAGTCACCAGGGCCAGTAAAAAGTGGGCCAGGTAGATGGAAATTCAGATATGGTGCCTGACAGTTGGCACTGTGGTAGGGGAAATCTCAGCATAAGAACAATGACCTCTGCCAACATTTTTTTTCTAGGAGAAAGTTGCCCCCCAATTCTTGCCCTGAAGCTAGACAATAGTTCTTTCCTGTATGTCCCTGGAGCCTTTCAAATTGCTGCCCCAGCATTGGAGCTTGGAGGAAGTGAGTCCAAGTAAGTCTGTGTGCTGGCCCTTTAATAGGAATACCTGGGACTCCAGCAGCCTTTAAGTCACTGAGCCACAATTCTTGCTGGTTTTTACAGCTTGAAGTTACAGGGACTTCTCTTCCTGGTACTGGAACTCTGGGCTGAGGGGTCTCATGTGGGGCTGGACCCCTTGTTCCTCACTCATACTTTTACAGCCAAAATATCCCTATCAATTGAAAAAGGCCACATGTGGGTATCGAACCATCTCATCCCACACCTCTGCCCCTCCTACCAGTCTCAATGTGGCTTCTTTTTTAATTCTCTAATTGTAGGACTTCCATTCAGCCAAGTTTCAGGTGAATCTGAATAATGGTTGTTCTGCAGTTTAGTTGTAATTTTGATGTGGTTGTGGAAGGATGCAAGTACTGTGTTTACTTACACCACCATCTTGATCAGTCCTGGCTATGTATTCTTAATGGCTAGGTTTCTTGTTTTTGAGCCATAAAGCCCATGTATCTAACTTCCTTTGCTCAAGATTGTTTTACTATGATTCACTCATGTTGTTGTACATAGCTATACAGTAGTTTGTGAATTTTTGTTGCTAAATGGAACCAAAGATAAACAATGCCAAACACTAGTTAAAGTAGTCAGTACAGAAAATATGGAAAGGCTCCCTGAATAATCACTGGAAAACTCACAGGAGAGATAGCCAAGGACCGAAGGTGGAGACTGCATAGAGACTAATAGGAGGGACAGAGGTGCAAAAGGGCTGGCTGGGCGCTCACAGACAGGAACTGAACTCCTGGAGAGATAACTCAGCTGTGGGGGTTGGGGGTGGGGGGGAGGTGCCACTGAGTACTCTGGGATCTAAACCCCAAACTGGGCTCCTCAGCAGAGATTACCAAATTTGAGGAGGATACCCACACAACATCTAACTGTGAAAAGCAGTGGAGTGCTGTCTGCTAGGGAGTGCCAGCTGAAAGTTCGGGCACTCTCTTGAATGGCCAGTGCACAAAAATTCCCTTTGCCTATGCTGCCATCTTGTGCACAAAATTCCCACCTTATGCTCTGGCAGACAAAGGGTGAAGTGGACAGAGCTGTGAGAGCAGAGCCCAGGATTGGGACTCAGGGGATAGAGCACAGAAGGCAGACACCCCAAGTTTTCTATGCTGAGTCATTCCCTCACACTGTCTTTCCCACAAACACATTTACCTTACCTGGGTGGGGGAGAGGGGGAGAGATAGTCAACACACATTGGAAAATACCTTGCCCTAAGGCCACTTAAGAGATTAAAAGTAACAGCCTCCAGGCAGAAGCAACTGCTCCACCCAGTTGAAAAAACTCGTGCTGCCGAGACCGGTTTGGCTCAGTGGATAGAGCGTCGGACTGCGGACTGAAGGGTCCGGGGTTCGATTCCGGCAAGGGCATATACCTTGGCTGTGGGCACATCCACAGTAGGGGGCGTGCAAGAGGCAGCTGATCGATGTCTCTCTCTCATCGATGTTTCTGACTTTCTATCCCTCTCCCTTCTGCTCTGTAAAAAATCAATAAAATATATTAAAAAAATAAAAAAAAGAAAAGAAAAGAAAAAACTCGTGCTACACCTGAGGATGATTGCCTGGGGGCAATTCAAGTCAGCATCCTATTAGTCTGTAGGCAATTCAAAGTCTCTGGAGGCTTTGAATCTTTGCCTGATCCAATTAGTCAGAAACTGCTTTTAACACTGTCCTGAACTAGAGCATGAGAGGTGTAGAGGATCTACCTAAAATATAGTTACAAACCAAATAGACAACCAAAATGAGAAGACAAAAACAAACAAACAGACAAACAAAACAAAAACCCAACATGAAAGAACTAGAAGTTCTCCAGAAGAGGTAAATGAAACAGAGATAAGAAATTTATCTAGGAGGAGAACCAAGATGGCAGCATAGGCAAAACACCTATCTTGCCGTCATACACAGCAATTTTAATACTACAACTTAACGAAAGAACAAACACCTTCCAGAATCACCAGAAAGCTCGCCGAGTGAAAATTCCACGAATAAAAGTGAAGATAAGACACTGTGACTCGGAGGAGTGGCGGCGGACAGCATTGAAAGATTCGCCCAGAGAGAGGTTTGGAGCGCGCGCTGCGGAGAGGGCGGGCGGCTGAAAACCGGCCAGTTTTCTTGAACGGGGAGACAAAGACGTCCCACTGGACTGATTCTCCAGCTCTGGGCGAAGTCCAGGGAACCCACTATCATATGGCGTGAAAACTGGACAGTGGGAGGGCACACCGAAAGCTCAGGTGCTTCCGGGTCTCCCGGCTTGTGGAGAAGGCAGCTTGCGCGCGAACAGCTCGGCTGTGTGACGGCGTAGAGAGCGCTCTGCGACTTGCCCTCTCATTCGGGAAACCGTCAGACCGCTTTGTCTTACGACCCTGGGTGAGACATTTCACATGCAGACTCATTTTGGGAGAGTCTGAATTCCCCGGCAGCTGGTGGAGCTCTGCAGCGGCTCGCTCTCGGTGGTGCTGGCAGCCATTGCCCCCGGCACAGAGTCCCCGGGGCCGCATATGGCAGAGCTAACGCTGCCTGTTTGGCCCCGAGACTCTGCTCATCCAACCTGAGCACAGCTGAGCTTCACAGACAATTGGACTGGAGGTCAACCCCTCCAAGTGCTAACAACGATTAACTGAGCTTAACTTCAGCAAGACTGTGCAGCCCATATCCACCTCAGGTAACCGGGGAGGCTGAGCCACTGTCCCTAGTAGGAAGTCTACCACACAAAGCTAATTGACCAACTCAGGGAAGCAGCCACCATGCAGCGACATGGAAAGAAATCAGATGTGAAAGAAATGGAGGAAAAAAAACGACTGGACATGGAATTCAAAACCACGGTTATAGGGTTTTTCAAGAGGTTCCAACAAAAGATCGAGGCCTATAAGGAAATAAGCAAGACCACAAAGGAAATGATCAAGACCAACGTGGAAATGAATGAGTCCTACAAGGAAATGAACAAGACCCTCAAGGATATAAATGAGACCTGCAAGGAAATGATCAAGACCAACGTGGAAATGAATGAGTCCTACAAGGAAATGAAGGAGACCCTCAAGGATGTAAAGGAGACTCTCAAGGATATGAAAAAGGACCAACCAGAAATTAAGCATACACTGACTGAAATAAAAAATATTATGCAAAGACCTAAAAGTGCTCTGGAGCACCCCAAGAACCAAGTTAAAGATTTGAAATACAAAGAGGTAAAATCCACTCAGCTGAAAAAGCAAGAAACCAAAAGAATCCAAAAAATTGAAGATAGTATAAGGGGCCTCTGGGACAACCTCAAGCATACCAACATCCGAATTATAGGGGTGCCAGAAAAAGAGAGAGACCAAATCCAGCAAGGCTATCATTCAAAATAAATGGTCAAATAAAGAGCTTTGCAGACACACACACATAAAAGCCTAAAGGAGTTCATCACCACCAAGCCAGCATTACAAGAAATGTTAAAGTGATTGCTGTAAGGGATTGCTGTGGAAAAGAAGCAGAGAGAGAAACCTAGCCATAAAGAATTAAAATGGCTATAAATAAGTTCCTCTCAATAATAACCCTAAATGTAAATGGATTAAATGCTCCAATCAAAAGGGGTAGGGTAAATGAATGGATACAAATACATGACCCAACTATATGCTGTTTACAAGATAACACCTCAAAACAAAAGACACACACAGGATGTAAGTGAAGGGATGGGAAAAATTTTTCTGTGCAAATGGAAAAGAAAAGAAAGCTGGAGTAGCAATACTCATATCCGATAAAATAGACTTTAAAACGAAGGCCATCACAAGAGACAACAAAGGTCACTAAATAATCCTGAAGGAATAAATCCAACAAGAGGATATAAATCTGGTGAACATATATGCGCCCAATATAAATGCACCTAACTATATAAAAACACTTCTAGAGGACTTTAACAAAGAGATTGACAATAGTACAGTCATAGTAGGGGACTTTAATACCCATCTGACTTCACTGGACAGATCTTCCAGACAAAAACTTAACAAGGAAACAGACTCTAAAGGACACAATGGATCAGATGTATCTAATAGATATTTTTAGAACATTTCACCCCAACACAGCAGAATATACATTCTTCTCAAGTGCACACGATCATTCACAAAGATAGACCAAACCAAGATGGCGGCATAGGTAAACACCTAACTTGCTGCCCCACACAACAATTTCAAAATTACAACTTAACGACAGAACAAACATTATCCAGAATCACCGGAAAACTGACAGTGAAAATACCACAAAAGTAAAGATAGGACACTGTGACTCAGAGGAGTGGCGGAGGGCAGCGATGAATATGTGTGCGTCAGAGGTTTGAAGCCGTGCGCGTGCGAGCTGAAAGGGTGGGGGGCTGCAAACCCAGCTGGTTTTCTCGAACGGGGAGAGAGACAGAGGTGTTCCACTGCACTGATTCCCCAGTTCTGGGCGAGGTCTAGGGAACCCACACTCATATGGGGTGAAACTGGACTGTAAGGAAGCAGGCTGAAACTCGGGCGCTGCAGGGGTCTGTGAGCTTGTGGAGAGGGCATGTAAACTTGGGAATATCAGAAATACGTGAGCATTTAGAGAAGACTCGTGACTTGCTCTCTCATTCGGGAAACCACCAGACTGCATTATTTTACAACCCTGGGTGAGGTTTTGGGTGTGCAGACTCATTTGGGGAGAGGTTGAATTGTCCGGCAGCTTTCTCTTAGAAGTGCGTGCAGCCATTACCACCAGGCACAGAGACTCAGGTGCCGTATAGGGCAGAGCTGACGGAAATCAAGGCTTCCTGCTCAGCCTGGAGACTCCGCCCATCCAACCTGAGCACAGCTGACCCTCACAGCCAATTGGCCTGGAGGTCAAACCCTCCTAGTGCTAACAACAATAATCTAGGCTTAACTTCAACAAGACTGTGCAACCCATAAAGGGCTGCAGCAAGAGTATCCACCTCAGGTAACTGGGGAGGTTGAGCCACTGTCCCTTAGAGGACATCTACCACACAAAGCTAATGGACCAACTCAGGAAAGCAGCCACCATGCAGAGACTTGGAAAGAAATCAGATGTGAAAGAAATGGAGGGGGGGAAAACGACTGGACATAGAGTTCAAAACCATGGTTATAAGGTTTTTCAAGAGACTCCTAGAAAAGGCCAATGAACTTAATGAGACCTACAAGGAAATGAACAAGACCTACAAGGAAATGAATGGGACCTACAAGGATATGAACGAGACCTATGAGGATATGAACAAAACCTACGAGGATATGAAAAAGGACCAAGTAGAAATTAAGCATACACTGACTAAAATAAAAAATATTATACAAGGACCTAAAAGTAGTCTAGAGGACCACAAGAACCAAATCAAAGATTGAAATACAAAGAGGAAAAATCCACTCAGCCAGAAAAGCAAGAAGTCAAAAGAATCTAAAAAATTGAAGATAGTGTAAGGGGCCTCTGGGACAACCTCAAGCATACCAACATCCGAATTATAGGGGTGCCAGAAAAAGAGAGAGAGCAACATAATGAAA
The DNA here is from genome assembly GCA_027563665.1 of Antrozous pallidus. Taxonomy (NCBI): domain Eukaryota; kingdom Metazoa; phylum Chordata; class Mammalia; order Chiroptera; family Vespertilionidae; genus Antrozous; species Antrozous pallidus. The sequence goes on from CM050512.1 coordinate 87,244,874, forward strand.
ACCTATTTGAAGAAACAGTGACCGAAAACTTCCCACACCTGGTGAAAGAAATTGACTTAGGAGTCCAAGAAGCACACAGAACTTCAAACTATAGGAATCCACAGAAGACCACACCAAGACACATAATAAATATGCCAAGAGCAAAAGACAAAGAGAGAATATTAAAAGCAACAAGAGAAAAACAGTTAGTTACCTATAAGGGAGCACCCATATGATTGTCAGCAGATTTCTCAACAGAAACTATGCAGGCCAGATGGGAGTGTCAAGAAATATTCAAAGTGATGAATAGCAAGAATCTACAACCAAGATTACTCTACCCAGCAAAGCTATCATTCAGAATTGAAGATCAGGTAAAGTGCTTCGCAGATAAGAAAAAGCTAAAGGAGCACATCACCGCCAAACCAATATTATATGAAATGCTGAAAGATATTCTATAAGAAGAGGAAGAAGAAAAAGGTAAAAATAAAAATTATGCACAACAATTACACATCTATCAACAAATGAATTTAAAAATCAAGTGAATTAAAAATCTGATGAACAGGATAAACTGGTGAATATAACAGAATCATGAGCATAGAGAGGGAATGGACTGACAATTCTTGGGGATAAAAGGTGTGTGGGAGGTACAGCAAGAGACTGGACAAAAATCATGCACCACTAGGAGAGGACAGTGTGGGTGAGGTGAGGGTGGAGGGTGAGATGGGTACCGGGTGGAGGGGAGCTATAGGGAGAGAAAGGGGGAAACAATGTAATGAATAAACTGAACAATAAATATTAAAAAATAAAGTACTTAATATGAATAAAAAAGAGAGACAGAGGGAGACATAAACAAATGGAAGAATATACCATATTCATGGGTTTCTGGAATCAACATCATTAAAATGTCCATAATTACCCAAAGTAATCTATAGATTCAGTGCAATCCCCATTAAGATAGCAGTGGACTATTTCACAGACCTAGAACAAACTTTCCAAAAATTCATCTGAAATTTAAAAAAGACCCTGAAGAGCTGCAGCAATCCTGAGAAAGAACCGCAATGTTAGAGGGATTACAATACCAGATACCAAGCTATATTACAAAGCCACTGTTCTCATAACTGCCTGGTATTGGCACAAGAACAGATGTATAGATCAGTGGAACAGAAGATAGAACCCAAGTCATTATGCTCAATTAATATTTGACAAAGGAAGCAAGAGCATATAATAGAGTCAATATAAATGGTGTTGGGAAAATTGGAAAGATACAGGCAAAAAAATGAAACTAGGCCACCAACTTACACCATACACAAAAATAAACTAAAAATGGATAAAGGACTTAAGGGTAAGATGGGAATCCATAAAAATCTTAGAAGAATCCATAAGCAGCAAAATATCAGACATGTTGTAACAATATCTTTACTGATATAGTTCCTAGGACAATGGAAACTAAGGAGAAAATAAACAAGTGGGACTATATTAAAATAAAAAGCTTCTGCCCATCAAAAGAAATCATCAACAGAACAAGAAAGCCCACTGCATGGGAGAACATATGTTATCTCTGATAAGGATTTAATCTCCAACATTTACATGAAACTCGTACATCTTAACAAAAGGAAGATAAACAATAAAAAAAAATGGGCAAAGGACCTAAATAGACACTTTTTGAAAGAGGACATAAAGAAGGCAAAGAGATATATGAAGACATGCTCAAAGTCAATAATCATCCAAGAGGCAAATCAAAACGACAATGAGGTACCACCTCCCACCTGTCAGAATGGTTTTCATCAACAAATCAACAAACGACAGTGCTGGTGAGGATGTGGAGAAAATGGAACCCTCCTGCACTGCTGGTGGGAATGCAGACTGGTGCAGCCACTGTGGCAAACAGTGTGGAGTTTCCTAAAAAAATTAAAATTGGAGCTCCCATTTGACCCAGTGATTCCACTTCTAGGAATATATACCAAAAAATCAGAAACACCAATCAGAAAGGATATATGCACTCCTATGTTCATAGCAGCAGAATTTACAATAGCTAAGATTTGGAAACAGCCTAAGTGCCCATCAGCATATGAGTGGATTAAAAAAACAGTGGTATATGTACACAATGGAATACTACACTGCTGTAAAAAAGAAGAAACTTTTACCATTTGCAACATCATGGGTGGAACTGGAAACCATCATGCTAAGTGAAATAAACCAGTTGGAGAAAGATAAATATCGCATGATCTCACTTATTTGTGGAATATAATGAACAACATAAACTGATGAACAAAAATAGAGCCAGTAGGGAAAAAATATCTTAGAATCTAATAGAAGTAATCCTGTTATTTGCAGATTTTTAATATTTTCTATAACTTTTGTGATACTATATTAGTTTTGATATTATTATACCTAAAATCCTTTTTTCTTGAAATATTAATGTTTATTGCATGTAATATTTAAGATAATTTTTCTTGAATAATTGCATGTAACATTATATTTAAGATAATTTTTCTTGAAATGTTAATGTTTATTGCATGTAAGATTTTTAGATTTAAAATTGTTTTTCTTGGAAAGAAACAAATTTTGACTTCTAAAAAAAAGTAGTAGGTACAGATTTTAATCAGTAATATACTCTTGCAATAGGGAGAAGAGTGAATTGAACTCAACTTCTGTTTGCAGAGTTGACTGGTGTTTTATTTTTTATTTACTTTTTATATTTTTATTGATTTCAGAGAGGAAGAGAGAGGGAGAGAGAGAGAGAAACATCAATGAATGATGAGAGAGAATCACTGATTGGCTGCCTGCTATGCCCCTTACTGGGGATTGAGCCCACAACCTGGGAATCAAACCTCTGACCTCTTGATTCCTGGGTCAAGGCTCAACCGCTGAGCTACACCCAGCTGGGCGTGACTGGTGTTTTAAAGGGAGAATGAGGAAGTACAGTGTGGTGCAAATAGGGACTCCATAGGGTCGGGGAAGTGAAAAATCACAAAAAGGGGATGGGGACTAGTCCAAGTGAAATCCTTTTGGGTTGTTAACTAGCACTCATCAAAGTAAGGCTTCTATCGCCCCAGAGTCTGGGAGACAGGGCCCCTATCTTCAGGTGTTGGGTGGAGCAACCAATTAAGTTTTGTGGGAGTCTTGAATTTTCTTAATCAGATACTTTAAGGGGGGCCTGGGGTTATTCTAGGGATGTGACCTTGAGCTGTTTTTAGTTTATTATTTTATTTAAAAATATGTATTTTATTGATTTTTTACAGAGAAGAAGGGAGAGGGATAGAAAGTCAGAAACATTGATCAGCTGCACACCTCCTACTGGGGACGTGCCCGCAGCCAAGGTACATGCCCTTGACCAGAGTCAAACCCGGGACCTTTCAGTCTGCAGGCCGACATTCTATCCACTAAGCCAAACCGGTTTTGGCCCTTAACTGTTTTTAAAGATGTCTTAAAATAAAGATATCTTCAGATGTCTGAAGTTTTTTTTCTCCTCCCTTGGTTTATGAGTTCTTCATACATTCTGTTAGTTATTTGTGTTACAGATATTTTCTTTATTCTGTGGCTTGCCCTTTTACCTTCTGAATATTGTATTTTGATGAAGAGAGATAGAAGTTCTTAATTTGAAGGATTAAATTTATCAATTTATCAATATTTTCTTTTATGTTAATGTTTTCTTATTTTTTTAAAAATAGACTTTTTTTTTAGGTTTTATGATCAGTTTTAGCACAGCAAAATTGAGAAGAAAGTACAGAGAGTTTCTATATTTTCCCTGCCTCCAGATAGCCTCCCCAGCTATCGACATCCAGTACCATCACAGTATATATAATTTATGAAGCTACTTTGACCTGTCATTATCATCCAAAGTCCATAGTTTACATTAGGGTTCACTCTTAGTGTTATACATTCTGTGGGGTTGGACAAATATATAATGACATGATCCATCATTATAGCATCATACATAATAGTTTCATTGCTTTTACCAGTACAATCCTCTCTTCCCACTAACCCCTGGAAACTACTGATCATTTTACTGTCTCCACAGTTTTGCCTTTTCAGGAATGTCATATAGTCAGAATCATACAATATGTAGCCTTTTCAGATTGGCTTCTTTCACTTAGATATGCGTTTAATTTTCCTCTGTCTTTTAATGGCTTGGTAGCAGTTTTATTTTATTTCATTTTATTTTACTTTTAGCACTGCATAATATTTCATTGTCTGGATCTATCATAGTTTATTTATCTACTAGAGGCCTAGTGCACAAAATTCATGCATGGAAGGGGCGGTTTCCTCAGCTCAGCCCACACCCTCTCCAACTGGGGTCCCTTGGGCCTAAACTGGCAGTCGGATATCCCTCTCGAAATCTGGGACAGCTGGCTCCTAATTGCTCACCTGCCTGCCTGCCCAATTGCCCCTAACTGCCTCTGCCTGCCAGCAGGATCATCCTAACTGCTCTCCCCTGCCATCCTGGTTGCCTCCAACTGTCCTCCCCTGCCGGCCTGATTTCACCCCTAATGGCCCTCCCCTGCCAACCTGATCTAGCCCCCAACTGCTCTCCCCTGTAGGCCTGATCTCATCCCCAACTGCCCTCCTCTGCTGGCCAATTTGGTTCTGATTGGTTGGTTTCTATGCCAGCGTCAAAAGCTCTGCCTCCTCAGTAGCCATCGGCTCCCCACAGCACCCAGATTTGGTTTTGATTGGTTGGTGTCTATACCAGTCAGCATCAGCAGCTCTGCCTTCTAGGCAGCCATTGGTTCTTCACAGCAACCACATTTGGTTCTGACTGGTTGGTTTCTATGCCAGCGTCAAAAGCTCTGCCTCCTCAGTAGCCATTGGCTCCCCACAGCACCCAGATTTGGTTTTGATTGGTTGGTGTCTATACCAGTCAGCATCAGCAGCTCTGCCTTCTAGGCAGCCATTGGTTCTTCACAGCAACCACATTTGGTTCTGACTGGTTGGTTTCTATGCCAGTCAGTGTCAAAAGTTCCGCCTCCTAGACAACCATTTGTGTTCCACAGCACCCACACTTAGTTCTGATTGGCTTGTTCCTATGCTAGTCAGCATCTCCGGGCCTATCTCTGGGCCTGATCAGAGAGGCAGGGTTAACAGCACCCTCCTCCTCCCTCTCCCCCTCTTCCTCAAAAGCCCAGCTGCTGGGGAAGCTCAGAAAGAAAGAGGGAGAGAAATAGAGAGGCAAGTACTGATCAACAGCTGTCACTGAGGCTGCGGATCAGACCCTGCTTCTCTCTCTGGGTCTCAGCCCTCTGGGCAGTCAGTGCTGGGTCACCCTGGCAACTCAGTGCTGACTGAAGGCTTATAGTTGGTCTGCCTTTGGTTGTGATTGGTGGTTACAGCCCTGGCCTTTTATTTATTATATATATATTAGATTCACTACATAAGCACATCTTGATTGCATCTAAGTTTTGGCAATTCTGAATAAAACTGCTATAAATATCTATATGTAGGCTTTTGTGTAGGGAAATACAGGGATAAAATAAAAGGAGCATGATTACTGATAAGAATATGTTTAGTTTTGCTAGAAATTGCCAAACTGTCTGCCAAAACGATCGTTCTGTTTTGCCATCCCATCAGCAATGAATGAGAGTGTCTGTTGTTCCACACCCTCACCAGCCTTGACTGTTGTCCATATTTTGGATTTTTTACATTCCAATAGGTGTGAAGTGGTATTTCAGTGTTGTTTTAATTTTCCATTCCCTTCTGACATATGATATTTAACATCTTTTCATATGCTTATTTGCCATCTGTATAGCTTCTTTGGAAAGATGTCTGTTCATATCTTTTGCCCATTTCTTAATTGGGTTGTTTGTTTTCTTATTGTTGAACATTAGGAACTCTGTATTTTGGATAACAGTCATACGTATGAATAAGGCTTAATTTCTGTTCCATGTTCCCCCAATTTTGAGGAGCATCAATAATGCACCTTTTGTCCTTACAGGAGCATTAGAACATTAGCTCCTAGGTTCTAGGGTCTAAAGTACCATGGGGACATTTAGAATGTACTCACTCTGGCTTTGATTTTTCCACTCTTCATTTTGTTGGGGCCTCAGAGAAAACTGCCCCTAAATCAAGATACAAAGTCTCACTACTCCTTAAAGGGATGTGTGGTTGTGATAGGGAAGGTGAGTCTTGGTGTGGGCAGCTCAGAATAATGCAACAACACCTTGAGTTTTAAGCTGACAGTAGCTGTAACTTACTGGCCAAACAAATATATGATGATGATGATGATGTGAATTTTCTAAGTAGTTTGGCCATGTGCTCTTTTGCAAATACAGTTATTAAATACTCTTCCTTTTCAGATGTGCGTTCCAAACAGGAGTATGATGAAAGCCATGTGATTACAGCCCTTCGAGTGAAGAAGGTATCCTGATATAGTCAGAATCGGGGGCAGGCTGGCTGTCTTACAGAAGATGGGGAGAGTGGGAAGTTTTATCCTAGATCCAGGAGGTGGCATCTACTCTGGACACTTTGGACAGCAGAGGCAGCAGGACTACCCTTGTGCATACAACATGAGGGTCTCCCACACTTCTCATGCACTCCCTAGGGTGTCCCTCCCACCATCATGGTCAACAGCTTCATTAAACAAATACTGATTTAATTCCTTTATGTGCCAGGCACTGTTCTAGACCCTGGCGCTAGAACAAAATACAAGATGCCCTTAATTCATTGTCCGTGCCCTCTCTGATCTTTTGTTCTACTTAGGGAACAGACCATAGGAGGGTCTGTTCCATATACATTTGTCCAATATGGTTTATTCTACTTAGGGAATAAACCATATGTTTACTGTAACTCAAAGATTGAAACCACTCCCTCCCATTTCCATCAGATCCCTTCCATTCTTCCTTTCTCCATTCCAACTATTTAAAAAGACAGAGCCCTTCTTCAGCAGTCACCATACCATACTCTGGGAGTGAGGGCCTTTTCTTTACCTCCACTGGGTATCTTCTTTCTTAAGACATTGTCATGCCTGGCAGCCTTCTCTTAGGATCCATCTCTTATCTCTGCAGTCCTGACCACATTCTCTGCCCTTGACTTCCAGGTTCTTTCTTGCCTCCCTGGTTCCTTCTCTGTCTCTTTGGTTCAGCTTCATTTTCTCCTTCTGCTACATATAAAGAAAACTACGGGGCTATCTTTGGTCTCTTTCAGATCTATTAGTATACTTTCTTGTTCAAAGATCTTACCCAAGCTCCCGGCTTCAAGTATGCACATAGTTGAGCTGTCCTGTCAATTTTACTTCTAAAAGTTTGTCTCTTAAAATTCCCACAGCCACTTTGGGTATTCTAACTCTAGCTCTTTCCCAAATATAACTCGATAGGGAGCATCGGCCCTGGCTCATGTATTTTTCCAGGATAAGCTTGCTGCCTAACATGCTTTCCCAAACTCAATCCATCTTTATCTGGGTGTGTGTGTGTGTGTGTGTGTGTGTGTGTGTGTGTGTGTGTGTGTTTCTGTTTTGTCTTGTTTTCTTTTTGCCCTTGGATTTTCAACTGTCTGGCTCCATTCCTCTAGCTCTAAATCCCCTGCATTTTCTTCTTTACTTTTTTTAGCCTATTCAGAGCCCCTTCATGATGCATAGCCTTCAGTTTTCAACTCTGCTCTCAAGTCTGTATATCCCTTTGATTATGGCAGCACCCCCAACTCTGGAAAAGAGCCATTCTCTCTGTCTCAGCCTTCAGAACCCTTAGGCAGACTGACACTTTTCCCTCCCTTTGCGAATGAATTGCAACCTTTAGTGAACTCCCAGCCCCAGCAGAAGACAGAGCCTCTCTACCTGATGCACCTCCCTGTCCAGCCTTATCGCCAGCATACTTCTCTCACATAACACCTCAATAGCATTTGCCCTGTTGTGTTTCTTTGGTTCTAAGATGCCCATACCCCTAACCCCTCATATTTTCACATCTCTAAAATTGGAATGTATCCTACAATTGATTTGCCTCAAAAACACATCTATTATTTTCTGCCTGGTACTCCCTTCCCTCCCCGCCCCTTTTTGAGGGGGGACTTCTCTCTCTGCTCAGACCAGGGGGTCTAGTGGTGCTCAGTACAATAGTATCCAAACCCTGGCCACAAATCAGTCAAGAATAAAAACTGAACAGCTTAGAATTAGAATTAAAGAAGGCAGCTCTTTCTGTTTTGGTAGTGAAGTTTGGAGGATGGGAGTCTGAGCATTGCTATCGCTGGTGGCCATGACTTGGGCCTCAGGAAAAGTTGTCTGAGAAGGTGAAGTCAGTGTGCAGGAGAAGCAGAGGAGGAGAGTCTGAGAGAGAGGTCTGGGCTTTAGAGCCCTGGTTCAGTTTTACTTTGGGACCAGTTGCTCCCTGCTCTACCTGAAGTACTGTTGTATGCCAATAAATCCCTTTTTTATGTACATTCCTGATTGCAACTGTTGTTAAATTGGAGGTACATCTTACAACCAATGGTCTCTTAAGATCTAGGAAATAGCATCCATGTGAATTCGGAACATAGCGCTCTCTCTGAGCACAGAGTAGGGGTATGCTTTGCTCATTATTGTATCCTGGGTGCTCTGTCTGGTTCCTGACATCAGGTCAGTACTCCATAGCTGTTTGTTGACTAACGGTAATGACTAGAAACTATTCCTTCTGCCTCAAACACTTCTCCAGGCCTTATCCATCTGGCAAATTTCCACTTGCCTTTGCAGCCTCATCTCAAATGCCTCCTACCCTGTGCGCCTTTCTGAGTCCTCCAGACCAACTCAGGCAATTTCCCTTAAAAATTTTTTTTAAATCAAACCCTGAACCAAGAGGTTACTGGTTCAGTCCCAGGTCAAAGCACATGCATGGGTTGTGGGCTCAATCCCCAGTAGGGGGCATGCAGAAGATAGCTAATCAATGTTTTTCTCTCATCAATCTTTCTATCTCTCTCCTTCTTCCTTCCTCCCTCTCTAAAAAATCAATAAAAACATATTTTTAAAGAAATCTCTGTATTCCAGCCCTGACTTTGGCTCAGTAGATAGAGTGTTGACCTGCAGACTGAGGGGTCCCAGGTTTGATTCCGGTCAAGGGCATGTGCCTTGGTTGCAGGCACATCCTCAGTGGGAGGTGTACAAGAGGCAGCTGATTGATGTTTCTCTCACATCGATGTTTCTACCTCTCTATCCCTCTCCTCTCTGTAAAAAAAAAATCAATAAAAAATATATATTTTAAAATCTCTGTATTCCAGAACCTACAGTGTAAGTGCAAAGTAGGTCCTGAACGATTGTTTATTGAATAACTCCAGTCACAACGCTCCATGCTCTCCCATTTGCTCCACTTTTCCCTTTGCTCATGCTCTTTTCCACACCCAGAAACCCCCTTTCCTCATTATCACCTGAATAAATCCTGCTCATAATCTGAGCACCAACAGTCTGCTAATTCCTGTAGACAAATATGATTTCCCCCCTTCAATTCCAGAGAACTTCCCTGGTCTATAGCAGCGATTCTCAACCTGTGGGTTGAGAACCTCTAGCAGGTTCGCCTAAGACCATCGGAAAACACAGATATTTACATTATGATTCATAACAGTAGCAAAATTACAGCTATGAACTAGTAATGAAAATAATTTTATGGTTGGGGATCCTCACAACATGAGGAATTGTATTAAAGGGTCCGTGGCATTAGAAAGGTTGAGAACCACTGCTTTAGGATCTTAGGCAAGTCTGGTTCTGCGAGCTCATTCCCTTGTGGCAGAAGACACCCCTTCTTCCAGCCTTGTGTCCACCATGATGGTGACTCCACAATTTCCTGACTACTCTTTATGACCTCATGGACCTGTTTGCCCATTCCTTCCTTTAACCATATTTATAGCCTAACGTGCCAGGCATTGTTCTAGAAATCCAGGGTACATCTGTGTTCCTGCTCTCACAAAACTTATATTTGAGCTTACAGTTTGTCTCATTTTACCTGCTTGCTCATGACATATGCTTATTCAAATCTGCTTATGATTTTGGCTTTAGGCCTATCTACAACCACTTGCCCCCAGAGATAGAATATGTTAGTTCAGTGGTGAGTCAGGAGGCAGACAGTTCTTTGGCCAGGCACTTATTTCTGGTCCAGTCAGCTGTGGTCAGCTTTTCATAGCAGGGGATTTGGGTGTAGAAGATCCTTGGAATTTAGTAGACTCTACAGTCAACTCTCAGTGCTCTGTGCCCATGTACAGTCAGGAAAACAGGCACAGTTCTACCTCCAGCTCCTCCTGGTGCTGGTGTGCAGGGAATATTTGCTCATTTGAACCCACCTGCCAACAGGCTTCTCTTGTGGTTTCTTTAGAGGGAAGATGAATATCTTATTCCGGAGTCTGTGGATCTAGAGTGTGTGAAGTACTGTGTGGTGTATGATAACAATTCCACCTGCCTGGACCTAATCCTAAGAGATGACAGTGACAACTCTGGCACTAGTAAAAGCGGTAGGTTTTACACTAGCCATAAGAATAAGTTAACAGTTATTGGACACTTTTGACACATGCCAGGAAGCATGTCAGGTGCTCTCCCTGGGTCAGCTCATGCAGTCGGCAATACATCCCTAGGAGGATGGCAATATGAAAAGCTGGGAAGGGCTCTGAACCTGCCACCACTTCAGAGATGCTGGCTGAAGACATGAGGCTCCTGGGTTAAAGACAAAGGACTTTATTACTCAGAGCAATAGAAGTAACCAGAATGTCTTCATTTTCCTGCACTGGTGCCCAAGTCCCAGTTCTCACAGGGTGACAATGAAGACAGCCAAGTACATTTATTCACAAAGCGCGTTGTATTTTAGAAGAACTCGAACTTAGGAGGCCTGAATCTTTTATAGTGGGCAGAAGCTTATCCATCATTGGCTCTGGAGGAAAAACAGTTTATCTTCTAAAGCTGTTGGTTATATAAATATCCTTGAAAAGCCACTGCCTTGTTTAAAGGACATGTCAGGATGTATGAGACCATGAAGAATTGTCTCCTAAAAGGGAACATCCCCATTTTATAGATGGGGAAATTAGGGCCCAGAAAGGCAAAGTAACTTGCCCAAGACCTCACAGCTAGAAAGTTATCTATTGCCATATAGCAAACTACTTCCAAACTCAGTAGCTTGATATAACAAAGAGTAATTATCTCATAGTTTCTGTGCTCCAGAATTCAGGAGCAGCTTAGCTGGCAGGTTCTGGTACAGTGTCTGTCCTGAGGTTGTAGTCAAGATGTCAGCCAAGGTTGCTGTCGTTGGAAGGTCTGACTAGGCCAGGATGATCTCCATCTGAGATTACTCTCTCACCTGGCTACAGCCAGGAGGCCTCAGTTTCATTCTGGCTGTTGGTAGGAGACTTTAGTTCCTCACCCCATATACCTCTCCATAGGACTGCTTGCATGGCCTCGTGACATGGCAGCTGGTAAACTGCCCCCCCCCCCAGAGTGAGTGATGAGAGAGAGAGAGACAGAGAGACAGACAGAAAGGGAAAGCCACATGCTTTTTATGACCTAGTCTTGGGGCTTATACACAGTCGCTTCCACCACATTTTATTCATTAGAGGGAAGTCACTGAATACAGTCTAATGTCAAGGGGAAGGGAATTAGACTCAACCTTTTAAGGGAAGGCATTTGAAAGAATTTGTGGACTAATGAAAAAAAAAAACACCACACCTAGTAAGTGGTGGGGCCAGGATTCAAACCTAGGTACTTTGGCTTTGTCCAAAGTAGTGATGTTGGAAAACAGTGCAAAGTCACGCAAGCCCCGAGCTGGAACATTAAAATGTGATTGGTTCTATGTGCTTTACTGATGTTCCACAGCAATCTCTGTTCAGCCACTGCTTTGGGCTGACCACCCCTGGCCATTGACATGGGGCTCTGCTGTTTGTGGCTCAGTCACTAATATATGTCTATGAGCTGGGGCATTCTCACAAATGGTCACTGGGTGGCACTAGATTTCCACCTTTAATAAAGCCAGTCTTCCCAGGAGGTCCTTAGCCAGGAAATTATCTTCCCCAAACTCTCAGTCTGCAGTACATTCGTATGAGGGTGAGTCTGGTCTGCTAATCCTAAGATTGTAGGCTGGACCCTGAAACCCTAGGGAACAGTGATCAATAAAAATAACCCTTTCTACATTCTATAATTGACCTCACTGTGCTATGCAGCCCCTGTTCTCACTGAGTAGGTAACTACAGTCACAAAACAATAGCAAAACAATAAAAACCAAAACCACATATGAACACACCTTGCCCACTGAAGGCAACTTTTCTTCTTTAAAGTGGCATCTTTCAGGTAAATTCAGTCTTTGAGGTAAAAGACCATATTAAGGTTTCTCTCATCACCCCTTTCTCCTTCCCACTGTCAAGCACCCACCTCCCTGACCTCAAGAAATTCTGGGAAAGATTTCCTTGAGGGAGAACCTTCATCACATCCTTGAAGCAGGTGTTTGTCTCTATGTAGTTCTTTTCTGCTGTTCTCTGGAAGAGGTGCAGCTCAGCCTATGGGGCCTTTGGCCATGGGCTGTGCCCAAAATGTCCACGTCTAGTGTAAGTCCTGAGTGGTTCCCTCCACTTTGTCAGTGCATGGCACTGGCTCCTGGAGGACTCAGCCTTGTGCCCTCCTATCCAGGCTTTCTCTGACCTTCTCGCACGTGCTCCTCATCCCTGGGCCTGCTGCAGCTTCCAATGTAATGTTAACCACTCCCCACTCTGCTGTGGGAGTCTCAGAATCCTAGTGGGAAATGGGACACAGCTGATTTTAGCCCTCGCCTGTATCCCCCAACCCACCCAGTATATTTTTACCCCCTCAGCTGAGTGTCGTCTTAGGAATCCAGGAAGTATCTTCCCTTATCTTCGTCTCTAGGATGCTCTCTCTATGATCTTTTTAGCATGCCAGGGGCAGCCCCCTTTTTGTATGAGCAACATTTCCTTGCAAAGAGGGATTATAGACACCCACAATGGGCTCATGATATGTGTGGGTAGAGCTCTTGGACCAGGACATTTACACCAACTGTGAAGAGAAGCTTTGGGGATTTTTGGATTTTTTTCTCCTCCCTCAGCAAAGTTTGATTTTCAAGACAATTATTTGGCTAAGGACCTCAAATGTAACTTAAAGGTCAGGCTGAGTGATGATTCCTTTGTACCAGGTGGTTTCCCTCCTCCCCTTGAAGCAGTGGGTGACCCATTTCAAGGTGTGAGAAACCTCATGTCAATGGAAAACTCAAGATTAATGGGAATAGAAATGAACAAATTAAAAAAAAATTTGTTAATCCTCACTGGAGAATATTTTTTCTACTGATTTTTTTTTTTTTTTTTTTTTTGGAAAGAGAATGGAAGGGAATGGAAGAGACAAAGAGAGAGAAACATTAATGTGAGAGAGAAACATCAATTGGTTGCCTCAGGCACATGCCCCGACTTACCAGCTAGAGACTGAGCCTGCAACTGAGGTTGACCTGAATCAAACCTGTGATCCTTCAGTCCACAGACTGATGCTCCAACCACTGAGATAAACCAGCTAGGCAAAATGAACAACTTTAATGTTTCAAAAACATTAACCCCATTAAATCCTTGCTAGATAACCTGGGTCCTGGCTTTCCGTCTGAGTCTCTAATTATCTCCTGGAAACTGACCTTCCTCCATCTCTGACCCCATCATTCCTGTATGTGAATACTCCAGCTGGTTATGTGACATTGGCAGGGGAGCAGCTGTCTGGTTTACAGGTAGTAGTGGCCCGGAACTCTCTCCCTAACTCACCTAGACCATTTGACCTGCCCCATCCTTACTCAGTCTCGTATTTAAGAGGGAGATGGGGCTGGGAGATCCTGGGAGATCCAGGGCTCTCTGGCTTCCAAGTCAGGCCCTCAGGGGTGGGCTTTGGCTCTTGTTTTGCCAGCTACAGGTTTTCTCCTGGCATTGCTATTCCCTTCAGGCTCTTTCCCCAAATACAGTTACTCCAGATGGGTCTCAAGTGGCTTTTTTTTTCTCAGCAGCCCCTGCTGGAATTGGCCTTCTTTCCCTGGACAAAGGTTCATTATAGCTGTCAGAATCCATGCCCATCCCTTTCTCCTTTAGCTAGCTTTCCAGAGTCTGCTGCACAGTATTTCTCTTTAAGGGTCAGATCCTGGCCTTGTGATATCTTGGCTTAGTCACAATTATACAAACTTTCTGTCACATATCTAATTTGCACATAGTCTAATAGTCTACAGATCAATTAAAGCATTTTAGATTAAATTTATGTCAAACCCACAACGAGGCCCTGAGCAGTTTGGCTGAGTGGACAGTGTCAGCCTGTGGACTGAAGGGTCCTGGATTCAGTTCCAGCCAAGGCACATGCCCAGGCTGCAGGCTCAATCCCCAGTGTGGGGCTTGCAGGAGGCAGCTAATCAATGATTCTTTATCATCACTGAGGTTTCTATCTATTTCTCCCTCTCCGTTTCCTCTCTGAAATCAATAAAAATATATTTAAAAAAGAAACAAATTACAGTGAGATAATACTTCACACCCACTAGGCTGACTATAATAAAAAAGACAATTGTTGATGAGGATATAGAAAAATTTCAACACTCATACACTACTTGTTGGAATGTAAAATGTTGCAATCGCTGTGGAAAGTCTGGCACTTTCCTCAAAAGTTAGGTGTAGGGTCCAGCAATTTCACTCCTAGATATGTACCCAAGAGAAATGAAAACATGTTCACACAAAAACTTGCTCATGAATATTCATAGCAGCATTATTTCTAATTGCCCAAAAGTAGAAACAACCTAAACATCCACCAATATTTATTTAAGAATGGATAATGAATATTATATTGTGTTGTAGAGCCACACAATATAATAATATTCAGCTGTAAAAAGGAATGAAGTACTGACATATACTGCAACATAGATGAACTTTGAAAACATTATGCCAAGTGAAAGAAGTCAGACATAATGTATGATTCCATTTATATGAAATGTCCAGAATAGGTAAATCCATAAAGAAGTTAGATTAGCAGTTGTCTAGAGCTGAGTGTTTGGAGGGAAATGAGGAGTGAACCCCTCTAACTGGTACAGGGTTTCTTGGGTGATGAAAATATTCTAAAATTGTTGTGATGATTATACAACTCTCTGACTAAACTAAAAACCATTGAATTGTACACTAGCTATACCAAGTACAAATAGGTGACTTGTATGATACACAAAATGCAGCATATAATATATGATACTATATATATTTACAGAAAAAGATTAACTTTCTTGGTGGCAAGTTGCTTCCACATTTTAATTATAACACCCATTTCTATATTTGCTTCAGCCTCCTAGATAATTGCTTTTCAGAATAAAGTGAGCATTTGTTGAAGCTTTAGACGAATGGGGAACACACAGGAGACATTCATTTCTTTGGTCTCCATTCTTAGAACTGTTGTCTAGAGGAGCTGCCATTCAGTGTGGCAAAGCCATAGCCCACCTCACCCGCCACCCAGTTCAGATCCTGAGAGGGGGCTATGAGTCCTTCTCAGCCATGTACCACTTCTTCCGGACACAGAAGATCATTTGGATGCCACAGGTAAGGCCGGATGTTGAGCACAGGCAGGCTCAGATGGGACCATGGCCTTCCCTTGAGGACCATGGGTTGGGGAACAGGGTAGGAGAAGGAGATACAGATAACATGGAAAAGATGGAAGAAATATTGAAGGCTGGGCTTAAGCAATGAACTTGGGGTAGCCAGGAAGTCCAGTCCAAGATTATGAATTTATAATTGTCACATTTGGGGAAGAGCCAACATGGAGTTTAAAAGATGGGGCCTATTCAGAAGGCAGGGGAACTCTGGATTGTGGGTTTTAGTCAATGTCAGAAAGACAGAGATATGTGTCATGATTCAGGCTGCCTCAACTTTCTTAACTTTTGGGCCCAGAGAATACAAAAGGGTAAGAAAGCAGTCATTGCCTTTGAGAAGTTCTTATCTAGTAGAGGAGACAAAGGGTACACCAGGCGTATGGAGCCCTGAGGAGAGGCACTACCTTCTGGAACCAAATCTAGATGAGGAGGAGCTTGTGAGGAAGAGGGGTGAGAGCATATAAAGCAAGCATTGAATAGCCATAATTGGCAGGCAGGAATCCATCCCTAGAGGGCATTGTGCAGTATCTGGTTTATTGAGGAGTCTGACTGCAGTGGAATGCAAACATCGAAGGCTCTCATTCTTTTCAGTAACTCCCTTTAGCTGTGCTCTCATTTTTGCCCTCAGTAACATCTTGGGGAGATTCCATACTTTCTGGCTACTTTCAATTATGAAAAATTACAATTTAGTCATAAAATGATTTGAGAAATGTATTAATTAACTGGGTATTTGATGACAGTAAGGAATTATTATTATACAGGGTAGGACAAACAAGATGCACATCAAAACAACAATGAGGTACTACCTCACACCTGTCAGAATGGCTATCATTAACAAATCAACAAATGACAAGTGCTGGAGAGGATGAGGAGAAAAAGGAACCCTCCTTCACTGTTGGTGGGAATACAGACTGGTGCAGCCATTGTGGAAAACAGTATGACATTTCCTCAGAAATTTAAAAATGGAAGTGCCATTTGACCCAGTAATACCACTTTTAGGAATATGTCCTAAGAAAAAAGAAACACCAATCAGAAAGGATATATGCACTCATATGTTCAAAGCAGCACAATTTGCAATATGTAAGATTTGCAAATAGCCTAAATGTCCATTAGCAGATGAGTGGATTAGAAAACTGTGGTACATCTACACAGTGTGTTCTTACCATTTGCAGCAGCATGGATGGAACTGAAGAGCATTATGCTAAGTGAAATAAGCTAGTCAGAGAAAGAAAAATACCATGTGATCTCACTCATTTATGGATAATAAAATAACTCGATGAACAAAAAGATAGATTTAGAGGCAGAGAAACATTGACCAGACTGTCAAATTACAGCAGGAAGCCTGCGGGTTGAGGGGCAGGAGGAGGTAAGAGATCAACCAAAGAACTTGTATGCATGCATATAAGCATAATCATTGGATGCAAGACACTGGGGGGTGGGTTGGGTTAGGGCATGTGTAGGTGAGGGGTAGAGGAGGCTCGGGGAAGGTCAATGGGGGGGAAAAAGACATGTACTACTATTTGTAATACTGTAAACAATAAAAAAAACAGTAAATACAAGCCAAATTGCACATACTGAAATAAAAAGGTTTACAGTTGTTTGTATGGAAAATAATACTATCCTACCTAATAAAGAGGGAATATGCTAATTGACTCTCACATTGTCGCAAAGATGGTGGTGCCCACAGCCAATAAGGAGGGAATATGTTAATTGACTGCCCCATCCTAAAAGATGATGGCACCCAAGCCAATAAGGAGGGAATATGCTAATTGACCACCTCGCCCTCAAAGGTGGTGATACCCACAGCCAATAAGGAAGGAATATGCTAATTGACTGTCACTCCCTCAAAGATGGCAGTGCCCACAGCCACAAGATGGTGATGCCCAGTCCTCTCAGCCCTGCCAGGGCACCTGCCTCCAAAGTCCTCAGTTCCCTCAGCCTTCCAGCCACCCAGGGCCGGCCTGAGAGTAGGCAAGCCTCAGATGGTGACTGCTCAGTTGCTCAGGACCACCCAAGGTTCAAGTAACCAGGGCGGGTCGAGGTTTGCACTGCTGACAGTGGCAGCAGCAGAGGTATAATGGGGCATTGCCTTCCCCTGATTGCTGGGTTGCCTCCTGCCCCTGAGGGCTCCTGGACTGTGAAAGGGGACAGGACAGGCTGAATTTTCATGCACTGAGCCTCTAGTAATTAATAACAAAATACAAGGGTAAACTCTTGTTTTGTATACTTATAGCTGTAAACTTTTGCCCCACCCTATATTTCTTTAGGTTGTAATTATATTATTATGGTTATATTTTTTAAAATATGAGTTGGTATCTTTTAGACATAATGAAATATTTATGGGTAAAAGAATATGATATCTGAGATTTCCTGCAAAATAATCTGGGATTGGTTGGAAGTCAGTATAGACTTCCAACAAAATTGGCCATTAGTTGATAATGTTTGCAGAGGGGTGATAGATCTAGGGGCTTATTATACTGTTCTTTCTACTTCTGTGTATTTTTGAAATACATTTTTAAAGGGAATAGGACAGTCAGTCTAGTACAAGCTAGGCTGGTTTAACATTCCAATCTCAAACCAAATCTCATCTCTTCCCATTCACAGAACTGGGCAGCCTTGGGTTTGCTGGGGACTTAGAGTGGGGAAGGGTGTGGGTTCGCTTCAAGGACATCTCCTCTCTTCCAACCTTTGGGGCCTGGCCCCGTTGGTGTTGAAGATCCAGTGTGTGACTCACTGCTGTCGGGGGAGGAGAGGTGCCTTCTCACTCTGACTTCACCTGATTCTGTGTGTTGCTGGTGGCCTTTGTTGCTGGTTCCTTGGAGCTTTGTTGAGGAGGGAGCTGTTTATTATTGAAGATTCCTCAGAGAGAGAGCCAGCTGGTATTTTAAGCCAGAAATACCCTTAATTCCCAACCTTTTCCTTCCTTTGGTAGCCCATGACCCCCACTGCGCCCATCCATACTCCTTCACCCGAATTCCTGAATGAGCCACAAGGGACTGTGGTCACTACAGCCTCTCCTTGCCTTGCTGACTGGGCAGTTCCAACCAGTCTGTGCAAAAGGTACTTTCATGAAGGTAACCACACTACAGTTTTCAGCTCAACAGGTATATAGCCAATCTGCTCATCCTACAGACACTCCTCCTCACTCCTAGAGGAGCACCGCCTACTGGCTTTGCAATGATCAAAGGCAGTATTTCTCTACAAACATGACACTGCTGATAACTCATTGCCTCTCTCTCCCCTTTTAAAGTTTTATTAAGCTATAATTGACATAGGAAGAGCTACACATGTTAAAATGTACAATGTGGTGAGTTTTGACATGTATGTACACCTGTGACCTGCCTTATATAGATTGGGAAGAGGGGTGGGGTAGCTATCAGGGCCTGGTATGGAGTTCTACCCTAATTGTTTGTGTTCTACTCTAGAATGTAGGTGCCTACTACTTGTCTCTTCTTGCTCAGTTACTAATTCAGGAGCAAGAGTGAAAGCCCCACCCACTTCCTGCTACTGTTCTGATACACTGTAAAGCAGGAGCATCCTTAACTGCTCCCAAGGAACTCCTTCTATGAATGGAGATGGAGACACCAAATTTAGGCTCTGAGGCTGCCCCTCTACCTTAGACAGAGTGACCTATAATTTCCTGTTTTACATGTGGCATCCCTTACATAAGATTTCACCTTGAGTAAAGGAGTTCTGTGACTAAAAGGTGTTTGCAGGCCACACTAGAGAGATGACGGTAAGCTACTGAATGTTTTTACATTGAGGGGTGGCATGGTCAGACTATACTTAGATCAACTCTGATTGCAGTGCAGAGAGCATATCAGTAGGAACAGAGTAGATTTGGAAAGACCTGCTAAGAGGTAGGGATGAAGAGTAGAGAATGGATGCAAGAAATACTTAAGTGGCATTGATTAATTTGGAGTTGGGGGCCCCCAGCTGGCATGGCTCAGAGGTTGAGGGTAGACCTATGAACCAGGAAGTCACAGTTTGATTCCCTGGTTGCGGGCTCGATCCCCAGTGGGGGTCATGCAGGGGGCAGCCATTCAATGCTTATCTCTCATCATTGATGTTTCTATCTCTCCCTCCCTCCCTTTCCCTTCCTTTCTGAAATCAATAAATATATATTTTAAAAAATAAGGAGGGGGCAATGGGAGAGGAGGAGGAGATTAGTATAATGCCCTGGTTTAGGTGTGGGTGACGGGGCTAGGTGTGGCTCATTGCCCCCATTGAGGTGGTGGACATAGGAGAAGGAGGCAGAGTGGGAGGAAAGCAATGGGCTCAGTTTGGACATGTTAATTTGATGCCTGCTTATTTTTTTAAATATACTTTTTTTGACTTTTAGAGAATGAGGAAGGGAGAGGGAGAGAGAGGGAGAGACATGGATTGGCTACCTCCTGCCTGTCCCCTACTGGGGATTGAACCCACAACCTGGGCATGTGCCCTGACCGGAAATCAACCAGTAACCTCTGCGTACAGGGGACGATATTCAACCAAGTGAGCCACACCAGCAGAGTAGATATCTGTTTGTTTTGCATCTGTTGATGTGGCTATCAAAATTAAATCATTTAGAATTAACATGTGCTTGCTCTTTACAGCACAAAATGTTTTTATCCATGTCACACCCTCTTCCCCTGCAGCCTGCACAGGCACAGGAAAGGAAGGAAGCTGGTTTGAAAGCAGCAGAAAGAGAGCTGATAGATTTGTGATGGGTGTTTAGTGAGGTTTTCTTAATGGAACTAGGATTTCATTTGGCTCCAGCAAGCTGAGCAACATGCTGAGGGAGCCAGGCCAGCCCGAGCCCTGGGGATGCTCTGAGTCAACACCTGCAAGTAGCAGGTCTCCCTGCAGGTAAAAGGGTCATGAATCTCTTTTTGCAAACTTGAGGATTTGCTCTGTTCTTTGACAGAGTTTTTTGAGGCTGACAGCTTGGGAAGGATGTGGGCTCACAGTGGGTACCCTGGGAGGGGAGATGTGCTGATGCCAGAAGGCTTTGAAATGGACAGTGAAGTAGTCTTAGGTACTTAAGATGCTATTTTTGAGTCAGACTCAGAGCCAGAGGAATTTTTAGAACTGGGGTTGACCTTTGAAGTTACATAGGTCAGCATTTTCCATGAATACTGATAGAAAAAACTATGACCTAACAGATATTAGAAACGTCAGTTTACACAATGTTAGTGGAATTATCTTTTCCTTTTTTTGAGGTTTTGCCTAGGTTTTATTTTACTAAATATCTCAAATACATTTTCAATTCATGCCAGCAATAACTGTGTAGCCAGTGTTTTATTACAAACATCTGAGCTACAAAAGCTCAGTCCAAGGAACCATTAGGGAAACTTTCACCAGCTCTCTGTTCCCTGGAGGCACACTTTGATAACAGGCACACTTTGAAAAGCATGTCTTAGACTGATATGCTTTTCTGGCTGTTTTCCAATTTGTTTATAAAATTAGTTTTATTATTTAATGATGATATTTTCCTAATCACATGATTGGCACTCTAATAATCTTTCTTTGTAACAATCATATTTTCAATCCTCCAAGCTTTATTGATGTGTAATCATCATAATAATAGGGGATATACAAATTTGCCCAATGCCGTAATGTTGTAACCGAACAGCAGGGACCTGAGGCTGCATGGCGCTGCACCGGGGTGAGGGACCTCAGGCAGTGCCTGCTCCCCCGCCTGGCAGGGCATGACAGGAGACCTCAGGTCAGGTCCCTTGCCCCAGAACTGGGCCAGGAGACCTCATGTGGCATCCACAGCCCCAGCACCGGGCCAGAGGACCCCAGGCCGTGCCCCCTGCCCAGCGGGACTTGACAGGGGAACTCAGGCTGCGCCCCCCCAACCTGGTGCTGGGATGGGGGACTTGAGGCTGTGCCCTCTTCCCAGAGGGGCTTAACAGGGGTGGGGCCAGTCAGGTCTGGGTATCTGTGTTTTCCAAGTGCATGCAAGTGATGGGTGAGGACTTGACTCTAGGTCCCAAGGCACACTCCAAACTCTGACAAGAGGGAGATTTTCATATACATTTTACTAATTTTCTTTCATCTCTGGCACTTATATTATAAAGAAAGGGCAAATAGCAATATTAAAACATTTCCTCTAATTAGTTCCCTCTTAATGTGCATGAATTTCATGCACTGGGCCACTAGTCTTATTAATAAAAGCTTAGGTGGTCCTCATGCTATCACAAGATGGCTGCATGCACAGCAGGCATGTGCAGGTGGGTGGGACTGGGCTTGACACTGTGTGTGCGAGGGTGCTGGAGGGAAATTTATCAGGAGGTGTGGGCCACAGAGTGGGACTCTGGGACTAGGGAGAGTCCCTCCATAGGACTGCGGGACTCTGGGACTCCTGGACTCAGGGAGTCCTGCAATCCCATGGGACACTGGCCCCATGGACTAAACATCAGGGCAAAGGGCACCTCCCCCACTCCACCTCTATCAGTGTTGGGATAAACTTGAGGTTGCAGGAGCTGCCCATACCCCATGACCACCCCCCAGTCTTGACCTGGGGTATGAACATGACAGAAAACCTTCCTAGTCACTGCCTGGTCCCCTACCGTGAGCTTCTCCCCATACAAGAGCAGTGATTTCATTTCCTAACAAGAGCAGTGACCTCACTTCATGATAGTGGAGCCCAACAGAATCTGGAACCCTGGTAGTGAGGCAGCCACGTTCTAAAATAGCCCCTACCCAGCTCATTTGATAGAAACATTCCCACTAAGGCATGTTCTGTTGTTTGCTGCAGTCCCATCGCCGTGTAGGCAAAGAGCCAGCCAGCTTCCTCCACCCTTACTGCTGCTGCCTCTGCACTCAGCCCTGATGCCTCTGGCCCTTTTTACAGGGGAACCCAGAGGTAACCCAGGGAGGCCCAAGGTGGTTTTATTAGAGCCAGGGCACCACTCTTATCCCCCTCACCAGCCCTGTGTCCCCTGGGGTGCTGGCCTCATGGGGTGCCAGCTTTGATGTATATCCCTATGAGCACTGTCACAGACTTTGATGTAGGGAGGAAGGAGCTGGATACCCGCACCCAGGACTTGGCAAATAGTGATATTAAAATATTTCTTCTAATTAATTCCCTTTCAGTGTGCACAGATTTGTGCACTGGGCCACTAGTAGATATATAACATTGTATAAATTTAAGGTATGCAACATGATGATTTATGTATATATACTAGAGGCCCAGTGCACAAAATTTGTGCAGGGGAGGGAGGAGGGTTGTTCCCTCAACCCAGCCTGAACCCTCTCCAATCCAGGACATCTCACAATCTAGGACCACTGGCTCCTAACTGCTCACCTGCCTGCCAGCCTGGTCGCCCCCAATTGCCCCCCCTGCTGGCCTGGTCACCCCTTACTGCCCCCCCTGCTGGCCTGGTCGCCCCTCACTGCCCCCCCTGCTGGCCTGGTCGCCCCCAACTGCCCCCCTTTCAGGCCTGGTTGCCCATGCAGCCTGCTGTTTGACCGTTTGGTCGCCCCTCACAAACCCCCCTGCCAGCCTGGTCACCGCATGCAGCCTGCTGCTCAGTTGTTCAGTTGCCCCTCACTAACCCCCCTGCCAGCCTGGTCACCCCATGCAGCCTGTTCGGTCATCTGGTTGCAATGGTCGCTTAGGTTTTATATTATGGATACTGTGAAATTATTAGCATGATAAGGTTAACACATCCATCACCTAACAAAATCACCTTTTTTCTGTGTGTGGAGAAACATTTAAAATCTACTCTCTTAGCAGTTTTCAAGTATGTAATGCAGTATATTAGAACTTCAGGAGTTATTTACCTTATATCGGGAAGTTTGTACCTTTTCTTCAACATCTTCCTGTTCTTCCACTCTGTCCCGGCCCCTGGCAACCACACCTCTACTCTCTGTTTCTATGAGTTTTGCAGATGTCCACATATAAGTGAGATGATTTGTCTTTTTCTGTCTGACATTTCACTTAGCATAATGCTCTCAAGGCCCATCTATGTTATTGCAAATTAATAGGAATTCCTTCTTTTTTATGACTGGATAATATTCAATTATATGTATGTGCCACATTTTCTTTATTCACTTACCCATTGATGGACATTTAGGTTGTTTCCATGTTGTAAAATATGGCTATTATAAATAACTAGAGGCCTGTTGCACAAAGAGATTGGTGCAATAGGCCTTCTTTCCCTTGGCTTCCAGCACCAGTTTTCCTCTGGCCCCAGGCCTTCACTCCAGCCAGAGTCTGCCATCTTCATCTTTGTTGCAGACTCTGGAGTCTGCAGTCTTGTCTTCGCTGTGGCTCTCCACTCCTATAGATCCTTTTGCCCCCCGCCCTCCCTCTGGCCTTCTAATTTGCATACTCATTCTGATTGGCTGTGGGCGTAGCAGAGGTATAGTCAATTTACATGTTTGTCTATTATTAGGTAAGATGCTCAAGTGAACATATGGGTGCAAATATCTCTTTGAGGTAGTTATTTTGTTTCCTTTGAATACATACTCAGAAATGGGATTAGTAGATCATAGGGTAGTTCCATTATAGTGTTTTAGGAACCTCCATACTATTTCCCATAGTGGCTGGAGTTAGTGGATTTCTTTAGTGGAGTTAGTGGAAGTCTGCCAGACTTCTTTGAGCTTTACATTGCTAATGTATATGGTGAGTTTCTGAGAGGGGAATATGCTTCCCATATATACCTATTTCTCTGACCCTTTTTTCACAGTGCATTGTGAGGGGCCAGTGTTTCTTACACTTTGGGGAATGTATAAATAATCCTTTTCTTTGTTTTTCAGAGAAACCAAAATTTTTCTTATTATAACTTTGGACCTGGAATTCAATAAGCTTCCATTTAAATGGTGGCCTATTCTTCCTACCTCTGTTAAAGCTCATCAGAATTCATTTCCTAATGACAGATAGGCTCTGGTGAGGTGTTTGTTGTTGTTTTTTAAGTATTTAGGTTGTGGTGGACTCTGAGTATGATAAAAGGGCTTTTCTTTCCAAGCCGGTGTGGTTCAGTGGTTGAGCCACATGAACAGAGGTTGTGAACTAAGAGGTCACAATTTGATTCCTGATCAGGGCACATGCCTGGGTTGCAGGCTTGATCTTAGTAGGAGGCATACAGGAGTTTTGATGATTCTCATCATTGATGTTTCTATCTCTCCTCCTCTTGAAATCAATAAAAACATATTTTTTAAATAGCTTTTTTTTAATGCAGTTGTTGGCTGCAGGGTATTAGACTCCATGGCCAAAGGCAAACATGTGCCAAGGAAAGAAGAAGGATGCTGGTGTTCAGATTCAGCATGTTTTATCATGATGCTATGCTATAACTCAGTCCTTCTGTTACTACCTCATGCAAGTTGTTACTTGCCAATCTCTTTGAATGCCCGATCTCAATTTCATTCACTGTCCTGGATAATCTTTCTAAGCTTGTTTGCTGAGCCACTTTTTAAGAGACCAATACCCCCAACTCCAAATGAAAACAACTTCCCTGGGGAATGTTTATAGTAACCTCTCTCCTTCCCCACCCTAGGAATTGGATGCATTTCAGGCATATCCTATTGAAATAGTGCCAGGAAGGATCTACCTGGGTGATTTCAGGCAAGCCTGTGATTCTAAAATTCAGAAGGATTTGAAAATCAAAGCACATGTCAATGTCTCCTTGGAGGCAGGACCATTGTAAGTAGCAATACTATTGATTTTTAAAATATTAAGTATCATTTGTTTATGTAAGATTCCTGATGACATGCATTTACAAAGCTGAAAGGTCTCTTAGAAGACAGCATATACTGGAGTAGGGTTTTCACTTTTAACTTCATCTGTTCCTAGAGTAATAGTCTGTTTCCTGGCTGGGCTGTGGCATCCTTTGCCCCTAACCAAGACCCCATACTTCCTTAAAATCTCACCAAAAATAAAACTTTCCTGGTTTTTAACATTGTGGTCAAAGTATCCTATTCTATCCTGCTATGTCATCTCAGGCCCTCTGAGAAACAACCCCTATCTTAGTCCATTCAGGCTGCTATAACAGAATACCATTGACTAGTTAGTGGCTTATAAAACACAGAAATTTATTCTCATGGTGTGGAGGTTGGGATTTCCAAGATCAGTGTAGCAGGGATTTGCTGTCTAGTGAGAGCCTGCCTTCTGGTTCATACATAGCCATATTTCCACTATGTCCTCACATGGTAGAAGGGGCAGGGAACTCTCTGGGGCCTCCCATTCATGAGGCTTCAACATGAGGTCAGATTTACAACAACAACAAAACAAACTAATAAAACATATAAACAATGGTTTTCAGACAGTGGTTAATAGCACAGGACAGTGATTCCAGAATGAATGGCAAAAAACAAAGTGAGCCCCACAATCAGTTTAGCTTATTTATTGGAGATTGTTTGAAGGGGACCAAAACAGATCTTCTCTTTCTTTTTCTTCCTTCCTCCCTCCCTCCCTCCCTCCCTCCCTCCCTCCCTCCCTCCCTCCCTCCCTCCCTCCCTCCCTTCCTTCATTTTTTGTTGTTATTCTTCACCCGAGGATATTTCTCCATTGGTTTTTAGAGTGGAAGAGAGAGGTTAAGACAGAGAAACATTGATGTGAAAGAAACACATTGGGCCGAAGCCGGTTTAGCTCAGTGGATAGAGCGTCGGCCTGCGGACTGAAAGGTCCTAGGTTCGATTCCAGTCAAGGGCATGTACTGTAGCTGCAGGCACATCCCCAGCAGGGGGTGTGCAAGAGGCAGCTGATCTATGTTTCTCTCTCATCGATGTTTCTGACTTTCTATCCCTCTCTCTTTCTCTCTGTGAAAAATCAATAAAATATATTTTAAAAATAATAATAAATAAAAAAAGAAACACATTGGTTGGTTGCCTCTGATCAGGGTCCAGGGCCAGGGAGGAGCCTGCAACAGAGGTACATATGACTGGAATCAAACCCAGGACTCTTTGATCCACAGGCTGATGCTCTATCCACTGAGCCAAACCAGCTAGGGCTCATTCTTTTTATTTTTTGTTAATCCTCTCGTTTTTCCATTGATTTTTATTCTCTTTTTAAAATACAGTTTTTTATTAATTTCAGAAAGGAAGGGAGAGGGAGATGGAAACATCAATGATGAGAGAGAATCATTGTTCAATATCAAAGAAATTCTCAATGGAAATTATGAAAAATTTCAAATACATGATAATGAAAATATAACATCAAAACTTGTGGAATGTAGGTAAGTTATGTTTAGAAGGGTATTTATAGCCTTAAATACATTTATTAAAAAGAAGAAAGGCTAAAAATCAACTAGTTAAGTATTCATCGCAAGAAATTCCCGAAGGAATAGTAAACTAATTCCAAATAAAGAACAAGGAAGGAATAATAAAAGCAGATAATTGAACTAGAAACAATAAAATAAAGATGATCAAGAAAGTCAAAATAGTTTTTTTAAAAAACAAATAAATTTGATAAACCCTTGGCAAAAAATGAGAAACGGCACAAATAACCATCTGTAAAAGGGGACAATACATATCCTACAGATATTTAACAGTTCTTAGGAGGATATTAGGAAAACTTTACTGTGATAAACATGAAAATTTAGATGAAATGAACATTAAAAAATACAGTATCAAAACTGACAGCAGATAAAATAGAAACATTGATTAGTATTAATAACTAATAAAAATTTTCTCATAAAGAAAACTTTAGTGATGAATTTTACCTAATAGTTAAGAAGGAAATAAGCCAATATTAAATTCTTTTAAATAATAAAAAGAGAAATAATTTTCAGTGTGTTTCATGAGACCAGCATAGGTCTGATTTAATAACCTGACAAAGATATTATAATACAGAAGAATTATGGACTAATTTCTTCATGAACATAGATGTAAAAATCCTAAACAAAATCTTAGCACATTACATACATTAATCTATCCTATCTAATAAAAGAGTAATATGCAAATTGACTGTACCTCTAATCAAGCCATACCCATCAGCCACACCAACCAGTCAATCAGGAGCTGGGGTGGAGCCAGCCAGTGGGCATGTGGCCCCCGGGGCCGGGTGGTTGCTGGCAGGGGCTAAGGCCGGGGTTGGGGGGGGGCGGAGCTGAGGCAGCCGGCGAGCACATGGCCCCCGGGGCCGGAGCTAAGGCCGGGGCTGGGGCGGAGCCAGCCATTGGCCCCATTGCAGGGTGGTGCCTGGGTGCCCAAGGCCTGAAGCCTCAACCAGAGGTTTTAGGCCTTGGGCAGGCTGGGGGTGATAGGTCAGTAGGACATCCCCTGAGGGCTCCCGTATGTGTGAGGGGGCAGGTTGGGCTGAGGGACCACCCACCCCCAGTGCACGAATTTTGTGCACCGGGCCCCTAGGCCTATCTAATAAAAGAGTAATATGCAAATTGACCATACCTCCGATCAAACCACACCCACCAACCATGCTCACCAGCCAATCAAGAGCAAATAAACCCCAACCAAGATGGCTGTGGCCACTGAAAGCAGGAGGGAGGCTTGGGTTTCCCTGGCAATGAAGGAAGCCAAGCTTCCCGCCTGCCCTTGCTGGCCTAGGCCTCCACTCAATGCTACAAAGTTTCAATTATAGAAAATATATCCCAACAGAAATGGCAGCAGCCACAGAGCTGGAGGGAGCAGAGGCTAGGGTTGCCCCGGCAATGGAGGAAGCCAAGCTTCTGCAGCTCTGGCCAGCCTAGGCCTCCGCTCCAGGCTACCAAGTTTCAATTGTAGAACATAAAATAAATTGCAGATCCCAGGGTCTCCACTTGGGTCACTAGGAGGTGTGCCTAGTGGACACAAATATCAAATAGGGCCCCTCCCAACTTCAAGGAGCTTCCAGTCTGATGGGGGAGGCAGATACATAAACAAATGGCACCACTTCAATTAGCTAGATGCTTGGATAAAGACCTGCATATTACATACATTAATCTATCCTATCTAATAAATTTTTCTCTGCAACTCACCACAGGTTCCTCACCTAGGCCGCCCCATGCCCCAAGGGAACCCCAACCCTGATCTGGGACACCCTTCAGGGCAAACCAGCTGGCCCCCATCCATGCACCAGATCTCTATCCTATCTAATAAAGAGTAATATGCGGATTGACCATCACTCCAACACAAAAGAGGGCTGCCCCCATGTGGTCAAAGATCCTGCCCCCATGTGGACACAAGATGGCCACCACACGATGGTCAGCAGGGGAGAGCAGTTGGGAGGGACCAGGCCTGCAAGGGAGGGCAGTTGGGGGCATTCAAGCCTGCAGGGGAGGGCAGTTAGGGGTGACCAGGCTGGCAGAGGAGGGAAGTTGGGGGCAAACAGGCTGGCAGGGGAGCAGTTAGACATCAATCAGACTGGCAGGGGAGTAGTTAGGGGGTGATCAGGCTGGCTGGCAGAAGCAGTTAGGGACAATCAGGAAGGCAGGCAGGGGAGCAGTTGGGAGCCAGCAGTCCTGGATTGTGAGAAGGATGTCCAACTGCCCATTTAGGCCCGATCCCAGGATCAGGCCTAAATGGGCAGTCGGACATCCCTCAAGGGGTCCCAGATTGGAGAGGGTTCAGGTTGGGCGGACCCCCCCCTTGCACAAATTTTGTGCACCGGGCCTCTAGTATATATATATATATATATATATATATATATATATATATATATATATATAAAAGCCTAATATGCAAAGTGTACCCTTGGGAGTTTGACCCACTAGGGGTTCGGTCTCTCGCTAAGATGCGTGCTGACCACCAAGGGGTGGTGCAGAATTAAGGAAGGCCTGGCTGGCAGCTGGCAGCAGGGAAGGGATACCTTGGCCAGCAGCTGCTAGGGACCCTGCCCATGCAAGAATTTCATGCACTGGGCCTCTATATCTTTATAAAAAGGATACTACATAATGACTAAATTGATTTTATTCCAAAGATACATTAACTTACCATATCAATAAATAGAGCAAAAATCTGGATTATCTCAACAGCCACAGTTAAAGCATTTGATAATATTCATTATACATTCATGATTTTTTTTAAAAACCTCTTAGCAAACTGGGAATAGAAGAAAACTTCTTTGAGCTAATAAAAGAACTACAAAAATCTCTGCAACAATCATCACACTTAATGGTGAAATGTTTAAAGTTTTCCTCCTAAGTCTGGGAAGAAGACAAAAATGCCACTATCACTACTCGTATTTAGCATTGTACTGGAGGTCCCAGTTGGTGAAAT
The DNA here is from genome assembly GCA_027563665.1 of Antrozous pallidus. NCBI lineage: Eukaryota > Metazoa > Chordata > Mammalia > Chiroptera > Vespertilionidae > Antrozous > Antrozous pallidus. The sequence continues at coordinate 87,274,510 of CM050512.1, forward strand.
ATGGCAAGAAAAAGAAATAAAATATGAATCAAAAGGGAAAAAACTATCATTATTCACAGACAATATAATTGTATACACAGAAAATCAAAAACAACCTGCAGATAAATTATTAGATTTTAAGTGAGGTTGCTTGGTACAAGATTAATATACAAATATGAATTGTTTTCTGCATACAAATAAGAAACACAAACTGAAATTTTAAAAAACATAGTTTACAAGAGCACAAAAATATTAAATACCTAGGATTATATGTCATAAAGAATATGTAAGATCTCAACACAGAAAATTATATAAATAGAGCAAAATATTAATAGAGTAAACTATTAAAGATCTGAATAAACAGAGGATGTACTGTCATTATAAATTAGAAGAATCAATTTTGTAAAGATATTGATTCTTGCCCAAATGATCTGTTGATTCAGTGTAATGCCAATAGAATTCCAACAGGTTTGTGGAAATTGATACAGTAATACTAAAATGTATAAGTTGTATGGAAATGCAAAGGGCAAAAATAGCTGAATATTTGAAGAACAACAAATGGGAAAATTTACTGTACTTGACCAAATATTAAGATTTTAAAAACACAGCAAGTAAGGATGGTGATATTAGTGCAGGATAGAAAAATAAACTAGTGGAGCAGAATAGAGTTCAAACAGACCCATGCATATATGAACACTTGAGGTTTAAAAAAATTTTTTTTGTTAATCCTCACTCAAAGATATTTTTTTCTATTGATTTTTAGAGAGAGTGGGAGGGAGGCCCTAGCTGGTTTGGCTCAGTGGCTAGAGCATTGGTCTGCTGACTAAAGGATCCTGGGTTCGATTCCAGTCCTGGGCACATGCCCAGGTTGCGGGCTAGATCCACAGTGGGGGCATGCAGGAGGCAGCCAATCAATGATTCTCTCTCATCATTGATGTTTGTCTCTCTCTCCCTTCTCCCTTCCTCTCTGAAATCAATAAAAATAAATTTAAAAAAGAGAGAGAGGGGGAGAGGGGTAGGGACAGAGAGAAACATTGATGTGAGAGAGACACATCTACCAGTTACCTCCTGCATGCACCCTGTCTAGGGCCAGAATTGAACCAGTTATTTGTGGGCGACACCCTAACCACTGAGCAAACAGGCTAGGACTGGACACTTGAATTTTGACAAGGATTTTCTTCTATGTTTTTTCCTAAACCTTCACATGTTTTTATTTTGAAATAATTTTTGTGTATGGTGCCAGAAATGGAATGTTTGTTGTTTTGCACATGGAGATAATCATTTGTTGAAATTGCTTTGATACCTTTATTGAAAATCCTTGTCAAAATTAAAAATTATGGATTATTTTTCATTGGTATATGAGTTTCTTTCTCTTTCTTTCTTCTTCCTCCCTCCCTCCCTCCCTCCCTCCCTCCCTCCCTCCCTCCCTCCCTCCCTCCCTTCCTTCCTTCCTTCCTTCCTTTCTTTCAGAGAAAGGGAGAGGGATAGAGAGATAGGAAACATCAATGATGAGAGAGAATTATTGATCGGCTGCCTTCTGCACACCCCACTCTGGGGATTAAGCCTGCAACCCAGGCATGTGCCCTGACCAGGAATTGAACCGTGACCTCCTGGTTCATAGGTAGATGCTCGAGCACTGAGCAGGGCGGTATATGTTTTTCTTTACGCCAGTTTCACACTGCTGATTACAGTAGTTTTCTAATAAATCTTGATATCAAGTAGTGTTAGTCCTCTAATCTTATTCTTTTTCAAAGTTGTTTTGTTTGCACTTCCATATAAATTTCATAATCAGCTTGTCGGTTTCTATGAAAAAGCTTGCTAGGATTTTGAATGAGATTGAGCTGACAACAGTGTCGACTCTCTTGATCCGTGAGCATGGTCTGTTCTCCGCTTGCTTTGCTCTTTAACGTCTCTCAGAAATATTTTATAATTTTCAATGTACATTTCTTGCACATTTTGTGTCAAGATTTTTTCCTCAGCATTTGAGATTTTTTATGTGATTATAAGTGATATTTTAAGATTTTCAATATCTGATTATTTGTTGCTAGTACATAGAAATATAATTGATTTTTATATATTAATCATGTATTCTTCAACCTTCTCCATCCAGATACCTTCTCCACTGTAAACTCTCCCCATTCCTCCTCTCATGTAACATGTGCAGGTCTTTTAAAAATGTTTTATTGTTGACACTATTGCAAATATCCCCCATTTCATATGCAGGTCTTTATCCAAGCATCTAGCTAATTGAAGTGGTGCCATTTGTTTATGTATCTGCCTCCCCCATCAGACTGGAAGCTCCTTGAAGCTGGGAGGGGCCCTATTTGATATTTGTGTCCATTAGGGTCCAGCCTAAGGTCTGGCACACAATAGACATTGAGTGAGTGTCTATGAGGAAAGAATGGATGGATGGGCATGGGTGGTTGGGTGGAAAAGGAAGGGAGGAAGGGAGAAATGGGTGAAGTGAGAAAGGATGGATGAATGGATGGTTCATTGTGCTTGTATTTGTCACAGCAAATGCTCATACAGAAACTAAACCAAACCAGCTTACTTTTGTTTCTGAATCTACTGAACTTTCTGCATGCCACAGTGGTCTGCATACTGCAAACAACGTTATGAAGTGCTTACAGCATTCTGGGCATTGGGCCAGGCTCCTTGCAGGCACACTCTCATTAAGCATGTCATACACCTCATCTCTCCTCCACCTTCTTCATAAAACTCTAGCCACTCTGAAGTCCCTGTTGTTTCTCAAATACACTACTAGTAAACACATTGTCTCTCAGGGATTTTGCACTTCCATTCCCCTATACCTGGAACATTCTTTCCTCAGATAACTGCCTGGCTTGTTCTCACACCTCTTTTAAGCCTCTGCTCAAATGTCACTCCTCAGTAAAGTCTTCCCTGACCACCCTATCTCAAATACTATTCTCTACCCTTACCTATTTTCTCCACTTAACATAACAGGCCATTCTCCAAAATTATGACATATTTCCTCCCATCCTCATTTTATTGTTTGCAGCATATTCTAGGAAAGTACCATGTTTGAATAATAATAATGTCATGTTTACTGAGTACTTACTATTGCCAAGCAGACTGCTAAATGCTGTATATAGATTAATTGACTTAATCCATACTCCACTCCTATGAGGTAGGTGCTATTTTTGAGAGGGGTTCAGGTCCTTGCCCCCGTTTCCCTGATCTAGCCCAGCATCCCTCCTCTATGGTCCTGCTGCTATGAACAAGGGACACTACAGTGGGACTGTGTGTGAATCTGCCCAATCACCTGTGCTTTTCTTCTGTTTAGTTTTGTAGGTGACGCTGACAAGCTTCTGCACATCCAGATAGAAGACTCCGTGGAAGCCAACATTTCCCCCTTTCTGCGCCACCTCTGTCACTTTATTGGTAGGGAGAATTCTCTAACGAGGCAGCAACTGGCCTATGCCCAGGGGCGCAGGGACTGTGGCACATCATCCACATTCCTATTCCTGATGGGGACTCTCAGTGCTCAGGAGAGAAAGGGCAGCACATGAACCAGGTGTGGACGGCCCCAAGACAAGCGTGCTTCTCCAGGGCCACCAGCAATATGCGCAGCCATGCATTTACCTTTGGGGCAGTAGGGCCAAATAAGAGCAACAAACTGGATCGAATACCCTATGCTGTGGCCTTGCCTGGACGGGTAGACCCTTTTGGGCCTGGCGTCACTGTCTCTGTGGGCTGTCAGGAAATGAGGGTGCTGCCCCACCATGGGTGCCTATGTTCATGGAGACCTGCTCTGGTGACTCGAAGTGACTTTTTCCTGCCCTTTTGTCTGGTTAGCAAGATGAGGTGGAAGGAAGGCTCCAGAGCTTCTGATTTCCCTGATTTTCATTGTTTATGCCCAGTGCCGCTCTGTCCTCTCCCCACACACAGCAGTGCCCAACAGTGGCTTACCTCATTGAAGGCTGATTTTTCAGTCATTCCCCAGACTCAGGATTGCCCTAGTTGAGTAAGATACTTGGAGTGAGTGAGGTTGAGTCAGGTCAAAGGCTCCACCCTAGAACTACCTACTTGGCACCTACTCAGCCCCCAGCCTGAGTCGCTGCACAGGATGGCATTTTGGCTCAAACATCTCTTATTTTCATAGAATGCTGCAACTATTACATAAGTAGCAGCTGAGACAGTCTTGCCACATGTTCCATGGGATGGCAGAGTTCTATGGCACAAGGAGGCCTCCTCTCCAGCCCTGACGTAGTGGGTGGACCTGGGCCAGTCCTTAACAGTTTGGTGCCTTAGTTTCCTTATTCATAAGATGAGTCAGTTGGCCTTAGTCATCTCTGAGTCCTATTCCACACTGGAATGGTTATCTTCAGTTCTTGGGGGTTACCAAACCAGCCTAGGATGACAGCTTAGATTTCCTCACCATCCCTCACTGGGCAAGATTCACACACAGACTCAGTGTCATTTTTAGGTATGCTTATAGCTGACATTTCTGTGCCACACAACTTTATGAGGTAGACAGAATACTGTTATCCCATTTTCCAGATGAGGAAACTGTAGCTAAGAGTAACGTGTCCACACCCCACAATAGTGAGTGCCAGAGCCAGGCTTCACACAGCAACACTGTCTCTGTCAGTACCATGTGTCCTTGGGGGGATGATCCTCTCATTCCCACCCAAGGAGGCCAACTGGTAGTAGACCTTCCTGGTCTGAAAGCCTGGAGAACCAAGAAAATGCCTTTGCATGATAATGCTGAACGCCCAGGTGTGATTCTCTTGAATTGCCAGTGAGTCTGAGAATCCTATTTGCCAGGTAATGAAACAGTGTCCTAGAGATGTCATGTGATTTACCTAGGACATGGTGTATTTTACTGGCTCTGAATCCACTCTTCGACCCACTGAGGCTAGTCATCTTACATCAACTCAGATCCACAGGGAAGGGGCATCCCCCACAAACCTTCCTTCCTCTTGCAGATATCCACTTGGAACTTGGCTCTGTCATCCTGATATTCTCCACCCTGGGCATCAGTCGCAGCTGTGCGGCCATCTTGGCCTACCTCATGCACCGGAAGGAGCAGTCCTTGAAGGTATGCATTCCCTGGCCTAGGCTTTAACTATAGCCTCCTCCAGGAGGTGCGGCCTGAGCTGCACCTGGGAGAAACAGTCCCTGGCACTTCCTCAGGACCCTAATTGGGGGATGAGATGGAGAAGGATCAAGGAGGGGCCCTCCAAGTCCAGGGCTTTACCTAGCACACCATACTCAAGGGCAAGGACCCAACTGTCTGTGCTGGACATCTGAGATAGGACACATGGGCAGGCCCAGGGACTCAGACTGTGCAAGGCTGCAACTGGAAGTACCCTCTGCATGTCCCCTGCTGCCATTAGTCTGTCTATTAGGGTTTTGTTCATGGTTCTTCAAGAGAGGTGCATTGTTGTTGCTTGGAGTCATAGAATTGCAGTGCTGGCAGGGCTTCAGCAGGTACCCACTCCAACAATTATTTTACCCTTGAGGGGAGCAGAGTCCAGAAAAGAGAAGGAAGTAGGGACCCATCACAACAAACCTCATGGGAACTAAGGGCTCCTGACTCCCAGGGCATTACTTTCCCACTGCCCACTGCCCTAGGAGATCGCAGGCCTATCCCGAGGGGAGGGCAAGCCTACTTTGGTACATCCTGTACTTGATTTCAGAGGGAATGGATTAGACCTGACAAGCTCCCACATTTGTCCAGGAGTGTGCTTAGAGGGACAAAGAATGACCATGGTCAGAGCCCATTGCCAGTGGTTCTGGCTGCTGACTCAGTGTGCTCTTTGCAGGTGCAATTATAGGCCAGAGTCTTGGATATCCAGCAATTCCACTTCTGGAGATACTACACCCAAAAGAAGTGAAAGCAGGGACTCAAAGAGATGTTTGTACTGTACACCCATATTCGTAGCAGCGTTATTCACAACAGACAAGAGTTTATTGACAAATGAATGGATAAATAAAATGTGGTCTATTCATATAATGGAATATTATTCAGCCTTAAAAGGACAGAAAACTCTGATACGCTGCAACAATTGAGTCAGATTCATAGAGCCAGGAAGTAGAATGGTAGATGTTGTTTAATGGGCATTGGAGTTCCAGTGTGGAAAGATGAAAAAGTAGAGATATATGCATAATATAGTGACTGTACTAATGCCATTGAATTGTATGTCTAAAAATTATTAAAGTGGTAAAGTTCATGTTATGTGTATTTTACAATTAAAAAAAGAAGAGTCTGAATGCAAAATCAGAAGGCCTGGAGTGAGAGGCAAGATGAGCTGTCAGGTGCACTCACACTGGGGTCATTGTCTGCTTGTGGATTATTTTGGTGTGTGCCGGGACGGGGAGATATTGCTAATAATTCTGGGGAAGGAGGCCTGTGTGGTTGCGCCAGTAGAGATGCCTCTCCAGCCCTCTTCCCAGCAATGGGTTCTCTCCTGTGAGGGGCACTTCTTTGATGCCCCTTTGAGCTGGTAGGGGAGAAGGCAAAGAGCTGGTAGAAGGCAGACCAAGCTCACCTACCTGAAGGGAACTCAGGAGTTCTAGGACTTGAACTCCCTTGGAGTGTGAATGGGGCCAGTCTGTGAATTTCAGCAAGCCCAGCCCTGCTGTGGTCCCTAGTGTCTTCATTGTTCACAGGGAAGCTTGGGCACAGAAGAACCTTGGAGCCTTCCGACTTTGATATTTGGTGATATGTCCTAACCCTGACAAGCAAATCAGAGTCCTCTCTCTGGCCACATCAAAAGCAGGTGTTCCAGAGTCAGGTGGGGTGAAAGCAAAGAGAGGAATCCCCTCACCCACTTGGCTCCTCTAAAGTTCTCCAGCAGCGAGGACCAGGCCCCCATAGTATTGTGGCACATGCAGGCCTTCATGCACCTGATCTTTACTGTAGGGAGATGCTCAGTTCTAGCAATTAGGGTCGGAGATAGCCGGGCACAGTTATTCTGGTCAGTGGGTAGATCGGCACTTGGGCACCTGAGATTCAGACAGCTCTTCTGGTTTCAGGAGACACTCTGGGGCTTTCTTCCTGGAGCAGCAATTTTCATCTCATCTGCAGGGAAGTCCTGTTATGGGACGCACTGCAGAGATGCCATCTAGATAACTCGGCCAAAAAAGCTCAGCTACTGAACTACGGGCGGAAGCACTGTTGCTGTGACCTTGCTATGTCCTCTCCAGACTCAGTGAGTCCTGTGTAGCCCTTAGCTTCTCCTGCTACCAGTGAAGCGCCCTGGATCACTGACACAAGTGGATCTGAGCCAGCTCTGCGGCTGCCTGGGGTCTGGCAGAGACATACCTGCCTTTCATTATCTGTATGGTCTTGGGAATGGTCCTCAGTGCATTGGGGAAGGTGGGCCTTGGCTGCATCAGCTCAGCTGTGATAGAACCCACAGAACTGGCAAGAAGAATGTAGGTCACTGTCCTGTAACATAGTGCTTCCTGGGCTTGTAGTCCCAGCTCAGCGCCTCAGGGCACCAAGGACAAAAGTCAGAAGAAAAGGATGAGCTGGGAAGAATCTAGCACCAGAGCCACTCCTGCTTGTCCTGGGCTTTCAAAGCTTTGGTAGAAAGTTGTGGGGGATCCCAGAGCTAGTAAGCCTTTAAGAAAGCAATTTTCTCTTTAAAAAAAAAAAAAAATATATATATATATATATATATATATATATATATATATTATTGAATTTTTACAGAGGAAGGGAGAGGAATAGAGAGTTAGACACTATTGATGAGAGGAAAACATAGATCAGCTGCCTCCTGTAACACCCCCTATTGGGGATGTGTCCCCAACCAAGGTACATGCCCTTGACCAGAATTGAACCTGGGATCTTTCAATCCGCAGGCCGATGCTCTATCCATTGAGCCAAACCGGTTAGGGCAGTGTTCGGCAAACTCATTAGTCAACAGAGCCTAATATCAACAGTACAATGATTGAAATTTCTTTTTTGAGAGCCAAATTTTTTAAACTTCTTCTAATGCCACTTCTTCAAAATAGACTTGCCCAGGACGTGGTATTTTGTGGAAGAGCCACACTCAAGGGGCCAAAGAGCCGCATGTGGCTCGCAAGCCGCAGTTTGCTGACCACAGGGTTAGGGCAACGATTTCCTTTTGAATTGCTGGGAGTAGCTTTGTCCCTTAAGATCTTCAGAGAAAAACAAAAATCAACTCCTGAGGCATTGTAATAGCTTACATTGGCAGAGTTGTTCCACATGCAAGGCTGTTTTAAGTACTTTATGTGTAATGAAAACAGAGTGACCTCCACAGCCTGTTATCCCATTTTGCAGTAGGCATATAGAGGCTGGGTCATTTGCCTGAGGCCCTACAGCTAGCTATAAGTGGCAGAGCCAGATGGTTCGAATGGAGAATCTGGGCTATTTTTAAAAAAATCCTCCCTGAGATTATGTTTTTATTGATTTTTAGAGAGAGAGAGGAAAAGACACACACACACACACACAGAGAAAGAATTGATCGGCACACACTCCAACTGGGAATCAAACCTGAAATCTAGCTATGTGCCCTGACCCAGAACTGAACCTGCAACCTTTTTGTATATGAGCAGTGCTCCAACCAACTGAGCTTCTGGATCAGGGCAAGAATCTGGGCTTTTAACCCCTAAAACAGCAGGGAGAGCACTTGCTTTGCAGTCTAAAGAATGGGGCACTGCCAGGTCAGTGTGGCTTAGTCACTGAGCATTGACCCATGAACCAAGAGGTCCCGGTTCAATTTTCAGTCAGGGCACATGCCTGGGTTGTGGGCTCAATCCCCAGTAGGGGGTGTGCAGGAGGCAGCAGATTGATGATTCTCATCATTGATGATTCTACCTCTCTCCCCCTTTTCCTTCCTCTCTGAAATCAATACAAATATATATTTTTAAAAAACACAAAATAAGGGGATACTTCTCCTTATCAAGAGTGAAGTGGGCCGAGACCGGTTTGGCTCAGTGGATAGAGCGTCGGACTGCGGACTGAAGGGTCCCGGGTTCGATTCCGGCAAGGGCATGTGCCTTGGCTGCGGGCACATCCCCAGTAGGGGGCGTGCAAGAGGCAGCTAATCGATGTCTTTCTCTCATCGATGTTTCTGACTTTGTATCCCTCTCCCTTCTGCTCTGTAAAAAATCAATAAAATATATTAAAAAAAAAAAAGAGTGAAGTGGGCATGTACCGTCACCTCTCTATCTCTTCAATAGGCAGAATAATGCCTGTTTTTCCAGCTTGTTGCATTTGCTCTGAGTCCCAGCAGATACATTGTGGGCTGGAAATTGGGTGTGTGAGTGGGTATGGGGTGCTATGGTTATGGCTGTTTCTCAAGGGTCGGTTCTGACCTGGTCAGGACTTAGAAATCTTTATAACTGCACAGCTTTGCTGCTGGTATCACTGTGTTTTATTTACTAGAGGCCTGGTGCATGAGATTCATGCACGGGGCAGAGGGGGGGATCCCCTCAGCCCAGCCTGCACCCTCTCCAATTCAGGATCTCCCGAGGGATGTCCAACTGCAGTCGGACATCCCTCTCACAATTCGGAACTGCCGGCTCCTAACTGCTTACCTGTCTACCTGCCTACCTGCCTGATCGCTCCAACTGCCCCCCTGCCAACCTGATCACCCCTAACTGCCTCTGCCTGCTGGCCTGATAGCCCCTAACTGCCCCCCCTGCCAGCCTGGTCACCCCCAACTATCCCCCTGCTGGCCTGTTGCCCCTAACTGCCTCCCATGTTGGCCTGTTGCTCCTAACTGCCTCCCCCGCTGACCTGGTCACCCCTTACTGCCCCCCCCCCCACCAGCCTGGTCGCCCCACGCAGCCTGCTGGTTGTAACTGTTACTGTGATGGCATCCCAGACAATTTGCATATTCCTCTATTATTAATATAGATTTTAAATTGTGTCAAAACACAGATAACACAAAATTTACCATTTTAACTTTTTCAAGTGTGAAGTTCAGTAGTGTTAAGCATATCCACATTGTTTTGCAACAGATTTCCAGAACATTTTCATCTTGCAAAACTGAAACTCTAGCCCTGACTGGTTTGGCTCGGTGAATAGAGCATCGGCCTACGGAGTGAAGGGTCCTGGGTTTGATTCTGGTCAAGAGCATGTACCTTGGTTGTGGGCACATCCCCAATAGGGACTGTATAGGAGGCAGCTGATCAATGTTTCTCTCTCATCGATGTTTCTCTCTTTCCCTCTCCCTTCCTCTCTGTAAAAAAAAAAAATCAGTAAAATATATTTTTAAAAAACACCTGAAACTCTATACCCATTAAACAATAATTCCACATTCCCCTTCTCCCCTAGCCCCTGGCAACTATCATTCTTCTTTGTCTCTATGATTTTGACTATTCTAGGTACCCCACATAAATGGAATCAGACAATGTTTGTCCTTTTGTGACTGCTTGTTTCACTTAGAAAAATGTCATCAGAGATCATCTATGTTGTATATGGGTCAGAATTTCCTGTTTTCAAAAGATTGAAATAATATTCCATGGTATGGAGAATTCATTAGTGAACCTGTCTGGGCTACTGGAGATCAAGCCCATAACCCAGACATGTGCCCTTGACCGGAATCAAACCTGGGACCCTTCAGTCCACAGGCCGATAGTATATCCATTGAGCTAAACCAGCTAGGGCTCCAGTTTTTATTATTTCTTTTTCTCCTGCTTACTTGGATATAATTTATCGTGTATTTTAAGTTTCCTACAATGGAAGCTTAGATGATTGATTTAGATGAACATTCATCTTGGTGAAATGTCCCATGTGTGCTTGAGAAGAATGCATATTATTATGTTGCTTAATGAAGTATTCTATAGATATCAATTATATACAGTTAACTAATAAGTTCAACTATATAGCCTTACTGACTTTCTGCCTGCTATATCTGTCCATTACTGATAGGGGGGTTATGAAGTCTCCAACTACAATAGTGGGTGGATTCATCTATTTCTCCTTGCACTTCTATCAGTTTTGCTTTACATATATCAATGCTGTATTAGTTGCATATCATTGCAGTTATAAGCCACATTTTGTTTATCCATTCATCTGTTGATGGACACTTTGGTTACTTTAACCTTTTGTTTACTGTGAACAATATAATTTCATTGTATGTACAGTTGACACTTTAACATCATGACTTTGAACTCTGCTTATTAGTGGACTTGTTAGTTCAAACCTATGTTCTTCAAGGATCAACAGTATATTCCATCTGCAATTAGGAATCCAGTATAAGAGGGTCAACTTAAGTTATATGTGGATTTTCAACTGCACAGTGGATTGATTCCCTAACCCTCACATTGTTCAAGGGCCAATTGTATATACCACATTTTGTTTATCCACTCATCTGTTGATGGACACTTGGGTTGCTTTCACTTTTTGGCTATTATGAACCAAGCTACTATGAACATAGATGTGCAAAAATCTCTTTGATACCCTGTTTTCAATTCTTTTGGGTATATACCCAGAAGTAGAATTGCTGGGCCATATGGTAATTCTATTTTTAATTTTTTTTTGAGAAATCTCTATACTGTTTTCTACAGTTGCTGTAACATCTTAACGTTTTAATAGAAGTGCACAAGGGTTTCAATTTCTATACATCCTCACCAACAGTTATTTTTTTGATTAATTTTTTAAAACTACATTTTTATTTCAGAGAAGGAGGGAGAGGGGGAGGGAGAGACAGATAATAACAGCCTTCTGCACGCCCCCTACTGGGGATTGAGCCCATAGGCCAGGCATATATGCCCTTGACCGGAATCGAACCCAGGAACCTTCTATCTGCAGGATGACACTCTATCCACTGAGCCCAACCAGCTGGGGCTGTATATTGTTGTTGTTTTTTAAGTAGCCATCTTAGTGGGTGTTAGGTGGTATGTCATTGTAATTTTGATTTGCATTTTCCTAATGTTTAGTGATACTGATCATATTTTCATATGTTTATTGGCCACTTATATATTTCTTTAGAGAAATGTATATTCAAGTTACTGTATTTTTCAGCATATAAGACGACTGGGTGTATAAGACAACCCCCAACTTTTCCAGTTAAAATATAGAGTTTGGGATATACTTGCCGTGTAAGACTACCCCTCTTCCAATGCACACCAAATAAAAATTAAAAAAACATCAGATTTGATTTCAATATGGTAATTTTGAGAGATTTTCCTGGGTTAAAAAGTCATCTTATATGTCGGAAAATACGGTATTTGTCCATCTAAAAAAGTATTGTTAAAAAAGAATAGTTTATTGATTTTTTAAATTTTTTTAGAGAGAGTAAGGGAGAGGGAGAGAGAAACCTCAATGTGAGAGCAAACACATGTAATATCAATGGCTGCCTGCTGCACACCCCCTACGGGGAGAGAGGGGGCGGAGGCGGGGTTTGAGCTTACAACAAGGGCGTGTGCCCTGACCTGAAATCAAACCAGCAACCTCCTGGAGCAAGGGAGGATGCTCAACCAACTGAGCCACACTAGGCAGGGCACTTTGCCATTTTTTAATTGGATTGGTTTTGTTGTTGAGTTTTAGGAGTTTCTTATATTCTTCATATTAACACTTGGATATATATCTGGATATAAAGCTGGTATATGACTGGCAAATGTTTTCTTTCATTCCATGGCTTACCTTTTCTCTCTGTTGATTGTTTCTTTTGATGCACAAAAGTTTTTAATTTTTATGTAGTCCAATTTATCTATTTACCACCTGTGTTTTTAGTGTCATATTCAAGATATAATTGCCAAATCCGGTGTCATAAAGCATTTCCTATATGTTTTCTTCTAAGGGTTTTTTATAGGTTAGCTCTTACATTTAGATCTTCGATTATTTTGAGTTCATTTTTTAAAAAATACGTTTTATTTCTTTTTTACAGAGGGGAAGGGAAAGGGATAGAAAGTTAGAAACATGGATCAGCTGCCTGCTGCACACCCGCTACTGGGGATGTGCCCGCAGCCAAGGTACATGCCCTTGACTGGAATCGAACCTGAGACCCTTCAGTGTGCAGGCTGATGCTCTATCCACTGAGCCGAACTGGTCAGGGCTTGAGTTCATTTTTGTACATGGTGTAAGATAGGGTCCAGCTTTATTCTTTTGCACGTGGATAGCCAGTATTCCCAGCACCATTTGTTTAAAAGGCTGTCCTTTCTCCATTAAATGGTTTGGCACATTGGTGAAATCACTTGACCATATATCTGAGTGTTTATTTCAAGGCTATTTCACTTTATTGGTCTTAAGTGTCTTTATGTCAGGACTACACTGTTTTGATTATTATCCTATCTAATAAAAGAGTAATATGCAAATAGATCAATTTGCAGAAAAACCAAACAACCAACCAAAGTGTAATATGCTAATGATATGCTAAGGCTGCTCAACTGCCTGCTATGATGTGCACTGACCACGGGTGGGCAGGCGCTCTGATCGGTAGTTTAGCTTGCTGCTGGGGTCTGGCTGATCCGATTGAATGAGATGGGCCAGACATGCCCTGGAGCCCTCCTGCGGTCCCTCCCTTGCCTGAACGTGGGTCCCTCAGCCTGGCCTGTGCCCTCTCGCAATCTGGGACCCCATGGGGGATGTCAGAGAGCTTGATCCCGCAGGCTACTCCCTTTGGGAGTGTGCCAGACACAGAGCTCATGGCTGGTGAGTGCCACTGTGGCAGCACGAGCCTCTCCCGATCAGGACTAATTGGATACAAGTCCTCAGCAGGCACAGTGGGACTGGGATGAGCAGGAGTGGCAGGTGGTAGGTGCAGGCGACATTGGACTGTGGGTTTCGACCTGATCCCTGTAGGCCACCCAGAGGGATCCCATCCATGCACAAATTCATGCACTGGGCCCCTAATCCTATATAATAAAGAGGTAATATGCAAATTGACCATCACTCCAACACACAAGATGGCCACCCCCACGTGGACACAAGATGGCTGGCAGGGGAGTGTAGTTGTGGGCAATCAGGTCAACAAGGGAGGGCAGTTGGGAGAGACCAGGCCTTCAGGGGAGGACAGTGATGGTGGGGTGGGGGGAAGAACCAAGCCTGCAGGGGAAGATAGTTTGGGGAGACCAGGGCTGCAGGGAAGGATAGTTGGAGGGACCAGGCCTGTAGGGGAGGGCAGTTGAGGGGAACCAGGCCTGCAGGGAAAGGCAGTTGGGAAGGACCAGGCCTGCAGGGGAGGGCAGTTGGGGGCAAGCAGGCTGGCAGGGGAGAACAATTAGGGGTGACCAGGCCAGCAAGAGAGGGCAGTTAAAGCCAATCGGGCCAGCAGGGAAGTGCAGTTTAGGGGCAAGCAGGCAAGCAAGGGAGGAAAGTTAGGGGCAATCAGGCCATCAGGGGAGCATTTAGGCATTGATCAAGCTGGTAGGGGAGTGGTTAGGGGGTGATCAGGCTGGCAGGCAGAAGTGGTTAGGGGCAATCAGGCAGGCAGGGAGGCGAGCCATTGAGAGCCAGCAGTCCTGGATTGGGCCTAAACGGGCAGTCGGACATCCCTCAAGGGGTCCCATATTGGAGAGGGATCAGGACACAACCCCCCCTCCGGCCCCCATGCACAAATTTCATACACTGGGTCTCTAGTAATATTATAACTTTGAAGGTTTGAAATCAGGAAATGTGGGGCCTCCAACTTTATCTTTACATGATTGTTTTGATTATTCAGTGAGCCCTTGAGATTCCATATGATTTATAGGAAGTATTTTTTCTATTTCTGCAAAAAATGCTGTTGGGTTTTTTATAGAGATTGCATTATATGTATATATCACTTCAGATAGTATTGACATCTTATCAGTATTAAGTCTTCCAACCCATGTAAATTGAGTATCTTTTCATGTATTTATATCTCTTAATTTATTTCATCAACCTTTTGTAGTTTGGGGGTACAAGTCTTTCACCTCCTTGCTTAAGTTTATTCCTAAGTATTATTTTTGATGCTATTATAGATAAAATTAGAGGCCCAGTGCACGAGTTCATGCACAGATGGGGTCTGGCCAGTCTGGCTCCAATCAGGATGGCTCAGGGTGGGCCTGTTAGGAGGAGGAGACAGTGGGAGGTTGGCCAGTGTCCACCCTGACCAGGCCTGATCAGGTCCAGACTGGCTGGGTGGAGGGGCCAAGGGAGATTGGCCAGGGGCCCTGCCCCTGATTGGGATTGGGGGAGTGGTTTGGGGTGGGGCTGGCCATGGGATGAGCTGTGGGTGATGGGCCAGTGAGCTCCACCTCCAAATGGGGTGGAGGGCTGCTCAGGGGTCAGTATCTGGGGGAGGAGCTGTGTGAGGTTGGCAGGCCAGCCCCATGCCTGATTGGTGTGTGTGGAACGATTGGGACGGAACTGGCTGTGGGGAGAGCACACTGGCCCATTGGGGTGGGGGAGGCTGATTGGAGACCAATGGCCTCGGGGAGGGGCCATGGGTGGTTGGCCAGCTGGCCCTGCCCCTGATCAGAGTGGGGGAGCTGATTGGGGCAGATCTGGCTGGAGGGAGGGGCTGTGGGCTGATAGAGGCCCATTGCGGGTGGGGCCAGGTGGGGGGAAGGGTAAGGGCGGGGTGTTGGTCGCATCCTGCCCTCAATCGGATGAGGCTGGCTAGGAGGCGGCCGCAGGAGTTTGGCCATCTGCTCATTCGCTGGCCGCAGTGGGCATCATAGCGACTGGTTGTTCTGGTGGTTAAGGCATTCCGATCTTTGGCTTTTTTATATATATAGAAGATTGTTTTTTTTATTTCCCTTTTGGAATGCTCATTATTAATGTATAGATACACAACTTTTTGTTGTTCTTGACAGTATTACAGATGTCCCACAACTGAATTTGAGTGTTGGTTTTATATACTGTAAATATGCTAAATTCATTTATTCTAACAAGTTTTTTTTTTTGTGTGTGTGTGTGTGTGTGTGTTAGCTTTAAGGTATTTTACATATAAGAAGATGTCAGTTTGCAAAAAGAGATCATTTTACTACTTCCTTTCTAATTTGGATGCTTTTTATTTCTTCTTCTTGTTTCTCCTAATTGCTTTGGCTAAGACTTCAACATTGATTAGAAGTGGTGAAAACAGGCATCCTTGCTTTGTCCTGATCAAAGAAAGGAAAAGCAGTCAGTCTTTCATCGTTGAGTATGATGTTATCTGTAGGCTTTTCATATATGACCTTTATTATGTTAGGGTAGTTTTCTTTTATTCCTAGTTTGTTGAGGGATCACTTTCGTCTTTTGCTTCTTCCTCTGTTCTCAATCGAGATCATACCAGCTTGTCACTTGACTTCTAGTAATAAACATTCCTACAATTTAGTGTGGACACCTAAAAGATGGCAGCTTTGATTTTCCTTCTTCAGAGAATTAGCCACAGTTCTCTTCCCGTTTCCCTTAATTTATCCACTTGCAACACAAACCTCTGTTGAGGCTGCACCGTGTGCCAGGCTGGGCAGGATGCTTTCTTGTTCACAGGAGGTTTCATGTATGTTGTCTCAGTCTTCACAGGAGCCTCTGAAATAAGAATGATTCCTCTCTACATTCAGAAGCAGAGATGCAGAGGGGATTGCCAGCTCTGACTCCTTTGCCCTAATGTTATTTGTGTCCAGGCCTTAAGCCATGTTGCTGGCCCATGGGCAAATGCCTCCTGTCCCTCCTGAGCTGGTTGTGATCTAAGTGGGAGGAGTCCCGGTCCAATTCTGAAGTCTTTCTCTCTTTGTGTTCACAGAAGTCCTGGGAATACGTCAAGAAGTGCAAAAACAACGTGTGTCCGAACCGGGCCTTAGTGGCTCAGCTATCACAATGGGAGACGATTGTTCTCGGAGGCTTTATCACAGACATCACAGTTCCGTTCTGCTGATCTCTGTGGCCCAGCTATGGGTCCTGAGGAACTTCACTTGGGAGCTTCTTGTGGATAGTGGGCTGGGATATGTAACCAGGTTGGTGCGGGAAAAGGCCTTTGCTACCTGGAGCCTCTTGTCAGCTTCCTGCATTGATTCTTCCCAATCTCCTTGTTCATGCCACATAGCAGTTACTCTGCTCAAATGCAGTGAGCACCCTGATCCCCCCGGCATCCTGGACCACTTCCCCAGCACTCCTGAGGCTGCCTCTGGAAGAGCATCGGGCTGCCAGAGTAGCCCCATTTGCCCCCCATGACTTGGACCCTTTGAAGGCTGCCTGGGGGGAGCTCTAGGGGTTCCCTCTGCCAGTGGTAGACCATAGGGTATCACAATACCCACACATGGGCACAGACTACCCAGTCCTAGAGATGCAAGCCCAAACCCCGCAACTGAGAGGCTCCTGGCATAAGGGCACACTTTTGTCTCATCTCCAGTCCCAGCGTGCCCCACACTCCATCACTTGTGCCAATCTCCTTGCCTTCCTCCCACTCCTTTCTGCCTACCTGTGTTCACCAAGAAGAGATTCCAAGTCCTCTCATCTTCCACACCCAGGCTTCTATACATTCCTCAGGTCACAGAAGGAGTTTTCTTCAGAATGCACTTCCGAGCACTGGCAGCACCCATAGAACAAGCCTGGAGTCAGGGCAGGGCACAGACAAGGGGACTGATGAGGAATTTAGGATGTCCACTAATTGTTTATTCAGCAAATATTCCTTGCCACCTGGGCAGGGCTGGGGACATAGAGGCGAATGCCATCTCACCTCTGCAGAAGGTTGGCGGTCCCACCTACCCCCAGCAAGCCTAAGCCCTCGAGTTAGATAAGGGCTTTTCTGGCCACGCAGGCTTTAGGCGGGATCTTGGCTGGAACACATCCTGCGATGGCTGCAGTGATGCCTCTGTCGTTAGGGTCCTTGTGGTAGGCAGGGCAGAACCTTTGGGAAGTTTTTGGCAGGGACGCGGTGGGGATTGGCCCTGTTTTAGGAAGGGCAGTCTGTAGCTGTGTGAAGGGACAGTAGCGGTGAGCCTGAGGCAGAGACAGGAGGCCGCTGAAAACATCCAAGCGAAGTAAGAGGTTCAGGATTCCCTCCTAGCTGAGGCGCACTTCCCAAGAACGAAAGTCTTTGAAACAAGTGGCACCTCGGTGGGCTTTGGATTACTCCAGCGAGACGGGCCGGGCCCTGCTGGCTACTCCACGCGGTTGGCGCAACTAGTGGAGCCCAGCGAGGGACCGCCGCAGCCGCAGACCTAGTCCAGGTTCAGAGTCGCTGGGCAAACGGCTCTGGGAGCACTTGGCTCCGCCCAGGCCCCGCCCCGGAGCGGGATTGGCTCGTGGAGGGGCGGGGCCAGCGCGTTCGCGGCTTCAGGCCCTGTTCCCATTGGTGGGAGCCGCGGCGCGAGCCCGGAAGCGGACGGGGGTGGAGGCAGTGGACCTGAGGCACCTCGGCCGGCCCGGGTTGCAGCGGCGTCCTCTAGCCTCTGCTCGGCTGGCGCGGGGCCTGGCAGCCATGCACCCCACGCCCCCGGGCCCGCTGGGCGACTGCCTGCGGGACTGGGAGGAGCTGCAGCAGGACTTTCAGAGCATCCAGGTGAGCGACAATGCGGGCGCCCATTGGCCCCGAGCCACATCTCTCTGGCTCGGGGTCATTGGTCGGGCCGCGGTATGTCTGGCTGCAGGGAACAGGGGATCAGGAATTGGGGACCCTGGCGTCGTTCCTGAGGGCGACGAGGCCCGTGGTCCCGGGGTCCCGCTGGACTCTCCCCTCGGCCTCATGTCAGTGTCCGACGGAGACACTTCGTCCGCGCGGCCGCGGAGATCCCGGCGGACCCCACTGCGCCAGTCGGACCTCGAGGCTCCCGCGAGGGCCTCGGAAAGAGGCCCCGACCCCAACCTCGCTTTTTGTTTTTTACAGAAGAATGGCCGCTTGAGTCAGAGCTAGCCGGGCCCAGTGTTGGGTCAGTCACTCAGCAAACATACGGTGGGCTTCGCCCGACCGGAGCCGCGAGTAGTGCCGTCGCGCCCCTTAGGCAGCACATCTGGACTGAGTGCACCTGGGGTGCACCCCGGGAGGCAGTGGGGCTTGGGCGGGGGAGGTGGTGTTTAGGTGAATTCCCCGGCCTGGATTGCGGGGGGGGGGGGGGGGGGGGCGATCCAGGGTGAAGGACATGTGGCTGCTGCAGAGTCGGGGAGAAATGGGTGGACGAGTCCCTTCAGGCCTCTCAGGGGCGGGGCCGGGATTGGAGTCTCCGAGACCAGAGGGAAGCCTCTGAGGAATGGCTGGCTCTGGCTGGTATTGGCCGCTCTGCTGTTCTGTAGGAAGTCCGAGGAGGAAGAGGGAGAGGAGGGGCTGGGTGTGGGCAGAGGTGGAACATGCTGGGTTCTGAGGGGGCGTGGTGGCAAGAGAAACAACACTCAGACAGGGTAGAGCTCAAGAAAGCTGTGTTTTTGATTAGGACTTTACCTCTCCTGGGCCGATTCCAGTCCCTTCCTGCTCACATTGAACCCTAACTGCACCCCTGGCCAGTCATACCTGCTGCCATTAGTGCTTCTTCCTAGTGCTTCTAAGTATAGCCGACCTAGTCTCCCAGCCTGATCACCAGTGTCCTGGCCTCAGCCCCTGCCTGGCCTTCCTCACATTGCCCCTTGCCCAATCTCCAGGCTGCTGCTTCTCTAGACTCACCCACCAGGGCAAAGTGCTCTGGGAGGCTTTGGGCCAAAGGTACTGGGGGAGGTGTATGGGACTGGTCTTATAGTAGGAAGACCAAGGACTGAAGTTTGATGACCTTTAACCTGGGAGGAAGATGAAGGGAGTGCCAGAGCAGAGGCATTTTGCACATTCCCAGCTCCCCCTGCACATGTGGCTAGATAGGCAGGAGCATTGGCCAAGGCCAAGGATGGCTTCAGGTAGCCTGTTTGGTCCAGAAGGTGGACATGTGGGCTTAGAATCCAGACTCGGGGTGGGACAGAGAGGGGTGGAAACAACTAATAGAGGAGCTTAGACTAAAAAACCTTCAGGAAACTAGCCAGTTTCTGGGAGACAGTGCCAGGGGTGCTTCTGGACTTGCAGAAAGAACCCTATCTCCTTGCCTGCCTTGGAGAGAGAGCAAGCTTAGGGAGGTTCCTGGGGGCACAGCTGGCTGCCTCATCTCCTACTGAGACCCTCCCAAGGAGCCCTGGAGGAATCTGTGCCCCAGCCTCTGCCCAGCAGGCTCTGGCCCAATGGCCCTCCAACCAGTCTGACCCTTCTTTCATCCTGGTCCTCAGGAGACCCACCGGCTGTACCGTCTGAAGCTGGAAGAGCTGATCAAACTGCAGAATAGTTGTACCAGCTCCATCAGTCGGCAGAAGAAGAAGCTCCAGGAGCTGGCCCTCGTCCTAAAGAAGTTAGGACCTCCCCTCCGAGGGCCCCCCATGACCCCTCAGTCTTGGTGTCTTAGTTTGGGTGTGGGTGTCTCACCTGGTGGGGTGGAGGGCTGGCCCTGACTTTGGGAGTGTCTTTGGCACAGCTCCTCCCCTCTCTGAGCCATGGTAGCCCTCATGTCCCACAGGTGTTAGTGTGATACTCCTGCTCTGACTGGCTTCTGTGGTCCCACCTGCAGATGCAAACCTTCCCTCCCAGTGGGGGTCCAGGAGGCTTCAAAGGAGCTGGAGAACCAGATCAAGGAACGCCAAGGCCTCTTCTTCGATATGGAAGCCTATTTGCCCAAGAAGAATGGGTGAGACCCTGCCCCCAAATTCAGTTCACAGCCACTCCTGACAGATAGGCCTGAAGTGCACTCTTCCTCTGCTTGATCATTTAGTCAGCAGATGTTCTGTGGGCCCACTCTGGCTGAGCAGTCAAGCATCCTCGGGGGAACAGTCTCTCAGGGGAGACAGCTGAGTGACAGCTCACTGTGATTGGGTGCTTTGTGATGGAACTACAGTGAACAGGGGGGTAAGGCAGGCCCCTAATTCAGCCCAGGAGGTCAGAGAGAGCCTCCTGGAGTAGCTGAGGCCTGAGTGGAATTGAGCTTGGCCAGCTCAGGAAGGCAGTGGGAGCAGTGGGAGGTGAGAGGTCGTGATGAGACCGCAGGGGAGCCAGGCTGCAGAGCCCACTTTGGGCCCAGTAAGCAGGGGAGAGTGACAGGTCAAGTAAGTGTGCACTTCCACAACTGAGAAGGACGAGTAGGTATAGTGCAGAAGCCTAGGCTGAGTGAAAAAAATTCCAGCAGAAATGGCAGACAGCCAGACAGCTGGGGGAGAGCATGTCCCAAATAGCAAGGTAAGGAGTGACCAGCCTCAGATCAGATGGCCTCAGGGGTCAAATGTAGTAATGGAGGGGAAATAACTTCCTGGAGGGCATGGTGACCTTGCAGAGAACCACTTCACTGGACGGTGTGGGCGGAAGTTGATATTGGGAGCGACAGAAGAGTGAGGAGACAGCCAAGTTTAGGTTATACTTCAGAAGCTTGGGTGTGAATGTTAAGAGGAACTAGTACCTAGAACTTAGTGTGAGGGTTGGGGCTGGGGTGTGGCTTTTGCTTGAGCGTATGTGTAACTTTGAACATAGGACAAATGAGTATACCTACCTGCTGCAAGGTGGGCCAGCAGAGGGAGAGACCAGAAAAGGAACACCAAGTGATGGAGGAAAACACTTAGGAAGATAGAGCTGGACATGGGCCCCTCCTGTTTGGGGATGAGAGGAGGTGCAGAGATAAGCGTGACAGTGCAGGCAGGAGAGGTGTCAGATGCCATGAAGGAGAAAGGATGGGATGGGGAGCCAGTGGTGGTCCTGAGAGGCAGCCTTGTCCAAGTATCCACTATGCCCCTTAATTTCTTCACAGCCTTGGGCAAATCCCTTAACCACTCTGAGCCCATCCATATGGCACGAGTGTGAACAAGAGCCCATGGGTGGGCATAGTTGCTTAGTACATGACTGTGACTCTGGGAGAGGCTTGAGGCCTCTGGCAGAGAAGGACAAGACAAGCTTAGTTGATGGGTGTGATGGCAGTGCCAGTTGGCAAGAAAGTAGTTGACATGTGAAGGAGGGTTTGGGGACTTAGCTGGCTCAGGAGAGAGGAGCAGGGTCAGCAGTGCCTGGGAGCCTCTGTGTGGGGAGGGTCCATGTGGTGAAAAGGGCCGGGCACTCTGATCAGAACTGTAACCAGTGTTGCCGAGGAGGCCATTCTTGGTTGGGAGGAGGTCCTGGAGTGGTTGTGAGTGTGGGTTGCTGCAGTGGACTTGGGGCTGCAGGTTCTCGAAAGTAGCAGGAACTGTAGGATAGGTGCTAGATGGTGATCCTGCACCAGACAGAGTCCACTGCCCAGACCCACAGGAGCGATCTGAGATGTGGGCCAGGCTTTCATGGGGTGGAAGAGCCAGGCTGCTCTTGAGGACCCACCGTGGGGGCGCTGGGGGAGCACAGGTGACAATGACAAAGGAGGGAGGGGAAGTCGTTTACTTTGAAGCAGGAGCAGGAGTAGGCAGAAACGAAGGCTGCGCTTCAGTGTTTCCTGGTCTGCAGCATCCCGAGGTCAGAGCCCTAAGCCAAGGCCATGGGAAGGCCGAGTTGGGGTGGTGATCCAGCTATTGGTCTGGCACACTCCAAGGCTCGGCTTTTGGCTGCCTTCATTTGGGGCCTCTTCTTACCCCATCTCCCCCTTCCCTAGGTTGTACCTGAGCCTGGTTCTGGGCAACGTCAACGTGACACTCCTGAGCAAGCAGGCTAAGTAATTGGTCTATTGTAGGCTGGTTCTCAGCCCAGCTCTCCACCCTTCTGGGGCCTTTCCACTGCTCCAACTGCCCTGGCCAAGCCTTGGGGCTCAGGGGCTACTCCCTCATGCTGGCCCATGCCATGCATGTAGGTGTTTCTGGAGCAGGTGCCTTCCTTCTCAGGCAGAGGTGAGGGGTGGGGGTGGGCGCGGGGCGTGTCCCACCAGCATCCCAGCCTGTCTGTGTGTGTGTGTGTGCGCCCACCCCAGGTTTGCCTACAAAGATGAGTATGAGAAGTTCAAGCTCTACCTCACCATCATCCTCATCCTCATCTCCTTCACCTGTCGCTTCCTCCTCAACTCCAGGTGGGTGTCCTACCGCTCGGGGCCAGACCTGGTTTCTCCCGACTACAGTGCCAACCGTGTGTGTCCCTCTGCAGGGTAACAGACGCTGCCTTCAACTTCCTGCTGGTCTGGTATTACTGCACACTGACCATCCGAGAGAGCATCCTTATCAACAATGGTTCCAGGTGGGTAAGGGCCTGACCCCAGCTCCTGGGAGGTGGGGCGGGAGTGTGAGGGAGGGGGGTACTGGAGCTACCCTAGAAAGTGGAGTGGTGGTGCACGGCCCTCTGAGAAGCAGGAACTGGGCTGGGGTGTTGGTTTCTTCCCACCTCAGACAGCTCCCTGTCCCCGAGCATCAATCCTGGGGGCTAAGGGTTACAGAAGTGACAGCAGCTTCCTGATACAGGATCAAAGGCTGGTGGGTTTTCCATCATTATGTGTCCACGTTCCTGTCGGGAGTCATGCTGACATGGTGAGTGGCCCAGCTTGGCTCTCGGCCTTGGCAGTGGGGGAAGAGGGAGAGCCAGGACAGGAAGACTTGGCATCCCCAAGCTCCCACCCTCCCCTCTGCTTTCTGCCTTAGGCCCGACGGCCTCATGTATCAGAAGTTCCGGAACCAATTCCTGTCCTTCTCCATGTACCAGAGTGAGTGTCTCAGGTCCTTGCTCAGCTCAGCACTTGCCCAGAGAGGGCGGGGAAAGGACTTGGGCGCCACTCAATCCTGATGCCTCTGCCCTCCAGGCTTCGTGCAGTTCCTGCAGTATTACTATCAGAGCGGCTGTCTGTACCGCCTTCGGGCCCTGGGTGAGAGGCACACCATGGATCTCACTGTGGGTGAGTCGGCGTGGCCCCTCCACGACCGCGGCCAGGAAGCCGGGGAGGGGAAGTCCTTTCCTCTCTGCCTGGGTCTGAGTGACAGTGTCTGTCTCTGTCCCTGGTCACTCTGTGCCTGCCCCTTCTCCCGCACAGAGGGCTTCCAGTCCTGGATGTGGCGGGGCCTCACCTTCCTGCTGCCCTTTCTTTTCTTTGGACATGTAAGTTGTCTCTGTGTCCCCTTCCATCTGGCTGTCCAGCCCCGGCTCTGGCTCGAACAGGGGCTGTGTTCTATGTGAAACCCCCCTCCTTCCCAGTTCTGGCAGCTTTTTAACGCGGTGACCTTGTTCAGCTTGGCCCGGGATCCTGAGTGCAAGGAGTGGCAGGTGAGCCAGGGACCCTGGGAAGCACCTGGGAGGACTGTGCTTCGGCCTCGGTCCTAATCCCGATTCCTCTCCCAGGTGCTTATGTGCGGCCTCCCCTTCCTCATCCTCTTCCTCGGCAATTTCTTCACCACCCTGCGGGTTGTGCACCAGAAATTCCACAGTCAGCGGCACAGGAGCAAGAAAGATTGAGGCCGGTCTTCTGCCCACTGGCCCGGAAGGGGTTTCTGTGCCCCACGTGTTTTAGGAGGTGGGGACTCCCTCGTCTGGAAGGTCTTTCTGCTGTCTCTGGGTTTTGTGGGCTCTGTGGGCCCCAAAGGCTATCCTGGAGAAGACCTGGACCTGGGTCCCAGCCTGTGGCACGCTGGGGGCCGGTGGCCTTAATAAAGGAAGAGAGGCGCAGAGGCGGCGCGAGGTGTGTGGTCTCCTGGTGGTTTTCTGTGCTGCACAGCATGGGTTCTTGGGGCTCCTGAGTTGGTCCTCTGGTGTCTCAATTAAGTAGACCTCGGTGGAGGCCCAGATCAGTTTGAGGAGCATCAGGCAAATACAGAAAACAACTTTATTCCAAGGGCCAGAGGTTATTTAAAATTATTTACATTCATTGAAAATCATGTGGAGGGGCCAAGTCCCTGCTCAGCTGAGAGAAGAGCCCTTTCTGTACAGCCACTGGAGGCCTGAGGTGTTCCCAAAGTGAGGACTGGTCACCCTTGGCCACAGGCCCTCAGGCAGGGGCCCAGAGGGCACGTCTTGGGCTCGGAGCAGCTTTGTCACCGAGTCTGCATCCTGGGCCACGGCCCAGCAGAACCCATCCAGGAAGCTGCAGAAGGGGAAGAAAGTGATTATATGGGGAAGCCAAGTCTATAGGGCGAGAGGGCAGAGCGGGGCTCTTAGCTCCACACATCCAGGGAGTATCGGCCCTTGGTCATCAGTTTCTTGATGTAGTCCACGGCCTGGGTGTGTTCCATGGACCCCAGCTCAGACACGATGTCGTAGAAGGTGTTCTGTACATCCCTCGCCATGTTCCGAGCATCCCTGTGGGGAGGAAGGTGGCATTGGGGGTTGGGCAAGGCGTGTCCCTATGGGCAGGCGGAGCCTCCGTCTTCCACTCCTCCACCCTCACTCACCCACAGACATAGATGTGGGCGCCCCCCTCGTGGACCAGCTTCCACAGGTGCTCCTTGTCCCTCTTCAGTAAGTGCTGGACGTAGACCTGAGGGCAGAGGGTGGTCCCGTGAGGAGGCCAGTCACAGCCTCTCCCCCCCCCCCCCCCCCGCCAGAGCCGTAGGCCCCGCCCTACCTTGTGGGGCTGTTCCCGGGAGAAGGCCACGTTGAGCTGGGTGAGGGAGCCGTCCTTGTGGAACTGGGTCAGCTCCTCACGGTACAGGTAGTCCTCGTCTGAGCGGCGGCAGCCATAGTAGAGCAGCGTCTCACCCACCTCCTTACCTGGAGGGGAAGTGCCCAGGGTGGGCATGGAATCTGTCCCATCCCTACCCCCCCCCCCCCCCCATTCCCCTCACATCCACCTGGGCCCACATACTCACCCTGCTGCTGCAGCCAGGCCCGCTCCTGAATGAAGCCTATGAAGGGGGCGACCCCAGTGCCAGGGCCCACCATGATGACAGGCGTGGTGGCCTTGAAGGGCAGGCGGAACTGGGACTTGCGCACAAACATGGGCACCAGGGCCTTGCAGCCGTTCTCCCCTGCGGGCTCCTTGGCCCGAAGCCAGCTGGTGGCCACACCCTTGTTGATTCGGCCAGACTTGGTTTCGTATTCCACAACCACAGCACAGATGTGCACGGAGTTGGGGTGGACCTGGCGGAGGGCAGGAGTGAGTTCAACAGCGGTGCCCAAGGCCCCATCCTGCCACTAGCCCTGTCACCCGAGCTGCCTTAAGGCTTCTCCATACCTTCATGGTGCCCACCCCCCAAGGCCCCTTTCCAGTAGCTTTCCTGACCGGCTCTTACTACCAGGGCTGGAAGCAGTGTGCAGTCTTACAGCCAGCCTACTGGGTATTCTGCCCAGGGAACTGACTGAACTGTCCCAGGAGCTTGGGTCAGAGCTGGAACCGTGCTCGGGGCTCCCGTGCCCTCGGAGAAGCCAATGCTATGCTTTCTGTAAGTTGCCAGCCTTTCCCCACCTTGGAGGAAGAAGCGATGGAGTAGTAGCGGGCCTGCAGCCGGGGCAGCAGCTCACACAGGTGGTCGATGGGGGGCCGCAGGGATGGGTAGTCCTGCAGGATGGCCAGGATGTGCCTCCGAGCCTCCACCACCCAGCTCAGGTACAGCTCCTGGGGAAGACAGAACTTGGGGTGAGCCACGGGTGAGGAGACACTGGTTCCAGGGGACAGGGCTGAATTTGGACCCAAACCGCTTGAAGAGTGGCTTGGTGGAGCTGCAGCCCGGGGCGGAGGTGGTGGCAGTGGAAGCAGCAGACCTACCTTGCCCTCGCCCGAGGAGGAGGCCATCTTGCGCAGGTGTTCCTGCTCCGAGGGCTCCGAGGCGTACTGGGCCAGCTCGTAGAGCACGTTGGTGCGTGGTGGGTTGGTGATGTCCAGGTAGTAGGTGAGGGCTGTGCGGTAGGAGGTGGGGCAGGGGAACGGATGCTTCTTGTTGGATTCCTCTGCAGGGACAGAAGGAGGATTTGGTGTGAGGGGGGTGCCATGGGGTTGGGGTGGGGGAAGCCGACAGCTGCTCTACAGGAAGCAGGCAACCCAGCTGGCCCTGGGGCTGAGCCTCAGGCTTTCAGCCAGCCTCAAGCTTCAGGCCAGACAGGCAGTCCTCCTCAGAGGGGGACCTTGTCCCTCCAGGGGAGTCAGTTCCTAAGTGGCTCAGAGAAAGGGCTGCAGAGGTAGTGTGTCTGCCTGCCTGCGGGCTGAGCCCCGTCTACCGGGGCCCCAGGCTCATGACAGTGAAATGGCAACACTGCAGCTTTCAGCTGGGATGGCAGGGCCCCTCCAGGTCAGTGTTTATGCTTGGATACAGCTGGAGGTCTACACGGCACGTAGCTGAGCTCTTGGTACAGCATCCGTACGCTCCAGGTGCAGCCACTGGTGCAGGCCCACTGCCAGCCTGGCTGCAGCCTTCTCTGCCACCGGCCAACAGGCCAGCTCTGCTGACCTCCCTCCAGACCAGAGCCCGGTCAGCCTGGGAGCTGCCAAAAAGCATCTCCCCCTATAAAGGCATGACTGTGAGGGCTGTTTATACAAAGCCTGTGCAGACGAGCATCTGCCGAGGACACAGAGGCCCTAGCCCAGGAAGGGCTCAGCATTTAAGGGTTTGGGTCTTTTTTGCAAGGGTTTGAACTTTTTACTGCAGTTTAGCCTACACGAAGCATACACGTTATATGTGTATAGCATAATTAATTTTCACAACATCCTGTGTATCTAGCACCCAGATAAAAAAAAGCTGGGTGTTCCCAGCACCCCAGAGCCCTCTGTACTGAGCCCAGAAACAGGGCTCAGGCTTCACACTGCGGGAAATGCCGTGTGAGTGCACCTTTCCTAAAGCTACACGTCTTCCGTGGGGGAGTTCTGAGCCTCTGCACCTCTTTCTGAGCAGTTCTCAGCAGTGAAGGGTCCCCTGCAGGGGTTCAGATTCTCTTGGGGGGGAAAGTGAGCACACCACACCCTCCCCAGCAAGGTGCCACCTCTGATGGTACAGGGACGTGACATCCCCACGGAACAAGAGAGACGGACCCAGTGTGTGTCTACTGTGCCTCCACTGCCTGCATAACTAATCCTATCTAATAACAGAAACATGCAAATTGACCGTACCTCTGCTATGCCCACAAGCCATGCCCATTAGCCAATCAGGAGTGAATTAACTAATATGGTGGTTAATTTGCATATCCAAAGAGCAAAGACTGAAGACAGTGTAGAAGGAAGCCAAGCATTGCAGAAGGGATGGAAGCTGCAGAGAAGCAAGCAAGTGGGGCAGTGGAGAAGGGAGGGAAGCAGGCAGGGTTGGGGAGAAGGGAGGGAAGCAGGCAGGGTGGGGGAGAAGGGAGGGAAGCAGGCAGGGTTGGGGAGAAGGGAGGGAAGTAGGCAGGGTGGTGGAGAAGGGAGGGAAGCAGGCAGGGTGGTGGAGAAGGGAGGGAAGCAGGCAGGGTGGTGAAGGGAGGGAAGCAGGCAGGGTGGGGGAGAAGGGAGGGAAGCAGGCAGGGTGGTGAAGGGAGGGAAGCAGGCAGGGTTGGCAAGAAGGGAGGGAAGCAGGCAGGGTTGGGGAGAAGGGAGGGAAGCAGGCAGGGTGGGGGAGAAGGGAGGGAAGCAGGCAGGGTGGGGGAGAAGGGAGGGAAGCAGGCAGGGTGGGGGAGAAGGGAGGGAAGCAGGCAGGGTGGGGGAGAAGGGAGGGAAGCAGGCAGGGTGGGGGAGAAGGGAGGGAAGCAGGCAGGGTGGGGGAGAAGGGAGGGAAGCAGGCAGGGTGGGGGAGAAGGGAGGGAAGCAGGCAGGGTGGGGGAGAAGGGAGGGAAGCAGGCAGGGTGGGGGGAGAAGGGAGGGAAGCAGGCAGGGTGGTGGAGAAGGGAGGGAAGCAGGCAGGGTGGTGGAGAAGGGAGGGAAGCAGGCAGGGTGGTGAAGGGAGGGAAGCAGGCAGGGTGGGGGAGAAGGGAGGGAAGCAGGCAGGGTGGTGAAGGGAGGGAAGCAGGCAGGGTTGGGGAGAAGGGAGGGAAGCAGGCAGGGTTGGGGAGAAGGGAGGGAAGCAGGCAGGGTTGGGGAGAAGGGAGGGAAGCAGGCAGGGTGGGGGAGAAGGGAGGGAAGCAGGCAGGGTTGGGGAGAAGGGAGGGAAGCAGGCAGGGTGGGGGGAGAAGGGAGGGAAGCAGGCAGGGTGGGAGGAGAAGGGAGGGAAGCAGGCAGGGTTGCGGAGAAGGGAGGGAAGCAGGCAGGGTGGGGGAGAAGGGAGGGAAGCAGGCAGGGTGGGGGGAGAAGGGAGGGAAGCAGGCAAGGTGGTGGGAGAAGGGAGGGAAGCAGGCAAGGTGGTGGGAGAAGGGAGGGAAGCAGGCAGGGTGGTGGGAGAAGGGAGGGAAGCAGGCAGGGTGGTGAAGGGAGGGAAGCAGGCAGGGTGGGGGAGAAGGGAGGGAAGCAGGCAGGGTGGTGAAGGGAGGGAAGCAGGCAGGGTGGGGGAGAAGGGAGGGAAGCAGGCAGGGTGGGGGAGAAGGGAGGGAAGCAGGCAGGGTGGTGGGAGAAGGGAGGGAAGCAGGCAGGGTGGTGAAGGGAGGGAAGCAGGCAGGGTGGGGGAGAAGGGAGGGAAGCAGGCAGGGTGGTGAAGGGAGGGAAGCAGGCAGGGTGGGGGAGAAGGGAGGGAAGCAGGCAGGGTGGGGGAGAAGGGAGGGAAGCAGGCAGGGTTGGGGAGAAGGGAGGGAAGTAGGCAGGGTGGTGGAGAAGGGAGGGAAGCAGGCAGGGTGGTGGAGAAGGGAGGGAAGCAGGCAGGGTGGTGAAGGGAGGGAAGCAGGCAGGGTGGGGGAGAAGGGAGGGAAGCAGGCAGGGTGGTGAAGGGAGGGAAGCAGGCAGGGTTGGGGAGAAGGGAGGGAAGCAGGCAGGGTTGGGGAGAAGGGAGGAAGCAGGCAGGGTTGGGGAGAAGGGAGGGAAGCAGGCAGGGTGGGGAGAAGGGAGGGAAGCAGGCAGGGTTGGGGAGAAGGGAGGGAAGCAGGCAGGGTGGGGGGAGAAGGGAGGGAAGCAAGCAGGGTGGGGGGAGAAGGGAGGGAAGCAGGCAGGGTGGGAGGAGAAGGGAGGGAAGCAGGCAGGGTTGCGGAGAAGGGAGGGAAGCAGGCAGGGTGGGGGAGAAGGGAGGGAAGCAGGCAGGGTGGGGGGAGAAGGGAGGGAAGCAGGCAAGGTGGTGGGAGAAGGGAGGGAAGCAGGCAGGGTGGTGGGAGAAGGGAGGGAAGCAGGCAGGGTGGTGAAGGGAGGGAAGCAGGCAGGGTGGGGGAGAAGGGAGGGAAGCAGGCAGGGTGGTGGGAGAAGGGAGGGAAGCAGGCAGGGTGGTGGGAGAAGGGAGGGAAGCAGGCAAGGTGGTGGGAGAAGGGAGGGAAGCAGGCAGGGTGGTGGGAGAAGGGAGGGAAGCAGGCAGGGTGGTGAAGGGAGGGAAGCAGGCAGGGTGGGGGAGAAGGGAGGGAAGCAGGCAGGGTGGGGGAGAAGGGAGGGAAGCAGGCAGGGTTGGGGAGAAGGGAGGGAAGTAGGCAGGGTGGGGGAGAAGGGAGGGAAGCAGGCAGGGTGGTGGATACCACCACAGGAAACCCTATTGCAGGAATCTTCCTGCAACGGGCCTCTAGTTATAATATAAATCAGCCCCTTTCCTGGCGAGAAGGAGCAGCCAGGCTAGGAGAGTGAGAGTGAGAGCACCGGGCAGAACTGGGCCCCAGGTGGATGGATGGTCAGTGGTGGTACCAAGGGGTCAGAGCAAGAGGCCAGAGGTAGTCCTTTAAAACTGGGGAAAATCCTATACCATATTTAGTGCCTCTTGCACTCTGAGCACCCTACATGGGCCTGGAGGGCTGTTAGCATTGCTGACTCTGATCCCCAAGTTTACAGGTGAGGAGATGCAGGCTCTGGAACAGGAAGAGGGCAGCCGTAGGTCATAGGTAGCCAGTAATGGTGGAGCCAGGGCTAGGGACCAGGGCCCTTGCCAGTAGTCCCCTCTTTAGACCTGCCTCCCTCCTTCCTTCCCTCCCTCCCTGCTTCCTTCCCTCCATCCCTCCCTTCCTTCCTCCCTCTCTTATAGGGCTATGCCAGTGAGGGGATGGAGGGAACCCCAAGGTAGAGGATTAGACCCCATTAGCTACTTTTGTTCCCTGCCCCCAAGTTTGCTACAGAACCGATAACTGTGAGTACCAGGACTTCAGGCCTAAGCAGCTCAACCTACTGGCCCAGGGACTTATTCCTGTCAGCCTCCTCAGGCCCAGGGCGAGTGGCCTTGATTCCAGAACTCACCATCAAGATTGTTCAGGGACATGACAACATCCAGGTCAGCACCCAGGATCTCACCGATCTGGTTGACCAGGGCAGAGTCATTGGCTGGGTAAACAGCTACGTGGTCACCCGATTCATACCTGGGGGGAGACAGACATAAGGCTCAGGAGGAGGGTGGAAGGCCTCTGTACCCAAATCAGGAGGCCCCGAGTGAAGGTGTGGGCGAGGAGCGGCAGTAGCTGGTACCTGATTTTGGAATCTGAGATGTCTAATTCCAGGTGCATGAGGTGTCGCTCAGTTCCCTGGTTCAACTTCCGGTTGGTGGTGACGACAGCCAAGAATGGATTCTTGGCATCAAAGGGCCTGGGTGGGGAAGAGAGCAGCTCAGTGATTGGTCAGGTCTTCAATCTGAATCTCCCTGCCCCTAAGGGACCCTTCTGGTTTCACAGAACACAGAGAACCTCAGAGCTGGCACCAAGGGCCACCAGGAAACCTCTCCAAGTGTGTAAAGGGCTCTCCCAGCCCGATCCCAAGCACTGCTCTTGACAACTCCACAAAGTGGGTGGAGCTTGGTTATCAATGTCTCCATTTATAGATACGGAAACTGAAGCTGGGAGGCCCTCCATACTCTGAACCCATTGGTGAGTGGAGTGCAAAGGAGGACTAGGCCCATGAAGGTAGCTCCCCAAGACAGAAGGTGTTTGAGTCCCTGAGTGACTGTGTGAAGCAGAATTGCTTCACCCAATGTGCCTGGGATTACAACAGGAACAGGATGTGAACTTTTACTCTGTACAGTCACTGCAATGTCAGGACTTCCTGTTATAGCCGGACTCCAGTGGGCTGACTAAGCAGAGCTGCTGGTCTTGAATCCTGGTGGCACAGCAGGACTGTCCTGGGCAGCTCCAGCGGGAATCTGGGCAGCACCGGGTGTGAGGCAAATCAAGGGCCCATGTGAGGAACTTTATGTTTTTGGATAAAAAGTTGAGGGAGAATTTAAGGAGTGTGCCCTTTTGCCAAAGTTCAGCCTAGAACTTGTTATTTCCTGGTTTAGGAACTGGTATGTACCTCCCACCCCAATATATTTACAGAGCAAAATGTCAGCAAATAATGTACAAACTGAGCAAATGCCAGTCTCTCAGAGGCTGTGCCCTGGACTGAGGGACCACTGGGTGGGGAGGGGTCCTGAGGGTAAACAGGGAGCAGCCTCCCCTCTCTCTGCTCTGGGCCTCATGCCCTCCTTTGCGGTAGAGATCCTCACTCATGCCCACTTCTGGAAAGGGTGAAGATAACAACACTCCACAGGGTGGGTCTGCAGGGATACACAAACTACCCATTGTTTCCTTCCCCAGGCGCTGAGATGGGGTGCCAAGAGCCACAGGGCCTGGCCCGAACCATGCCCTCCACTCACGGTTTCTGGTTCTCGTAACTCTTCAGACGGCCCATCTCACCCACGTACACCTTGGCCATGTCTATGTCTGTGTGAACCACAAGCTCATACTGGCGAATGCTGGAAAGGGAAGACCAAGTGTGAGGCCGGGAGCAGGTAGGAGGCTCAGGGACCAGTCCCAAGATAGGAGGGAGGCTGAGTCAGGGGTGACACTGTCAGGAGATGGTACACGAGGGTCCAGATTGGACACAAGAGGTAGGAGGGAGCCAGCACAGAGCTGGGAAAGGAATGGTGCAGCCTGGGGTTCAGCATCTCCCAAGGGTTCTGTGAGAAGGGAAGGCAAAGCCCAGCACCTGAGCCCGGGACTCGACACCTTCCTGTATCTGACTGAGTTTTCACCAGCCTTTCATTCTCCAGTCCCACCACCACCAACCAGGCCAGGTCTCCCAGCCTCACCCTCACCCCAAGCCTCACCCCCACCCCCAGCCTCACCCTCACCCTCATCCTCATCCCCACCCCCACCTTTCCCCCACCTTCACCCCTACCCCATCCTCACCCTCACCCTCATCCTCAGCCCAATCTATGGGCACACACTCACCTGGACTCTTCTCCAGTGGCTTCCACCCCAAAGTGCTCACACACAGCCGGCCAAAACTGCTCTCGCCATGTGATAAAATCCTCCTCCAGGCTGGGGAGAGGAGGTAATGAGCCAGGCCCCAGACCACCCAACTGTGGCAATGGGTTGGCTTCCCCAAAGGTCTGGACTCCCCAGCACCCCCAAAAGCTCACTGCAAGCTGGCCCGCCCAGTGATATAACCCATGGCATCAGGAAGTGTCCCGAGTATCTGTGCTAACCATGCGTGGCTTCTATCGGAGCTGGGCAACCAGGAGGATGAAGAGAAAGAAACCCTGTGTGGGGCTGGGGGTGGGCGACTCCCTTCCCTTGTATGTCACCGAGTTCCAGCAGACCCCATGGCTTTGCACTCCCCTGTGCCATAGCCAACCCCTAACCCTGAGGGTTCCTGACATCTGGGGTGGGAGGCTCTGGGGAGGGGGGCCAGCATGCAAGGCTGGGTCTGGGGCACTCACTTCCCGTCATCGTCGCCCATTCCCAGTTCAAAGATCCGCTGGGCACCAAGCTGCTCTAGCCGCTTATCCACATACTTGCCCATGGCATTGAAGTGCTCATAGGTCTTGTTCCCAAGGCCAAACACCTGTGTGGACAGAGGGGCAGGTCTGAGGCCCAGCCAGCAGTCAGGGCTGGTTTCCCTACAGTGCTGGCCAAGCTGCTAGGCAGCACTGTGAGGTGGGCCACCATTGGCCCTGGAAATGGCTTTGTTTTGACGACCTGCAGATCAGGGCCCCCTCCACAGTCAGCCTCTAAGCCTCAACTCTGAGTGCCAGCAGGGGCAATTCACACTCCCCCATCCCCCAGGTTCTCCTTGTCCAGCCAAATCCTGGTCATCCTGCCATACCTTTCTTGTCTTTAGTCTCCAGAAACAAATGTCCCCTGGAGCAAAGTAGGGCTAGGGACATGGGAGCAGAAGCTCCCTTAGTGCTGGAGTGGAAGAGGGGTTCCACTGCCCCATGAGCAGCCCTGAGGCTCCCTGCCACAAACTACCTGCCAGCCTCCCCTCCCCTGCCCTGACACCTTGGCCTGCCCTCCATGATCAGAAAGAGGTGAGACCTCTCAGACATAGGGGTCCAAAGGTCGGGGGAGGTACCACAATCTGCCACTTGGGAGGTTGGGGTGACTCACCGCATACTTGACTCCAGAGAGATCCACATCTGTCTCCTGAAGCCAGTCATAGAAGTCCTGAGCATTGTCAGTAGGGTCACCCTCGCCGTAGGTGGCCATACAGAACACTGCCAGGGAGTTCTCTATTTCTGGCAGGCTGCCCAGGTCGGCCTGGAGAGACAAGGGCAGGGCCCAGGCCCAGGAACCGTGACTCAGCCTGCTTGAGGTCAGGTCTCTACCTGATGGGGTGTAGACAAGCGAGTCCAGGGGTCGAGTGGAGGGGGTACACTTACAGAGGGAAGGGTGCTGACATGCACAAACAGGCTGGGTTCTAGGCACCAGCTGGCATTCAGAAGGTGGTTCCCTGTGCACCAGCCTGGCCACCACAGAGAGCCTCACTGTCCCTTAAGGTCCCTGGAGTACGGCAGGGCCCAGGCTCTCACTAATCCCTAAGCCAACTAGTCTCTGACTCCAAACCCAGGTCTGGAGACAGAGAGAGAGAGGCCTGTCCCCAACACCGAAGGCAGCATGGAGAGGGTGGAGGGGGTTGGTTTGGGAGATGGAGTGGCAGAAGCAGGAAGCAGCTGGCACTCAGGTGACAGTGTTTCTGAGGGAAAGGACACTTGTTGTACTGTTGGAGCTGCATGAGCAGCTGGGCAATGAGTAGCAATGACCCCACCAGGGGAGAAGCCAGGAGGCAACTCCTCAAGGATTCTTTTCAGGACCAGTGGCTCATTGCCAGCCTCCTTCCCTCCTGGGTACCTAAGGCTTGGCTTCCCCTTCCCTCTCCACTGCTTCCACTGGGGCAGGTGCCTTGGCTGCCATTAGCTCTCCTGCCCCAGGAACAGGCAAGAGGGCTGCTTGAAGTTTCTTGCATTTTGAAGAGCTGCACCCATGCGAGGGGCAAACAAGGACAAAGGAGCCAATCCAGCAGGAGAATGAGCGGTGAGCCTCCTCCGCAGCCTCAGACAGGCTGGAGACAGACTGACAGCTGAGGCTGAAGTCGGGGCTGAGTTCTGCAGACAGTACTATGGTGGCCCAAAGGAGTGACAGGGAAGGGGAGGGGGAGGAAACCGACAGCCTTTCCATTTTCAGGTTCTGGTCCCTCTCTAAGCTGCACTCTTCCCTCGGGCCCTGTCCCTGCTCTTGCTCTGGCCAGAACATAGGAGTTTATGGCCTCAAATCAAAGCCCAGCAGAAAGGTTCCAGAGACGGCTGTCTAACATTCCTCATCTATAGATGAGGCAAGGAAGGCCCACAGGGGCAGGGGTTCGCCCAGGGGATTAGAGCCCAGATTCGCCCAGTCGGCTCCCTTGCCATGTCAGTTTGGGGGGTAGGGTGGGGTATTCAGATGGGAAATTCCTCTCCTGACATGCTTTCATTTTTAAATGGGCTTTCATCATCTGTACATTGTATTGAGGGGTCACAAGTCTCCTTCCATCACCATTTATCCCCCCGTACTCTCTTATACCTCCCTACCCTTCTCGGGTGTTCTTAATGTCTTTAAAACTAGGGCCACCTGGCTGTTAGTACAAATGGTAAGAGACATCCATTCCTGTCTATTCCTTTGGCCAACTCAACCCTTTAAGCATCTCCATGATCCAGAGATGCCCTCCTTAAATTAATGCTGCTGGAAGAGCTGGGAGGAAGGGCCAGGCGTGGTGAGAGCTCACCAAGTCATACTCCTCGGGGTCTGCTGACATGCCCCGCATTCCGTAGCGGTGGGCGTCCTTGGACAAGCGGTTGGCAAACTCCTCGGCAGTCCCCGTCTGGGAGCCATAGAACACGATGACGTTCCTGCCCTGGGGAAGGCCAGATACTCGGGGTCAGTGAAGAGCCAAGCAGCAAAGGCTTCCCTAGAGACTACAGGTGACCACAGGTGACCACAGGGGCAGGCCAGGTGGGTGGGGCATCTCAAGGCCATCCTCCTTCCTTGCTGCTTTAAGTTCTTTCTAAACTATTCTGGGGCTAGGACCTCACTGCCACAGCTCCCGGGTGGGTGAGGGCAAAGGCCACCCAGCTGACTCCCGTCACACAGCTACTCAAATCACACTTCGGACAGATTTTTACATGACGTGCAGAAAAACACGACTGAGTGTTCAGTGAAAAAGGATGACTGGACAGTATGTATAGTATAACCCAGTTTTGTTATATATCCACACCCAAATATATGTGTATGTGTGTACGTAAGTATATGTTTTGTTTATATACATACATACACAAAAGAAAAAGACTGGCACGAAATATACCAAGAGCCTCTAAATGGGGAAGTATGGCCGGAACACAGGAGTTTATGGCCTCAAAGCCCAGCAGAAAGACTTCCAAGAGACAGCGGTCTAACATTCCTCATCTGTAGATGAGGCAAGGAAGGCCCACAGGGTTTTCTGGATGAATATAAAAGTAACACATACTTATAAAAATGTAGACAACAGGAAAGTACCATATGGGTTGGGTCACACACTCTTCATCCCACCCTCCTGCTGTGGCTTCTACAGCAGCTACTGAACAAGCCCCATCTCTGGTCCCGGATTTCCTGCAGCCAGGGATGCAGCAACTAGGCGCAGCCAACTGGATGGGCTTTGTGCGATCTGGAAGGTGGAAGCGAGGCACAGGCCCCCTTCTGGTCCCCTATTAGACATGGGGTTTCCCTGCAGTGGTACCCACAGCCCAACCCCTACAGTGGTCTCTGGTTTTTGCACCTAGCCCCAACTGATACAGGTAACAAGGACAAAATAAAACATATGGGTTACAATTGGTTTAAAGTTTTCTCACGGCTTTTACATTTCCTGGATTTTCTACAAATCATTTAAAAAGGTATTTTAAATTACTATAAAAACTACTTCTGATAGCAGGTTAAGGGAACCAAACAGGATATAAATAGTAGCTAAATATTTATGATAGCATCAAAACATATAAAGTACTTAGAAATAAACCTTGTATATGTTTGTATATTTTCAGAAAACAACTCCAAGACCATGTGGATTCCTGCAACAGAAAGGAATTGACAGGTCTGCTCCAACCACGAAGACAAGAGGAGAAGCAGTCCAGACAGGGAAGACGCTGACGGCACCTTGCCATGCTGGCAGTCAGCAGCTGTGTGTCGCTGCAGGCGGCTCAGGACCAAACCAGAGAGGGCGAGACCTGCATTCCCACCATGTGTCCACCGTCCAGATATCATTGCTGACATGTACACATAGGAACTGTTGGACATTGAACCTGGGACTCAGAACTGTTGGACACTGAAATTGGGACTCAAACATTTTTTGTTACTATATGTTTATTTCTAGTCTGTAGAGGCAAGATTTTTTAAAGAAAAGAAACGGGGAAAAAATACAGAGGCAAGAAGCAATGAACAGACTGTCAGGCTACAGCGGGAAGGCAGAGGAGGTTGGGAGGTGGGGGCTGTAAAAGATCAACCAAAGGACTTGTCCGCATGCATATATGCATAACCAATGGATACAAGACACTGGGTGGGGGGCAGGTGAGGACATGTGCTGGGGGGTAGGGGAGGCCGGGGGGAGGTCAATGGGGGATAAAAAGAGACATATGTACTACTATTTGTAATACTTTAAACAATAAAAAAAATAATTAAAAAAAAAGAAAAAAGAAATAAACTTTGTAAGATTCCAGACAGTGGCGGCAAAGGGACCTAGCAGCCATTACACTCTGCACACTCACGCAATTGCAGAAAAGTAATGTTAGTTTCACTTAAGGATGACCTTAATGAAACAGTAAGAATTACTAACTGTATTAAGTCTCAACCTTTGAGGGCATGTAATTTTATTTTATAATATTTTTATTAATTTCAGAGAGGGAGAGAGAGGGAGAGAGACAGAAACATCAATGATGAGAGAGAATCACCGATTGCCTGCCCCCTGTATGCCCCGCACTGGGGCATGAGTATCCAACTGTGGCCTCCTGGTTCATAGGCTGACACTCAACCGCTGAGCCGCACTGGCCGGGCAGGACTGGCTGGGCAGGACTGGCTGGGCAGGACTGGGTTTTTAGGGGGACAATGAAAATGTTCTAAAATTGAATGTAGTGATGGTCTGCACAACTCCGAATATACTGAAAATACACTAAAATACTCGAAATGGGTGAACCGTATGCAATGTGAATTTCATCACAATAAAACTGTTACCCAAAAGAAATAAATACATCTGAAATAAGAGCCAGGAAAACTGAAAAACAGAAGGGATGGGAAGGGGCAGAGAAGTGCCTGGCACTACCAGATATTAAAACAACTACAAAACTTCAATAATTAAAACAGTGTGATAGTATACATACTCAGACAGCTAGATCAAAGTATAAGAATAGGGAGATATGGAAACAGACCCAAAAATCCATGGGAATTATGTGTAGGATAAAACCAATGGAGAAATGACAGACTCTATTACAAGGAATTTCACTCTGTAGAAAACCCAGTAGCCGTAGCTGGTTGAGTGTCATCCGATGCACAGGAAGGTTACTGGTTCGATTCCCAGTCAGGGCACACGCCCAGGCTGCAGGTTCACTCTCTGGCCAGGGTGCGTGCAGGAGGCAACTTACAAATTTCTCTCTTAAACCCTCTCTTTCCTTTTCTTTCCCTCTCCATTCCTCTCTCTCTCAAATCAATTAAAAAACATATTAAAAGAAAAACAGTAGTATTGGATCCATACCTTACATTTTGTGCCAGGATATAAAGTTCCAGTGGACGGAATTTAAATATAAAAAATGAAATCATAAAAGTACTAGAAGAAAACATGAAAGAATTCCTTTATCTCTTTAGAGTGAGGAAGGCCTTTCAAATGATGACTCAAAGTCCATTAGTAATAGAAATAAGAATAAAGTGGACTATGTAACTTTTACACACACACACACACACACACAAGATAAATCAAGTCAAAGGCAACTATTAACTGGGAAAAAAACATTTTTACCTCATATCACAGATAAGAGGTAAATCTCCCTAAGAATTTGAAGCAGTTCCTCAAAAAAAGATCAATCTCACCAGAAAAATGGGCAAAATATTTGAACAGATAATCTATAAAAACAGAAAAAAATGAATGTCACTGTAACGTGAAAATCTGCTTAACCTCATTCATAAGAAAAATGCAAGTTACAACTACACAGAGATAACTTCTTTTTTTTTTTAAATCTAGAAAACTGGCAAACCCCAAACTGTGATAACAAATTCTTTTTTTTTCTTCTTTTTTTAAAAATATATTTTTATTGATTTTTTGCAGTATAACTTATAATTAATAGTAATGCTAACAAATTCTTGATGGCAAAGCTGAGAGGAACAGTTTTCTCACACATTGCTAATGCCAGTGCCCTAGTGTGACCTTTGGGGGGGGGGCAATTTGGCAGCTTCCATCACAATTACAAATGAATATACCAGCACTTTTGATTCCATAATTCCACTTCTGGGATCTATTGCATTTGCAAATATGCAAATTGATCTACATAGTCACAAAAGTATTGTTTATAAGACCTTAAGTGTCCATCAACAGGGTATAGTTTAAAGAAATAAGAGTACAGTCACATAATGGAATCACGCAGCTACAATAAAGAATGAGGAAGGTGTGTTTGTATCCCTATGGAAGGATCTCCAAGATATATCATTAAATTAGTATGGTCTATAACAATGTCTGTACTATGCCATTCTTTTGTTTTAAGAAAGTGTAATATAAAAAAAAGGATCTCTGTGTTTTTGTCTGTGCACAAAGAAACTCTAGAAAATTCCATAAAATACTAAGAATAATGACAATGAGTGGCAAGGACCAGAGAGAGAGTTTCCACTGAATAGTTTGTTTTGGATTTTAACCATGTGATTACTGTACTTTTCCATTCAATTAAAAATTTAGATAAATGATGCAGTTGGTGTGGCTCAGTGGTTGAGTGTTAACCTATGAACAGCACCTTTGATTCAATAATTCCACGTCTGGGATTTTATTGTATTTGCAAATATGCAAATTGATCTAAACAGTCACAGCAGCACTGTTTATAAGACTTTAAGATTAGAAATATTCCAAGTGCCCTCACTCTAAAGAGATAAAGGAATCTGGTTCGATTCAGGGCAGGGCACATGTCCAGGTTGCAGGCTCAGTCCCCAGTAGGGGCGTGCAGGAGGCAGCTGATCAATGATTCTCTCTCATCATTGATGTTTCTATCTCTCTTTCCCTTCCCCTCTGAATCAATAAAAATATAACTTAAAAAAAGAAATTAACCCTAGCTGGTTTGGCTCAGTGGACAGAAAGTCGGCCTGTGGACTGAAGGTCCCAGGTTTGATTCCGGCCAAAGGATTCTTACCAGCTTGATCCCCATTAGGGGGCATGCAGAAGGTAGCCAATCAATGATTCTCTTTCATCACTGATGTTTCTATCTCTCTCTCCCTCTCCCTTCCCCTCTGAAATCAATAAAAATATATTTTAAACTATTTAGATAAATGAAAACAAAGATAAAACTGTGCCTGTGCCATGACCACAGCTATGTGAGGTTTATTCTGCTCAAGGTCAGAGCCGGGACTGGGAGGGAGGAGACAGCAGACATCCTGAACTGGAGGGACCATTTGTCCTTACAGTTGTTCAAGAAATAAACATTCAGATAGCAAAGTAAATGGTCCCAGCAAAAGCAGAATAGCTTTGGAGCTTTGGCGGCCCAGGACCAAACTAGAGAGGGTGGGACCTGCATTGCCACCATTTGTCCACCATCCAGATATCATTGCTGATATGTACACATAGGAACTGTTGGACATTGAAACTGGGACTCAGAACTGTTGGACACTGAAATTGGGACTCAAACATTTTTGTGGGTAAGAGAAAAACATAATTGTAAGAGAGCTGAGCCTGGGTTCCCACCACTCTCTCTGGTCCAGGGCAGCTGGCCTCCTGCTGAACTCCCCTAAGCATCCGCCAGGGCCAAGACTTGTTGGCAAGGGCACAAACACAGAAAGCAAACTCACCGTCTTCTTCATCTTCTCCACGAAGCTGCTGTCTTTGACAGAGGAGGTCCTGAAAAACAAGCGTCAGATAAGTATGGGATACGTGTGGCAGCATGGAGAAGCACTGTCAGTGAGCATGCCAGCAGCCACCTCTGGTCCAGTGCGGGGCTCCCAGGCCTCCTCCATATTTCCTGACAGTAAATCCAACACCTGGGAGAGCCAGGAGTCCCACCCCCACACAGATGAGAACAAAGAACAGTCAAGGACCTCACTTCCCCATCCCTCAGCTTCTGCAGCCAGTGATCCCCACAGTCTTTTCTCACCTCCAATCCCTACCTCACATAACACTTACTGTTCCGCTGCCTGCTTCACTCTCAAACCCTCAATGGCTCCCATGACCCACAGGATAGGGTACACAAGTTCCTTCAGAATCTGTCCCCAGCCTTGCCCAGTTCTCCCACCACACACCAGTCTCTCCATGAAGCCCTCTGAATTCAGCCACGTCATCACCTCCACTCAGAGCACCTTCATTATCTTCCTCACCAATAGATCCCTGCTCCAACTCAAAGCCCCGCCTAAGTACAACTCCCCTGTCATCCTGGCACTTTCTAGAGCCCTGAACTGGGCCCTGTCCCCTCAGAGAGCAGCATTTCCGCTGGGAACGTCACAGCCTCAGGATCTTCTGTCCACTCTCTACCTCCTGGCTGCCAGGCTCCTGCCCCGGCCCTGTCTCCTGTCCTTTTTCTGTTCTCTTGCCTGCCCCGTAGGCCTGCAGGGCAGGAGAAAAACCAAGTAAGCCTCTCTAGGGATTTTTAGGCCTAAGGTGGGAAAAATAGGAGCTGTTTGAAAAATACAAATATCTGACAAAGGACTTGGGTTGAGAATATAAGAAATCCCTATAAATCAATCAGAAAAAATATATATAATCCAACAGAAAAATTGTCAAAAGACTTAACAAGCACTTTCTTAAAGAGAGTACCTAAACAGCCAAAAACTCATGGAAAGGTGCCCAACATTCATGTCCAGGTCAAGTGGTGGAGCAACTAGAATTCCCACACACTTACAGGGGAGGGCAATATGGACAACTCCTCTGTCAGGCTGTTGGGCAGTATCTCCTACAACCAGAAATGCACTCTTCAGTGTGAACCCATTAGAGAGCATTTGTACCGATGCACCAAGAGGAGTCCCAGGAATGTTCCTGGCAGCATCAGACATGTGAATCCCCACAGGGAAAAACCCTATTTCCATCAGCATACTAAACAAACTGGTGTACTCACACAACGGAACATTCGCCATTTCAGCAACTAAACAGATGATCACTGCACAAGCTAACATGAATGAATCTCATAAACATGATGTTGAGTGAAATAAGCCAGACAGAAAAGAGTATACATATATGATTTCACTATATGAATTCTCCAAACAGACAAAACTAATATGTGGGTACAGCGGGCAGGCGACGGCAGGGGCACTCCAGGGGTGCTGGTAATGGGCAAAATATTTGATCCGGAGGTGATTACCATGTGTTCACATGGCGAGAATCACCGATCTGTACGCACCTTTCTGCAGATATTATACTTCAATAAAAAGTTTATACTTATTCTTGGGCAGGCATGGGAGGCAGCAAGGTGGAGGAGGCAGGGCAGGGGCTCTGGCGTCAGGCAGCCCGGGGTGCCAGTCTTAGCCTGCCAGCTCGCAGCTGAGTGAACTTGAACCAGAATTAATTGTTCCTCAATTTAAAAATGGGAATAACAAAACACTTGAAAGGTTTCTGCAAAGATCAAATCAAGAAAAAGTATATAAAGAGGAACATCTAGCATGAGGAGGCTCCAAGATTGATGGCTGTCACTGGGGAGTTCTAGGCACTCGCCTGGCCACCTCCCCTGCCTGACCACAATCAACAGCGGAGTCTCTGGGCAGCCAGAGGGCACCACCAAGTCCCTGCACAAAAGCTGAGGTACTGAGTGACAGTGGGTATGTGCAGGGTGTTGAGTAGTCCCAGTTGTTCAGAAGTTAGCTGCTGGCTGGCCTCCATATTAATGCCATTTATTTATTTAACAAATCTTTTTAATGAGTAGCCAAGATTATTCCAATTCCCAATT
The DNA here is from genome assembly GCA_027563665.1 of Antrozous pallidus. Lineage (NCBI taxonomy): Eukaryota > Metazoa > Chordata > Mammalia > Chiroptera > Vespertilionidae > Antrozous > Antrozous pallidus. Next base: position 87,317,567 of record CM050512.1, read on the forward strand.
CAGACAAATCCAGCCATGCAGCTGTGTTTTTCTTAAAACAGTGGTCAGCAAACTCAGTCAACAGAGCCAAATATCAGCAGTATAACGATTGAAATTTCTTTTGAGAGCCAAATTTTTTAAACTGAAACTTCTTCTAAGGCCACTTCTTCAAAATAGACTTGCCCAGGCCATGGTATTTTGTGGAAGAGCCACACTCAAGGGGCCAAAGAGCCGCAGTTTGCCGACCACTGTCATCAAACATGGATGGATCGTGAATGGATCAAAGCAGGGCAGAAGGGACTGGAAGAGGTATGAAGGGGTCCAAAGTGGGATGTGTCTCAGGTTGGATGAGGTGGGATCAGAAGTGAGACGGGGCTGGCCTTGGGGAGGGCGCAGAGCCTCCACCTTCCCCTTTCCCTGCTGGGGCTTTCTGGAGGCTGCCTAGAGCAGCGGCTCCCTTCTGCCGTCAGCCTGCCAGCCGAGGCTCCACATGCTGGTCTGCAAGGCTGGCCGGAGTGCGGATGCAGTTGCAGAGGGCCAGGCACTTTGCCCCTGGGGCGACATGTTAGAAACGCAGGATCTCGGGGAAGGTGCTGAGAGATCACAATTGAAGAAGCTCCTTCCACAAAGCAGGCTCATCCGCAGCCCCAATATGGGGGTGCTGAATGCCCACTTAACAGACAGTCGGCAGAGGCTCAACAGCGGCCCGGTCCTCTGGCCAGTAAGTGGCCAGGCCAGGACCAAACTCAGCCTGATTCCAAGGTCTCTGCCCTTTCCCTTACATCCTCCAGCACATGGAAAAGGGTAGGAAGAGTGGAACGCCAGCAGGCGCACACACGCATGTCACACAGCGTAAAAGCCATGTCCCTCAGGAGGAGATGCCTGAATCCATGGAAAAACTTACTAAGTGAAGTTTCTTTTAAGAATGCCTCATAATTTTGTAAACATAAAGATGGAAGTTTCCTGTTTAAGCCCCCACTGGGTTTTTCACTAGGTTAGTAGGTCCAGGACTGTTAGGGCCTACTAAACTATTTAGAATGAAATAGTAGGCTACTTTCAGGACCTTCGTGTAAATAATGTTACACGTGGGCCCTGTGGGAAGCAAGGTCCCAGTGCCTGATCTGGCCACTCCAGCTTCTCCCTCTGTCCTGGAGGCCCTGTCAGTGCAGCAGCCCCTCCAGGGCCAGGAGGAAGGCAGCTGCGGACCAGCCACCTGCTTGGCTTTCCCACCCAGTGATGGCCTAGCCTCCTAGGAACTCAGAGAGGCCCTCCCTGCAGCTCCCCACTATCCTAGCACTCCCAGGCAGACCCATCCCAACAGGAGCAGGGCCATGGCAAGAGCATGAATGGAGGCTCTCAGGCCTGCTGCCTCTTTTCTTTCCCAACTCCCGCTCCAACCTACACTCCAAAGGGGTCTTGTGTCTGGACATCTTTCCTACATGTCCAGCTTCTACCCATGCCCAGCCATCAACATCCACATGTTCACTACCCCCCTGGTTTATGTGCAGCCTAAATAGAACACTAAATGCCTGTCTCCACACTAACATGGCTTGCTCCCCAAGACACACTGTTAGATGAAGAAAGCAAGGGGCAGTACCATGTGAATCCTACGCTGTGTTCCTTTTGAATGCAGAATCATGATAACATATTACCTACTAAACATAAATTTAAACGGATGGTTAAGAAAACTATCAGCAACCTAGATATGTTTCTGATGAGATATGAGAAAAAAACATACAAAACAAAATGTAACTTCCATTTATATGAAATGTACAAAACAGGCAAATCCATGGAGACAGCGTGGTGCCGGGCTGGGGGAGAGAGGGGGTAAGTTTGCTTAATGGGAACAGTGGTGCCCTCTGAGGTGATGAGAACGTTTTTGAGTTAGACAGTGACGATGGTTGAACACTGTGACTATATTAAAAGCCCCAAGACTGCACACTTTACTAGTAAAATGGTTAATATGGTGAATTTTAACTCAGTTTAAAAAATGAAAACAAACTAAATGCATTTAGTTGATACTTAAAAAGGGCTAGGCTTGAGTTTTTGGTATATTCCTTTATAAGCAACTCTTGCTCAGTTTCCCAGCCACTGCCAGTCTCTAGGTGGGGAGGGACTTGGCAGAAGCCATGGTGGAAACGGAGAATGACTCTGCAGGGCCAGTGGACACACAGCAGGCAACACACATGTGCATGCGCGCTCGGCCTCTTCAGGGCATAATGTATGACTGGCAGGAGGAAAACAAGAATTTGTGTCCTTAAAAAATGGAGTGTACACTATTAATTATTCATAGAAAAAGAACCTGGAGAGAATATGCCAGCATCTTGATAAGAATATTGAAGGGTTAGGATAATAGGTAAGATGGTTTCTATAATTTTTTTATTTTCACAACTAAAAATACATTAAATTTTTTTTAAATGGGGGACAACTCACAAGTCTAAAAACAGGGGAGAGGCCACAATCAGCACAATACCTGACAGTCTGCACACATTTGATCAGCTAAGTCCTCTGCCCCAGCAGAAGGTTGGCAGAGGTGGCCTGACATCAGCTGAAAAGCCAAATTCTATTTCTTCTCAAAAGGAAGAGGTTTCCACAGAAGCTACAACCTGAAGAAGGTGGATTTGATGCCTTGCTGAAGAAGGGACAAGAAGCACCCCCCCCCCCCCCCCCCGCCCAGTGAATGCTGGGCTGCTCCTCCACCTGCAGGTGACACGTGCCAGCTGGGGTGGGCAGGGCACTGTGCCAGCACCAAGGGCAAGAGACTAAACAAGACAGCCTCTTTCTCACAAGGGAGAAATACGGGCCTGAGGGTAATCCCGGAGGGATGGATGGGAGGGGCCACACATCAGGAGCAGAGACTCGGTTCAAATCCTGGTTCTGCCACCAAATGAGCCTGTGACAGGTCATGGCCTCTCAAAGCCGGAAGCTCCTCTTACTGAAAACACTGCAGCTTGGCTCTGCAGCCCCCACTGCCTTGCGCAGCACCTGGACTCGGTTAGTTCTCGGGGATGCAGGGTGCTCTCAGTAGCATGAGGTGGTTTGGGTCACTCTGATTTCTAAGGCTCAGAGACGGATCAGACGGCCCAGACCACAGGGCTTTGGAGGGAGCAGGCACCACGCCTGGAGAAACCAGGAAGGGCCTCTTGGAAGAGCTGAGCTCTAGTCTCAGAAACAAAACGGCCCCAAGAGAGAAGCCTTGGGAACTGGCAGCAGAAGGGCCCCTAGACGAGGCCCATGGAGCCGGGGGAGCTCAGCTACAGCCCTGACAGTGAGTACTGGGTGGGGAGCAGGGCCTCAGTGTGGCCTCCTGATGCAGTTTCACAGGGCGGAGACACAGGCTGGAAGCTCTGGGAGCGGAGAGGGGAGCCCTCTCGGCAGGTCTGGTTGGGGACATCAGAGGCAGGCAGCCCTGCCTGTCCCGGAGGAAGGGTTCTCCCACGAAGCAGGCCAGCCTGGTCCCTTACGAGCTTCAACACCGGAGAAAGGAAGAACACTCCCGCCCTCTTCCCTCGACTCCGGGGATGGCTTCCAGAGATTAGGGAAACCCGAGGGGACTGAAGAAGACCCCAGGCCTCAGCCGTAGCCAGTTTGGCTCAGTGGATAGAGCGTCGGCCTGCAGACTGAAAGGTCTCAGGTTCGATTCCGGTCAAGGGCATGTACCTTGGTTGTGGGCACATCCCCAGTAGGCGGTGTGCAAGAGGCAGCTGATGGATGTTTCTCTCTTATCGATATTTCTGACTTTCTCTCCCTTCCTCTCTGTAAAAATCAATAAAATATATTAAAAAAAAAAAAAAAGATCCCATGCCTCTAGCCAGTGCCCCAACAGAGCTGTTTCCTGATGTTCTCAGTAGTTACACCCGGCCTACAGGGGCACAGCAGAACCTGTCTCCACACTGAGTGCCCTGGACTGGCTTTACCCCGCCTGACAGCTCCACATAGGAATTTGCACATGAAACCTGATCTTTCACAGGCGCAGGAGTCAGTGCCTGGGACCTTCCTGGTTTCCAGTCCATATCCTGTCCTTTGGAAGCAGAAAAATGTAGCCTACAAATCCGGGACTGACAGGGCCAACAGTGCCCCTGCCCAATCCAACTAACTATGCTGGTCAACTCCACACAGCACCCTCCTCATGCCTCCGGGGCATCCCTGCCCCAAAAGAAGTTCCAATTCACTAGAGCAGGGGTCGCCAACCTTTTGACCCTCACGGACCAGCAGCGGTCCGCGGACTACCGATTGGTGACCGCTGCCCTAGAGTATAGGTATCAGGTGTCCCTCAGCCAGGGGGCCATAGACACCGTCTGCTGGCAGGGACAGTTTGGGACTGACCTTCTCAGGATGGGCTCGTCCTGCGGAGATGAGTACATGCACCCCATGGTTTCTCACTCCCAGCTCCAGGACTTAAGGAAGAAAGCAGGGTGTAGCTCTCTCCGGGAAACAGGCCAGGAGCCAGCAGTTAGGAAGTCGGGTTCTGTCCATCCTCTACAGAGGGCTGGGCCCATTAACTTTGAAAGTGCTCCTGGAAACCCCAAAGTCCTCTGGAATCTCAGCTGAGCCCCTGCGTGCATCTGTCCCCATAAGCCTGAGAACACTGGAACATCTGGCAGTTCCAGCAGGGAGGAACCAGGACTCTGGGCTGAAACCTCCCGTGATTCCCTGCGTTTGGGCACACCCCCCTCCTATTTCAGTATGGACCGAGGGAAGGAGAAAACCTTCCCAACCCCAATCCTTGGGTCTCCTTGGAAACTGTTTATATCAGAGCCCTTTCTCTCCACAGTCTCCTCCTTTCTTTCCCATTTGAAAAAAATAAAATAAAAGGAACTCATGGAGACTGAATAAAGCTCTTCCAGACACTAGAGTGCAGTTGTGCGGGTTGCTATGGCAGGGCCGTCTCTTCATAAAGGAAGCTGCAGTGACCCAGCTGCCGGGGTGCCTCAGGACCATATTAAATTCGATCTGGTTCCTGTCTTCAACTCCACAAAGAACGGAGCGCAACAGAGCCGAAGACACTAGTCTCAGTCTGTCACCTGGAGCGTGTGCGCTGTGAAACCAGCACATCTTACCCTCCCATAGCGCGGTGGGGGACTGCCTGGCAAGGGGGTCACTGCACTCGCTGCTGAGATGGTTCACCTAAAGGCGTGCCCCTTCAAAGAACCAAGTGTAAACACCCCAAAGAGGCCACAACTGGCCCAGGCTATGAGCCCAGGGACCACACAGCTCCAGAATGGAGCACAAAAGGTTCCAATTAGGGCTCTCCACTCCTAAATTGGGAGCAGGAGTCTCTGGTTCAGGCTTCAGAAGTCCACTGGAAACCTCTGTGTGGGAACAACGAAAGGGGGGTGGACAAAAGCACTGAGTCACTTGGACAGAGATGAACCAAGATGTCCCAGTGTGGTTCATTTGTTTCCAGTCCCAGCCAATGCTCAGGATTTCTGAAAACCGCAACTCAAATGTAATTTTCTGCACAGCCAAACTGATTTCTTCTGGACTTTCTCGTGCCCTTGACGACACAGGGCAGATGCTTTTGAACAGCTCCCTTCCACTGCCAGTGTGTGATGGCAAGTTCTCCAAGCCCCAGGGTAGCAGGTCTCCTAGTCAGAAGGGCTGAGAGCTGACCCACGATGGTGCAGGGCTGTGCGCAGGCTGGCTGGCAGAGAACAAGCTTAGACTTTGAGGCTTCTACCATGGGAAGTGGCTCCACCAAGAGGGCCCAGATTTTCTAACATGGGTAGTCCTTGGGACAGAGAGCGAACTTTTGTGAAAACAAAGTAGTTTTCTGGAGCTTAAATAAAAAACAACATAGCTCTCTCCACTGATGGGACCAGAACAGAAGCCAGCACTGATGGGAGAGCAATGAGGAAGGTGCCTCCTGAGACAGCGGTCTCTAGCAGGCCGGAGGTTAAAGCAGGCGTGGGAGGCCATGGGTCAAAAACAAAAAAGCAAATGGGATCTCTACTTACTGAGTGCCTGCTGCATACGCCAGCTAGTATTCAAGAAGATACACACACACACACACACACACACACACACACTAGAGGCCTGGTGCACAAAAATTCGTGCAAGGGTAGGCCTTCCTTTCCCTGGCTGCTGGCACTGGCTTCTCTTTGGCACCCAGGACCCAAGGTGGCTTCCCTTAGGCCACCCGCAGGCACCCAGAACCCAGGCTGGTTTCCCTCAGACCCCAGCTTTGTCAGGAAGAGCATCGGAAGGACATCTGGCCTAATTAGCAATTACCCTTTTATTATTATAGCTATTTTTCACCGAATCCTCCAAGCTTGTGAAGTGGGCAAGGATTCCTATCCACATTTGACACTGGAGGAGAGTGAGGCTCGGGGGTGAAGCGGTAACTCAACTCCAGGCACCGTGGTCCAGCATCAGGGTTCATGTCTGCTCCCACTGAGCGTGGCTGTGCCTATCCGTCCCAACCTGTCTGTCAAGGCACACAAGTCCCAGGTGTGTCACTGGGCACATTCAGAAAGCACACTTCACAGCCCTCCTGGGCATCCTAGGCCCTTGTCATTTGGGTGCTCTAAGACACAAGGGGGCTGTTGTTTCCCTCACAGACCCCCTCATGGACAGCCTTCAACATGTATCCACCAAGACAAGGACTCCTTAACCTGCCAAGGCCTGGCTGCCTGCCCTCCCAACACCTCAGGGCGTTCTTTGGCCTCTCTCTTCTGAACCTTAAAGACCACTGGGCAGTGACTTGGCCAGTCAGCTGTTAGGCAGGGCTGCTGCTACTGTTCAGGGGAGTGAAGAGTGAGACTGAGGTCCAAGGAGCTCAGGAATGTTCAGCTGCTGTCAGAGACAGAGAAAAACAAAACGGCCCTGCCATCATCTGCAATCAAAGGGGGAAGGGCAAAAAAGCAGGGTAGTTGGGGAACAGTGATGAAGCCAGCATGGGGAGTTAGCAGAAGTAAGTGCAAAGGTGTGGAAACAAAACCCCTGAGGCACCAGCACCAAGCTCCCCGATGATGCCCAGCAAGGTCAACAGATCTACCTGTGTTTAGCTCTACAGACAATGCACCATCAAAGTTGCAGACACTAGCAAGTATGGCAAAACCAGCCCATCTCATCAGAGAACAGGAAAGAAGGAAAGGCAGGTGAAGTCCCTTAGTGGTCAGGTAGCGGAGGAAAACCTGGCCAGTGCTTACAGGGGCAGTGTGAGCATCCTGAGCCCATTTCCTCACCATTTCCACAGACAATGGCAAACTCATTTCTGTTTCTATTTTCATGTTTGGCAGAGCCAAGACACTCTCTATAGACAGTGAGATGTGCAAAGAACTCTAGCTCACTTTCCACCTGTTACACTCAAAAGACAAAGCTGAATAGAAACGACTTGACTCCTGGCTTGCCTGGACCTTCTATCCAGAGTAAGTCCCCAGATACAACTCACAGGAACATGAGCGCTTTTGTGGCTTTTCACAAGTAACCCCCTGTGGGATGCAATCAGCAAAATCCAGACTGTGGGAAACTCTGAAACAAATTACCTGGTTTCTTCAAAAATGCTTCAAGAAAAAAATGGATAGAGGGGAAGACCCTGAATTGAGAGACCTCCTGTCATAATAAGAAGTAGGTGGGCACAAAAGGCTGTAGCTACATAATACCATTTGTGTGACATTTGGGAAAAGGCAAAACTACAGGGACCAAAATAAGACCAGTGGTTGCTGAGGTAGAGAAGGCTGGGTACTGACTGCAAAGGGACCTGTGGGAGCTTTTGGGAATGATGGAATATTCTGTATATTGGTTGTAAAACTGATTACACACCCGCATAACATCTCAGGACTCATCAAACTGTACACTTAAATAGTGAATTTTACTTAATTTTTCTTAAAAGGTCAATTTATTGCATGTTGACTGCCCCTTCCCCCAAAAGCCTTATAAGATTTATTAATCAACTGTAATGTATGGGCCTTGTTTAGATCCCAATTTTTTAAAAAACTTAAAAAGATTTATCAGTCAATCAAGGAACTAGGAACAAATGCCAATTGAGTAACTATACTAGAGCTTACTGTTGACTTTCAGGAGTATGACATTAAGTTCTGTTTTAAAAGGTGTGTCCTGCCCTAGCCAGTTTGGCTCAGTGGGTAGGTTGCCAGCCTATAGACTGAAGGGTCCCAGGTTCGATTTCAGTCAAGGACACATGCTTAGATTGCAGGCTTAGTCCAACATGCAGGAGGCAGGCAATCAATAATTCCCTCTCATCATTGATGTTTCTATCTCCCTCTTCCTTTCCTTTTCTCTCTGAAATCAATGAAAATATCCTATCTAATAAAAGAGTCATGTGCAAATTGACCATACCTCCAATACACGCACAAGCCATATCTCCCAACAGAAATGGTGGCAGCCACGGAGCTGGATAGACAGAGGCTAGGGTTTCCCAGGCGATGGAGGAAGCCAAGCAACTGTAGCCCTAGCGCCTAGGCCTCCACTCTAGGCTACAAAGTTCAATGATAGAATTTAAATAAACCCAAACAGAAATGGCTGTTGCCATGGAGCGAGCAGAAGGCTTGGCTCTGCTACAGGCTACAAAGTTTCAATTGTAGAACATAAATTAATCCCAAATCCCAGGGCCTTTGCTTGGGTCGCTGGGGTGTGTGGCCGGCTCACAACCACCACAGGCCCCTTGCCCAAGCCACCCCATGCCCCAAGGGAACCCCCACCCGGATCCAGGACAATCTTCAGGGCAAACCAGCTGGCTCCCACCCATGCACCAGGCCTCTATCCTATCTAATAAAAGAGTAATATGCAGATTGATCATCACTCCAACACACATGAGGGCTGCCCCCATGTAATCAAAGATCCTGCCCCCATGTGGACACAAGATGGCCACCACAAGATAGCCAGCAGGGGAGGGCCATTGGGAGGCTCCAGGCCTGCAAGGGAGGGCAGTTGTGGGCCATCAGGCCAGCAGGGGAGGGTAGTTGGGAGGGACCAGGCCTGCAGGGGAGGGCAGCTGAGGCAATCAAGCCTGCAGGGGAGGGCAGTTAGGGGTGACCAGGCCAAAGAGGAGGGAAGTTGGGGGCAAACAGGCTGGCAGGGGAGGAGTTAGACATCAATTAGGCTGGCAGGGTAGTGGTTAGGGGTTGATCAGGCTAGCAGGCAGAAGTGGTTAGTGGCAATCAGGAAGGCAGGCAGGTGAGCAGTTTGGAGCCAGCAGTCCTGGATTGTGAGAGGGAGCCCAGATTGGAGAGGGTGCAGACTGGGCTGAGGGGCACACCCCTCCCCCGTGCACAAATTTTGTATATCAGACCTCCAGTAAAATAATAATTTCTTTATTCACCATTTCTATAAATTATATGATTAATTATAAAATTGTATGATTGATTTAAGAGAATCCAGTAGCAATGGAGGTGAAAAAAACTAGTCTGGTGGGGAGATGATAATTGCTTTGTGTTTTATTTGAAATGTTCCATAATAAAAAGCTTCTTTTTCTTTAAAGCATTCTTAGGTGCCAGAAGTGAAGCAGGGGTCAGAATTGGGGGGTGCCCTACAGTGCTTCTCAGAGCAGCGAGCACAGCAGAGGAGGAGCAAAGCATACGGGGCCTGGGCCTACTGGATGAGGGCCGGCTGCCACCTGTCTCATGCTTATCTCTACAAGTTGGACCTGAGGACCAGAGCGAGGAGTGGTAAATGGTCTAACCCTGCTAACCAGAGCTCTCAATCAGCCCTGAAATTTTTTTTACTTCACTGTCTTCCTTTCAACAGCCTAGATCTCTTTTCTCCAGTTTCCCCTTATCCCCAAATCTCTTAAATTCGGGCCTCGCTAATATCCTTTGCCCCATCAGCTTACTCCCAGAGAGGAATCTTCGTCCTCCATGTCAAGCCTCTCCCGCTCCTTCCCAAACTTGCTCCTGAGCCTGTGTGCCTTGTCAGCCTCATTTTCAACTGTCCCTCCTGGCTTCTCCATGCCCAGCCAGGCCCCCTCAGCCCATCAGCTGTGCCTTCACATTACTTGTTCCTTGGAACTCTCTTCTCAGACCTCATCATCTCTCTGGACACTTCCTGAAAAGCCTTTTTTCTGAAATTGGGGTCTGGTCATTTCACTGTTCCACTGAACACTCCAAGCAGGCTCTAGCCTGCCATTTTCACACCCTTCCCCCCTTATCCTGAACACACACCCTCACCATCCCACCAAACGGAGCACTGCCTTTCTAACACATCATGCAGTCTTTCTCTCTCGATCTCAGGTGGACCACCATAGCCTGATAAACTCCCACTCTATTTACAGACTCAATCACATGTCACCTCCTCTTTAAATATATATATATATAAAATATATATATATATATATATATATATATATATATATTTTTTTTTTTTTTTACAGAGAGGAATAGAGAGCCAGACACATTGATCAGCTGCCTCCTGCATATCCCCCAATGGGGATGTGCCCACAACCAAGGTACATGCCCTTGACTGGAATTGATTGAACCCAGGACCCCCTAGTCTGCAGGCTGACACTTTATCAATTGAGCCAAACAGTCCAGGGCTCATCTCCTTTTGAAAGCCTCGCACAACCTCAAGTCAAAGCCTGCCCCTGCTCCTGGGTGTCCCTGGCTCTTCAAACGTGTTTTCCAGCACAGCCCACTCCAGAAGGATCTATTCTCGTGACTGCTCTTCCCACGGGACTGGAAGGCAGGGACTTTGTTTTAGCCATCTATCTGTCCCAAAGACTTAACACACAGTCTCATAGAAACATTTGTCTGACTTGATGAATCCCAGATTTCAACATCACCTCCCTCCCCTTTCTACCAGAGGCTGGGTAGCCACCATGTGCTCCCCCTGTGTTACTGTCAATATTCTAGTCCCACAGTGTTGCTCTTGAGGTAGAACCCTGCCCAGGGGAAAAGTCAGAACAAAGTCTACTATGACAATTGTATTAAACCTTCTCCCATCCTTATCCTAGAGGGCAAAGACTGTCTCCAGTACCCTGCTAGACTAATGTTGAGTTGTTCAGAGAGCAAGCTTCAGGCTCCAGAAGTGTCCACAGGTGGTATCTTTGTCAGCCAGCCACTCATGGACAATGGCAGCAGAGGGCATCCGGGATCTTGAGGTTCTGAAAGCCAAATCTAGAATGTGGTAAGGGCCCCGGAGGCCCGCACACCCAGAGAGATTCACTTGAGCATATGGGGCCTCCTCCTGGATCCCCGGTACCTACAAGTCCAGGGTCTTGGGACTGCAGGTATGTGTCTTAAGCCTCCATGCTATTCAGTGTGCTTGCTGGTCAGATGTAATTGGACCCATTGATTTTAGTCCCATTAGTTTTTTGTGTTTTTTTTTTTTTTTAATATTCAAGGTTTAGACACAGTGTCCCAGGTTGCTAAGGCCTTAAAACACCAACCAGAAACCACCAGAAATCATAGTGGGAATTCATGGTATAGCCCCAGGCCACACACAGTCCCCACACTAAGTCCTATCCCACCCCACTGACCTCTAGTTAAAGGAAGTTCTGGGCTTGGCAGAAATCACTGGTGCTCAATGAAAGTAAGTAGTCAGGGACCATAATGTAGGGTTTATAGTGGAAGTCCAGGCTTGTGGCCAGTTGTATCAGCTAAATAATCTCTCTGAGTCTGTTTTCCCATTTTTGAAATGGAATATATCTAAGAGACTGAAGGCAGCATGCAAAGTGTGAGAAACATGGGTTGTGAAGTTTGTAGATTGGGGTTTAAAAGTCAACTCTGCTACTTGTAAGTTAGGTGGCCTTGAGCAAACTCCTCAATCACTCACATCTTAGTTTCCTCATCTGCAAAATCTATATATAAAAAATGCTAAGGGACTGGCTGACTGGCCAGTAGTTATGATGTGCACTGACCACCAGAGAGCAGACACTCAAAGCAGGAGCTGCTGAGCGACAGCAACTTTGCAGAGTGCCCTCTCGCACTCCGGGACCCCTCGAGGGATGTCGGACTGATGTTGCAGCCCAATCCCCGCAGGCCAGGCCAAGGGAGGTACCCTGCCAGAGGGACCCTGCTCACTCTGCAGACACCCCAGGTGCAGTTGGTCAGGGAGGGACCAAGGGAGGTTGGTTCCAGGGCGTGTCCAGCCCATATTGCCCAGCCCCACCCCAACGGCCACCTTTTAATTAATTTCCTTTCACTGTGCACAAATCTGTGTACCAGGCCTCTAGTGAGATTATAACGTCTTCTTTGGAAGCTCTCCTGTAAGAATGGAGATACCAATAATAAGAAAAAAATAATAACAATATACTATGAGGCTCGTCATGCACCAGAACTGGGCAAAAAGCTCTATAATGGATTAAGTCATTTAATTGTTATAATTCTATAAGGAAAGTACTCTTATTATCTTCAATTTACAGTTGAGAATATGGCCTTCAAAAGATTAAGTAACGGCAAATGTCACATGGCTACTATGTGGTAGTCAGGATTCAAACCTTAGTCACCCAACTATAAGGGTCCAGAGCTTAGCCACTGTACTATAAAGGTTTCCCTTTAAAAATTCCTGGCCATAGCAAATACTCAACATGATATAATGAGGTGGGAAATGTTCTACACTGTACAGTATAGAACACTTCATATATAAGGTTAAAATTTTATGATCAAGAAGAGGGAACTATAGTTTCAGCATCCTGGCAAAAAGAAACAATTAGAATCTACAAAATGCAAGTGCTCCCACAGTCTAGGAGTTTTATTGCCAGTCCATCTTGCAAGGTAAGAGAAGTGACGGGGAGAAAAGCAGTTCCATGTGCTCCCATGGAACATCCATATCCACTCATTGTGAGTGTGAGGAGTACCCCTCCATTTTACAGATGAGGAAACGCAGGGCTACTGTAAGCTGGGAACTGGATGCTGGCCCCTTATCTTGAGTATCACATTTTTCCCACCAAAAATACGCTGCTATACCAGAAATGCACCGGAATCAGCCCCAGTTGGAACAGGCTGAATTCCAGATCACCTACCCAACCTCCTGTCCTTCCTCTGGCCCTCTGATGTCAAAGCCCTCTCAGTCTCTGGATGCATCACCACCTTTCAGGACATTTGCAAGACCACTTCCCACAGCACTTTTTCTGGTCTCTCCACCAGGGGGAATACCTTTCTTAGAGTTCTGGCAGCCAGAGTCTCCCTCTCCCCCATCATCCTCTTCATCGGTGGCCTTTCTCTGATGAGCCATGAGGCCACCCACCCGGTCTAGCACACAGTTCTGTTGCAGAGGCCCTAATTAGATAATGCACATGAAAGCGCTTCATAAACCACTTGTTGAAAATCCTTTTCAACATCCTCACTTCTCAACTTCTATAATGTAAATGCCACCTCTTATTCTTATCGCACCTAGCTAGGGCTTAGTGCAAAATACATTTTGACACAAACACTAAGCAGCTACCATGGAATAATGCTAGGTGACCATCATAAACATTGTCCCATTTAATACTTGCAAGAGCCCCGTGAGATCGGGGTTAGTGTTTCCATTTGGCAGATGAAGAAACTGAGGCAGAGTGAGGTTAAGGGTCTTGCCCAGGATCTGCAAGCTTGATAAATATGGGGACTTCATCTATTTTATTCATGGTTATTTAGGACTTAGTAGGGCCTCAGTAAATATTTGCTAATTTTTTTTTTTTTTTAATGTAAAAGTATGCCGAAACCGATTTGGCTCAGTGGATAGTGTTGGACTGCGAACTGAAAGGTCCCAGGTTTGATTCTGGTCAAGGGCATGCACCTTGGTTGTGGGCATACCTCCAGTAGGGGGTGTGCAGGAGGCAGCTGATTGATGTTTCTCTCTCATCGATATTTCTAACTTTCTATCCCTCTCCCTTCCTCTCTGTAAAAAAATCAATAAAATATATATCTTTAAAATAAATAAATAAATAAAATGTAAAAGTAATGTGGTACATTTACACAACGGACTACGTGGTAGTAAAAAAGAAAGTCTCCTTACCATTTGCAACAGCATGGATGGAACTGGAGAGTATTATGCTAAGTGAAATATGCTAGTCAGAAAAAGATAAATCTCCCATGATCTCACTCATTCATGGAAAATAATGAACAACATAAACTGATAAACAAAAACAAATCCAGAGACAGAGAAGCATCCTTCAGACCAGGGAACGTAGGGAGGTGGGGGTAAGAGGGAGAGATCAACCAAAGGACTTGTATGCATCCATATAATCCTAACCAATGGACACAGATACGGGGGGGGGGGGGGGGGGTGGTGGTGGTAAAGGCATGAATGGAGGGTTGGGGGACAATGGGGAGATAAGGACACATATGCAATACCTTAATCAATAAAATAAAATAAAATAAAATAAAATAAAATAAAATAAAAGTAAAACTAATGCCCTATTAGTGATAAAGTAGGTCCTTGAGCAATGTTGTTTCATTCAACATAATTTTAATATTAACGAAATGACCTAGGAACTTAACTCTTGCTTTTGTCAAACCTGTGGCAAAACTGGTTTCATTATCCTATCAACAATATTAAGTGAGGATTAAATAAATTGTATTCCCTGATTATCTGCTTTAAAGGTAGGTGACTGTAACTTTTCTAGGAGGGAAAACTATAGCAAAAAATGGAATAGGGAACTAGGACTTGACAGAAACCTGAATGTTCACCCTGCCCAACCCTTGGAGTTCTGACCTGAGCATAGCCCCATCTTCTGCATCTGAGACTTATTCCTTGGCTCCCCCAAAGAGCTGTGCCCTGGGGTTCTCTCAGCACAAGCCTGGCCTGGCAGATCCACTCAAACCCGCCTGAAAGAACCTGACCTGGTGCAGAAATGATATGGAACTCAATCTTGAGGAGACCATGGTGTACCTCATTTTTTCATACCTAAAAACCATCTTTACTCTTACTTCCTTAATATTTTTCTTTAAACTGAGTCACCTTTTTAATTGAACTTTATTAAAAGGAAGTTTTATGGAAGGCAAAAAAAAATTAAAAGCTGTGTTAGTAAAGTCAGGCTGGATACTGCCTGTGATACTGTAACATAAAAAATGCAGCCTGGCCAGTGTGGTTCAGTGGTCAAGCATAACCCACGAACCAGGAGGTCATGATTTGATTCCTGGTTAGGGCACATGTCTGGGTTGCAGGCTCCATCCCCAGGAGGGGGCATGTAGGAGGCAGCCAATCAATGATTCTCTCTCATCACTGATATTTCTATCCCTCTCTCCACCTCCCTTCCTCTCTGAAATCAATAAAAATATATTTTAAAAAAATACATATTTCATCTTCATCCTGTTTCTGGCACAGAGCTCCTAAAACCCTTAGAATTTCCTCAGTGATAAGAGTGATAAAAGTATCTTCTGTTATTTGTAACAACCCCCTTTCAACCACACATGAGTTCACATTAATAAAGTGACTATTAGAAACCCCTTAAGGATGGGGCTAGTAGCCAAGGGAACCAACCCTGAGATTTACTTTCAACCTCGTCCCTGACCTCTGGGGAGGGGAGAGGGACTGGAGATTGAACTAATCCCCAATGACCAGTGATTTAATCAATCATGTCTACATAACAGAGCCTCCATAAAAAAACCAAAAGAATAGGGTTTGCAGAGCCTCAGGGTTGCTGAATGGGTAGTGTACCTGGAGGGGGCATAGAAGCTCTGTGATCTTTTCCCATCGCTTGACCTACTCACCTTTTCCATCTACTGTTCCTGAGTTACATACTTTTATAATAAACTGGTAACCTAGTAAGCAAACTGCTTCCCTGAATTCTGTGAATCACTCTAGCAAATTAATTAACTCTGAGGAGGGAACCTCTGGTTTATAGCTGATTGGTCAGAAGCACAGGTGACAAGCTGGACTTTCGATTGGCATCCAAACGGGGCAAGGAGGCATATGGGACTGAGCCCTTAGCCTGTGGGATCTGACTAACTCTAGACAGTTGGTGTGAGGAGTGTTTGAGAACTGCTTGGTGCAGGAAGTGTTGAGATTTGAAGGGGAAAAAATAACTTTCATAATGTCACTCTCCAAAACTCTAAGCTGGTGATAGCCCTCTTCACTTACCAAAAGAAATTAGCAACTGTTAGATTTAAGGACATATTAGCACCAAACTGCAACTTTCTCCTTGTCAGCAGTGAAAAGAATTGAAAGAAAATTCTACAATGAATAATCACCTTGCTTTATGGTCTTGTGTCAACAGCAAACAGCACCGCTATGACCCCATCTGTTTACAACATGGAAATGTAATAGGCAGCTAGACAGACATGAGCAGAACACGGACAATGGGCCAGGTACAAAAGGCCACCTATCAAGGGACAAAATTAGGAAAACAAGGACCTCGCCCCCGGGGTAATCTTTCCTCACCTAGCATATCGTTGGTCATGTGTTTGGTTTGAACTCCTGACCTTTCATATCAGCGAGTCATGTGGTTTAGACCCCTGACTTTTCTTCCCCAGATATAACACCTAGGCCTCAGACAGCTGCATTGACTGATCACCCCCTATCCTGGCTCCAACCAATCCGCCCATGACCCTGAAAGAGCACATCTGGAAAGCTAATGAATATTCTATTGAGACCCTTCTCTGAGAGTTCCCCTCAGATTCCCACCTGCAAGAGAGAGAATATCCTCAATGCAAAGTACCAGGCAGGAGTAGCTCATTCTGGGCCAACTCCCTGAACCTGTCTCCGAGACCCCCTTTACTCTGACTTCCCAGTGAGCTAAAGCAGCTTCCCCCCACCCCCAACTCAGGTCTCTTCTATGCCCTTCTTTATTTCACTGTCCCAAGTGTGTTTCTGCTGTAGCCAATAAATTCTTGCTTGCTTTGCTGTATTTTGTCTTTTGTCTGAAATCTTTCCTTCAAGAAGACAAGAAACAAGGTCTCATCATCTTGCGGGTAAACAGAAAGATCACAGGCTGGGAAGGTGCCAGCTCCAGCGCTGCCTGTGCAGATGATCCCGGGCAGCATCTGTAATATCACTGAGCCTCAGGTTATCTATCGGAAAAATGGGGCCTTCTACTCTGAATGGTCCCTGTGAAGTTCAAAAAGACACACGTAACTCTAAAGTGCTGTGTAAACATAAAAAAAAAAAAAGATTTGAAGCTCAGTCTACCAATAAGGCACAAGCCAAGACTCATCCTCAGATGCTTCAGGGAACCTGTGTCGCTCCCGGCTGGCTCACTCCTGACTGAGGCCCAAGTACTGAATGCTGCTTGGACTGCCAGAAACAACCCCGAGCTCTAGAATGCCAAGGAAGAGAGATCCCGACAACATCACTTACATGGTTTGAATTTTGGTGAACTCAGGGATTTCGTCTTTTTTCTTTCTGAAGAAGAACCAGTAGGTCAGGAGACCCACAATGAGTGAAAACAGGATCATGTCCGTCATGCTGAAAAGAGACACTTCCTCAGCCACAGTCTCAGACCCGGTGGCGCTGGTATCTGCGTTGGAGTCCCCCATGTTGATCACGAATCTGTGGGAAGAGAGCAATAACAGACTTCAGCAGGGAGGAGCAGGGTCCACCTGAGGCCCGCTGGGGAGACCCCTGACAGCTTCAACCTGGGCCTCAGGCATGGGCTGCAGCAACAGGCCAACATCAGGGTAGGAGCTGCTGGCTCCTGGGGAATAACCTCTGAGCCCTTCGCATATGTTGCCTGGTAAGAGTTTCTCTGTATACACAGACAGTTTAGGCAGCAATGTCATTTAAGGTGAATTCCTGGGACTCTGAATCACATTGTATCAGTCTGACCTCTGGGGTGCTGGAGATTAAGATTAGAGACACTGACTCTCCATGCCAAAAAGACTGATTTAAAAACATCATGAAAAAAAAAAAAAAGCACACACACCAAAAAACAAAACCTGGACACTAAGGATCACGTGAGTTTCCCCAGCTGGTGATATATTACTCATATGCATCGACACACAGAGTTGCTGGGAGAATTGAGAGCTGTCAGTGTCACTCCTGAGAGAAGACAACTAGAAGCTACAAAGACAGATTTCCTGGTTTCTCCACCCTATGAAGCCTTTTCCTTCGCTGATTTTAGTCTGTACCCTCCTGCCATAATAAACCATAACTGGGAATAAAACAGCTTTTCTGAGTTCTATGAGTCCTGGTGAATCACCAAACCAGAAGATGGTCATGGGGAACCTATCAATACATCAATCCTCTTAGTTTCCTTGAAATATGCTCAACTTGATCTCCCTCCATTGAAACCTGACATACAGGTAGATGTTATATGAGTCAACAAAGACCAAAGTAAGAGTACCAGAAACCTCAGGAGCCCACTTCTGCCACTTACCAACAAGGCTAGGCTCAGCTCTGGAATTGCATCATTCCATTTTGCAATCACTGCTTTTACCAACTGGGTTGCTTTCACCACAGCATGACTTCCAGACTTAGTTAAAATGCCTGTCATCTCAGCAACTCAGGCAATTGGAGATTGCTACATATTTGACTTCCGTTAGCTGCCACTGCCTCCAGGAAACCACAGGCCTGGCCCTGAGCAACTAGAGCACCCTAGCATCTGAGGGCTCCTGGCATCAGCCCTTCCTTCCCTTCTGCAACTTGATGGGAATGGATTATTCAGAATGGGCCCTAAAACTTCATTCTTTGCTTTATTAATCTAAGGTGCTTCCTAATGTCTGAGTTCCTGAGATAAACTCAGCTCATCCCTTTTGATAGCTTATGTTAAAGGACAAACTCAACTCTAGTACCCACAGAGAGGACTGTTTATGTTTAAGTATTAACTTATAAACACATTCAATATTTATTCAGTGTTAGTCATCTTTCTATCTAATTGAGTCGTATTATCTGCCATGCCCAAAGCCTTCTGTCAAGCTCTCACAAAACCATGGAGAGAGCACCTGCTGGGATGGATTCTGGGAGGACAAAATCATGAGGCAGCAGACACGCAAAGCTCTGGTGAAACCAGCAGGGGGGTCTGGTCAGGACTAATGTGCTGCCATGGAAAAGCCCCAACTGGCATGCCTCACAAAGCAGCAGTCAATGGACTTCTGCTTCCTGTCCTTCTGCCCTTCTAACTCATGCCACCCAGCCCCCCTTCTTTACCAAGGGGTAACTGAAGCTAAAACTATCGATAGTATGTAAGTTGACTGCACAACTCAGCAGAGAAAGCTCACTCCTGTAGGTGGTTTCAAAGCAATGGTGCCTTGGAGGGCTAGGAAGGCTGCACATCGGCACTCTTACAATCCCATTATTTTAATGTTTGGGTTCAATCCACCCACACTATTGCAAGAAACTCCCAACAAGCCCTTCTCCACACAGTAGCCAGAGGGATCCTTTGAAAAAGTAAGTCAGGCTGAAACCGGTTTGGCTCAGTGGATAGAGCATCGGCCTGTTTGATTCTGGTCAAGGGCATGTACTTTGGCTGCGGGCACATCCCCAGAAGGGGGTGTGCAAGAGGCAGCTGATCGAAGTTTCTCTCTCATCGATGTTTCTGACTTTTTATCCTTCTCCCTTCATTTCTGTAAAAAATCAATAAAATATATTTAAAAAATAAATTTAAAAAAAGAAAAGAAAAAGTAAGTCAGATCTTGTCACTTCCCTAATCAAAACTCTTAAATGGCTTTATACTTAGTACAAAATCTGAAGTCTTTACCAATGAGCATTGTATGATCTGCCCCCTGCTTACCACTCCCACCATGTTTCTTACTACTCTGCCCTCTCCTCACACTTCACCAGTCACACTGGCCTCCTTGCTACTGCCCAAGCCCCCTTATGTCTCAAGGCCTATGCACATGTTAACATGTTGCCCACGGTTCTCTCTCTTCATTCAAGTCTCAACTATCACCACCTGAGAGACACTTTGCCTCGCTATCATATCTGGTTCCTCTTCCTTCGCTTGCCCCCTCACAAGACAGATCACTACCTGCACATTTTTTTCCACTGGCCGCCTCCCTGAAAACAAGGGCAGGGGCTGCACTTTGTTCACAGCCTGACAGATAATGAGCACGTAGTATCAACTTGTAAATAAATAAAGGAAGGATTCTAGAGTAGCTGAGTTGGCAATACAGATTACAGAGTGGTTTTATAATCTGAAAAGCACAATACAGATGCGTCACTAGAACACAGTTTGTGAAGTTATGTCCACTCTTGCTATCACTATTACCTGCACTTACTGATTCTCGCAATATCTCAGGCCTCTCTGTCTTAGTTCAGAGTCAGACCACCAGACATTTCTGCCCCCAACAGTGAAAATATGTAGACACCACTGGAAATGTAACTGACTCCCCCTGTAGCAGGTAGGGGTGGGGCTCGGGCCCCGAAGCCCCCCCATCAATACATTGGCCACTGTCAGGATTCAGAGGTGGGGTCTCAACAAAACTGAGAATGTCCCCAGCAGCTCTGACTCAGAAGTATGAAACTTCAGACAGATAAGAGCTACAGAGGAGTGCTGGAAAGCACCTGGCGAACATTTATCTGAGGCTGATCTGCAATGTGGAATTGGAGGATCCAAATGGGCAAGTACCTTGCCAAGTGGCAAAACTACGGCTTCCCAGGGAAGGGCTATGCTCAATACCCGTCCAAGGAGAAAGACCTGTTAAACACATATCTCTCCCTTGCTCTGCTGTGAACTCCTGAGGGAAGAATAGGCTCACGGACACCTCTGAATCTGGCACATGGTGGGAAAGAAGGGCTGGCAAGAAGGAAGGAACTTGGGAGAAAAACCTTGGCCCCGCACTTCCTACACTAGGACACAGAGCATCATTCTGGGGGTCTAAAGCTGTGAATAAGCTGCCAAACCATTATTATGATCTGCTTAAACCATTATTTTCACATTGAAGCAAACACACAAACACCCACCACCCTTGTCTCCAGCCTGCATCTTTGTATCCCTGCTCCAGAGTCTTTTTGTGCCTGAAATGTTCTTCTTCTGGTTGTTTCTTACTCAGTCTTCAGACCTCAGCATAAATGTTCCTTCTCTGTGTCACACTTTTCTGGCAAATTACTTGACATATAATCCAGTGCTCAATAACTACCTATGGAATGAGTGGAGGCAGTCAATAAATATATTATGCCACAGAATGTAAAATTTACATCAATCGTTAACTTGAAGCTTATGGATTTAAATGAAATTTGGTAATGGGACAGAGGCGCCCAAACTCTCCAATTCATGGAATCCCTAGTATCTCAGTAAAATTTTGGGGGTATTCTAGGCCCAAATCAATACCTAATAGTTCCATACGGGAAGTAGTCAGGTCTAAACAACCACAAAGTGAGCAAAAACCCAGCTTTGCAAAGACACAAAGTTATCAAAAGAAATGTAGATCTCACACTGAAACTGAACCCCCCCAGACAGTACCAGCGTGGACAGATGGGGCTTTCACTGACGTGGACTAGCACTGCACTGGAAAATGAGGCACCACTGGAGGTGTACTGCGGTGCCTCGGCAGTCTGGGAACAAAGACCCTATGACAGTCACTCTCCTCTGCTGTGTGACATACTTTGATGGGAAATTTTTGGATGTCTTCCCTGACAAGTGTCCTCCATTTCAGTGTGACAGGGTGACCGTAAGACTATCTGAGGTCCCCGCAGGCACTCCAAGGAGACTTTGGAAGCCCTGTGTGATCTTTCTGCCCTGTGAGTAATTTCTTCTTTTCACATGCAGAGCTCATGGGGTCAAAGGCAAGATTTGTCAGCAACAGAAGAAAAGAGGAAGGGAGGGAAGGAGAGGGAGGAGGAGGGAATGGGGGAGGGAGAGGCAGACAGACAGACAGAGAGAGAAATGGACATGAGAAAACAGAAACAATAATTTCTTAACTAAACCAGAGTCTTGCCAACACCTTGCCACCAACTGGCTGAGCCTCTGTAAATCTCTTAAGGGCAGTAGGTTTTGAAGTCTTCATCTGTAAAATTAGGCACAGAAAAGGGGATATATGGAAATACCACCCCAAAGAGAACAGATCTGACTTGATTTTTTATTATAAATTAGGTCTACACTTAAGTTTTTTATTATAAAAGTCAAAAAAGGCCATAGACAGACACTATTCCTCCTGAATTTAAACAGCCAGCCTATTTCCATTAATGGTGTGGGCCAACACAGTCCCAGCACCAGTCAGCAGGCAGCCCACCACAACACAGAAAAGATGAACACATCACTGGCCTCTGTGTTCTAATGGTGCATCTGTATTGTGCTTTTCAGATTACAAAGCCACTCCATAATCCGTATTGCCAAGCCAGCTACTATAGAATCCTTCCTTTATTTATTTACAGGCAGGGGCAATGGTGGACTTCACCAGCTTCTGAAAGAACAAACAAGGTAAGAACAGAAGGCTCCTTCCCCCATCCCACTGTTTACAATATCAAAGAGTAAAATCACCTTCCATGAATCATTTATGGCTTTTATTTACTATATTCATTCAACTTCTGGTCAGTAAACAAGACTGGTCAACCAACCCAGCACTGACATCAGAGTGAGCCCATCACCTGATGCAGAAAGAAGGAAGTGAGCAAGCAATTTAGTCATTCCCTTCAGCATGCAAATCACCCAGCAGCAGTCACTGTCATCCGGAGGCAGCCCAGATAAGTCTGGCATCCACCCCCAAGCTACAGTGAGAACACAGTCTACCCAGGCCAAAACCTCTGCCAAGGTTTAATGGCTTTAAGGTGAGGGGAAATCCTCAAAGAAATAAAGACTGCTCTTCCTAAAACTCATCCTCCAGAAACTGAGAGGTGCTTTCCCAAAGCAGCCTGCTAAAGAGCAGTGCTCAAAAGGGCAATTGGAAGAGATTCCTCTCTAGCCAGTGTCCATAAAGTTCATCATCCAAACTGACATGTGGTTGGTGTGGATTTCTTTGGGTTTATCCTCTTTGGGATTTTCTCAGCTTCTTGAATTTGTAGATTTAAGGACTTTTCAGCCATTATTTTTTCAAATACTTTTTCAGCCCCACCCTCTTTCTCTTCTCTGGAACTATGATGACATAAATGTTTTTTATTAGTCCCATAACCTCCTGATGCTCTATTCAGTTTTTTAAAAAGAATATTTTAATTGATTTTAGTGAGAGAGAGAGAGAGAGAGAGAGAGAGAGAGAGAGAGAGACATCAACGATGAGGGATGATCATAGATCCGCTGCCTCCTGCGTGCCCCCATACTGGGGATTGAGCCTGCAACCCTGGCATGTGCTCTGACCAGGAATTGACTATGACCTCCTGATTCATGGGTCGATGCTCAACCACTGAGCCACACCTGCTGGACTCTGTTCAATTTTATCAGTCTAGTTTCTCAGTTGTTCAGATTGGTAATTCCTACTGTTCTATCTTCAAGTTCACTGATGATTTTTCTGTCTTCTCCATTCTATGGTGGAGCCATCCATTGAGGTTTTTTATTTTTCAGTATTGTATTTTTCAGTTCTAGCATGTCTGTTTGGGTCTTTATATCTTGAATGATTCAAACATCTGTATCACATTGATGTTGGCATCTGTTGACTTTTCCCAGACAAGTTGAGAGCTTCCTAGTTCTTAGTACGGTAAGTGATTTTTTTGTTTTGTTTTAATTCTCACCCAATAACATGCTTATTGATTTTAGAGAGATGGAGAGAGAAAAACTGATCGGTTGCCTTCCCACATGGGCCTTGACTGGAGACTGAACCCATAACCAGGTACGTGCCTGCCTGGGAATCAAACTCACCTTTCAGTGTACAGGGCCAGCCTATAACCATCTGACCCACACTGGCCAGGGCTAGCGAGTGATTTCTTATTGTATTCTCTCTTTTTATTTAAATCCTCTTTTTCAGGCCTCCTCTGCTACCACACTGATGGGGGATGGAGAGCACCAACTCACTGCTATCATTCATAGGCATAGCCCAACAGTTGCAATGCCATCGGGAAGCCTGGTGTGGGGGAGAAATAGAGGTCTGAGGACAAAGAAAGATGGTCCAAAACAGTCAAAGAAGGTTTACTATCATCTGAGCTCAGTCATGAAAAATGAAACAGTCCACCAATCAGATAAGGGAGATAAGAGAAATTTCCAACAGAATTAGCATGTATCAAGGCCTAACCATGAAAGAAAAATAACAACAAAATTTGGTATAATTCAAGTGTGTTACAATGGGATGCATTTATATGTGTGGATGTAAGGGTAGTAAGAGATGAGTCTTTTAAATGAGACTGAGACCAGAACCCAGGAGCCCTCTACCTATTTAAAGTCTTTGGGTCCTGGGTAGCCAGTAACAATAGGGTAAGGGTATGATATTAGAAAGAACTATGCCATAGGATGGTAATGCTATACACTGATGCTTGCACCATGTCATATCAGTAAGTCACAGAGCCTTGACCAAGGCAGTCTAGACGAGAACATGATCAGGCCAATGCTCCACAGCAGATGCTCAAATGCCTCTAGCTAACAACCTTTTCCCTACATAACAGCTTGAGTGTGATCTGGAGACACATGACTGGTATTGTGAAAGCTGGATCTGTGAAAGCATGACTTGGCAAGAACCGGACAGAAGAGCCAGCATCATTCAGCACAAACTGAGCTGACAATTTGTGGAACCGGAACTGCAGCTGGTCGTGGAGAGCCCTGCAGGCTTGTTTCAGTCAGTCTTTCTGAAGCCTTGGCCACTTCGCCTGAACCGCATGTGAGGTGAGAACCCACAGATCCCTTAAGCCCTTGGCAACATACGCCAGAGCCTTTTGTGGCTTTAACTTAGTAATATTATTAAAAGTCAGCACAGGGCAATTTATGGGTACAAGATAATTCAGAGGAGTTCTGTGAGAGATTAGAAAATATATATTGGTCTCTGTCTCTGGTTCCTGGAACAGCTCCTAAAACCCTTGGAATTTCCTGAGTGATAGAAGTATCTTTTGTTCTCATGAGGCAGGTCCTGGATGTCTCCTGGATGAGGCTTGGTCACCAGAAAGACAATCATGATTAGAAGCTGGGGAATTTTCAGCCCCAACCCCCAATCTCCAGAAAATGGAGTTAATAACTGATGATGCCTATGTGATGAAACCTCCATAAAATCCCAATAGTATGGAGTTTAAGACCTCCAGTCAGTGAACACATCCACACACTGAGGTGACATACTCCCACTTCCACAGGGCAGAAGCTCCTGCACTCAGGACCCCCTCCCACCTTGCCCTATGAACCTCTTCAGCTGGCTGTACAACTACACCCTTTATCATGTCCTTCAATAAACTGGTCAAGGTAAGTAACTGTTTTCCTGAGTTCTGTGAGCCCCTCTAGCAAATTAATTGAACCCAAGGAGGAGGTCATTTGAACCCCCATTGATAGCCTTCAGTCAGTAGCACCTAGACTTGCAACTGGCATCTGACAGGGTGGTCTTATGGGATCTGATAATATATCTGCAGACAGACAATGTCAGAATTGAGTTAAATTGTAGGACTCCCAGCTGTTGTCACAAAAATGAAGGGTTGTGATTGTGGTAGTAGTTGAGAGTAAAGGAAAGACTCAGGAGGGAAGACTGGGTTTTTCTCACACAAGTTCATCCTCCTGACCATTCCTTTGCCTCACTTAAGTTTGAATACAAATAAGGCAAAGAGAAATACAAATTTGAGACTTGCCTAATTTACTCAGGTGCTGGTCAGACCAGTTCTGAAGGCTGCTTCTGCCTCTAGTACATCAGCAGGAATAAGGGGTGACAGTCTGACAAGAACCCTTAGAGAGCAATCAGACCAGACACCCTCTCCCCCACCGCCAAACACACAGGCAGCAAGCCTGTGGCACAGACAATGATGCACCCTCCCCGTTTTACAGAAATGAGAATGAGATGGGCCAATGTCCATATGACCTCCCAAAGTAAATGTGCACTAAGGGATCATTAATAGAGGTACAGATAGACTCCACATGTAGCATCAAGGACAACTGGAGCACAACCAGATAGAGTTCCCAGGATGGGGCAGTCCCAAAAAGTGTCACGTGAGAAACAGTAAAGAACTGGAAAGTTTACTATTCTAAGAAAAAGGAGAATCAGAGGCAGCTGATACTGCCTTTGGGTAGTCAGAAAACAGAAAGGAAAGGCCCTAAAGTGCAGAAGTGGGGCTAGCGATTGAGGGAAGAGTTGCATACACTCTGTAAGAAGAGCTTTCTGACAAAGGTGCCTGGAAAAAGAATAAACAGCTGTGAGGCATGGCCCCCTATCTTAGCAGATGTGCCAACAGAGGCTGGATGATGAGTTTAATGACAGAGAGAGTACCTGCCATCCTAGGGGCCTGGGACACAGATCCATCAAGTTAATGTTCATTAAATGGAACTGGCAGGAGGCAGCCAATCAATGATTCTCTCTCATCATTGATGTTTCTATCAGTCTCTCCCTCTCTCTTCCTCCCTGAAATCAATAAATTAAAAAAAAGAAAAAAGCCAGGCCAGAAGCTGATCACCCACATAGTGTTTCTTTCTAGTATTTTCTTTCATTTTTTTCCATACATAAATATATTATACACACACATATCATGCACTCATACATAAAACAAAGAAAATGGCCCTAGCCAGTTTGGCTCAGTGGATAGAGCATCGGCCTACAGACTGAAGGGTCCCAGGTTCAATTCCGGTCAAGGGCACATGTCTGGGGTTGCGGGCTCGGATCCCTAGTGTGGGGCGTGCAAGAGACAGCCAATCAATGATTCTCTCTCATCATTGATGTTTCTATCTCTCTTCCTCTTCCTTCCTCTCTGAAATCAATTTAAAAAAATACTTTTTAAAAAAGGGGAACTTTAAAACAAAATATATTCTGTTTTATAAACATTTTTTTTCATGCTGCAAGAGGACCCTTTATAAGGATATTTCCTTTGGCTGTCCAATAGTCCATTGACTTGATGTACCATTATTTACTTAATTACTCCCCTATTCTTCATTCATTGAAATATTTTTGAGCACATAAATATATATGGCACAAGAGAGAAAAGCACAGCTCTGCTGTGCAAAAGTTCATAATCTGGTCAAGGAAACACAGAAAACACTGCAGTCAAATGTGAGAAATGCAATAAAATCACAGTGCTGTGAGGATAGAGAAGTGAGTAACCTGCCCCAGGAAAATGGGGGGATACTCCACAAATGGGCAATTTCAGCAGGGCTGTTTCCAATTCCTCACTCTGTTAAATAAGAATAGCAGTTGTTGCCCACTATAAGCAAGCATGGAGCCTGGCACTTCTTGGGTGCATGTATGTTACCATGTCAGCTCCCTCCCACTGAAATTACTATTATGGCCTAAAATGATGAGCTCAACGCTCAGATCAGTTTAAATGGTTTGTGTGATGTGGTAAGTTGTAGAGACTGAATTAGAATGTGTGTCTACAAAAATAAATAAACAAACAAATAAATAAATAATTAAATAAGTGTGTGTCTACTTCTGAAGTCCATTCTGATGTCCCTAAATAATATTAATAAAAACATATTTAAATAAAAAAGGTTTTCTCTCTAAAAAAATTCCTTAAATTCTCAACTAGATTTGAGTTTATAGAACTCTTGCTAGATATGTTGTCTTCAAATAGGATCAATCTCTAGCCAAGCTGATAAGAAAAAAAAGGGGCGGGGGACATGTTACTAATATAGGGAATAAAAGAGGGGACATCATTAGATTCTAGAGACATTACTATGGTAACATGGGAAATTATGAACATTATGCTAACATTTGATAACTTAGATGAAATGGAAAATTTCTTTATAAACACACACTATCAGAGCTCACCCAAAAAAATAGATAATCTGAAAAGTTTAAAATAATCCAAATTCCGCCCAACTGGTTTGGCTCAGTGGATAGAGCGTCGGCCTGAGGACTGAAAGGTCCCAGGTTCAATTCCAGTCAAGGACATGTACCTTGGCTGTGGGCACATCCCCAGTAGGGGGTGTTCAAGAGGCAGCTGATCGATGTTTCTCTCCCATCGATGTTTCTGACTTTCTATCCCTCTCCTTTCCTCTCTGTGAAAAATCAATAAAATATATTAAAAAATAAAAATAAAAAAATAAAATAATCCAAATTCCATTGTTGAAACACTTCACCAAAAATGAATACCAGGAGCAGATAGCATTGGTAAGTTCTATTAAACATTTAAGGAAGAAATAATACTACTATATACAACACCTGTCAGAAATAGATTTTCCAACTCATTTTATGAGGTCTGTGTTACCCTGATACCAAAACCAGACAAAGATAGTACCAAAAAGAAAACAAAAAACAACTACAAACCAACATACCTTAAAACATAGATGCAAAAATCTAAAATATTAGCAAATTTAAAAAAGGTACTACAACTTATAAAAAAGATACTACATCATGATCAAATGAAATTTACTCCAGGAAGAAAGGTTGGTCTGATATTCAGAAACAATGTAATTTACTCAAATAGGTTTTTTTTTTAAAAAAATATGATCATCTTAATAGATGGATAAATAGTATCTAACAAAATTCAACATTCATTCATGATGAAAACACTGCGTAGACTGGGAATAATAGAGAACTACTTCAACCTGATAGAGTCATGGATATGTTATTACAATAATAGTACTCAATTGGATTATTGAGGATTAAGTAGGCTGAATTTGTAAAGGTTTAAAGGTTTAAAGCAGTGCCTAGCACAGAGTAGGTAATAAATGTAGCTGTTACTATTAAAGTTCTGAATAACAAATAAACAACCACCAAAAATTAGGTAGCTGCAGTAATGCTATGAAAACAAATGACCTACTGCTACATGCAAGAATACGATGGATCTCAGCAGAGGTGACATTGAATGAGAGAAGTCAACCATGAAAAAGTGCTAACCATTTATAGTTTTACTTCAAGAATAGACAAAAGTAAACTCTGATCACAGATATCAGAATAGTGGTTACCTCTGGAGCAAGGGTCATGAGCAGGGAGACAAAAGGGAAGCTTCTGGGATCTTGAGCTGGTATTTCCAAGGCAGTTACAGTGGAAGCTGATCTATGTAAGAATTCATGAAGCTGTACATTGAAGGTTTGTGAAACTTACTATATACAAGTTACTGCAAAATAAGTAAGCGTCTAAAATACAATGCAATATATGCATGGCCACAATAATGTAAATATTTATGTATGTGTATGCCAAAGAAGATATATGTAAGGATCATCACAAAAATATTATATCAGGGGTGAGAGATTATTTTTCCCCACTTTATGTTTAATGTATTATTTACAGCTTTTTAAAAAATAATAATAATAAGCATGTGTTATTTACCTAATCAGAAAAATATTCTTAAAGCTATTTTCTTATGGGAAAAAACACACACACCCTGGCCCCCAGGTCCAAGGATTCTCTTGCTGGAATGTGCCTCTCACTGGGCAGCATGTTCACTGCAACACTGCTATGTTTTCAATCCAAATTACAGACTGCTGTGCGGTACTTAAAAATAATTAGATGAAATTAATGGCACGTTAGACTACCAAAACACATTGAATAAAAAAGAAAGTCATATCCTCATTATGGAGCAACTAGTGAAATAAAAGGAAAGTTACATATTTCTCCAGAAAATGATCCAAGAGGATGGGTATAATGTAATGGTGATTTTCTGAATGTCTAGAATATGATTGGGGTGGTGGGTATCTAAAGAGAGCTTTTCTTTGTCTGTCCTTTTATGAGACATCTGATATTCATGTGCTACTTTGGAAACTAAAAATAAATACATGGGAGCTAGATTGCATACTGGAGAAGGAAGTTACAAATATGGAAAGAGAGAATGAGAAATGAACGCTGTGGTATTGGACTGAAATTGGAGGTATCCATGTACACGTTTTTTAAAAAATCTATTAAGATAGATCTAGACATATGTATATGAATATGTGTATTTCCTAGTTATGTCTGCTGAGAGGGCCTAGATTTACTGAGGAACAAGGAGCCATCTTGGTTTCTAAACCATTCCTCATCTAAAAGAACCAGGGACCCTTGGAAAAATGGCTGACTCCAGAACTAGGGAAGGAAAAGTAGTGAATAAATCTGAAGCATTTTGCTGTGCTAAAGAATAGGGAAGGGCTTGAATAATGACAGGAGATGTCCAAAGGACATAGAAACCTACAAGGATGGGGGGATTGACTCACTGGCCAAATCTGGGACGAGTTGAACATAAAGAACATAGCGATAGATTATAACCCATAGATTAAAAAAATAGCCTATGAGTCAATACTGATATAAATATACAGATGAATAAATACATGGGCAAAAAGAGAAAGTTCTTCATTACAGAAGAATGCCAACTAATAAATGTAGAAGAAATAAAAGACAGAAAACCACTAATCAGCAACCACCATAGTTATAACTATCTTAGACAAGAATTATGAATGCTAGCCCTAGCCAGTTTGGCTTGGTGGATAGAAGGGTCCCAGGTTTGATTCTGATCAAGGGCACATGCCCAGGTGGCAGGCTCAATCCCCAGTGGGGGTCGTGCAGGAGGCAGCCAATCAATGATTCTCTCTCATCATTGATGTTTCTCTCTCTCTCCCTCCTCCTTCCTCTCTGAAATGAATAAAAAAATATTTAAAAAAAAGAATTATGAATGCTAAAACTTGTGGGTAAAAGTTTGATGAGAAACTGATTGATTACATAGGGGAAAATATAATTTCATAATGGAGAACCTGGCTGACACCACCATAACCAAGTGATCAAAGTTAACAGCTCCAATATTGGGGAAAAGTGACATCACCTGCCATCTGATATGATGTTCCTGTGTTCCTAAGTACACAATACCATTTCTGTGATATCCTGCCAAAAATACATAACCTTAATCTTATCATGAAGAAACATCGACAAATCCAAAATGAGGAATATTCTACAAAGAAATGCATGACTTTTAAAAAAATGTCAAGGTCATAAAAGACAGAAAAAGACGGAAGAATAAGCCTACATCAAAGAAAACTAAAAAGTGCTTACAGTTAAATGAAATTGTTTTTCTTTTGTTATAAGACATTAGTGGCAAAATTTTTAAAAAACTCTGATTAGACAATATAGTATTTTCACTGTTCATTTCCTGATACTGATTATTGTACTACTAGAGGCCTGGTGCATGAAATTTGTAAACGGGAGGTGGGGACAGGGGATATCTCTTAGCCCAGCCTGCACCCTCTTTAATCTGGGACCCCTCGAGGGACATCCTTCTCACAATCCAGGACTGCTGGCTCCAAATTGTTCACCTGCCTGCCTCCCTGATTGCCACTAACTGCTTCTGCCTGCCAGCCTGATCACCCCCTAACCACTATCCTGCCAGCCTAATTGATGTCTAACTGCTCCCCTGCCAGCCTGTTTGCCCCCAACTTCCCTCCTCTGCCAGCCTGGTTACCCCTAACTGCTCTCCCCTGCAAGCTTGATTGCCCCTAACTGCCCTCCCTTGCAGGCCTGGTCCCTCCCAACTGCCCTACCCTGCTGGCCTGATCGCCCACAACTGCCCTCCCTTGCAGGGCCTGGAACCTCCCAATGGCTCTCCCCTGCTGGCCATCTTGTGTCCACATGGGGGCAGGATCTTTGACCACATAGGGGCAGCCCTCTTGTGTGTTGGAATGGTGGTCAATCTGCAAATTACTCTTTTATTAGATAGGATAGAGGCCTGATGCATGGGTGGGGGCCAGTTGGTTTGCCCTGAAGAGTGTCCCAGATCAAGGTGGGGGTTCCCTTGGGGCTAAGGGCGGCTTGGGCGAGGGGCCTGTGGAGGTTTGCAGGTCAGCCATGCCCCCCAGCAACCCAAGCGGAGGCCCTGGTATCTGGGATTAATTTATGTCTTCAATTGAAACTTTGTTGCCTGGAGTAGAGCCAAGCCTTCTTCTCACTCCATGGCCACAGCCATTTCTGTTTGAAACTTTGTAGCCTAGAGTGGAGGCCTAGGCCAGCAATGGCAGGCCATTGCCAGGGAAACCCAAGTCTCTGTTCTCTCCAGCTCAGTGGCTGCCGCTATTTCTGTATCTTTTATAACTGAAACTTTGTAGCATTGACTGGAGGCCTAGGCTGGCAAAGGCAGGCGGAAAGCTTGGCTTCCTCTGTTGCCAGGGAAACCCAAGCCTTCCTCCTGCTCTCAGTTGTGGCAGCCATCTTGGTTGGGGTTTATTTGGATAATCTGCTCCTGAATGGCTGGTGGGCGTGGCTGTGGGTGTGGGTGTAGTGAAGGTATGGTCAAATTTGCATATTACTCTTTTATTAGATAGGATGATTATGTAAGAAAATGACCTTGATTTTTAGAAAATAAACACTTAAGTACTTAGGAATAAATGATCACCATATCTCAAGTAAGCCAAGAAAAAATGTTTAAAAACATGTATAGACAAAGAAAATGATAAAGTAAACACTGAATAATGTTAATACTTTGGAATTTTAATTGAAGAGTATTCAAGAATTCTTTGGATTATTTCGGCAACTTCTCTGTAAATCTGAAACAATTTTAGAACAAAAAGCCAAGAATAACATCTGCTGACTAAAGAGAAATGCTACATTAAAAAACAAAGTTAAGGAAAATGCAATCCAAACACCTACTATTTATTTATGTTCTACCCATTTTTTATGTGTATTCTATAAAATATATTTATTTTTAACATTGAGTGCATACTACATATAATTTTTAAAATTTATTTTAAATTTTCCAGATCTTTAAAAATTGAATTTATTGGGGTGACATCGGTTAATAAAATTACATAGGTTTTGCCCTGTGGTGTGACTCAGCTGGAGCATCATTCCATACACCAAAAGATCACGGGTTCAATTTCCAGTTAGAGCACATACCAAGGTTGCAGGTTCAATCCCTGGTCAGGGTGCATACCGGAAGCAACCAATCCATTTTTCCCTCCCACATTGATGTTTCTCTCTCTCCCTCTCCCTTCCTCCCTCTAATACCAATAAGAACATATCATATCCTTGGGTGAGGATTCAAAAAATTATATAGGGTTCAGGTATATAATTCTGTAATACACCATCTCTGTACACTGTATTGTGTGTTCACCACCCCAAGTATACTACATATAATTTTGGGGTTTTTTTTTTTTTCATTTATTAAGTTGTAAACATTGTAAATTCTCAAATGTTATTCCAGTCTATAATCATTTTTTCCAATGTAACAAATAATGCTGTGATAAACATGATGAATATTTTTCAAGATATTCATGCACCTCTGATTATTTCCTTAAAAATAGTTTCTGAGCTTATCTTAGAAATATTTCTGAATCAACAGAAGTAAGTATTTTTAAGGTTCTTGGTTTGCTGTCAAATAATTTTCCAAAAACCAATTCATTTTCAACATTTCTCTGCAGCTTTCCTTCTTTAAGACCCATTGCTAACCAGAAGAGAAGGGAGCAACTTTAAAAAGCACTGTGCTCACAAAAGCTTTTGAGGCAACCAATCCCAATCACGTGTCATACGGGATGTTTGTTTCTCCCCCTTCCTCCCTCCTTTCCAGTCTCTCTGAAAAGCAATGGAAAAAATATCATTGAGTGAGGATTAAAACACACACACACACAAAACCCACATAGCTTAGAACTCAGAACTTTTGCTAAACCCGTGTCCCTTTGTCTCCATTTTTCTACCATCATTAGACAACATCAGTTCAATCTCTGCAATCTTTCACTGGCCAGAACAGAAATACTATGGCATTTAATCCAATTTCACCTGTTTGCTGTAGAGTGAACAGTAGCCTGTATAGTAGCCTGTACTTGTTCCAAACCATTTTAACAGGGTTATTAAAAACTCACAACAACATAAACGAGTCAGTAATAAACAGATGCCATGGTGATAAGAGGACTGTTCTGTAGTGTCCATAAAAGCATCCAGAATAAATACATCCCATCTACCAGACTGTGCATCAGCATAAACCACTGACTAATGACAGTTTCATATTGCCCTGACCATGTTCTTAGTGAGTAGGAAGATAAACTCCTCTGAAGCTGGCCTGACGTTATACCATGCTGTCACCTGGGACAGGTACACCAGGTCACTCAAGGTGCTCCTGACACTGACAGTGTAATGCTCCCTCTGACAGACACTATGAGGAGAGCTGTGTTACCGGCTGCAGTGGGCTGTGAGGCACAGCTGTTATAAGAACCACGGCTACCACTGCATCTGCTGTGGCTTCCTGGTTGAAAAAGATGCCTACCACATCAAATAGCACATCTGTGTGAGGTGAAATGAGGTCACAAGACTAGGAAAAGGTGTCCTCTTCTAAGCATCAACCCATACCCAAGTGCCTTAATGCATACTTATGCAATGTCCAGTGTAGGTAAGGTGACTGCTCTGCACTTGGCCTCCATAAAGGGTCTAGGTAGTTGATGCAGCTTTTTCCTTGTGACTTCACCACCTCAGCATATAACTTCTAGGTTTTCTGTGATGGGGAGAAGACTATGGCAGGAATCAGCCCTAGGTTTTAAATTCTTCAGGCCAGAAGTGACACATATTACTCTCTCTCTCAGAGGTTGCTAGCCAAAGCTAACCTCAAGAGAGATAAGAAATGTGGGGGTGCACAGAAATATGCAGTGAGCAGTAAGTGTATCTGCCACAGATGTATAGAGCTTGTTCAATGTGATGGAGAGCCAGCAGCAGAACTACTAGGAGTCTAGCTGCTCAAGGATTCATGACCTATAAACTGGACTTTTTAAAATACGGATATAATTCACTTATCATAAGTCACCATTATAAAGTGAATAATTTAATGGTATATTCACCCATGTGCAATCATCACTGCTAATCCCAGAATAGTTTCATCACCCCAAAAAGAAATCTCATACTCATTCTGGGCTTTTCTTCCCTTTTTTGCTCTGGAAATCTTGGAAAAACCTCTATACTCTGTATCCTTAACCCTGGGTCTCATTCTCCCCACCCCCATCATTTTCTATTTGTCTCATCTATTTTTTTCCTAAATAAATACTAATAGTAACAATAATTAATATCATTAAGCACTTAAACTATTACATTCTACTATTTCATTTCATCCTTACAAAGCCCATAAAGAAACCATAATTATCTCAAAGATTGAAGTCTGTGTCCAAAGTCAGAGAATTGATATGTGGTAGAAGCAGGATTCAAACTAGGCTAACT
This sequence comes from Antrozous pallidus, assembly GCA_027563665.1. Taxonomy (NCBI): domain Eukaryota; kingdom Metazoa; phylum Chordata; class Mammalia; order Chiroptera; family Vespertilionidae; genus Antrozous; species Antrozous pallidus. The sequence continues at coordinate 87,352,426 of CM050512.1, forward strand.
GGCAATAGAACCACTCTACTCTGCCATCCACTTGCATGCCTTTCGAAACCTTTTTGTAACAAGGCAAAGTTACAGGTAGAAGTTGCTTCCTTAATGACCTGGGATTCATTCTGCAGTTGGCATCCTGGTTGTACCACCAGGTGACAGTATTACTCAAAATTAAATACACCGCAGAGGCATGGTAGAAGCTGGTGTGTGGCTAGAGCTATCCTGTATTTCTGTTCCCCTAGTGATCAAGAAGCCTGGAATAACATGTTGCTCAATACATATATTTGCCCAATTACTGAATCAATAAAATCTCCCAAACCAGAGTTATCACTCCACACACAATGATACAGCATGCTGGCTCTTTAGCCATGAGCATCTGAACAGAACCAGTATTTCCTTCTGAGAACTCTTGGTTCTGCTTAAAGTCACCCACTAAGAGGCAAGAAGCCAAGCTACGCTTTTCAATTTTCATAGCAAAATGGCAGGACACTAATCACAAGACGTACTTAAAAGCCTCAGGACCTCCACTGTGGACTGTCTGTCTCCTACTTCTGGCAAAGGGTCTCTCTGCACTCACTTTCCCGGATTCTCCCACTTTACCCTTAATGATAAAATACATCACTCTGAGTCTATTCTCTTGCTCCCATCCCCTGTATCTGCCCTTACTATTATACTAGAGCCTAAAGTTCTCTGCCCTTACCCAAGATGGGTCCCAGAAGGGCTACTTACCTGTGAGTCATGCTCTTCTGTTCTTCAGAATCTTCCCTCCACCCCTGCACTTAAGCCATCAATCATCCTGTTGATCTTGTACACACATACGCAGTCCCAAAATCTCTCATACACACGAAGTGCTCTACAAACGCCTGCTCAATCACAATAGCTTCCCTTGACTGATTTTTGATACAATTACCTGCTTCTCAGGGTCCTTCTCTCAATGGTTTTGCTGAAAAGGGTGTGGGCCTTGACATTCAACGAACTTAAAAGCCAGGTGACCCATGAAAAACATGGGCTATACAGGTAAGCAGACCTTGCTTCAAACCCCAAATATGCCATCTACAAACCATGGGGGCCCTTTACTATGGCATTACTTATCACTCATCCTCAGTCCCCTTGTTGACCATCTTTACAGTTATGATTATCACACTGGACACAAAATATCCAACACAGGACCTGACTTAAAACATACATTCAAAGGTAGTGATCCCTTTTATTCATTTCATTAGAATTTTTAAAGTAAACAAATTTATTCATGTTTTTTGCATCCAGGTAGCTGACCTAGAAATATCTAAATAGACATAGACTACTGTGGGGTGGGAACTCAAGTTCTTTCTCTTCTTAATGATTATTGAATTAAATTTTTAATAAATTATCAATTGCTGGAAGAACTTAAAACATTAATAATTTTACACCTACATGGAAAACTAAAATCCTATAAAAAGTTAAGGTGTCACCTTAGAATAATCTTGAAAAATACAGATAAGACTAAATATTAATAGTCAATATGCAGAAGGAAGCTTAGCAGTATACTTGGGAGAAAGCATAATCAGTCATTTATCCATTTATTCCTTTATTCACCCAATTAGTATTCAGTGAATGACTACCTTTACACCTGGCATTGCTGCATGCACTGGCTCATACTCATGGAAATGATGAGAAGTTTAGACTCGTTTTATTATAAGCTACATCCATATCCTTTATGGAAGAAGATGGAAAGGGAAGAAAAACACAAAACAATAAGACAGTGAGGGCAATTGTAAATTCTAGAGCAAAGGAGGGGTGATAAAAACAGGGCTGTGAGCCCTGGCTGGTGTTGCTACATAGTTAGAGCATCGGCCTACACAACAAAGGGTTACAGGTTCATTTCCTGGTCAAGGGCACAAAACTGGTCCCGGCACATGCAGGAGGCAACCAAGTAATGTTTTTCTCTCTCCTCTCTCTTTTCCTCCCTTCCTCCCTCCCTCCCTCCCTTCCAGTCTCTCTGAAGAAAAAAAAAAAAAATCAATGGGAAAAATATCCTTGAATGAGGATTAAAAACAAAAAAAAAAAGGGCTGTGAGATCAATCTAGCAATGGTACCATGGGCAGGTCTTCAGAGTAGGTAAGGAATTACAGATTCAGAAGGCCACTTATGGGTCTAGCACAACCAGGAAATAACAAAGGGCTACACAATAAGGCTACGGCAATGGAAAGAGATTCAAAGACAAAAACAATGAAAGGATAGCAAGGTGGTGGAAATCCAGAAGGAAGACAGGAAAAAGGGACAGATGTCATTTGTCCTTAGAGCTTTAGAGACCTGGAAAATGGTGAGGTCACTAATTGGTATGAGATCTTGCTGGAGGGTTTCCAGGTAGTCCATGGGCCTTGGGCTTTTTCATCTCTGTTGTCATGCTAAATGACCTTTTAGAGTTTGCAAGTTATATTACATAAGGAACTTCATTCAGCAGGTCCACATAACACTGCAAAAGTTCTGAAACCAACAAATGCTCTTCCTTATAAGACCACAAATCCCTGACTCTATGCCTGGAATGTGTCCCCACCTAAACGCCCCCCCCTCTCCCCAAGCACAACTGGCTAATATACTCTATATATTCATCCCTCTTTGCAGTGTTAGAAACTGTCCCTAAATGACCTAAGATACAAAATGAGCAAATCTGGGTTTAGAGAAGGTGAGCACGAGTTCATGTGTTCCTCCTGTCCTCAAACCTTTGTACAGATCCAGCCTACTCAATGCAATGATGATGTGTGCTTGCGAGGATCGAAGTACTGCAAGATCATGGTGCTCTTGCATAAGCACCAAAGGAGAGGGAATGTGGAAGGCTGAGCTTGGCAAACCGGTTGCAGTGGGCAGAACCACAGGAAAAGGCACTAAAGATAAAGCTACAGGGAAATTTAAAAATGACTAAATATAATTCATAAATGTCACCTGGAAATAAATTACGTAAGTCCCACATCAGAGGGCACACTCCACAGAATCCATTCCCCAGCTCCGCCCCTGTTATTACAACCAGGTAGACAAAAGCCAACTACTTCCATTCTATTTTTCTACCACAGGATGTCTCCTAGAGAATCCAATTCTCTGAGAAACAGTCCACAACTGATGGCAGAGCAGTTTGACCCAACATTATATTCTAGTCTTGAAACTGATTAATTTCTGGGAGCATCTGTACATTCTCTAAGCTGTGCACAGACACTGTGCAAAAGATATTGGAATGCCTCACCCTCCAGCACCACAATTACAAGATAATGGTTATATTTGTTCCCAACATAGTCATCTTTACAAGTAAAATAAATAAGCACCCCCATACACATCAGCAGTTTTCTCCATAAGCCACTCAGAAGGTCTCCCAGGTGCTTTGTTCAAAACATACCCACACATTAACCAAGCTGCCACACCAACCAGCATCAGGCATAACAGAGGCTGATGAACCTGGCTCCAGTGGACCCAACCAACAGGAGCCACTAATCCTCAAAGAGCCATTGTTTGCCCTGGCTGGTGTGGCTCAGTTGGTTGAGAATCATTCCATCCACCAAAAGGTCGCCAGTTCAATTCCTGATCAGTGCACATGCCTGGGTTGCTGGCTTGATCAAAGGAGGGGTGATAAAATCAATGTAGGTAGGGGGCATGCAGGAAGCAGCCGAAGAATGTTACGTCAATGTTTCTCTCTCCCCACTCTCTTCCTCTCTCTCTAAAATCAATAAAAACATATTTTTAAAAATTCAAAGAGCCATGACTTGCCCACGGGAATCCTCTACCACCTTCACACACACACACACACACACACACACACACACACACACACACACACAAAACACACACACACACACACAAACACACACACACACAAACACACACACACACACACTTCATGTGGGAGGGGGTGGAGAAGGAAAAAACCTTTTAGGATATGGAGCTCTAAAATGGTACAGATTCAGGCAGAGTTAGATTCCCAAATGATGAAATCACTCAGAGAGAAAGATATTGGGCAAGAAGAAAGTCTGAATATTCAACACAGGAAAACACTTCTGTGTCAGTCACATCACTGGCCTATTTAAAGGCCTTCCATTCCAGCCACCTTTCCTGTTCACAGCCACTTTCATACAAACTACACCTTACACCCCCCAGAGGAGGTGTGCCTTGGTGAGTTCCCTATCTACCCTCCAAGACCCAACTCAAATGTCACCTCTTTTATGAGGCCTTGCAAGACTCCCCCCACATAAGAACAGCTCATCCTGAGTGCTCCCCAGCACACACCAGGCTCAGCACCAAGGATAAGCACCTCAAACGCATTTATCTCCAGAATGGACTCAAGACTCTGCCATCAGTGTTTACTTTACGTTCGTTCCTCTTCCCGGCAGAATTTGCAAGTCCCTAAACCAGGCCCTAAACATACAAGCTTAGACCAGGAAGCCCAAATAATGTGTTTTGTAAGTGTCATTCCACAGGACAGAAACACTGCCAACGGAGCATTACTGCAGAAATATGCAAAAACATTTCTTGAGCTGTTCCAAGGAAGAAGGGGAAATAGTCCTTCATTCCCCCACTTACTTGATGAAGAAAGTAAGGCCTGGCGTGGGCCACTCCCTGTATAAACTGCTAAGCTAACTGACCCAGGAGCGTCTCCCAACTATCCAATGAGTCTAAGTTTCTGTCAAATGCCAGATAACAGAACTGTCCAGAAAAAATGAATTTTGTTCTGTAGCCTATATAATAAGAATAATAGCCGAGACCGGTTTGGCTCAGTGGATAGAGCATCGGACTGCGGACTGAAGGGTCCCAGGTTCGATTCCGGCAAGGGCATGTACCTTGGCTGCGGGCACATCCCCATTAGGGGGCGTGCAAGAGGCAGCTGATAGATGTCTCTCTCTCATCGATGTTTCTGACTTCCGCTCTGTAAAAAATCAATAAAATATATTAAAAAATAAATGAAATAAAATAAAATACATTAAAGTACTTAAAAAAAGAATAATAAAGAACTGCCATCATCTATCAGATATTCATTTAAGTTTCTTACACTATAATTAAATGTACAGTGAAACATACAAGAAAGACATGCTTATTGTGCTTTGAGGTATTGCAAGTGAAGGCGAATAATCATGTTATTAAGTACATGTATTAGGAGATTCTCCTTCCATCAAAGCAAACAAACAAAAAACTAACCCTCTTAGTCAGAAAAGGAGATACAGCACAAAAAGAGTGAGGGCCCTGGAAAAAGATGGCCCTGGATGAGGCCTCAGCTTCCCCCTCACAGCCTTGAGCAAACGATTTCATTGTTGAGATCCCTCCCCAGCTATGAAGTGGGCAAGAAAACACCAGCTTCTGGAGTCATCAGAAGAACTTAGAATATATTTCTGTGTATGTTTGTATGTACACACATAGTGGGCATACATAATAAATTTCGTACAGTCCGGCACAAATTTTTCTGAAATAAAGCTTCTCTTCTATTTGCAACTGGCCTTAGAATTACAAATTTTAAAATGATGAGTCTCTGTTGGTGGGAACATAACAAGGTATTATTTTTGGAATTTGACAATCATATATTGACATTTAAAGTCACACCATTTTACAAACACTCTTCTCTCTCTCTTTCTGTCTCTTTTGCGTTATTTTTCTCCAGAGGGGGAAAGAAGTCTCAGTGTAAGGCTATGAAGGACATTCACTGTCTATATTGTATATTTTTGACAGTCCTTTTTATAATGAGCACTTAAAATTTTTTGTAAACAGAAAAAATACATTTTTATAATTTCTCCATTTCATTTCTCCTGATTTTGTTTTTTAAATATACTTTTATTATTATTATTAAAATATTTTTATTGATTTCAGAGGGGAAGAAAAAGGGAGAGAGACGGAAACATCAGTGATGAGAGAGAATCATTGATCGGCTGCCTCCTGCACTCCCCACACTGGAGATCAAGCCCACAACCTGGGCATGTGCCCAGATGGAGAATCAGACTGTGACATGCCAACTGGGCTGATTTTAATTTTTAAATGGGTCTCACACATGATAAAAAGTTAAATCCCAAATTATTTATCACCATTTGAAAAACTGTGTGTTATTTGTCTCTCCACCCGCCCCCGGCCCTCTATACACACACACACACACACACACACACACACACACACGCACACACGCACCCGTGATCAGCAAACCATGGCTCGGGAGCCACATGCGGTTCTTTGGCCCCTTAAGTGTGGCTCTTCCACAAAATACCACAGCCTGGGTGAGTCTATTTTGAAGTGGCATTAGAAGAAGTTCAAGTTTAAAAAATTTGGCTCTCAACAGAAATTTCAATCATTGTACTGTTGATATTTAGCTCTGTTGACTAATGAGTTTGCTGACCACTGCACTAGACAATCAGATCTATGGGGGACTTATCTGTTTTCATCACTGCTATACTCATGACATTTCAAAAACTGCCTGGTAGATAGTCAATAATTATTAACTGAACACACTTAAAAGCTCACATTGTTCCAGCTCTTCCACTTCTAAGAATTCATTATGCAAAAATATTTGCCCAATTGCACAAGATAAAGAACAAGACACTCATCGAGAATTCATAATAGCAAAAAGCTACAAACAGTGCTGCTTACTAGAATATTCTGTCATTTTAAAAAGAATGAGGCTTTACTCTGGTAGGTGTTGCTCAGTGGTTGAGACTCGACCTATGAAACAGAAAGTCATGGGTTTGTGGGCTGGATCCCCAGTAAGGGGCATGCAGGAGGAAGCCGATTGATGACTCTTCCTCATCATTGATGTTTCTCTCTCTCCCTCCCCCTGCTCTGAAATCAATAAGGATTAAAATAAAAAAAAGAATGAGGCTTTAAAAAAGAATGAGTTGGTTCTCTACATAGTGATATAGAAAGACCTCATGTTAAATAATAAAAAGCAAGCCTCAAAACAGTATGACTAGTTATATCTAACTTTTTGTTTAAAATTAAAATAGTAAAAAGCTTCTGCTATTTTAAGTTAAAAACAGATAATATATGTTTTTTTATATCTGAAGAAAACATCTGGAGAATGTATACCATACCACTAGCAGTGATTTTTTTTTTGTCTCAGTTCACTATAGTGCATATTTCTGTAATAATTTTTAAAATAATGAGGACTTAATATTTTTGTAAACAGAAAAATAGTTATATGGAAAGTCATTTCTCCATTTTACTATTTTCTGGTTGTAACTTTCAAATGTATCAGACATACAAATTAAATCCCAAAGCACTAAACTGGGGTCATTGGGTTTGCCAAAAGAAACAGTGCTAGTGCCACAGCTGGAATTCAGGTCCCTGACTCCAAATCCAGTGCTCTGCTCCTTCCTAAATCACAGGAAGCAGAGATATTGCAGGGACAGCTGGGCTCTCTGGAACTATTAAAGGTCTTACAACAATAGAAAAGCTTCCATCAGGGAAAAAATAAGAAGTTGTTTAAGAGCTAAATTCTATTAACTTAAAATGGTCCATGCGTTGAGCAAGTAAATGTTCAGGATTGGTCAAGAAGTTCTGATTTCCAAGTCTATTTCCCAAGTACTTACTCAGGACTTTCCCAGGACTTACTCAGGTCCTGATTTCAAAGAGGATCAAGCCAGTCATTGGCAGGTCCTAAAACTTCATGTTCCTCAGGCAACTGACACCTGTGGCTGATTATAAACTCACTAGAGGCCGGGTGCATGAAATTAGTGCACTTGGGGGGAAGGTTGTCCCTCAGCCCAGATGTCTCACTGATGGCTTAAGCCAGTTAGACATCTGTAGCACTGCCATGGAGGTGGAAGAGGTTTCCACCACTGCCGCTGAGCTTGCCAGCCATGAGCCCAGCTTCTGGCTAAACGGCACATCTCCCTGTGAGAACGCACTGACCACCAGGAGGCAGCTCCTGCGCTGAGCATCTGCCCTGTGGTGGTCAGTGCGCATCATAGCCACTGGTCGTTCTGCCATTCGATTTGCATATTAGAGTTTTATTATATAGGATACCACCCAGGGGTAGTTACCTGCCTGATTTGATTACTGTTGGCTGCAGTCAATGCTGCTATCTCCAAGTCCTGAAGTATAATCCTGAGGTTCCTTTTATCCAAAACCTACCTGTCCTTTTTTTAATGTGCTAGACACGAAGAATTTTAGAATTAAGACCACTCTGAAGTTTTCAACATCACAACACAACTGGAGGCTAATACTCCATTCTCTGAAATGCAGATCTGTTTTTTGGACTCTTTGAGATAATGATTAAGCTATGTGCCTAATGAAACAGCTTTCTACATCAGGAGTATGAGAAGTATGAGAAGCTCAAGAACTGACAGCTTTCTCAAAAGGAAAATAAGAACTCCTTAGAGGGACACAAAGACAAAAAGATTCCTTCTGGGTTTTCTCCTTTACTGAGACTTTTGGACTGTTTCCTTGATCAAGCCAACCACACTACCATTCAAAGGGGATTTGTGTAGGCAGACCTTGTGCATAGTTAATGAATCAATGGCTTCTCCCCAAACAACAGGAATTATAGGACTGCACAGTGAGGACAATGAATCCCAGAAGGTTAGTTAATTGCTCAGCTTAAAGGAATTTAAGTTCTCAATGTCACCCTCCCTCCAAGACCCTGGTTGGATCCACAGAACCTCAAACCTGTGGTGGCAGCCGGGTGGCCTGTATGTATCGCTGTCTGTGCTACTGAGAAGGAAACGGAGGCTCAAGAAGTTAAGCGTCCTGCCGGGGTGCCAAGATTCAGACCCAGGACCATCCACTCCAGCCTTGTCTCCCGTGGTGCCAGCACCACTCTCTAGCTTGGCCAAGCTCAGAGGGAAGGCTGCATTTTGTAGGTCCAACAGAGGAGGCAGTCACATTCATTTAAATGGCCCCAATCTCCTCAGTACTGGTCACTAACTTACACAATGGTGACCAGTCTTAATAAAAAGCAAAATGCAAGGTCAAGTTCCCGTCGCCTAGGAGACCTTGACCTCTTACCCAATAGCTCCCAGGAGCTAAGTAAGGGTGTCAAGGCTGCCCAGCAGAGCCCGGCAAGTATCTGTCGCAGCGGCTGCCAAGGCACCTACCTGCGACAGGCACTACTCCCCAGGGATGCCTGGGCCTCGACAGGCAAAGTGATTCCCAGAAGAGGCCAGGCTGCCCTGCTCCCTTGACTGAGCCCACCTGATGCTGCTGGATCGGATTCGGGTCCCATTCGCACTCATAGGGCGCCTCCTACGTGAGTTACCCCCAAAACTGCCGCCTGGACACCCATCGTACCGACGGGGAAACTGAGGCTTGGAGAGGAGAAGTGGCTTAGCCCAAGGGTTAGCCCGGGCCCTGGAACCGGCGCCCTCTGACGCCGAGACCCGAAAGGCTGGTCTGGCATCCTCGGTTGTGGAAAAGATGACCCTCAAGCCGCCGCAAGGGGTCAGTTAGTCGGGAAGATCCACCCGGGATGAGCCGAGGTGGGTGGGAGCCGCGCTTTCCGTGCCAGCGTAGGGTCAGACACTGAGCGACCCGGCCCAGCGCCACCGGCCCGGGCGGTCACGGCGACCACAAGGCGTCGGGCGGCGGAGCTACGGCACCCCGAGCCCTGGCGCCTGTATTTTACCAACCAGGAACCCTGGATCTCCCTCACTCACCTCACGGTATCCCGCAACACTCCCGAATCTGAGCCGGACCAGGCCCGCACCGCTGAGGTGCTACCACCGCCCGCTCCTAAAGCAGGGGTGGGGGCGTGGCCATCGGTGGCACCGCCCCGCTCAACAGGGCCGCCTGCTCCCGGGCCAGGTTTTCCCCCTGCGAATCCGTGTGTTTGGTACGGGCCGCCGGGCCACGCCCTCTCGCGTTCGGGCTGGGCATCCGGGCCGAGAGCTGGCACGTGGTGCTGTGGCGGGCGGGATTCAGGGGAGGATCGCTTCTGCTGTCCCCTCTAGTTGCGTTCCCTGGGCCGCTGCCCACCCTCTCAAGGGTCACCACGGGGCCATGGCTGTGCACCCCGGTGTCCAGCCTGCTGTAGGTCACGCTTGGAAGGTGTTCGCCGCTTTTTCTCCCCCGGGACCCTGTTTCCCGACCAGGCTACGTGAACGGGTGGTCCGGGTCCCTCCTGCCCAACCTCGGATTGGAATGCTGGCCTGCTTGGGTCGGGGGCGGGAAGTCATCAGGCAGAGGCAAGGACTGGAGGGACCAGAGGTTGGCAAAGCCTGGCTCTCTTGGTCCCGGGTAAGACTTCCCCACCCTACTCTCTACTGCGGTTCCTAAATCAAAGGTGTCAAGGTACCCTCTGACGTCGTAGGGCTCCTTGGGACAGCTTACTTTATAGGTGTCCATGTAAGAATGTCCAAACCTCATTTATTTTAGCCAAACAGAATGTCCTGGAAGCAAGATCTCATCAGACTGAAGAAGAAAAACACTAAGAAAAACAACAGTTTGGAACTTCTTTTATGTATTTAGAATTAAGGAGGGAATGTAAGGAAGAGTGCATGAAGGTCGGACAAAGCAAGGCGGTGATCTGATTATAGCAGCGATTTTCAACCTTTCCTATTCATCTCATGGCACACATAAACTACTCACTAAAATTCTTCTCACCAAAAAACACATTTTTTGCCGATCTGACACAAAAAAATAGGGATGATTCATTCACACAGGACGGCTGTTGTGTTGGTTGATGTTATTTTTTTATTTGACAGTCTGTCAGTTCCCCTGACTAAGTAGGTATTGCATGTTTTAAAAATGCTTGCAGCACACCAGTATGCCACAGCACACCAGTTGAAAATCGCTGGATAGTGAACAAGATTATGTGCCCTCTTGAGAGTGGCTATTGCTTTAGAACAAGCATGTCAAATTCAAAGGGGCCAAATAAACAAGGTTTAAATTTATGTGGGCCGCAAAAAACAAAAGCCTCAATTTTCATAGAAACTCTATTTCAATAGAGACATGCTGAATACAAAGGGTTAATATAAATGAGTACTAGATACACCAGTTAATAATGCAGATTTCATAATCAAAACACAATTTTAAGAGAAACATCAAAAATGCTTTATTCAGCCGAGACTGGTTTGGCTCAGTGAATAGTGTCGGACTGCGGACTGAAGGGTCCCGGGTTCGGTTCCAGTCAAGGGCATGTGCCTTGGCTGCAGGCACATCCCAGTGGGGGGCGTGCAAGAGGCAGCTGATCAATGTTTCTGACTTTCTAGCCTTCTCCCTTCTGCTCTGTGAAAAATCAATAAAATAATTTTTTTAAATGCCTTATTCAAAGTAATGTCCATCGCTAGCTACACATTTCCCCCATCTTTCAGGTAACTTGTGAATACTGTCCCAACGGTATTGTGTGTACCATCAATCATAACAAGTGGTAACCTGAAGGAGCAAGGTCTGGTGAATTCGGCAGGTGGACTAATACTTCCCAGGCAAGATCTTTTAACGTGTCTTTAACTGGTTTTGAAGTGTGTGATGGTGTGACATCCTGAAGCAAAATTACTTTGCCGTGCCTTTGGCCCATTCTGGTCATTTTACGATTAAAACGTGGTTCAAATGGATTATTTATTGTAGGTAGCAATCAGTATCAATGGTTTCACCTGGTTTTAGAAGCTCATACTACACCACGCCTTCCTGATCTCATCAAATGCAGAGCATTGTCTTCTTTTCAAAGCAATTTGGCCTTGCAGTCAATGTTAATGGTTGACCTGAATCAACCCATGATTTTTGTGCATTTGGAATTCTTAAAATAAATCCACTTTCATCGCCAGTCACAATTTGATGCAAAAAAGACTTCCTTTCGTGCCATTGAAGCAACATTTTACTGATGACTTTTCAGTTTTCCATTTGTCTTTCCTTCAGTTGATGCGGCACCCATTTCCCTTCCTTTAAAATCTTTCCCATTGGTTGCCTCCTGAACTCACCCTGACCAGGGCTGGAGATTGAACCTGCAACAGAGGGATGTGCCCTTGACCAGGAATCCAACCTGAGACCCTTCAGTCCCTGGGCCAATGCTCTAATCACTGAGAAAACCTGGCCAGGGCTATGTTTAAATGGTAATGATCACTTAATAAACTGAATAAATCATTTAAAAAAATCTTTCCCATTGCTTGTAAAAGATCGGAAATTGTTTGCTGAGTAACATTTAATCTTCAAGTTGTTTTTGAGTTTGACATGCATCTTCATCCAATAATGCTTGTAATTGTTGGTCTTTAAACTTTTTCGTTTGACCTGGACGTTCTTTGTCTTTCACATCGAAATCAACACTTTTAATGCTTTTAAACCAGCATTCACAAGTATCTAGAGACCCATTGCAGGGATATTCCTGCAAGAATAGGGCTTCCTGCAGCCTGAGCAAAGCTCCCTCCCTTCTCTGCTGCCTTGCTTCCTTCTCTGTGGCCTCTATCCCTTCTCTGCTACATCACTCCCTCCTGTATCCTCTGCCTCACTCCCTTCTCTGCTGTCTTGCTCCCGCCCTCCCCACCTCCACCTGCTTCCTTCCGTTCCCTGCCCCCTCCCACCGCCACTTGCTTACTTCTCTGCAGCTTTATTCCCTTTTGCAGTGCTTGGCTTTCTTCTACACTGTCTTCTGTACCCTGATATGCAAATTAACTGCCATTTTGGTTGGGTTAATTTGCATCTCGCTCTGATTGGCTTGTGGGCATGGCTTGTGAGTGTAGTGGAGGTATGGTCAATTTGCATATTACTCTTTTATTACATAGGATGGAGCATATTCACCATAGCTTCCCGAAATATATGATAACTTTTTCTTCAAAATAATGAGTTAAAATTTCCCACAAATGCTCTTTTTTTGGCATGAAATTTGACATTTTTAAGTATAAAAATATCTGATATTAACACCTTGAAAAAATTTGACATATGAAGTTTTGAAGCTTGTTGTTAATACAACAAAATAGCATACATATCAAGTCACATATATATCAACATATGTGTAACTCCATCTATTGAAAAAAATCTGCATACTTAACCAGTACACCTGGTAACTATTAACATAAAATAATAGAACATTTTAATAAAAATTAATATTTTTTTCTTGAACATTAACTTACCATACACTGAATAACTGCACAAATTAATGAGCATAATGCAAACCTACTTTTTTTCTCCAAAAGTAAAATATTGCCTCTTGTGCACACTAAACAAGTCAGTCCAGGACTAATGACATGGCAATCGGCTGCTAAAATATTCACTGCTAGTATTAGTGGAGAGAAATGGTGTGCTTGTGCATAAGGCGCTTAAGGGAAATGAATGCAACATGATTATAGTAATCAGTCATTATTAATAACTAGAGACCTGGTGCACAAAAATGTGTGCACTAGGGGGGGTCCCTTAGCTCTGTGCCCTCTCAGAGTTCAACTTCTCACAGTTCGGGACCCCTTGCTCCTTACTGCCTGCCTGCTTGCTGCTCCTTAGCACTGCTGCTGCTGCTGCAGAGACGGGAAAGGCTCCCTCCAGTCTCTGCACTTTCTAGCAGCAAGCAGCTTCTGGCTGAGCAGGGCTCCCCCTGTGGGAGTGCACTGACTACCAGGGGGAAGCTTCTGCATTGAGCATCTGCCCCTTGGTGGTCAGTATGCATCATAGCAACCAGTTGTTCTGCTGTTCAGTCAATTTGCATATTAGGCTTTTATTATATAGGATAAGGTATAACAGGATATTGTAAAAATTAAGTTATGAAACTTTTATTAAAATGTTTCTTGTCAAAACTGGTTTGGTTCAGTGGATGGAGCATCTGTCTGCGGACTGAAGGGTCCTGGGTTTGATTCCGGTCTGGGGCATGTGCCTTGGTTGTAGGCACATCCCCAGTGGGGGGTGTGCAGGAGGCGGCTGATTGATGTTTCTCTCTCATTGATGTTTCTGACTTTCTATCCCTCTCCCTTCCTCTTTGTAAAAAAAAAAAAAAATTCAATAAAAAAATATATATTTTTAAAAACAAAAAAATGTTTCTTACATATTGGCTGAGCTGCAACAATATTCATTTGTGGGCTGCAAGTTTGACATGCTTGCTTTAGAAGGAGAGATTTGAAAGGAGGCATTTCAGGGCTGTGTTCATCTAGGTGCACAAAAACAATGGACAGGATTTACTTACAGCAAAGATAAGCCTTTTAACCAAAAAGTTACATATTCCTGGGGCTTGACCATGATCTGCCCAGTTAGGAATTTATGATCAGATTATCTTTCTATAGAACCTCTTTTTCATTCACATAAGGTTTTGAAGGATTTAACTCAGTGGGATAGTAAGTTCTTTAGAAATATGTCATTGCTATCATTATTACTACAGGCTGCACTGGAAATTTCTTTTGGAACAGTGGGCAACTCATTTCATTCAGAGCTGATTCTCTTTCTCTGAAAACAGGACCAACCAACTGACAACCAAATACTTTGAAAATAGTAAAGTCCTGTATAGAGGGAATTACTATGGTGGCCTGTTTCAGGCTTCCTGTAACCAGGAACCAGTCCCTCCAAAAAGTTTGATGAATATAATAGCTTTCAGGATGGGGCACACCCTGTCCAACTAAGAGACCAAACATGTAATTCCTGTACTATTTCCTCAACAGAGTAGTGGGGAAATTCATCACCCAGATCTCTGATACTCCCACCTTTTCAACACAACACCTTGTTCACCTTCTCCTCTGAGTGTCCCAGTGAGGTCTCAAACTTTGTGGATCCTTGAACCTGCTCTGTGAAGCCACTTGTTCATAACACAGAGTGCTGCCTCTCTCTAATAATAGCATCCCTGAGTCAGGAAATAGGATTCTTCTGTTGCTTTTCTCCATTGAACCAACAATTGAATCCTATAGATTCTATCTCCAGGACTTACCCACCTCAACTTTTCTGCTGCCCCAGCCCTAATTCAGTCCTACTGAAGGGTTGGCCTTTCAACTGGATGACCTCAACAGTTAGTGACTGCATGCCACCTCCAGTTTCTTCTACACCCACTGCTGGAAAACTTCCTCAAACATGGACTACTGTGCTCACTATCCCCCCATGCACGTACTACTGTGCTTCTTATCTCTGTACCCTTCTTTCTCAGAACACACTCTCACTAGCCAGTTTGAGCGAGGCGGGCAGGGGGAGGGGAGAGTAGATAGATACACATCTCACACTAATAAATTCTTGATGGATAAAATATTTAAGAGAGCAAGAAGAAAAATAAAAGTACTACAAGAAACCATGGGAGAATTTGTGTTAATCTACAAAAGACCCTTCTGAGTTATGACACAAACCATATATATATATATATATATATATATATATATATATATATATGACACAAACCATATATATATATTTTTTTTTTTCCTCCGGAAAGAAAAAAAAAGGTAACACAGTTGTTACCAGAGAAGAATTGGGGAGTGTCACTGTTTGCCCTTTGTATCTTTCATTTTGTGCCTTATGAATATTTTATTTATTCTGAGTCAAATACATAAGTACTTTTTTTTAACACCCAAATAAGCTTATGGCTGGCCAAAGAACCAACACTTTTTAGCAGCTTCCTATACATAAATAGTGACTATACACTTATTTTTCTTAACTTAAAATTGTATATGTATGTGTGAGGTTATAGACAATATCTCTTGCCAGCTCACCTTTGTTTCTTCTCATCTTCACTGCCCAGAAAGAATCACTTATTGCCTTATTTAGCCCTTCTTCTGTCCTTATTTCCATGCTGGTAAATAAGTGTTTTTGTGGCTGGCTGTTGTCCTACATTTTAGGTCTTATCTCTTGAATCCTACTAATGACTGGTTGGTTCATGTCACATAGCCCACCTTACCCCGTCCCCCCTAATGTTTCACCATAACTATTTATATACCTACTTTACTTCCTCTGTTAGTCATCTCTTTAAGTGATGTAAGCCTGGGACCATCCCCTGCCAGCAATATCACACTGTGTTATACTTGCCCTTCCCTTTCTGCCACCACCTCTGCCTTCCAACTTCAGTTGTCTGAATTCTGGATATTTTCATTATTGAGCTTGATAACATTTACATTCTACATATATGTTCTTTGCTTTGTCTGTCATTTGGGTTTAAAAGTCAACTCAGCAAGCATTGACATTGTTCTAACATTGTTCATGGTGTGTGTGCTCAGCCAAGTCAACCACCACTGTGATTGCAGGTCTCTTCTCGTACAGCTGTCCACTTCCTGGAGGTTCATTTTTTTCTGGCACGATTTAAGAGAAGCAGATTCTCAGTCTCTCTTTGGATTTGTGTATCAAGCTTTCCCTGGAGACTTCCTCTCAGGGTTCTTTCTGCCTCCTTCCCCTATCTAGATTAGCTACTGTCAAGGATCGAGGCTGAATTCCTATCTGGGTCTCAGTTCTCACATCAGGTTCACAATCAAAGTTTGTGGAATGGATGGATTTCCTTAGTCTGAAACATAAGAGCATTCAAAATCTGACCCCAACCTGTCTTTCCATCTTAATCTTCATAACTTGCTTCCAAAAACTTTACACTCCAGCAAAATTGGATGGATTCTCATACATGGTATGCATTTTGATTCTTCAGAGCCATCTTTTCCACGTCTATATGTCTATATCTTACCAATTCTTCTACCTCCCCTTCCCCAGAAAGCTGTCCTAATTTCTCCAGAAGTGATGGCACCTTCGCTTCTGTCCAGCCATGTGGCCCAGAGTATTTTCTACTTTAAATCATGTCTCCAAAGTTTTGGTCTTTGGTTCCTCCAGGGCAGGTCTGTGTTAGAGGCCTACGCTATCTCTCTACCCCCAAGTCCCGCCAAATGGGATAAGAGGAAGCTAAGGGACTGGGCTATGGTCATTGCAGAACAAGGACTTTGTGGCTGATCTAACGCCCTGCTTTGTTGGTTTGGGGGGGCTATCTTCACTGAAATGGAAGAAGGTTTGTCCAGGCATAGGTGCAGGTGCCACTAAGGGAGAGATGGAGGACCACCAGGATAGTGGGTCTTTCTCTGATGCACACAATCCATTTCCACACCCACACTGTCCCCCATAAGTATTTCTGAATGCAAACAACCAGAAAACTCAAGACACCTACAACAGACAAAAAGCTCAGGGACTTGGGTACCAGAAGCTGGCCCTTAAAGCAATGCTTCTTTTCCCAGGAGAAGCTTTTAACCGTGTAGTATCCCATGAAGCTAAGGGAGGCATTAACCTGTATCAATACCTTTTGATAGCCACAATCCCTTGAAACCTTTCCCTATTCTACAAAACCAAACACTTCCTGAGCGCTTACAGTGGCTGCCACTTGCTATATGATGGAGGTGAGGGGTTAACTATTGAGCACCAACTAGATCCTAAGCACTGTGTTAAACATTCTGCAGCACACATTACTACAAATCTCTCAAAAATATTTACTATTATCCCCACTTGATAGACGAGTAAATAGAGACTCAGAGAAGTAAAGGAATTTGTCCCAAGATCCCAAAGATCCCACAACTATTAAGTGTTTACATTGTGATAGGGCCTTGTGCCTATTGGTGATCTTGTCAGTCATGTCCAAACCCTTCCCACTTCACTGGGAACTGACCTTCCCCAGTGATGGGTCTGGCTCCCTTGGGGTACCCACCCAGCCCCTGGGGTCTTTGTTCAGCTCTCAATTTGGAGTGGTGCCACACCCCACACTAGTGTAGGCTCCCCACACTCCATTGGCTGAGGTCTCCATCCTCAGGGCTCCTGTTCCAGTTAGCCTGACTCTTCCCTGCTCCCTCTGATTCTGATTTCCTCTTTTATGGGCACACAGTTTTAAAGAACCTTTAAGGTCATGCTGTACAGCCTCCTACCTTGAGCGGGAACTCATTCCAAGCAGGCCTAAAAAGGGCCTGCCCTTTAGGAAGAAGAAAAGAAGGATTCCAGATCAGCTCAGAAAAGTTGGGTTGACATTCCCACAGAGGAATGTGGTTGATAAACTGATGTGCCCCTTCTTACTTCTCAGAAATGACAAGAGTCAAACCAGCTCTCTGACATAGTGTCAGAAAGGCCACTCCAAGCCCTTTGAATTAATCATTACCCTGTCCCTTTCTCTTGGGAGGTTTTGGTGACAGTGCAGGACAAATGAGTTTGCAGATTTCCTGATCCCCCAGGACTGTGATGACCCTACAACAGGGATGGGACAGTCACCAAAGCACAGAACCTCCATCTGGATTATGCCTTGTCTGCTAACCACATTCATGGCCCAAGTCTCTTTATGTCCCTCCTTAGATAAGATATCAAGTTTTCTTATCAGCAAAGTAGGGGAAAATCCTGTCCCTGCCACTTCCATGTGTTCTGAAGCTCATGATAATGACCAAAGGATGAGTATATGATAGCAGGGTAGAAGGCAGGTCCATACCCAGGTGAACATTATTATCCAAGAGGAATGGGGAAAGGAGCATGAAGACACACCTCCCTAACCTCTTAAGTCCCTGGCTAAACCAAACACCTGACCTTGTGCCTTGGAGGACCTGAACTTCCTGAAGCTCTTTGTTGAGCACTTGGTCTTGCCCCCATTCTACAAATGAGGAAACTGAGGCAGAAACAAAGAAGTAGCCCCATCTAGTTGGCACTCCAAAGTTTGTCCTTTTTCTACAAATGGGATGCTACTCTGCCCAAACCTCTTTTACAAAAGACCTCAGTCATCCTAGTTCTTGTCTGATGTCAAGGACAGCTGGCTTAGCTTGCCCAAACCTCCTAGCTCAGGCCTCCTGTCTGGTCATAAGCCAGATCTTTATAAAACAGAGCAGAGCCCTGGCCAGTGTAGCTCAGTTGGTTGGAGCATTGTCCTGTACACTGAAGAGTGGCAGGTTCAATTCCCAGTCAGGGTACATTCCTAGGTTGCTGGTTTGATCCCCAGTTGGAATTCATATGGGAGGCAACTGATAGATGTTTCTCTCTCTTCTTCCCTTCCTCTCTCTAAAACAATGGAAAACAGATCCTCAGGTAAGGATTTTAAAATCCTGTATAATTAAAGGCTAATATGCAAATTGACCAGTAGCGGAACAATGGGTGGCTATGATGCACACTGACCACCAGGGGGCAGATGCTCAATGCAGGAGCTGCTCCCTGGTGGCCAGTGCACTCCCACAGGGGAGCACTGCTCAGCCAGAAGCCTGGCTCACTGCTGGCCAGCGCAGCAGTGGTGGCTGGAGCCTCTCCCGCCCCCACAGCAGCGCTAAGGATGTCCGACTGACAGCTCTTGGACTGCAAGAAGGCTCAGGCCAGGCTGAGGGATCCCTCCGAATGCATGAATTTTGTGCACCAGACCTCTAGTAAATAAATAAAAACAGAGTAGAGGCCCTGGCAGCTGGGCTTTTAAGTAGGTGTGGGTGGCCCTGTTGGTTGTAGAGTGAGCTGGCCAACTGGGTGCTGATGTGGATATGCTGTCTGTAGGTAGTGATACGGGGACTAGATAAATAGCTCCCAGGGAACAGCTGAGAAGAAGAGGAGGCAGAGGCAGCTGTGGCACTGGATGAGAAGTCACTGCGACCTGATGGCTTCCAGAAAAGACCATGCGAGTACAGGAGATAGTAGAGGCGCTGGATGGCTCAAAAGGCAACCACTGAGCTACCTGCATCAGAACTGGCATGGGGCCTGTTAAAGCTGCCAACTAGGGCATCTCTACCCCCAGCCATTGGATCAGAATCTCTGGAGGTAAGGCAGAAATTGAAAGTTTAAATAAGCTGCATTCTTATCCACACTGGAATATAAGAATCAGTGCTTTATTGGGTTAAGTTGGCCGTAACTGTAGGACGGGGGAGACTACAGTACAGCTCAGATGGAGCCAAACAGGAAAGCACATAAAGAGGAAGGCATGGATGTTGTGAAGGGTGAAAGCCAGATGATGACCAGCCTGGCTCCCTAAGGTGCTAAACAAATCCCTTCAGTCTGGCCTCCCTGCCATCCCCGCACTGAGAGGTCCCTCTGACCACAGCCAAAGATCAACAGTTTCAAAGAGGCAGTCCTGAAGTGAAAGAACAAACAGCCTTTGGCAACAGCAGATCGGGTTTCCAATCTTGGTACAGCCAAGGCCCAGACAGCTGTGTGACCTTGTATGGTCCTGTGGGCCCTCATAACAAGGTCTACAGAATTAAAAAGGTTAATGTGTATGAAGTGGCCAAGTATGTAGTGGTTCTCAGGGACCAGGATTCCTTTTTCTTTCCTACTCCTTACATCCCCCCAACCCCTTCTCTTTGTTCCTTTCTGTGTTATACAACCAGAGTTTAAATCCTTCCTGGGTTTGTGGGCAAGAAGTGAGGCCAAGTTACAGAGCAAATGGGAGGGTGTCCTGGTAAGAGGAACTTTGAGAGCCACACCCACCCTCCTTCCTCTCCATCCACATTCTTTTCCAGGTGTTGCTAGGCTGGGACCTTTGCCTCTCACCCAAAAGCAAAGAGCCCTTTTGTTCCCCAAATTGCCTTGTTGCTGCTGGCTGTTGCCATGGCAACTAGAGCCGCTGACAACCCTTGTGAAAGGACCTCTGAGGAGGAGCCTGCTTGGTATCCATTAATGTTTGGTGCAGACACACCGAGAGCATCTACCATGTGCCTGTGCTGAGCAGTCACTTAGCAGAAATGGAAGCAGGTTAGAGCTGGTCCCTGGTTTTGAGGACCTGAGTTCTCCTGGCCAACTCATGCTTAAGCACCTATTGGTCTAGTTCAGCATTCCTTAAAGTGGGGTCCCCAAACCAGTAGGATCAGCATCACCTGGGAATTTGTTAGAAAGCCCATATTTCAGGGCCCTTCCCAAGTTTACTGAACCAGAAATCCTGGGGGAGTGGGGGGTCCTGAAATCTGTGTTTTAACAAAAGCTCTCTGGGAGGTGCTGATGCAGACTGAAGTTTGAGAACCACAGATGTAACTAAAAACCTCACACATTCCCAAAAGATGGGTACTATGGTTCCCATATTATAGATGAGGAAACTGAGCCTCCGTCCTCCTGCTCTGGTATGGAGACTAGCTGACAGTTTACAAAGAGGTTAGACTCTCAGATCCTCGAATCCTACCTCTGGAGCACCTGGATGATGAGATAATGAGCAGATATTTTCCCTGGGTCCTGCCCAGAGACACTTAGGCCCATGAAGCTATCTTGCACTGTATCTAGCAGGGGCTGAACTGGGGCTGAGATGAGGCTTTCCCAGCTCATCCTGTACCTCTGAGCATAGTGACATATGCAGGGTGAAATGAGAGCCTCACAGTGGAGCAGAGAAGACAACCACCAGCCCCCAACAAGGTGACATTGAGCTGACATATGCCCCCCAGGCAAGGCCATCCCAGCTTCTAAGCCCCTTCCTGCCCAAACCCCAATCCTGTGACCCAGTCTCCTGTGGGTCACTCACCTACAAGCTAGGTTGGTCTCTTTCCAAGCTTCTGCCCCAACAGACTCTGAGGGTCCCTTCTTACACAGCATCTGCCTGAACTCCCCTTTCTCACATTTGGAATCACCTAGTTGGCAACTAATGGCTTACACTCTTTTGCACACATCCCCATGACGGCACTCTCTGCTTTTGGGGCAACCCATCCATTTATGAGATCTCTGACTGGCTTAAATTTCCCTTTGAATGAGCTGACATACATCCCCATATAATTTTTACTGTTTACAATGGGAGTTAGTCTAATGCTGCTTAACAGAGATTACAGGCTTATTTTTTTAAGTGTGCTATGAAGTAAGAATACCTATTCCAATTGTATCCAATGACTCTCCCACCCACCTTTATAGATAAACAAAGCAGGTAAAATATGCCAACCCATTACCTTGAGGACTGTAGGAACAGTACCCTGGGTGGCAGGAAGGACAAGAGAAAATGGAGGACGAAATAGCTGACTTGGAATCCATCCTGCCACTTGCTCACTGAGAGACTTTGACAGGACTGGAGTCAGCTAATGCATTTTGGGGCCTCTTTTTTGTCTGTTTTCTGTGAGGCCTCTTCCAAAAAAAGGAATGTAACATCACAAATATAATTATCCAGAAGTTGTTTCATTCTGTTAGATAAAGTCACAGATGGATTGTTTGTAATGACAAAAGTTAAAATTCTATAGTGTTTTCAGTTATGATTTTCTTATATATTATTGTTTTTAGAAAATGGGGGACCCTAGAGCTTAAGTGACTTAATCTTCATGGAAATCTGCCTCAGACCCTGAACAAGTCATCCCCTTCTCTGGGTCTCAGTTTCTCATCTGTAAAATGAGAGCGAGCAGGCACAATTTCTGAGGTTAATTTAAGGATCAAACAAACTAAATGAAGGGGAAAGTATCTGCTGAGATCTGATTGTATTTTCTGATATTTGAAGATGAATGCTTGGCATTTGGGTATGAGGGAAACAGGTGGAGTGTTCCTAAGACGAGGGGAAGAGGGCCTGATAGCCATCGAGCTTAGCATTCTGCACGTGGGAGACCTCAGCAAAAGCTCAGTGAGACAGTGAAATGGGCGGACTAACTCTCTAGACAATGGACAATGGAATGACCCCTTTTCACCAATCACTATTTTTTGTTTTCAGGACTATTTTTCACAAGACTCCAACACAGCCATCAATTCATTTCTGGGGGAGGAGTTTAGCCCACATTTGGGCTCAGAGAGACTTTTCACCCAGAGGCAGCTTTCTGGGGCCTACAAAAAAACCCTTTACTTCTGGGGGTTCGTGTCGGACAAGGAAGAAAACCTGATCAGGCCTCCCATGCAGAGCCATGGGGATGATAACAGGATTATATTAATCATTTTCACAACATTGCCTCTGCCAAGAGAAAAAAAAGTGATGCTGTAGCTTAGGAAATTCAAACAACTCTGGCCTCATTCCCCAGAACATGTGTTTCAAGAGGGATTCGTGTTTCACCTGAGAAGGAAGGAGCCCTATAAATTTCCTTCTTGCCTGGGCTGCCCCGCTTGCACATGGCTATCCAAACACTGGGGTTGAAGAGGGTGTCAAGGTCAGCCTCCTCCCTTCTTTGTTTTGCTTTTGTTGTTATTATTATTAATTCTCACCCGAGGATGTTTTTTCCATTGCCTTTTTAGGGAGTGGAAGGGAGGGAGAGAAAGCGAGAGAGAAACATCAATGTGAGAAAGACATATCAATTGGTTGCCTTCCTCATGTGCCCCGGTCGGGGCAGGGATCCAACCTGCAACCGAGGCATATGCCCTTGACTGGGACGTGAACCGGAGACCTTTTGGTGTACGGGCCAATGCTCTAACCACTGAGGATGCTGGCCAGGGTCTCCTCCCCTTTTTAAAGTCTTCAGAAGACAATCTAATTCCTGACCTAAGCCAGGTGCATTGAAGTCTCCAGTTCCAGGTGCTGCTAATACCCACCCCAAAGAATCTAAGAGCCTCCCAGGCTGCAAGTGGACCCCCATCCATCTCTGTAGGCCTGTTTGCAGAGTCTTCCCCCAGGCCTTCTAGAGCAGTGGCTTCCAAACTTGATTAAGCAGAGGAATCCCCAAGCATTGTGCCAGGGAGTCCCATTCAGAAAGCCAGGGGCCAGGAATCTGTGAACATTTTCACAAGCTTTTTTACTCTGTAGGTAGTCCAGGAAGCACAGAGCTAGAGATATTAGGGTGGTTCTTCAGGGACTCAGCTCTACGCCCTGCAGCTGGGCCTCCACTGCCCACCCAGGCCCCCTGGAATTGTGCAGCAGGCACTGCCCTTGACAGGCCGGCCCTGTGCTTTTTTAGCTGTGTGGCCTTGGGCACTCCACTCCACTTCTCTCCGCCAAAAATCCTTGTCTGGCCTGTCTCCAGGGAAGAGAAGATGACCATGAAGAAGATCTGTGTCCCATAAGACCCCAGAAAATTACCCAGAGTCTCCAGTTCTTGGCTTGAGGACTTAGGGCAGCAGGATGAGATGAGGATGAGAGCAGGTCAAGTGGGAGATGGAAGAGTGAGGTGCGTGAAGTCAAACTTCAAGCAGAAATGCTCAGCACAGAGAAAGTTTCAAGATCATCACATGCAACCTCCTTCCTCATTTTACAGATGAGAAAATTCAGTCCAGAGAGGTTGAAAAACTTGCCCTGTCAATGTCATGGCCTGGACTAGAGCCCTCCATTCAGCATCCCTATCCAGGACTTTTCTTACACCACCAGGCCCAGGCCCCACACCAGTTCTTCCCCTCCTCCTTCCCCCAGAATAGGATGGGATGAAAGGCACAGCAGAGCCTTGCCAGCTACTGCACCTCCTCACTGAAGTTGGCTTCCACCATCCTGTCCCAGCCCTCCTTAGGTCTCAGTTCCAGTTGACCTGATCAGAATAGGCATAAAGTTTTCTTTCCTCCTTGCCCCAAACCACGCTTCCTTCATAAGGGTAAGGAGGGCTGGGGCATCTGGACTGCCCCTTCCTAGAGCTCAGCCTCTGGCCCCTACCTCTCTATCCTGCCCTGTTCCCATGCTGAGGAGGCACCCACTTAAGAAGATGGGAATGTGGGTGCCCCTGGCAGAGATGATCAGCTGGGGCAGGTCCTGTGAGAGGGCCGTCCTGCCTTCCCAGGACTTGAGCCCCATGGTGGCCTCTTATGGGTCAGAGAGGCATGGTCTGAGGGATTAGGAGTGCAGCCCAAGGTATCCGTATCTGAGAAATATCCCCACCCTGAGTGCTCCTAACCAGGCACTGAAGGCAGCAGGCTGAGGCTAGAGCTGGTTTCAGAACAGTCTCTATCTTGATCAAAACCTTCACCCCTCACAAAACAGCACAGAAGCCCCATCCATCCACACCCTGGCTTTCCATGGGGCTAAGAGTAGGGCCCAGAGGAGTGAGGCCCATTTGGGATACATGATCTCCCCAGCTCCCTGCAGTCCTCTCTTGGGGGGCTTAGATCCCTGCATCAGGAGCCAAATAGATATGGCAGCTCCCCACCTAAATTTGGACCTTGAACAAGTTATGACACCTCTGAGCCTTAGTTTCTTCATCTCTAAGAGAAATAATTATAATACTTCATAGGATTGACACTGGATCTGTCACTGATACTCCATCTCTATTTGAATGAATGAATGAATGTGTGAATGAATCAACAAATGAATGAACAGAAAGGTGACTAGGATGGTGAGGGATCCGGAAACCAGACCAAATATATCATAGCAACCTTATTTCTTAAACAGCTCACCTTGCCTGATCCAGACATACCTAAGGGCTCTCCTTTTCCTACCTCCATTTATGAATGTTTCACCACTTTGCTCTCACTGTCAGGGTGTGATTCCCTCTCAGTCCTGGTTAACTCCCAGTGGACCCTGGGCCCAGATGATCTCCTGAATGGCAACTGGCTTAAGAGTGACACATGACTGGTTTCTGGCCAATAAAACAGGAGGAAAGATCTGCTGAGAGGCTGCAGAGAAGGGGTTCTTGACTCCCCAGAGAGACAGACACTAGAAGAAATAGCCCCTTTCTGCCTCTGGATATTGTTGTGTTGTGATTCCCAGTACTTATACAGCCTCTTGTGACCATAAGGGAAACTGGCCTGAGGA
This sequence comes from Antrozous pallidus, assembly GCA_027563665.1. Lineage (NCBI taxonomy): Eukaryota > Metazoa > Chordata > Mammalia > Chiroptera > Vespertilionidae > Antrozous > Antrozous pallidus. The sequence goes on from CM050512.1 coordinate 87,377,750, forward strand.
CAATGACAGCAATGAGGACTGTAGAGTAGAGGATTCCTAAACCATTGGTCACACCATACCAGCACCCATCCTGCTTTTATCTTCCCTTAGAAGATAAAGAATGTTTGTATTTGTTAGGCTAATTAGAATTGAGGTTTTGTTACTTGAAGCTGAATGTATTCTACATAATCTTCTCTCAGACCTCACTTGTATTACTCCCCATCACCAGTAATACACTCCTATGCCCAACCCTGGACTGTGTTCTTAGGACTCCAAGATTATCCAGGCACTGTACCTGTCCTGGGAAACCTTGTAGTTTTGAAAGGAGGGACTGGCAGGTAATTGGATTGCTACAAGCTTGTGAATGGAGGCTGAGGGTGTCTGGGGAGGGACAGACTAACTGTCCTGGGCAATTTGAGCAGGGTTCTGGGAGTTGGCATTTGTGGTAGGAATCTTATAGGCAGACAAAAAGAATGTGTTTCAGGGTCAATGAAGATGTGCAGTTTGCTTGGAGAACATCTGGTGGGGTTCATTTAGGCTCATTGGAGAGGAGGGGAGTGGTGAGCAACAGGTACATTTTAGATCAGAAGAACCTAAGTGTTCAGGAGAGAAGTGACAAGGATCTCACCTGGGTTGGGCTGGTGGTGAGAACTGGTGAAAGAGGCATTGTAGAAGCCAATACTAAGCCTTAGAGATCAAGGGAGACAGTGAGCATAAAGGAGGAGGGCAAGGATTAGGCTAGATACCTGGTATATAAGGAAGGGCTGGTGGCTGTGTAGATAAGTCTTGGAACAGGAGATTGGTTTAGCTAGATATCTGACTGTAGGACAAAGGCATAATGGCCACCGTAATGAGAGGGCAGCTTTATTATTTAAAAATATTTTTTTTATTGGTTTCAGAGATGAAGGGAGAGGGAGAGAGAGAAATATCAGTGATGAGAGAGAATCATTGACTGGCTGCCTCCTGCACGTCCCCACTGGGGATGGAGGCCACAACCTGGCCATGTGCCCTGACTAGGAATCAAACCATGACCTCCTGTTTCATAGGTCGATACTCAACCACTGACCCATACCCAATGAGCTGAGAAGGTATCTTTAGATTGAAAAATGATGTAATGCAAGCAACTCTAAAGAATATCATATTTATTATAGGGTAATTTACTTACAGAAAGATTGGGTCAGAGCAGACAGACAACCTAGCAGTCCTCAAAGATTATTCCCTACTAACAGACTCCTGCTACAGTATTTTTATAGTATAGTTCAGTTACTAATGATTGACAAGACAAAAAATACAGTACAAACCAGAGGCCATACCTTTCGGAGGTCTTGTGATAGATGATTGTTTATGATTAATCACTAGGCAATTATTAACAAACATATTTATGGCTACTTCTGTTGTTAATCCTCACCTGAGGATATTTTTCCATTTGTTTTTAGAGAGAGTGGAAGGGAGGGAAAGAGACCTAGAGAGCAAGAAACATGGATGTGAGAGAGACACATTGTTCGGTTGCTTCCCAAACAAGCCTTGTCCAGGCCAGGGATTGAGCTTGCACCTGAATTACCTTAACCAGAATCAAACCTGAGATCCTTCAGTCTACAGGCCGATGCTCTATCCACTGAGAGAAATTGGCTAGTGCTGGCTACTTTTCATTTTTCCTGTAAGGCAACAAGGACAGTGGGTTACACCTGCCATCCCAGTGGGGTTACCTACAGCCCCTTCTCTCCCCAGTACCCTGGCTGGGACAATCATTTGCAGAATTATCATTAGCCCAGTGAAAGGATCCATGTAGGCCCCAACTCCCAACTCATAGACAGGCAAATGCGGAGAGCGAACCTCTAGCAGCCCACTGGGCCCAAACTGACAAGCCCCTCCTCCTCCTGCAAGTGCTCTGCTTGTCTCAAGGCCTTTAGTGTGGGCACTCATGAACAAGATGGCTCCGACTGCCCACCCAGGGCCATATGGTTCTCAGCCTGGGATTTGCACACTGCCCACCCACCCATGGACTGCTGCTAAGAAGTCTCAGCCCAGCCCTGGGAACTCATTTCCAGGCAGGAGACCCTGTGCTGGTCTGTCCCACCACGTTTGCCATGTGCATCAGCACCCATCCCACAGAACAGCCTCATCATCCAGAGGAAAAGGAAAAGCAAAATGCTGAGAATCTCGCCTGCAGTTCCCAAGTGTAAGTTGTGCACATGGAACCCAAACACCAGACAGCCGGGTGTGCCAGGAATGTCAGGCTACAAATCATTCTTAGTGCTCACTGTTCTGAGCACTGAGTGTAGAAATAGTCACGTCTACTGTGCCCCAGTGCCACAGGTGCAGCACGGCAGCAGCTGCATCTGTGGTGCCAGCAGGTCCAGCACCTGCAGGACAGGGGCTGACTACTTTTTAATGAACACAGACACTCATCAACTAGAAGGCTCTGAGATGCTTGCTAATGACAATGAGGTTGGTCAAAGGTCACAGCATGAAAGATACCTATGACACAGAGATGATCTTCATTCTGTGGTATAATTCCCTCCCACAGAGTACCAGCACTGGCCTATGGGACCACTACAGAACACACAGAAAGGATGATAAGTGACTCCCAAAGCCAGGTCATAAAAGTCATGGAAACATCTACCTTAGTCTCTTGGATCTGGGGGAGCCAGCTGGCATGAGGGAATATGTGGTGAGCTCTTACAGCCATGGCATACTCTCCCCCACGTTGGGCACCATATGTGCCGAGCCAGCTCAGCCAGGTGGTGAAGGATTAAGAAAAGACAGACAAGAGAATAAAGCTGGGTCTGGGTGGGACACTGTCCTCTCTGATGGAGAGCTAGCAACAGCACCACAGCTTGAAAGCTGTGTCTTTATAGCCAGATTCCATGAGGCAAAGTAAGGTCATGGTGAAGATGTTTACAACATTCTCCTGGGTTTTGAATCTACTCAATTATATGCACCTGAACCCTATCAAGCCCACATCACTCAGCCACGTGGGACCACAGGTTCAGACCATAGGTCAAGCTTACAACTATAGCTTTTGACTATAATTGTGCTAGGAGGGCTTTGCCTTCCAAGCTAGAACTTGCACATGGCTTTGCCATGAGAGGACCATACCCTCTCATTAGTCCGAGATTTGAACCTGTGTAAACACTGTGGCCGCTTTCCACAGGAATACTCAAGCAGCTTCATGGAGAAGCCCATGTGGTACAGGAATAGAACCTTCTGCCAATAGTCAGAAAGGCGTTGGGCTATGCCCTCCTCCCATCCCCCCCCCCCCAATCTTTGAGTGAGCAATCATGCAAACAGATCCTCTGGCCTCAGTCAAGCCTTTAGTTGACTACAGCCCCAGCTGACATCTTGGTTGTAACCTCAAGAGAGGTCTTGACTAACTCAGCTAAGTTGCTCCCAAATTTTTAACCCACAAAAACTTTGAGACAATAAATATTTGTTATGCTAGGCTGCCCGATATGGGGGTAATTTATTATGCAGCAATAGATAATTAAAACAAAGACCTATACCGCCAAGATCTTATTGTCCTACCTGTCCTTCCTAGGATGAGAGAAGATTATTATTATCACTTTGGCGCCAGAAATAGCCTCTCCCCTCCTGGATGAGGCCCCACCACCCATGCCCACTGTAGAGCCCATGAACACAGGTGAAGGAACCTTGTAGAAAACTACCCTAAGTAGATCTAACAAATAAAAATACAGGATGTCCAGTTAAATGTGACTTTTAGAAAAACAGCAAATTATTTATTTATATGTATACCAAGTATTACACAGGACATACTTATACTGAAAAAGTATTCATTATTTATCTGAAATTCAGTTTAACTGGGCATCCTTACCTGGTAACCTTTTTACTAAGACTGGAGTCACTGCTGTTTCCACATCCACCTGGGCCTTGCCTTGGTCCCCATAAATCTTCTCTTCAGTAAAAATATACCCCGAGAATTTTTTTTAAAAATAAAAGATAATAAAATAACATTATGAAAAAATAATAATATACCCTCAAAGGGCTCTAACTCCCTGCCAAACACCCTGCTGAATCCTAAGGCCCTGAAGACTAGGGCACGATCCCTGCTCTCACGGAGCTGTCAAGTAGGGGAAGGAGATGTGCAACAAAATAAATTACAAAATCTGTACAGTGCTGGGCATCAGGGAGGCACTCAGCCGAAGCTATCAGTAACAGAAAACCCCACCAAGAGGCTTAAATAAAGTTTTGTTTCTTACACAAAACAAGGTCCAAAGTAAGTCTTCTGCTGGCTTTGGCTCAGTATGTCAATAGTGTCAAAGCCAAGACATCTGTAATTTTCCTGGCTTTTCCCTCGTGATGGCAAGGTGACCACCACAGCTCCAGCCATCATTTCTGTGTTCAAGACTGAATAAAGAGTGGAAGGCAAAGGTTTTCCAACCCTGCCTTCTGCAGTCGATTTTTTTGTGTTTTATTCGTCAGAACCGAGTCACGTGGCCACCTTTAATTGCAAGAGAGGCTGGAAAAATGGAACATAGGATTATCATGATTGGATTAGACCAGGCCTGAGTAAGGGAGAAGAGGGGAAGGGTAATGGGCAGCTCCACTTATGTCTGCCAGTTGCTCCAACAGAAATTCATACAAAGTGCTTTGTAAACTCATGCTCTACCTGAGGGATGGTGGTCAGGTGAGGCTTCGTGGAGGAGGTAGCTTTTGAGCTGAGGCTTGTGGAATCACCTGGCATTTGCCAAGAGGAAAAGAGACAAGTAAATTCCAGGCAGGGGGGACAGTGCTGACAACTGCATATCGACCAGGGGATGGATGGGTGGAGATATCAGTGAGGCCAGTTCACGAAGGGCCTTGATGGCCATGCTAAGCAGTTTGTGCTTAACCTGGTGGAGAGCATTTTTCTCTCACCTCACTCAGCTTACAGCAGCATTGGACACATATGACCACCCTCCTTTCTTGCTTTCTGCCATGTACAAATGTTCCCTTCCTGTGCTCCTGCTCAGGGTCCCTTGCAAACTCCTGCTTCTCTACTGCCACCAGAGTTTTATGTTTAACCCCCCACTGAACCATGCTCCTTTCTCCCATGGCACTTGCCACGGTGATAATTAGATATATTTATCTGTGTGGCTCTTTGACTACATACTGTCTCTCCCTCTGCTAGCTTGTATGCTGATTCTGTGCACAAGTCCCTGACACACAGCAGACCCTTATAAAAATTTGCTTAATGAACTGATAGATAAAGGGCAACATGTGTGTGTGGAGTGTGGGAATTGAAGGGGTGTGAGCTGGGAAGATGTGTGGCTTGTCTCCTTTTGTTCCAGTCATTCAGTTGGTTATGATAGGAGAGAAACAGAAATTGGGGATGAGATGCAGGCAGGTTTGATAGGGGAGACCAGATAGGATTCTGCTCCCAGGTCTTTGGTTCTACCTCTGAGGACCACCAACTAGAACAGAGTGAGACCCCATGAGGGAAAGCAAGATTTAATTCCAACTGATGTGTCTCTCTGGGTATCCCCACTTCCTCCTTGCAATGAGAGGATGGTAACACTAATCCTCCCAACAACAACAACAACAACAATAACAACACACACACACACACACACACACACACACACACACACACGCACAGGCCAGTTGGGGGAAAGGCAGCAGAGAGTGACACATTGTTTTTGAGTGGACCCACTTCCTGTGTTCATGGCTCCCTCACTGTGCCCGCTGAACTGCGCCCGCTGACTCAGGATGGGCTCTACATCCCAGCTGTTGGCAGGAACATCCTTAGAGACTCAGCAATTACCAGCAAAGCCCTGAATAAGGGGCCAGAGAAGGACAGCATCTTGCAGCTGTGCTTGCCCTGGAACAGTGATCCAGACCCTGAAGAGCTAAGGTCTGTTGATGCCACTGCCTCCATCTCCTACCCACCCTTTTTGAGCCCTCAGGGGACACAGCCTGCCAAGGATGAGACTCAGATCCAGGGTGGTAAGGGAGGAGAGGAGACAGGCAGGCTCTGCAGTGGTTTCAGTGGTCGCCAACTGGTGGTCCGCAGACCACTGGAGGTCCATGAGGTCCGAAAAATTGGCAACCCCTGGTTTAGATGATAGAAAAGAGACAGAAGCCTAGCTAGCATTTGGGAGAAATGTCTATTATATGAATGAGGCCCGGGTAGACTCATTCATATAATTTTGAGAGTAAATAGTCTTCTGGACTCCACAGCTCGTCAAGTTAGCCCTCTCTGGTACCCTTCCTCTGCTCACTCAGTGGCAACCCCCCTCCTCCCAAGGCAGGCTGTTCATCTTCAGACAGGCCCCACTCTGCCACTGCCCATGAGGTTCCCAGAGAAGCCTGCTGAGGTGGGCAGCACGATCTCCATCTTGCAACTGAGTGAACCGGACTGGGAGGCCAAGGCCACATAGTAAAGCAGGCTCCTGACACTCATGCCAGGATTCCCTCTCTCTCCAGTGCTCAGCCTTTCCTATCAGCCCTACCAACACCCTGGCTCAGTGTTCCAGTTCTCCCTGTGCTGTGCTGAAATCTCTCCCTTTTGCCTTCCACAGCCACCTGAGGGGCATGTGGACCTTTCCTCAAAAACTTTTTCCTTGTCTGTTTGTCTGTGTTGCCATCTGGGCACAGCTCCTGTCCACTCTAGGGAAAAGCGTTGCTGTGCTCTCGCTGCAGGGGAGGGTGGGGACGAGAGGAGCCAGGGACTCCCAACAGAGGCTCAGAAGACTGGGCATTGTCCTCCCCAGGCCTGCCTGTGGGCCTGTCACCAGACTGGGACCCGGCAGGAGTGGGTCTGCCTCAAGCCGGCCTGTAGTGTGTGGGCTCTTGACTTTGTGCAGGAAAGATTTTAAAATAGGAGTCCGGGTGATTTTGAGAGTACGTTTATTAACTCTGGGGACAGTGACAGAAGGAAGGGCTTAGGGTAGAAGAAGCAACAGAAGAGAGACTAGATGGAGCTCTACTTGGGCTCCTAGAGATGTTACAGGTACGAAGTGGGCCGTGGCGGGGCTGCTGTCGGCTCACTGGAAAGTCAGAGAAAAGGGGCCTTGGAGACAGGTTTAGGGGGTTAGTCCAGGATGAGCTGCTGCTGCCTGCTGCTCTCATGGTTACAAATTTCATGGGGACTCTTAGAGTTTAGAAGAGAAAAACAGGGATGCAGGCCTGAGAGGGAAGAAAAGTGTGGGCTTGCTCCAGAGGGAGGGGTAGAGAGAAAGAGAAACATCAAAACATCCCTTGTTTTTGATGATTTTTCTCTCTCTTCCTCAGGGGCTGGAATCTTAGGGGAGGGTTTCAGCAGAATATTCACCAGTTTCCCAGGTGTGTTTTTTAATATGCTGATGAATCAAAATGAGGGCAAAGGGGAGTTTGGGATCATTCTCTGTCAGCTTCTCTGCTTTACTTTTATCTTGGGTCTGCTTTCTGGCTGTCATTGTTTTTTGTGTTGCTAGTTCCCCTGACTTTACCTATCCTTGGATTTGGCTGGTACAAATGGCACTAATTGGGGCTCTATTATTTATTTCTTTGACAAAGTGATTTAAGCTATTTAATCTCTCTTTAGGGAGAAGAGGTATAAATAATTTGCTCTCAGCTGTCCTTGGTTAGGGAAGATAAGGTCTTGCGATTCACTAGCTAAGCAATTTTCAATCTTTTTCACCTCATGGCATACATCAACTAATTACTCAAATTCTGTGGCACACCAAAAAATATACTTTTTGCCAATCTAACAACAACAAAAAAAAAAACACCACAGGTATAATGTTGATTCATTCACGCCAGATGGCTATTGTTGTGTTCACTGTTGTCATTTTTTTGTTGTTGTTTAACAATCTAAAGGAAAAGAAGTCAATGCCCTTGACTAAATTGCATATTTTAAAAATTCTTGCAGCACACCTGTTGAAAATCACTTCATTAGCTATCTGCGAATTAAATTGTTCAGCCTTATTTAATTCTTATTCTTGGAGGGAGGGTTAGAGAGAAAGAGGAATGGAGAAAGAGAAGCATCAATTTGTTGTTCCAATTATTTATATATTTATTGGTGGCTTCTTGTAGGGTGAGACCCAGTATGACTTGGGACATGCTTATACTGACCAGGGGTCAAATGTACAACTTTGGCATATCGAGACAATGCTCTAAGAGCTGTTTGGCCAGGGCCCGTTTAAATACTTTGTCTTAGGTTTCCCATTCCATTTGCCAAGAAATTGCCTTTCTTCTCGATATCCTGCCTCATGCCCACAAATTGTGTTCCCAGCTGATCATGACACTTCATCACACTGTTGGAGTAAAACGGACCCTGGCTGTCCCCCAGCAGACTGGCACAGTGGTCAGGGGCCAGAGCTGTGTTGTTCTGCCACCTGGCTTCAATCCTCGCTTAATCGTATCCACCTTTGATAATAGATTTTGCTTCTCTGTTTTGCTGTATAAATATGCCGATGATAGTACTTCCTACTTCACAGGATTGTTGCAATGATTAAATGAGTCATTTACCCAACAAATAGTTATTGAGTGCCTGCTATGTGCCAGGACAGGGAGAACCAGAACTGTTCTAGGCACTGGGATTAAGGCTCTGATCTCATGGGACTCCAGTTCAGTCCAAGTGTACTGATGACATGCTGCGTGCCAGAAGCCAGACATCTGGTGACATCTGGCCATTGTCTACAGCCTTTGGATGCCACCAGCCAACAAAGGGGTGCATTTGGAGGAAAAACAGCAAGACAGGTGGGCCAAAGTGAAGTCTGTCTTTCCTACATGCCTCAACGACTCTTCCGTCAACGCTCATCTGCTAGGAAAGACCGCTGCAGGCTGCTAGGGAGAACAAAGCCAGATCTCACCCCTCCTTTTCTCACTCTTTCCTAGCTCTGGACTTTGCCTTTTAGGACTGGCAAGGAGGACAGGCCAGGCTCCCTAAGGCTGGAGAGCTTCAACTGTTATCTAATGCCACTGGGCTCCTCCCAGAGCCAGCAGCAACCTGAGCTCCAGTCCCCTTCTCCTTTTGTCCCCCACCTCCTTCCTGCAACCTGACTCCAGCCAGACCTTGGTTCTCAGGAAAGCAGAACCTTTCCCAGGTACAGAAGCCACCTTGGAAAGGGAGGAGCCCAGGGCCTGAAGGGAGGCCTAGGCTTCTTCTGTCACCACTAGCATTGACTTTAAAGACAAATTCAGCCTAAACATTCCAGGGGGCTTGTGGGACACCGAGAGGGACTGAGCCACATCGGCTGGAGAGGTGTGGGTAGAGGCCAACACAGGCCAGGGCGGGGCCAGAGCAGCCTGCACCCCAGCAAAAAGTCTCTGGGGGAGTGGGATGCTGCTGGTATGTGGGATTTGCCTTCACTCCCTGTGCAGCCTCAGGAAAGGCTTCTTTCCCTTCAGCACCAGAGGGGTTCAAAGGGCCTTTCCTGCATCAGTGACTCTGGGCCAAACTAGCTTGTGAAGGGCTTTGCCACAGGAAAAACTTCCAATATGCAGTCCCTGTACCATGTCACCTGCTTCATCAAGCTTATCACCTGCTCCCATGTTAAATCCACACCCAGGATGCATCTACTCAGAACCTCCCCAGACTGCCACTCTTGTATACACACTCAACACTCCTCTGTCCAATCCAGGGCCACTGCAGGGAGGAAGACTGATGGGGGTGCTGTTATTGGAACCTCCTGCCCTTTCCCAGGAGAGGTTCTGCTCCCTCCTCTCCTTCCTCTTTGTATCTCAGGTAAGGAGAAGGGAAACCAGATTAGCAGGATTTGACACCTGCAGTTCAGGCCAGCTGTCTTCTCTTATAGCATGGGGAGGGACATGGGCTCAGTGCCATCCCGGCAACCATGGTCAAGGTGGGAGAGAGCTTTCCTTCCCCTGATAGAGCCCTCGGGAAGTCAGGGCTGAGACAGCCTCCTTCTCTCTGTCTGGCCACTGCCTCAGACAGCAGAAAGGGGAAGTGTGTGGAGCAGGTGAGATCTGGGAGAGTAGAATAACTGGGCTCCATCCTTCCATCTGAGGAAGTGGTCTATGCCCTATCTTACCTCTAATGTCAGGTAACTTTTCTATGCACCTGGAGCCCTGAGAGTAACAGAAGAGGGACTACACCCTGGAGGGTAGAACAACAAAGAACAACAGAGAGCTCAAGAGTTTTAGATTTGTTTTCTGCCAACCACAGGAATGCCCCTGGCCGGAAGCCCGTGGCCATAAGCCAGTCCATAACGACAGCCCTGGAGTCCTGTGGAGAGCCAGTTCACCCGGTGACAGATATTTCAGGCCCCTGGAAGGGCCAGCTCTGCTTGACCCTAACCATCCAACATCCTTGGAACCCCTGAGTCCTGGGTTCACAGGAGCAGCTCCAGGGGAAAGCTCAGTTTAAGCCTGGTTCTGTCACCAGGCAAATTTGTGTGTCTCCCTTCAGACCCCTGTACCAAACAACCAGGGAACCTCATAGTCTCTACTGCCCACAGGATCAAGACCAAGTTCCTTAGGCTTGGGACCTCCACCATCGCACCTGTGCCTCTCCACGTTCATGTCTTTGCACTGGCCCTGTGGACGCTTCCACACCTAAGTTCCTGTCTAGTCAGACTGAACACATTTGTCCTGAAATATGCTGTTGTTTCCTCCTGAAACACCCTTCTCTACATTCCACTCCGAGAGGGCAGCTCAGGGCTCCAGGCCAGGTTCAGGGATCAGTTCCTCTGGGACACCATCCCTGGGCCCTGCAGGGCTGACTGCTCCCTCTTTTGTGCTCTGCTGGGGGAGCAGATGTCTCTTCCGGATCTGGTAATATTGGTTGTTTTTATGTCCCCAGGCCCTGGAATGAGGCCCAGGATGCAGCAGGTGCTCAGTAACTATTTGATAAGAAGTGAATTAATGAATAAATTAGTAAGTAAAAGGGTGAGGGTGGACATTGCCAGGGGTTAGGCTCCCAGGATCTATGTTTGGCCCTTGACTCTGAGTTCCCTGAGGGCCAGGTGGATAGGTCACAGGGTTTAGAGCACTAAACTGAGCATGAGTAGGCTCTCCCTCCCACACCCAAGTTGCCCACATGCAGTTTCCCAGGGTGATAAGTACTGATTGAGCAACTACTGCGTGCAACACTACGTGCCATTTATCTCCCCACCCTCCAACTATTCTGTCTTGTTTCTTGACCTGCCCAGCCCATTCCCACTGGGCCCTCTACTCTTGTTCCACTGTCTTCCTGAAATGCTCTTTGTTCTGATCTTCTCGTGGCTGCTCCTTGAATTCTTTCAGGTCTCAGCAAAAAACAAAAAAACAAAAAAAACTCATCTCCTCAGGGAGGCCTTTCCTGATCTCATGTTGCTGCTCTCTGTTCTCATTAGCCTGTTTAATGCTCTGTACCGTGCTCATATTTTTCTTGTTTATTTATGTCTTTTTGCCAGTTGTCTTTCCCTCCCCCACTCCTCCTACAACATACGCACACATTGTTAAGAAGGCAGCGTTTGGCCACCTGGTTCACTGCTGCATCCCAGCACTGGAACAGCACCTGGCACACAGTAACTGCTCAGCAGATGTTTAGTGGATGTTCAGTGAATAAGTATAAGTGAATGCCAGACTTCTGAAACAAAGATCCAGGCCAGACAGTCTTGTCTTCAAGGAGTTCACGGTGCAGTAGGCAGACAGGTACCTGGAAAAGGCTAAAGGAAATTGATACAATTTGCCACCGTTGATAAAATCTTTCACCACCCACAGAAGCTGCATTGATTGCACATCACAGGTTGCCTCTGTTCTTTAATGTTCACAACCTCCCTACAGGTAGGAATTACTATTTCCTCTTGCTGGTGAGGGAGCAGAAGCTTCAGAAGTATGCCTGCCTCCAGGTCAAACATGAGAAAGAACCATGGTTTTAAGCCCTCCCCTCTTTCACTTACACTGAGTAGCTGGATTAATATGACCACCCCACTAGTACTGCGTTGGGCCACCTTTTGCCTTCAATGCGGTGATTCTTCTTGGCATTGATTCCATGAGATGTTGAAAGGTGATGAGAGGAAATCTGACACATGCCTGACGAATAGCACTGTCCAGTTCTGTGAGATTTGATGGTTGTGGAACCAGCTGCCCTGATGGCTCTTTTAACTTCGTCCCACAAATACTCAATTGGATTGAGATCTGGTGATTGTGGAGGCCACCTAAGCAAGGTAAAGTCTCCCTCATGTTCTTGAAACCACTCCTGCACAATACGAGCACCGTGGCATGGCGCATTGTCTTGTTGGGAGAAGCGTCTCCATTGAGATATGCCATCAACATGATAGGATGACTTGATCAGCAACGATACTTAGGTATGTTGTGCTGTTCAGACATTGTTCCACACGAATTAAAGGGCCCAAACCATGCCAGGAAAACATGCCCCAAACCATAACACTGTCCCTACCAGCTTGAAGGGTTGTACTCATGCATGTGGGGTGCATGCTTTCACGCTGTTTCCGTGAAATCATCACTCTGCCATCTGCATGATGCAACTGGAAACGTGATTCATCAGACCACATGACTTTTTTCCAATGCTCGGCTGTCCCATCCTTGTGTTCCTGTGTGAATTGGAGACATTTTTTCTTGGTAACTGCAGACAGCAAAGGTATTCAAACATGCTTTTGGCTTCCATATCCCGTATGATGCAGTGTACGGTTAATTTGTCTACAAATATCAGGTGGTCATAATAATCTGGCCACTCAATGTGTGTGTGTGTGTGTGTGTGTGTGTGTGTGTGTGTATTTTTTTTAAGGGGGTGAGTGGGAAAGGACTGGTGTCGGCAAGAAGAGCTAAAGGTGGGGATGGATTGTAGGAAGGGTAGAGGTCTATCCCATCCAACCTGGGGTGGGGGATTCCTTTCTGTTCTCCTCTGCCCACGGAGATCCCAGGCTGCAGATGGGGTTGGTTCTGTGTGTCCTGCCTACAGGGCCTGATGGGAGAGAGATCTTATCTGCTCTTACCCAAGCTCCTGGTCTCTCTCCGAGTTCCCAGCCATCCTGGAAAGGTTGGGAGTGCTCCCACACGCCACCACCACCCTCCATCTGCCACAGAAGAGTCTGTTAGCAGAGGACTCAGGATAACTCCTGAACACTGGGCCTGAGTCTACGCCTGACCTCCTGGAGTCAGCACCCCCAAGTGGGCTCAGCTGGATCACATGAGAGCCCCTACCGGCTTGTGATCTTAGCTGTTCACCAGCTCACTCCTCCATCCAATGACCAGAGCAGTGGAGGGAGCAAAAACAAGTCAGGAGACCTGAGTTCTGTGCTGGCTTTATTACAGATTCACTGTGCGTCCTTAACCAATAACTTCCTCTCTCTGGGCCTCACTATCCTGAATGCAGTGTGAGGGCTGGACCCAGGATCTTATACAGAGTTCCCTCGTGTTTGATGAACCTAATTCATAGGAATGGCCCTCTGATGATGCAATTCCAGGAGGGTGTGATGGGCAAATGGAATGGGAGGTTTAGAGGACTTTCCAGTTGCCCTGTTCATTATGGGCCACGAATGGTCACATCTGCGTGAGTGAGCCTTTCCAGAGGCGTCCTGCCAGCTGGTTATCTCACACAGTGCCAGCAGCATGGTGTTTGGGGAAAGACAGGGAGATGGTGGGGGCAAGATTGGGAACTTGTGAGACTCATGTTGGACAAGGTGGAGGGAGAGGGAGTGCTTGCTTTGTTTTGTGAAGTAACATGTATATATGCATGCAGGTACAGTGTGTACTTATACACAGATCAACTTATGCTTGATTTTGTGCATGGATAGGTATGAATACATGTAGGTGTATGCTTTAACCATATACATGTACATTTTTGTGGGTGCATATCTACCTGTTTGAACTTAATGTATGGATGAGGCCCCAGATTTGTAAGCTCAAAATGTTGTGTTTATGCCTGTGTAGGGTGTGTGTGTGTGGGCCTGGAGGCTGCATGGTTCCAACTGCCTTGGATTCTGGGAAGGCCCAAGCTGTCCAGAGCCACCTAAATGGGCAGCCTACCTGGCCCTTAGTGCCTGAGAGCTGTAGTTAGGCCACCAGGAGGAGGAGTCCCATTAAACTGGCAGCTTTCGGATAGGAGTTGGCCATGGCTCAAGGGCACAGTTGGGCAGGCAATTCTTTGGAGACCTTCCTGGGGGAGGGGATCTAGGTTCAAAACAGAACCATGGAGCAAGGTTTCAGGCAACTTATGATCTGGAGATGGCCCCAAGCTTCAGGTCCTGATTAGGGTGCTGCTCTTACAGCTAGCAACTATCTAGGCATGGACGTCAGAGCTCAGGAAGCATCCTGGGATAGAGGTTGGGGTGGTCCCCCTGTGGGTCAGGAGCCCAAGGGTCCAGCATCCACTCCTCTCTCTTTCCTCCCCCATTCTATGCTTGGGAAACTTCATCCTACTGGATCGTTCTACTTCCAACTCTACTCTGGACTCTCCCCCCTCCCACTCACTGTGAGCAAGCATGCACCTTCAGGCAGGACAGGAGCACTGGACTTCCAGCGGGAACGCTATGTGTATGTACATTGGTACACTCTCAGCTTGGCCACACTCACCTTGTGGCCCCTGAAAGTCATTTTGTGCTCTATCTAGGCTTTGTTTCTGCCTGTCCAAGCCCACTGGCCAGGGCCTCAGGCCAGGTTTTCCTCACTTCCATCTTGGGCTACTGCAACCATCAATTTCCTATCCACCTCTCAAGCTCTGTGCTCCAATTCTCTGCCCCACCTACTGGACCCCACCTTCCTGTCTTTGCTCACACTGTCACCTTCTGTCCTCCTGGTCTCTCCCTTGCCTGATTAACTGTCCTCTTTCCAGAAGTCTCTTCTCTGACTCTCCCAGGTGGGGTCCTCTCAGACTAACTCCACACAGCATGTCTCCCTTGATGAGGAGTGCTTGTAAGGCAAGGCTGGTTCTTTTCCATCGTTATGTTCCCAAAGCTCAAAGACAGGTCTGGAACTCAGTAGTTGCTCCCAAAGTATGTGTTAAAAGAAAGAATAAAAGATGGGGGCAGGGGGTGAGAGAGAGAGAGGGAGAGAGAGAGAGAGGGAGAGAGAGAGAGAGAGAGAGAGAGAGAGAGAGAGAGAGAGAGAGAGAGAAGGAGAGAGAGAAACATGTGTTGAACCCTTGCAGAATGCTCATTACATGCCCTTTTACTGCCCTAGGAGTGGGCTATTTTCCTCCCTTACCCCCAGGGCTAGGAAGCATAGCAGGCCCCAGAGGAGGTTCACAGAGGGCTGTCATAGTGCAATTCTGCTTCTCTGCTGCCTCCTGCTGCTGAAAAAAAGAAACTGCTGGAAGTTTCTCTGGCTGCAATGTCCTGCCCAGTCTTGGGGATAGGAGACATTTTTTGGAGTGCAGGGAATAATGGCTTTCCCTTATGCTAATGTGCTGTATTCTTCATTGTCCTAACAACAGCCAGAGGATATGGTTGGTGCTGTCCTTCCCTCCCTCCACAGCCCTCTCCATGGAAGGGCGTGAGCTGCAAATCTGATTCCCAGCTTTCCAGGTTGGTCAAGGGACCTTCTGAGCACCTGTAGTGTGGCTGAATTACAATTCTTTATTTACCCATTCCCTGTCCCTCCCCTCAGACCTGGCCTGAGCTACCCAAAGGCAGGGATCACCTGTTCATTTGTTCAACAAATATTTATTGAGCATCAGCCTCATGTTGGGGGTTCTCTGATCTCACTGACCAGCGTGGATTGGACTTTCATCTCAGTCTGTAGCCCTGACTTGAGGACTGGCAGACACTCTGTTTTTCAGACATGGGACACATTAGTGGATGACTCAATAGGAAATGGGGACTTTGGATCCTCTCTAAGTCCTCTAAAATGTATGTTGACGGGGAGAAATGGCTTTCTCTGACGTCGGTCCAGGCTTCCTGCTATTAGCTGTGGCCAGACCAATGAAAGCCCAGAGGAACAGACTAAGAACCAGTCTCAAAGCAGCAGTATGGCAGGGGCTGAAGTCAGGGGCAGCTGCTGGCTGCACTGCCAGCACCATCCTGTAAAACTAGGGCAAAAGAGATGGTTGGACTCAATGACCTCTGAGGACCCTCACAAGTCTATTGGGGACCTGTGAGGGGGCCCCCAACCAGACCAGGAAATGCAGAGCTGGAACTAACCACTGATGATCCCAAGGCCCACGCCTTCCGCAGCTCCATAGCACAGTCCACACAGGAAGGCAGACACAAAGGATGCCACCCTGCCACATTGGGAGCAGGTGCCCTCTCATCTGCTTCTGGGTACAGGCCTGAGACTGGGGTGGAAAGAAAATGTTTAAGGAACACACAGCAACCTGTGTTCACTGAATGACACCATGGAAAAGGTGCCAGATGTGGTTGGAGACAGAGGCACTAGGCCAGGCCCTGCCAGACCTGCTCTGTGACTGCAAATCCCAGCTGTAGTCTGGGCATCCAACTTCTTGGCTAGCAACCCTACTTCACAATCCCCCTGGGAGTCATCCTCTGTGCTTCATTCCCCACCCCCTTGTCTAGAGTAGGTGCCTGTCACTGTCTGCTCTCATCTGGGCTGGGTGGATTTGTAGGTGTCTTATTGCCTCTAATACCCAGAATATATCAAGGAGCCAGCCCAGAGTAGGCCATCTGGCTCCTGGAATTAACAAATGTCATGTAGGATATCCCTGAAAACACCTGCAACTTGGATGCGTTCTCAATGTGAGCCCGCTGTGAGGAGCTCTGGCTGATGGCTTATAGAAGCCATTCGCCCTCTCAGGCTCACAACCTGTCCTGTTCTGCATCTAAGGAGCCCCCTCCACCCAAAACTACATTTCCTGGACTCACTTGCCAAAAGTTCTGGTTAATCCGGCCCATGGGAGACCCTGATGCTAGAGGACAGGTGGAGAAGTGAGGACTCTTGCTTCAGATGCCATCACTGCCAGTGCCCATATCACCCACTCCTTAGTATAAGGTCTTGCCAGGGAGTCCTTCTTGTGGTGATCCCACTTCTGGCTCTGGTGACACCCTCTCCTCCTTGGTAGTGGCTCCCTGCTGTTGCCAATCCCAAGGTTGCCAAACCTTCCTGTCTGCCCTTTTATTCTCCCAGCATCTTTGCAGCTCATTTCCCATATTAGATCCCCACTGGGTGGAGGAGGTCATTTGCCTGACTTGACCCCTGCTAGATTTCTCCACTTTACCATCACACCCTACATCAACCCTACCCAAATCCTTCTCTCCATATTCCCCAGCCAGACCACAGAGACCACAAACCAGGTTAGAGATTGTTTCTTTATACAAAGGTGTCAACACTATCGATCCACCAGCATGCTGCTGCGGCTCACACTGGTCCCTCTCACCACTTCTGGGGCAGAAGTCTTAAGGGGTGGGCAGTGAGCAGTCACTGCAGGGGGAAAACACTACACATGCCTGGGGACTGCCGAACACACCGGCTGGGAGGTCCCAAAGGGCAGACACAGACATTATACAGTCAAGAGTACTCTACACAGTGACAGGAAGGAAATGCAGAGCTGGAACTAACCACTGGTGGCTACTGACAACCAAGAAGCCCAGCTGTGCTACTGCAGAGCTAGGCGTCGTCATGTAATCAGTCTTGCTTCTGCAGCTACAAAATGGGGACAATAAACTATAGTTCACAAAGTTGTCATGAAAATGAGATAAGGGCTTAGCAGGTTTGGCTCAGGGGACAGTGCACCGGCCTGGGGACTGAAGGGTCCCAGGTTCAATTCCAGTCAAGGGCACATGCTTGGGTTATGGGCTCCATCCCCAGTAGGAGGCAGCCAATCAATGATTCTCTCTTATCATTGATGTTCCTATCTTTCTCTCCATTTCCCTTCCTCTCTGAAATCAATAAAAATATGTAAAAAATAATTTTAAAAAATGAAAGAAGAACATATATCAAAGTACTCAACACAGAGCCTGGCACAGGGGTGTTTAATAAATAATTTTTTGTCAAGAAAACCTTAGCTCAGAGAGGATCTTCTTCAGGTCAGATGTAAGAAAATTTCCCTAGAAATTTCCCATCAAGCAACCAGGATCCTTGAGCATTTCTTGGAGTCTGTAGTCTCTGGAGTGGGCAGGGCCCTAGAGAGTGGCTGGACCCCTAAGGAGCTTGCTATGGAACCTGGGTAGACACAGGAGTTAGGGGCTGTGCCAAAATGGTTCTGCACGTAACACAGGCCGGAGGCAGGCTGGTAGGGAGGCAGGCTGGGTATGTGCCCAGGAGCACAGGCTGGCCGGGAAGCTAGTTTCTGGCCACCGGCGTGCTGCATCTGGCCACCAAGGAGGCTCGGGGACAGGTGAGAGTAGCTGCTTTGCGTGGGGTAGGAGCCGGGCACAGGGTTCAACCTGGAATGGAACAAGAGAAAAAATGTCATTCAGCTAGAAATGCCAAGGCACACAGCACTTTCAGCTGTCACTCCACATGAGAAAAGCTTGGAGTCACTGTGCTACTTCATATTACAATGTGCTTTGGACACTGCTGTAACGGACTCTAAGTACTAACCAGGGAGAAAGGTTAAACTCAACCAAACAGAAAACAGATGCCCAGAGAGAGAAGGTCCCATTCATGGTTCTGCAGCAAGCCAGCAAAAGGAAGGGATTTTGGGCTCATGAGTGAGACCACCTGAGTGTAACCTACTTGCAGCAGCTTGCAAACTGAGTGGAGATGGGGACCAGATCACAGTAATCAGCGGCTGGCTCAGCAATTCTACCCAAAGAGAAAGGATCCATTCCTGTGGGAAGGATCTAATGGGGTAACAAAGGGCTTGGGCCCAGGCCTGGTCTGCTGTGAGCTTTTCTACCTGCAATTTCAGGAATAAACACTCACTCACAGCTCAAAGTCCTGGCTGGCTGAAACCAAAGTGATAGGTGTGGGGAGCTATCTGTACTGAGGCTCAAGAACCCCAAAAAAGACACATGTGGCTGAGCCTGTGAATGGAGGCACAGCCTAAGTTTTATCCTCTGAATTTTTGTGCAAAGTTCCAAATATGGAGAATGAATGCAAATTCCATTCATGCCTGTTAGGTAATTGGACTAAAACTGTGTACATTGTAATTAAAACCTGACCTTACAAATCAAATGTACAGGTAAGTACTGACACCAGATACTTAATAGCACTTCCAGGACATTTTAAAATGTAGAGGTTTTGGCCTACCAGAAGTTCAACAAGAGCCTCCAGGGAGGCAAAGCTGTCTAGACAGCCATGTCAACTGCCCACACACGTCTTGCAATATTGCCTGTGTGCCTTGTCAGACCATCTGACACCGGGTCCTGTGCTGGGTGTCTATAGCAGGCCAGGATAATGAGGGACCAAACATGGGAGGAACTGAAAAAGTTACCATGTCCTCCACCCAGAACTGAATGTCACGGTGAAGCAGCATCACAACTGGCACCAGTGAGTCAGTTATAGAGAGGTGACTGCAATTCAACATGAAGAACTTTCTCACTAGGGGCTGCCTTGGAGTGAGCTCCCAGCCGCGAGAGGGTCTGAGTTAAGACTGGATGACCTTGACCACAGCCAGCTGTTTCAGAGGGGGCTCTTTCACAGAGTGGGAAATTGCATTCGAGAACCCTTAAGTCCTCTCTAGACTCCATGGGAACAATTAAAAGTCCAAAAGCCACAATTCACCTCATTCCATATTTAAACAGTCTCCCACACAGTTAGATCTCAGGAATTACTTATCTGGAGCAAAGTCAGTGAATGTACATTTTTGCCATTATCCACCTCCCCCAAATATGTGCTTTTGAAAAAAAGTCAAAGGGCTTTGAGCCTCCTGAAATAAGAGCAGCCTCCAATTTATCCCAAACCCCATATCCAGGCAGTCACAGAGGGCAAAATTTATCTCACAGATGGCTGAAGGCAAAAAGGGGTCACTGGCATCCTGACTTCACAGTGAGCCCTTACTTTTGGAGGAACCGTGTCATCTGAGCATGGATGGGAGCCAGAGGAGGACAAGAGGCCGACAGTGTGGCACAGTGGAAAGGGAGTAAGGAAAGCCTGGATGCAGGGGACCCAAGCTCTAGACTGAGCTCTCCTGCCTGTGTTACATGGAGAAAGACTCTTGTCCTCTCCGAGCCTCCTCTCTAAAGGGAAGCAATGAGGCTACAAGAGCTCTGACAGTTTACTTACACTGATCACTGAGAGCTAATGAGCCTGGACTAGAAATAGTAACACTTCACCTTCTCTTGCTAGGTGGCCAAGAAAACCTGCTCTCTCATGTCTTGCGGTGTGCTACCTACTAAGCCAAGTCAGCTGTGTGGCCTGTCTGTGCTTCTTACCAGTATGTCATGCTGGAGCCCAATCCAACCTGCAGAGTGCTTGTCAGAGCTGAGGGCTGGTAATAACACTGGCTAGGATCACTCCCTCAAGCTGGCTGTCGCTGTCACTCACAAGTGCTTGTAATGCCTTCCCCCTTTCCTTCCTGCTCACTTCCTACTTCAGATGCAGTTGGCCAGAATCTAGAGTGCTCAGTAGACATCTGTGCAAAGATTTTCTGGGCCCAGGGCCACTCATATCTTATTCCTTTTTTCCCATGACACTGAACTAGTCACACCATCTACAGGTCCTGGAATTGCTTTAATAAAATTTAAGAGTTCTGTAACTTACTTCCGGTTCTGGGCTGCCCTTCTTTCAGCTGAAGAACCTGAGATGTATTTGAACATGGAAATCCTCCTCATAAGGCTGAATGGGAACTTCTGGTCAAGCTTCATTGCTATTTTCTCTGAGAGGTCGATGGAATAGCAGTATGTGAGGCCATCTGAGGTTGGCATATTAAGTAAAACTGAAGGCAGCTAAAGAGAGGAGTGCTGAATACTCCCCAGAGAATACAGGTTCCCACATTTAATATACAGGAGCATTAGTGCTTTTTCCACCATAAACTGATTGGTTTTTCAAGCTCAGGGGAAAACAATATTTACATTTCCATCTCCTATACCTCAGAGGGAGCAAGGCCCAGCAAAAGGAGAGGGCAGAGCCCCGGCCAGTGTGGGTCAGTTTGTTGGGCATCATCCCAGGCACAGAGGGGTTCCAGGTTTGATTCCCAGCCAAGGCACATGCCCAGGTTGCAGGCTCAATCCCCAGTGGGAATTGTGCAGGAGGCAGCCAATCAATGTTTTGCTCTCACATTGATGTTTCTATCTATCTCTTCATCTCTAAAGTCAATAAAAATATATTAAAAAATAAAAACCAAGATGGTGGCATAGGTAAAACACCTATCTTGCTGTCATACTCAACAATTTTAATACAACTTAACGAAAGAACAAACACCTTCCAGAATCACCAGAAAGCTGGCCGAGTGAAAATTCCACAAATAAAAGTGAAGATAAGACACTGTGACTCGGAGGAGCGGCGGCGGACAGCATTGAAAGATTCGCTCAGAGAGAGGTTTGGAGCGCGCGCCAGCGGAGAGGGCGGGCAGCTGAAAACCGGCCAGTTTTCTCGAACGGGGAGACAAAGACGTCTCAATGGACTGATTCTCCAGCTCTGGGCGAAGTCCAGGGAACCCACTATCATACGGGGTGAAAACTGGACAGTGGGAGGGCACGCCAAAGCTTGGGTGCTGCAGGCTTCTCCCAGCTTGTGGAGAAGGCAGCTTGCGCGAACAGCTCAGCTGCGTGACCGCACAGAGAGCGCTCTGCGACTTGCCCTCTCATTCGGAAAATCGTCAGACTGCTTTGTTTTACGACCCTGGGTGAGACGTTGGGTGTGCAGACTCATTTGGGGAGAGTCTGAATTCCCCGGCAGCCGGTGGAGCTCCACAGCGGCTCTCTCTCAGAGGTGCTGGCGGCCACTGCCCACGGCACCGAGTCCCTGGGGCCGCATAGGGCGGAGCTAACGCTGTCTGCTTGGCCCGGAGTCTCCGCCCATCCAACCTGAGCACAGCTGAGCTTCACAGACAATTGGCCTGGAGGTCAACCCCTCCAAGTGCTAACAACTATTAACCTGAGCTTAACTTCAGCAAGACTGTGCAACCCATATCCACCTCAGGTAACTGGGGAGGCTGAGCCACTGTCCCTAGTAGGAAGTCTATCACACAAAGCTAATTGACCAACTCAGGGAAGCAGCCACCATGCAGAGACATGGAAATAAATCAGATGTGAAAGAAATGGAGGAAAAAAAAACGACTGGACATGGAATTCAAAACCACGGTTATAGGGCTTCTCAAGAGGCTCCAACAAAAGGTCGAGGCCTATAAGGAAATAAGCGAGCCCGCAAAGGAAATGATCAAGACCAAGGTGGAAATGAATGAGTCCTACAAGGAAATGAAGGAGACCCTCAAGGATATAAAGGAGACTCTCAATGATATGAAAAAGGACCAACCAGAAATTAAGCATACACTAACTGAAATAAAAAATATTATACAAAGACCTAAAAGTGCTCTGGAGCACCCCAAGAACCAAGTTAAAGATTTGAAATACAAAGAGGTAAAATCCACTCAGCTGAAAAAGCAAGAAACCAAAAGAATCCAAAAAATTGAAGATAGTGTAAGGGGCCTCTGGGACAACCTCAAGCATACCAACATCCGAATTATAGGGGTGCCAGAAAAAGAGAGAGACCAAGACAATGAAAACCTATTTGAAGAAATAGTGACCGAAAACTTCCCACACCTGGTGAAAGAAATTGACTTAGGAGTCCAAGAAGCGCACCGAACCCCAATATATAGGAACCCTAAGAGGACCACACCAAGGCACATCATAATTAAAATGCCAAGAGCAAAAGATAAAGAGAGAATATTAAAAGCAGCAAGAGAGAAACAGTTGGTTACCTATAAGGGAGCACCCATACGATTGTCAGCGGATTTCTCAACAGAAACAATGCAGGCCAGATGGGAGTGGCAAGAAATATTCAAAGTGATGAAAAGCAAGAATCTACAACCAAGATTACTCTATCCAGCAAAGCTATCATTCAGAATTGAAGGTCAGATGAAGTGCTTCACAGATAAGAAAAAGCTAAAGGAGTTCATCACCACCAAACCAATATTCTATGAAATGCTGAAAGATATTCTTTAAGAAGAGGAAGAAGAAAAAGATAAAAGTGTAAATTAGGAACAACAAATACACATCTATCAACAAATGAATCTAAAAATCAAGTGAATTAATAAGCTGATGAATAGGATAAACTGGTGAATGTAACAGAATCACGGGCATAGAGAGGGAATGGACTGACAATACTTGGGGATAAAAGGGGTGTGAGAGGTACAGCAAGGGACTGGACAAAAATCATGCACCTATGGGAGAGGACAGTGTGGGTGAGGCGAGGGCGGAGGGTGGGATGGGTACCAGGTGGAGGGGAACTATGGGGGGGGGGGAGGGAACAATGTAATTAATAAACTGAACAATAAAGATAAACAAACAAACAAACAAACAAAACCCAAACAAACAAACAAAAGGAATGTACCTATCTAACTCCAAACTACCAATTCATATGTTTAAAAGCGTAACCTGTCCCGGCCACTGTGGCGCAGTTGGCTGAGTGTCATCCCAGGGTTACAGGTTCCATTTCTGGTCAGGGCACACGCCCAGGTTACGGATTAGATTCCTAGTAGGGGACATGCAGGAGGTAGTTGATGGATGTTACCCTCATATTGAGGTTTCTTTCTCTTCCCCTCTCCCTTCCCCTCTCTCTCTAAATCAATAAAAACATATCTTAAAATAATAATAAATATTTTAGATCCCCCCAATTGCCATACTATGTATACAAGGGATGTAAAGCTCGTCCTAAATTTTTAACCACCCATATGCTAAAAGTCTATCATTAAAAAATGGGTGGTTTTTGTTATGCGCATGCACACGCATGGATGTGTGCGTGTGTATTTTATGAGAAAAAGACTGAACAAAACAAAATTAAGACAAATCTGTTTCCTATTCCTTTCATGGAACATCTCCAGCTCATGGATATTTCAGATTCTTCTAATGAAAACTCTTAACATAATTAGTCAAATGTACATCTACACTTATTTTACAAGGGAAAAAAAATCAAATCAGAAGTTTCTGTTGTTGCTAATCCTCACCCAAGGATATTTTTTCAATTGATTTTTTAGAGAGAGTGGAAGGGAAGGGGAGAAAGAGAAAGGGAGAGAGACCCATTGATTAATTGCCTCCTGCACCTGGCCACAACCAGATTGGGACTGAACCTGCAACTTAAGTATATGCCCTTGACCGGACTCGAACCCGAGACCCTTTGGTGCATGGGCCAATGTTCCAACCACTGAGCAACAGCGGCCAGGGCTAAATCAGAATATTTTACTAACTGGAAACACTAAGCTGGCATGAAGACAGAGCTATATTGATATTTTCCAGAGGAGATTCCAGCCTAGAAGAGGGAAGCAACAGATCTACCCAAGGCCATGTGGTTTTCAAAGCTGAAAGCTATAACCCACATTACCTATATCTGAACCCATGGCTCTACCTACATGACCCTCTAGACTCAATTTGGCTTACTCTTTGGGATGTCAACGTTCTAACACATTCCCTTCTAGAAAGGATACATGATAGCCCAACTCCAAGTCCACAGACATTACTGAGAAAAGAGGTCTGAGGAATGAGCCAGGAGGCACATAGCAGGAGCCAGGGCACGAGTATGGAGGGTAGAACCATGCCGAATACCAGGGCCCTCCTCATCCGGGAGCGGACAACACTCAATCCCAGCATGGCAAAAGCCACTGGAGTGAAACCTCTGGCATCCTCCACCTGTCCCAACTTCAACATCGATGACAGGGCTTCAAATGATAAGTAGGTGATAGCGGTGATGAGGGCGAAGGTCACGGTGAAGAAGCAGTGGCGGACGGTGCCCACGGTTCTCTCAAAATTGCCAGCAAAGCGCCAGATGATGATAGCACCACAGAGCAGGGAAACTGGATTCTCATAGACAAAGATGTAGGTCATCAGCCTGTAAACTGCAGAGGGAGTTGGGTTAGAGGCCTGACAATGGGCTGCTCCAAGGTGGAAAGGACAGGTTACAACCCACCTAGAAAAGGGGGAGTAGCTCCTAAAACAGAGCACTGAGAACCAGTGAAAATCAGCCAGGAGCCAAGATAAGCAACGGGAAGCAACAATGATCAGAACCCAAAATAGAGGCAGAAATGTCTAAATCCCTGCTCTTTCCAACACCTGGAGTAAGTCTCATCAGTGACTGATTTCCATGTGGAAAAAAAAAATACTTTGTAGCACGAGATGGTCTTTGAATTTGTAATTTGCTTTATGCCCCCTTTTTAGGTTTTAATACTGACCTATCTCACCAGGCAGTTTGAGGGTTAATTAACTGTAACAGCTTCAGGGTGGATTGAGTGGGTGTCCCTTAACACTCTGTATGCCAGTGTCCTCGGCTGTAATCCTGACCTCTCCTTCCATAGTGGCTGTTCAGAGTAAGAAAAAAGGGACCATGAATTATTTCGCACCTATAAAGATCACTATAATCCTATCTAGTAAAAAAGGTAATATTCAAATTAACAGTCACTCCATCACAAAAGATGGCGGCACCTATAGTGGCTGGGGTGTTGGATGCTAGTGGCATTGACCCGATCACGAGCCCCAGTGTCCCTCGTGTCACAGCCCACGGAGGGAGGGTGGGAGGGCCTATGGCCAGAGGCCAGCCGGGGCGTGGAACGCTGACATCGTTGCAGGCCGGGTTGAGGGATCTCCCTCCCTCCTGCACCCCCTACCCCATGCATGAATTTCATGCCCTGGGCCTCTAGTCTAGATATAAAATTATCATTAACAATATAGGTGTAAAACTCAGAAGTCTTCCTTGAAAGTGCTTACCCAATCCTACAGGCAGAGTGGCACTTTATGTGCAATAAGACAGCAAAGTATTTAACTTTTATAAAAGCAGACATTCTGCCGAGACCGGTTTGCCTCAGTGGATAGAGCGTCGGCCTGCGGACTTAAGGGTCCCGGGTTTGATTCCGGTCAAGGGCATGTACCTTGGCTTCGGGCACATCCCCAGTAGGGGGAGTGCGGGAGGCAGCTGATCGATGTTTCTGACATTCTATCCCTCTCCCTTCCGCTCTGTAAAAAATCAATAAAATATATTAAAAAAAAAAAAAAAAGCAGACATTCTTACCTACTTTTGTCCTTGTAGGCCAAAACATTAAACTGAAGAAGGGGGACTGGTGAAGTGGCAGTAATACTGGCTGTGGAGCCTAAAGACTTGGAGTGGGATCTTGGTTCTATCATGTAATTACAGGAAGGCTGAACTTAGTCAAGTCCCTGGGCCTCTTGCCTTATTTCCTCATTGTGAGGAACAGATTATACTTGAGGCCTTCAGAGGTCTTTTATGTGTCTAATACCCATATGCCCATGAACCCCACACTCAGGGAAGCTGCAAATTAAAGAAAAAGGGGAGCTCCGTTTAGGCTGACATTTTGCATCTGTCTATGACCTCTCTGTATCCCAGTGTTTTCGATTTGAACACGGAGGCAGGCTGTGATCCTCAGGCCATCTCTGTTAGGCTTCATTATCTGAAGTGTACATCATTATTCGTCAGATACGTCCACAACTAAAATTTCAAGTATAATGTGAAGATTCAAGAAGCAACTCTATATGATTTGGGGGTTACATACCCCAAAGCTCCAGTTCCAAAACATCACATGATGAAAAGAAAAATCCAGTTCTGTTTCTCTGCATTAAGCCTCAGTCTCATCTAATTGGCAATAATAAAGCCTACATCGAGAGGATTAAATAATGTGAAATTACTTTGTAAAACAGCAAGTCATATAAGAATGGACTTTTACGAGCAAACGTTTATACTTAATTGCTCTGCAAATTTCTCTCCCCTCAAAAATCTAGCTCCTCTCTCCATGAGCTGGGAATCTGATCAGGATTAAGATACAAACGAAGAAGAAATTCTAAACCTCAGGAGGCCAGTTTGCTTATACAGGGGTAGCCACAGATAACGTTGTAATGTCTTGACGAAGACACGAGGGAAAAGATATTCCAGCGGGAGGGAGTTAGGCCCTAAAGCAGACCTGAGTGTGTGTAGACGACCAGGGAGGAGGAGAGGAAAAATCCTTCTAGGAACGTGCGCATGAGTGAATGAAACCTGTTTCCTAGCGAAGGAGTTGTGGGGCCTTCATCAGTCCAGTGGAGACAAGGAAGGGAATAAATTCGAGTAGGGAATGATGACGAACGGGGGCTCTGGAGAGACAAGGACGTGGAATGTGGGGCTGGTCTTGCGGGTAGAGGAGATGATGATGCAGACGGAGTAGCTGGAGGTAAGTAAGGTCTGGTGGCGCAGGTGCTGGGAGGCCAAAGCCCGGGGCCTAGCGAGGTCGGAGGAAAAAGGCTGACACCCGCTCAAGCCCGCCCTGCTCACCTTGCCAGTGGCGCAGGCAATCGGATCGCAGAGAGAGGCCGGAGGGCGGCAGGGGCGGCTGCAGCAGAAACAGGCGGGGCCCGGACATCAGCAGCGAGAGCAGCACCGTGAAGAAGGTGGCGGACGGCATCTCTGGACGCAAGCACCAGCTTCGACGTCCGGGTTCCGAGGCCACCATGGCCACGGCTCCCACGTCCGCTGGCTGCCACCAACTCGCCGGCTCCTTCCGCCTTCCAGCGGCTATCTCCCCTGGCAACGGCGGGGCCGGAGGCCGGAAGTTCCGCCTCCCGCAGGCCCCGCTCGCCTCGAGCTGCCCAATCCGGTTGCGGGAACCAGCCTCCCTAGCGCATTGGCCGCGGGGAGTCCCGCCTGCACCCTCTACCTCCGCGGGCTTGTGCCCCCCCCCCCCCCGCGACCCGCGGGTTCCGACTATGATTTGAATTTCATCTCTGCTGTAGATACCTAATGACTATTCTCTCTCTCTCTCTCTCTCTCTCTCTCTCTCTCTCTCTCTCTCTCTCTCTCTCTCTCTCTCTCTCTCTCTCTCGTCTCTCTCTCTCTCTCCCCTCTCTCTCCCCCCCTCCCATACCCACACCCCCCACCCCCACCCACACCCCCACTCGGTTATAGGGATGAGGAAACTGAGGTCTGGGGAGGTCCCTGGGCCATTTAGTTAAATGGCAAAGACGGAATCAGAACTCAGATCCTCCCACGGCTAAGGAACAGGTTGGGGACCGGGACACCTCTGCTGTGGCCTGGATTTGGCCAAACATACCTCTGGGGCAGCCTTCCGTGGCTGGGTTGGAGAGGCAGGAACGTGGACTAAAGAGGGATTCTATGAAGGCACTGAAGTGTTAGGAATGTAATATACCACCTTAATAATCAACATTTCAGCACTTGAAGTTAGAAACACGCTTTTGCCAGAGAATGGCTCTTTAAGGTAAAACACTGGAATATTGTTTCCCTGATTACAGAAGTGGAGGCAACTTGCCCAAGGTCCCAAGTGGGAAATGGTAGTACTGAATCGGGCTTGCTAGGCTCCACTGTTCTGCCCTTTCCCCTATATTTCCCTCTAATGACTGTAAATGTGACTTGAGGCCACACAGACTACTGAAAAATAAATGCTTCACAGTCTGTGCTGGATATTCAGATCCATTCTCAGGCCCCATCTCTGTAGCTTTAGCAGTGTCTGTGTTCCCTTGAGCATCAGGAAGAGAACCAGAGAGTCTTCTTTTGTGTTTAGTACTAACATATAAGCATAATTTTCCAGACACACACACACATATATAAAGCAGTGGGGCGTATTTAAATGAATACTGTGTACATGTAAACAAATGCTGCTCATGATACAGCAGTGGGCATAAAAATTAAAGTTTTATTCAACAGGATGCAAGATATAAATCAGGATCGTGGTGGAGCAGCTAAAAATAGCGGGTGGAAACTGAGGCTGCTGGAACTGAAATCAGCCTTGGCAAGAGTAAGGGGTGGTGGTCCCATCTCCTCTGTGCCAGTCAGGCCATTCCAGGAGTTCTGGGTCTACGTCTAGACCCACATTCTGAAAAAAAATATGTGGAAAAACTATAGCTTGTCCAACAGTGACCAGGATTGGGAGCGGGGGAAGGGAGAGGGAACAAAAAGACTTTCCTTTCAGAATGGGCTTTCCTAGAGAAGAGGAGTAGATTGATTCTGTGTTCCTCTGGAGTGGAGCACTGAGGCAGAATGGTGGAAATGGCACAATGGGACACACGCTTATGAAAGAACTTTCTGACAGTTTGGGTTGTCCATCCATGGAATGAGCTGCTTTGATCCATACTTGTCTTCTGGGTATATGCAAGCAGAGGCCATCGGGTGACTTGATGAGAATGTTGAAGAGCATCGGGTTGAAGGAGAAACTAGATGCCTTTTAAAATCTTTTTGGGCCAAGACCGGTTTGGCTCAGTGGATGGAGCATTGGACTGGGGACTGAAGGGTCCCAGGTTCGATTCTGGCGGGGGCATGTACCTTGGCTTCGGGCACATCCCCAGTAGGGGGCGTGCAAGAGGCGGCTGATCGATGTTTCTCATCAATGTTTCTGACTTTCTATCCCTCTCCCTTCCGCTCTGTAAAAACTCAATAAAATATATTTTTAAAAAAAATCTTTTTGGATCTTTAGTTCTAAGATTATAAACAAACACAAATGGGTATGGAGGTTTGATACACTTACCAGAGGGTTGAGGATAATCTCATTTGGTTTGGCAGAATGAGTTGTGATGATCGCACATATCCTATAGCCAAAGGCTGTGAAGCCGAATGCAGGGAACACCCAGAGGTCTCCTGTCTAATTTTGTCTGTCTCTCTGACTCTGCCTTCCTCTCCTCATTTTTTTTCCAGTTACGCCTCCAGAAAACCCAAAGACCTTCCTTAAACTCATGGGGGTGGAGAACTGGAATGAAAAAACAGAGCCTCCTTTAGCAGGAGGGCATGGGGATGGGGCACCATCCTATCTGCTTTGCCCTTGGCCCACAAAGAGACTTCCAGCCTGAAATGAGTTACTCAGAGACACCTCTGTTTACAGTTCTGGGCATCCTCCTCCTGTGTGGAGAGTGCCTGGTTCTCCACATGCCAGACTTTGAGGCTGGGTGGGGTACAGGTGACTTCTCAGGGAGCACGCACACCAGTGTGGACATTTCTAGCTCAAATCTGTCAGCGAATGCTGTCATCTCTACCTGCAACCTATTCCTCACCCAGCAGCCTGGGTAGTTTATTAAAAAGTAAATTAGAGCCCGGTTTGGCATGGCTCAGTGGTTGAGTGTCGACCTATGAAGCAAGAGGTCATGGTTAGATCCCTGGTCAGGGCACATGCCTGCATTGTGAGCTTGATCCCCATTGTGGGGCATGCAGGAGGCAGCCTATTAATTATTCTCTGTTATCATTGATATTTCCCTCTCTAGAACCAATAAAATATATTTTTAAAAGAATGCTTATTTTAAAAAAGTAAATTAGGATATACTCTTGTTACAATTTAGAATTAATAAGACACCCCAAATGTCCAATTCCTTGCTAACCTTCAGCTCATCTACCACTCTACATACCCTGTGGGAGATGAAATAATGACCCCCCCACTCCAAAGATGTCCATGTCCTAATCCCCAGAACCTCTGTGTAGCAAAAAGGGACTTTGCAGATGTGATTAAATTAGAAATCTTGAAATGGGAAGGTTATCCTGGATTATTTAAGTGGGGCCAATGGAGAGTGTCCATTTAAGGAGACAGGAGGGTCAGAGGGAGAGAAGGTGATATGATAGAAGCAGAGGTTGGAGCTATGTTCTTTGAAGATGGAGGCCGGGGCCATGAGCCAAAGAATGAGGCAACTATGAGAAGCTGGAAAAGGCAAGGAATCTGATTTTCCCCTATCAAGGATGGGGAACCTTTTTTCTGATAAGGGCCATTTGAATATTTCTAACATCATTTGTTGGCTGTACAAAATTAACAACTTAAAAACTAGCCTGCTATATTTGGTCAAACAATTAACTCACTCCTAATGCCTTTGCAGGGCCAGGCCAGATAATTTTGTGGGCCTTTTATGGCCCAAGGGCTGGATGCTCCCACCTCTGCACTAGAGCTCCAGAAGGAACAGGTCTCCTGACACCTAGCTTTTAGCCCATTCTGGACTTCTGACCCCAGAACCAAAAGATTATAAAGTTATTCCCCCCACAGTCCTTTTTATTATAGTAAAATACATATAACATTTACCATTTTAAGTGTGCAGTTAAGTGCTATTAAGTCCATTACTTTTGTGCAACTAGCGCCGCCACCCATCTCTATACCTTTTCATCTTGTAAAACTGGAACTCTGTGCCCATTAAATAACTTCCAATTCCATACTTCTCCAGCCCTTGGAAATTGCCAGTCTACTTTCTGTCCATAGGGATTTTGACTTATATGGTACCTCATATAAGAAGAATCATGAAACATTTTATTTTTGTGACTGGCTTATTTCACGTAGCATAATGTCCTTAAGGCTCATCTATATTGTAGCATGTATCAAAATGTCCTTCCTTGTTAAGGCTGTGTAATTTTTCATTGTATGGATATATTATATTTTGTTTATCCATTCACCTATCAATGGATACTTGGGATGCTTCTACCCCTTAGCTATTGTGCATAATGCTGCTGAAAAATTGGGGTACAAATATCCCTTTAAGACTTTTTTAATTCTTTTGGGTATATATCCAGAAGTGAAATTGCTGGATCATATGATATTTCTAATATTTTGAGCAGCTGTACCATTTTACATTCTCAACAACAATGCACAATTCCAATTTCTCTATATCCTTATCAACACTTTTTTTTCTCTCATAGTAGACATCTTAATGCAGTGGTCGACAAAATGCGGCTCGTGAGCCACATGTGGCTCTTTGGCCTCTTCAGTGTGGCTCTTCCACAAAATACCACGGCCTGGGAGAGTCTATTTTAAAGAAGTGGCGTTGGAAGAAGTTTAAGTTTTAAAAATTTGGCTCTCAAAAGAAATTTCAATCATTGTACTGTTGATAGTTGGCTCTGTTGACTAATGAATCTGCCCACCACTTGCCCTAATGGGTGTGAAGTGGTAATTTGTGAGTTTTTTAAAATATGTTTTTATTGATTTCAGAGAGAAAGCTAGAGGGGAGGATGGGAGGAGAGAGAGAGAGAGAGAGAGAGAGAGAGAGAGAGAGAGAGAGAGAGAAAGAAACATCAATGATGAGAGAATCATTGATCAGCTGCCTCCTGCAAGCCCCCTACTGGGGATCGAGCCTGCAACCTGGGCATGTGTTCTTGACTGGAATTGAACCCAGGACCTTCAGTCTGCAGGCTGACACTCTGTCCACTGAGACAAACCAGCTAGGGCAACTTGTGTTGTTTTAAGCCACTAAATTTGTAGTAATTTGTTACAGTAGCAATAGGAAGTGAATATATTCCCTCACTACACTGGTGTCCTTTCTGTTTTCAAACCAGCCAAAATCTTTCTCGCTTCAGGGCCTTTGAATGTGTGATCTTCCTTCTGTTGAAATCTTCTCCTGGATCTTAGTGTGATGGCTTCCTTCTTAGCCGTCAGGTGTCCAGCTCAGACGCTGCTTCCTCAGAATGGCCTTCCCAGATCGCCCTCCTGTTATTTCTTCTTTCAGTGCAACTTGCCACAATTTTGTATCATCTCATCTACTCGTGTCTCTGCTTATCCGATTGCCTGTCACTGTTAACTAAACTGAGCTACCCAACGGCAGTGACCTGCTATATCCTCCTCCAGCACCTGGAATAGAGCCTGGCACATGAGTGCTCAGAAATATTTGTTAGTCCCGCCTCTGCATAGCTGGTGCCTGGAGTGCAGAAGAAAAGGCTGCAGTGGGTCAGAGGGCTTGCGAGGTGATGAGCACCGAATGTCTCACTTTGCACTGCCAAGACAGCTCTGGGATCAGTGCCAACCACCCACCCACCTTGGCCAGTCAGGGTGTCCCTGGATTTGCACCCCAAACTCCCACCTGCACCCCAGGACAAGTCTGAGGAAGGAATTGAATGCCCTGGAAGGGGTGGGGGTAGGGTGAGGACTGCAGTGTGGCTCCGTGTTGCTCTTCCCTCTCTTTTTTTCTGTCCTGTGAGGATGGCAGTGTTGCAAAATGGCTTTTGTTATCAGTTACCTACTCAAGCTTCTTTTAGCTGCACTCAAACCTCAAAGCCATGTCCTCTCTGTCCCCCTGGTGGACAGTTCAGTGCAGGGTTCCTTGAGTCTGGTGGAGAAATGGTCCCCTCTCAAGGCAAACGCTGCCCCCTCCTGGTTGTCTCGGGAGGCTGCTCGCAGTTACATGGAAGGCTTTAATTTGGAGACAGCTGAATGGGCCCCCTTAGATCCAAAATCCTGATGGCAAACCCTCAAGGTAATGTGACTGCAGCCTTATGTGGCATTCATTTGCCAAGCCATCCTTTCCCAGTTCTCTTTTTCCACACTCACAGGATGGAGTACAGAACAATAAGCCTTCTGCCTAAGCACATTATCCCCCTCTCCTCCACTATGGAAGCACTGCCAGTTCCTCCCACCTCTTCTGGCTGGCATCTGGTTTCTACAATGATCCTTTTGGGTTGTTCAAAAATTACCTCTATACCTGACCAGGTAGCTAAGTTGGAGTGCTGTCCCAATGCACCAAGATTGTGGGTTTGATCTCCAGTCAGAGTACATACAAGAAGCAACCACCGAATGCATAGATAAGTGGAACAACAAACTCTCTCTCGAATCCATTTTAAAAAACAAAAATTATCTTCAATGTTAGTAAAATGGTTGTGTGTTTACAGTGTAGTATGATATAGCTACATGCAATATTATGCTTCAATTTAAAATTATATTTATCAACCCAAGAGAAGTGAAAAGATATTTCCACACAAAAACTTGCACCAGGGTGTTCATAGCAGTGTTATTCATAATAGTTCCAAAGTCAACCCAAATGTCCATCAGCTTATGAATAGACAGACAACGGTGCTGTATACATGTGAGAATGAAATGTTGAACATGCTATAATATGGTTGAACGAAAGATGCCAAGTGAAACAAATCCTAAAGAAGCACATAGTGTATGATTCCATTTGCCTACAGTAGGCAAATCCATAGAGACAGAGCATATATTAGTGGTTTCCACAGGCTGGAGGAAAAGGCGAGTAGGGAATGAGTGCTAAAAGGTATGGTATCTTTTTATTGGGGTGATAAAAATGTTTTACAGTAGTGGTAAGGATTGCATGTACTGGATATACTGAAAGCTGTAGAACTGTACACTTATAGTGAATTTTATGTTATGTGAATTATATCTCAATAAATATATGTACAAAGAAATACAAATTAAAAAACCAAAAACCTTGTAGAAATGTGTACCAAAAATAATGAACTTTATTGTGCATTAGTTTAAAAATAAATTTTAAATATGAAGACATTTCAAGTATCTTGAATCAAATTTGTACCTCCTAGAACTCTAGTACATTGCCTCATAGTCAATGATAATGAAATCAAAATTATTTCCTTTGGGCAAGCATTAGCACCTTTACAGTAATTACTCTTCCATTTCCATGGCTCAGTGCTGACAAAAGGTTCCTATTACTTGGTGACTGACAAGCCTTCAGTTACAGTGAGTGCACGTTGACCTGGAAAGTCACTTTCTGTGGTGTTGCCACCTGCCAACCTAGGTCAGTGTGCACTCTGCCTTCCAGAACAAAAAGACACCTCAGTCTGAGTGGACAGTCTGCTTCCCACACATAATTTCTCTTCTGTACATTCTAAACCAACTTATTCTGCCTCCTCCCTGAAGTTCATAAACATGTGTGTACACACACACAGGATTATGACATGAGCAAGAAATAACCTTTCATTGCGTTAAGCCTCTGACATTTGCAGGTTTATCTTTCTCAGCAAGGCCCTGAAGCAAACAAATGGCATACACACTCAAAATGGGGCCCTTGGGGGGAACTTAATTAAAGGGATTATTTATAAAGGTGTGGGTGAGGTAGGGATGGTGCAGTACCCCAGGGCTGGGGATGGCTGAAGCCATTACATCTCCTAGGCCTGAAGGGGAAAGGAGAGGGCATCGATCCTGGGCCTGATGAGAATATCTGTATCAATAGAGGGATGAGCCACTGGTCAACTTCCCCTGAAGCTAAGAGCTGAGGAGCTGTGGTGGGTAAAGGTCGGCCTCCTCTACAGAGAATGTGGGAGGGTGGAGAGTGTCTGGAGGATGTGAAATATCCTGTCTACCCTATTAGAGCTGCCGCTGCTATTACCCTAAATTATACTGCAACCGAGAGTCAAACCTCTTTTACAGGAATTTATTCTCTACAGTTTGTGGGTGGGGAGGGGCAGGGGCAATGAGGAGGGGCTGGAAGGGAGGGATGCATCGGCTTTGAATCAGAATGCCTGAATGTAAAGGGATAATAAGGTTTACTTACCAAATCTGTGAAAAGGAACAAATAAGTTAATATGTGTGGAAGTTTTATAAAGTACTATACTATACAAAAATAACTTTCTGTAATATACCCCACTAGGAACCCTCTCCAGGATCACAGGCTAACCCAGATCTCCATCCCTGAAAACTTACAGCTGCCCCACACAATGGATTAATTTACAAGTATTGAATTTTCCACTCTGATTTCATGAAAATATTTTTTCAAATCTTACCCTAAACCTCTGACACCAGTGTCTTTATTATCACCAAATCCTTCTTGTAAACACAAACACACACACACACACACACACACACACACACACACACACCTTTCTGTTATGGAACATTTAAAAAATATATTTTTATTGATTTCAGAGATAACACCGGTGGTCTTGATCCAGCATCTAGAAGAGTTTAGGAACCTGGAGAAGGTGCTGTGCATAAATTAAATAAGAGTCCAGAGATGAAACATAATTTTGAAAGGCATTATGGGAAGTCAGAGAAGACTTAGCTAAAAGGAACTAAGTTCTTCTTGTCTCGTGACCCCTTGCTTTTTATTAACACAACCATTTGTCCTAAGGCAAGGTGGAGATATACACATCAAAGGCCAGAGGTTCGTAAACAAATCCGTTGTCAGATTGGCTGTTCAGGTGTTTGGCCAGGAGGAGGCAATAACATGTAGATTAAGATGACCTGAGCTGTCTGGCAGCAAGCAATCATCCTTTTCAGGTTTGGGGAAATGCCTTTCAGCCATCCCAGATGATTCAGTCCTGGTGACATGCTGGTATTGGCTTCTGGCACAGAGAGAGAAAGAGATAGAAACCAATGAGGAGAGAAAATCCTGGATCGGCTGCATCCTGATGCCCCACACTCGGATCAAGCCTACTTCCCGGACATTGCCCTGACCGGCAATCAAACCGTGACCTCCTCCCTGAGCCATGCCAGCCGGGCTGTTAAGGAACATTTTATTTTTTTATTATTTTTATTTTTTTTAATATATTTTATTGATTTTTCACAGAGAGGAAGGGAGAGGGATAGAAAGTCAGAAACATCGATGAGAGAGAGACATCGATCAGCTGCCTCCTGCACACCTACTGGGGATGTACCTACAGCCAAGGTACATGCCCTTGACCGGAATCAAACCTGAGACCTTTCAGTCCACAGGCCGACGCTCTATCCACTGAGCCAAACCAGTTTCAGCTGTTAAGGGATATTTTAAACAGATATGCAAGTCAAGAG
The DNA here is from genome assembly GCA_027563665.1 of Antrozous pallidus. Taxonomy (NCBI): domain Eukaryota; kingdom Metazoa; phylum Chordata; class Mammalia; order Chiroptera; family Vespertilionidae; genus Antrozous; species Antrozous pallidus. The sequence continues at coordinate 87,414,084 of CM050512.1, forward strand.
TAGAGAATAGTAAAACCTAAGTACCCATTACCAGCTTTAATAATTACTACTTTTTAAAAATATGTTTTCATTTATTTCAGAGAGCAGGAGGAAGAGGGAGAGAGGAACAGAAACATCAGTGATGAGAGAGAATAATTGATCTGCTGCCTGCCTCCTGTATGCTTCCTACTGAGGATCGAACCCACAACCCCAGCATGTGCCCCCACTGGAAATTAAACCGTGAACTCCTGATTCATGGCTCCACATTCAGCCACTGAGCAATGGCTTTAATAATTATTAATGCCTGGTCAATCTTGTTTCTTCTACACCTCACCCACTTCTTTCCTATATTATTATTTTCTTTTTTAAACAAATTGAGGTAAAAGTTACATAACATAAAATTAAGCATTTTAAAGCATACAATTCAGCAACATTTAGTACATTCACAATGTTGTCTAGTTTCAAAACATTTTCAACTCCCCAAAGTAAAACTGTACACACATTAAACAATCACTCCCTTTCCCAGGACCCTGGCAACCACTAATCTGTTGCTGTTTCTATGGATTTGGTTTTCTGGATATTTCACAGATGTGACATTTTGAGTCTGCTTTCACTTAGCACAACGTTTTCAAGGTTCCTCCATGTCATTGCTTCATATAATTCATTTTGCCAATATATTGCAATTTGTTATCTAGTCTTCTGTTGATGGACATTTGGATTGTTTACACATTTTTGCTATTATAAATAACTAGAGGCCCGGTGCATGAAATTCGTGCATGGGGGACAAGGGATGTCCCTTAGCCCAGCCTGCACACTCTCCAGTCTGGGACCTCTCAAGGGATGTCTGACTGCCCATTTAGGCCCGATCCTATTGGGATCGGGCCTATATGGGCAGTTGGACATCCTTCTCACAAACCAGGACTGCTGGCTCCAAACTGCTCATCTGCCTGCCTCCCTGATTGCCTCTAACCACTTCTGCCTGCCAGCCTGATCACCCACTAACCACTACTCTGCCAGCCTAATTGATGTCTAACTACTCCTCTGCCTGCCTGTTTGCCCCCAACTTCCCTCCTCTGCCAGCCTGGTCACCCTTAACTGCCCTCCCCTGCAGGCTTGATCACCCCCAACTGCCCTCCCTTGCAGGCCTGGTCCCTCCCAACGGCCCTCCCCTGCTGCCATCTTGTGGTGGCCACCTTGTGTCCACATGGGGGCAGGACCTTTGACCACATGGGGGCAGCCCTCTTGTGTGTTGAAGTGATGGTCAATCTGCAAATTACTCTCTTATTAGATAGAATAGAGGCCTGGTGTATGAGTGGAGGCCAGCTGGTTTGCCCTGAAGAGTGTCCCAGATCAGGGTGGGGGTTCCCTTGGGGTGAGGGGCAGCCTGGGCAAGGGGCCTGTGGAAGTTTGCAGGCCAGCCATGCCCCCCAGCGACCCAAGTAGAGGCCTGGGATGTGGGATTAATTTATGTTCTACAATTGAAACTTTGTAGCCTAGATTGGAGGCCTAGGCCGGCAACGGCAGGCAGAAAGCTTGGCTTCCTCTGTTGCCAAGGAAACCCAGGCCTCTGTTCTCTCCAGCTCAGTGGCTGCCGCCATTTCTGTATCTTTTATAATTGAAACTTTGTAGCATTGAGTGGAGGCCTAGGCTGGCAAAGGCAGGTGGAAAGCTTGGCTTCCTCTGTTACGGGGGAAACCCAAGCCTGCTCTCAGTGGTGGCAGCCATCTTGGTTGGGATTTATTTGCATAATCTCCTGATTGGATGGTGGGCGTGGCTGGTGGGCGTGGCTTGTGGGTGTAGTGATGGTATGGTCAAATTTACATACTACTCTTTTATTAGATAGGATGCTGTATGAACATGCATGTACATGGATTAGTTTAAGTGCCTGCTCTCAATTCTTTGTCATATATTCCTAGAAGTTGAATTGCTGATATTTTAAAGGTATCCAGAATTTGTTTTAATCAGGCATACAGACATGAAAACCACTGTCATGAAGGAAGATGTTGATACTCATAGATCCCTAGAAACGGGGTACAGCATGTTACACAGTGCCACATGAGGAAACATCAGAGTTGATCAGGAGGCACAGGGATCTGAGAAAAGTATGGGCAAGAGCCTTTATTAGGCTTTCTGTGGAATAGGCAAGGCAGCATACACGGTGTTAGAATTGGCAAGGTTGCCCTGGTTGGGTGGTATCTGGCCATGGGGTGATTAGTGCAGAGGGATAGTGGCCTGGAGTGGAGAGCTCATAAAGGGGGTGGTTGGGTTGTGGGCTCTGGGTTGATTTGTTTGCATGTGAAAGGCCCATACACAGTCCAGTGAGTTGTTATTTCTAGGAATTAGCTAACCCTGGGCGGGAGTTGGGGGGGGGGTGGGGGCGGGAGATCTCATGAGTGTCAGCAAGGCCCCATATGATAAATCATCAAAATACAAAAAATAAAAAGACATGCTTAATTGGAGAAAGATAAATAACACATGTTCTCACTCATTTGTGGACTATAGTGCACAACATAAACTGATGAACAAAAATAGATCCAGAGACAGAGAAGCATTGAACTGACAAACCTCAGAGGGAAGGCTGGGGAGAGTGGGGTAGGGGGCTTGGGGGATAAAAGATCAACCAAAGGACTTGTATGCATGCATATAAGCATTACCAATGAACACAGTCACTAAGGGGTGAAGGCATGTGCTGGGGATGGGAGTGGCCGGAGAGAAGTCCGTGGAGGGAAAAACATAATCTTGTAATAGCTATGTATGGGCCAGGATGAGTACTTGAAATATTAGGGGTCCACTCTATAAAGCAAACATGTCAAACTCGTGGCCCACAATGAATATTTTTGTGGCCCAGCCAATATAATGGTATGTAATAAAAGTTTTAATAAAAATTTTATAACTTAATTTTTACAATATCCTGTTATACATAATTATTACAACATTCAGTAATGACTGATTACTGTAATTCTGTTGCATTCATTTCCCTTACCTACCTTACACACATACACACCATTTCTCTCCACTAATACTAACAGTGAACATTTTAGCAGCCAATTGCCCCATCATTAGTCTTGGACAGACTTCTTTGGTGTGTGCAACAAGAAATATTTCACTTCTGGAAAACAAGAAAAATAGGTTTATTTGCATTTTGTTTTTTAATTTGTCCATTTTCTCAGTGTCTGGTAAGTTAATGTTCAAGAAAAAAATATTAATTTTTATTGAAATGTTGTATTATTTTATGTTAATGATACTCATTTATTTCAGCCCTTTGTATTCAGCATGTCTTTATAAAAATAAACCTATGTTTATTTCTTTGCAGCCCACATAAACTTAAACCTTGTTTATTTGACTTGTATTAGCCTTTGAGTTTGACATGCTTGCTCTAAAGTATATGATTGTCTAACCACTATGTTTTGCACCTGAAACTAATACTATATAATAAAGAGGTAATATGCAAATTGTCTCTCCAACACAGGATGGCCAACCCCATGTGGACACAAGATGGCCAACAGGGGAGGGCAGTTAGGGGTGACCAGGCCTGCAGAGGAGGGCAGTTGGGGGGTACAAGGCCTGCAGGGGAGGGAAGTTTTGGGTGACCAGATCTGCAGGGGAGGACAGTTAGAGGTGACCAGGTCAGCAGAGAAGGGAAGTTAAGGGCGACCAGGCCAACAGGGGAGGGCAGTTAGGGATAACCAAGGTATTAGGGGCAATCGGGCTGGCAGGGGAGCAGTTAGGCTTCAAACAGGCTGGCAAGGGGTGATCAGGCTGGCAGGCAGGAGTGGTTAGGGGCAATCAGGCAGGCAGGTGAGCAGTTGGGAGCCAGCAGTCCTGGATTGTGAGAGGAATGTCCAACTGCCCGTTTAGGCCCGATCCCACCGGGATCGAGCCTAAATAGGCAGTCGGATATCCCTCGAGAGGTTCCAGTTAGAGATGCTGCAGCCTGGGCTGAGGGACAACCCCCCTCCCTGCACAAATTTCATGCACTGGGCCTCTAGTACAGAATAATATTGAATGTGAACTATAATGGAGAAAAAGGATGGAAAATCATGTTATATGTTTTTCATTATCATAATAAAAAAATTAAAAAGTAAATGAGACATGCTTAACACACTGGACCATATGGTAATTCTGTTTAGCATTTTGAGGAACTGTCAAACTGTTTTCTATAGCAGCTGCACCATTTGCCCTTTCAATTCTTTCAGTGAGGAAGGGCCTCAGCCACCAGACTTTGTGGATCACCAGAATTTGATCTTTCCTTGGCTTCCAAGCAGGAACTATTTCTATAAGAAGAAGAATGGAACCCAGCTGTAAGCAAGACAGGAAAAACAGCTGGTTAGGGCTTCCTGTCCCCTTCTGCTCAGGGACTTCTTGCTTTCTTAGGGCTCAGCTCCTCAGCTATGGCCCATTAGAAGGACCCTTGTCCACATGCTCAGAGGCCTTCCATCCTCCTGCACCCACCTGCTTTCAGTGAGCTTCAGGTTAATGAATATCTTCCAACCTCCCTCTCAACACTACTGTTTCCCTTCTTGCATCTCCCAGAGCTTAAGGACCTAGAGACCCCTATGTTTTCATTCTGGATTCCACCCAGGGGTATGCCAAAACTCGCTTGCACTGACCTGGGAGAATATCTCTCCCCAACTCCACTTTCAGTAACATCAGGCCATAAGCTTGAAATTGGCCATGTTACGAGTACTTACACCACAGGAATTAGCAAACCCTACGAATCAGAGCGTTTCCCACAGAGCCAGTTGTTAAATATTTACCAGCATATCACTGGTTCCATCTTACCTGTCTGTCAATCACGACCTACTAAAGTGTTTGCTGATAACTGGTGGTCGGTATCAGCTGTTTTTATGTGGAGTTCCTGAGTCACCTCCCCAGCAGGTCAGCCTGGCCCCAGGGGGGCAGAGCCAGCCAGGTGGTGGCAGATATAAGTCAGGCCAGCATGGCCTGAATTGTTAAGTACAAGGGGATATATAGGCAGAGCATAGTCAGTTTCTGCTACACACTCTCTCTCTCTCTCTCTCTCTCTCTCTCTCTCTCTCTCTCTCTCCCCTGGTTTCATTTAATACTTGTGGGTTTATTTCAATGTACATTGGAAAAATACAGCCAGTACATTAAAGCTATGATTTCATGGATATTTTTGGATGAAGTCAATTTAAAAAAACCCTACAATTAAGTGTATAATAAATTGGGTGACGAGCAGAAAGGTAAAAATTATAGATATGATAAGAGAATGAAGTTTGATTATTGGTGATGGGGTACTAGTGAAGACTTTTAGGCAGGGGGGTGACCAGGACTGGATTGCACTATAGGACAAGCGTTCTTGTATTTCTGTGCAGAAAGATTGGAAGGAGGCAAGTTGGGAGGCAGTGTAATGGGGTTAAGGAACAGACAGATCCAGGAGATGTTAAATAGGGAGAATCAACAAAAATAGAGATATTATTAGGTATGGAGAAGGGGACAGTGGTGCCTTCTCTGGACAGTAAGGTACAACACACTCCCCACCTCCTGTCATCATTTTCTGGAGCCACATTCTGCTGCTCAGCAGACTCATGTTCTCCCCCTTGGCCTGGAATGCTCTTGACCCCTGGTCCCCCTGGAGCTCCTGCCTGTCCTCTGATATTCCCTAATCTCTCAAACAGAGTCTTCCTGTGCACTTCCAGAGCCCTTTGCATCTGCCAGGTGCCTGGCACCAGCAATGAATCCCCTTCTTAACATTTATTTCAGATCAGTCACTGTGCTAGGGACTTAATGTATAGCAGTGCACTTTCCCCATGTAACACCACTGGGAAGCTGAAGGTTTCACCCCACTTCACAGATGACAAAACTTAATGTATAGCAGTGCACTTTCCCCATGTAACACCACTGGGAAGCTGAAGGTTTCACCCCACTTCACAGATGACAAAACTGGATCTGAACCCAGGCCTAAGCGTCTAAAGCCCATGATCTTAATCACTATGATCCCGATGCCTTATTGTCCTATATTGAAATTATTTGTTTATGCTTGTCTTTCCAGTGGACTCTGAGCCCTAGTGGCCTTGAGTCTGAAATGGGCCCTTCTCTGGATTCCTGAATCTCAGGGTTGGATAGGACTTCCTCATTTGAAGCTTGAATTTCCTACTCGGAGCTCTGCCAACAAGTACTTGCATGCCCCTGCTTGATAGGGATCTAGCTAACATCTAAATGGTTAGCTCTATCTCTGGATGGCTTCACCCACCGTGAATGTCTTCCTCCTTTGAGCTTTACCTCTTGACTTCTGTTTCTGCTTCATTTGGCGCTCTTTCACTCCTCTGGACCACACCCCTCCCAGGACCATGCTTAGGGGGTGAGGTAAAGTTCATCTTGACAATAGACTTATGGTGCTCTCCCACAGAGAACAGCTGCCACCTCTGCATCTGCATCTGTCAAGGTCTGCCAGTTGCCATGAAGCCAACTTCTCAGAAGTCTTTATGAATCTCGGGCTCCTGAATGTCCACGCCAAACAAAGGTGAGATGTAGACAGAGTCTCGGCCAGCAACAGCTGCCCTATATCTAAATCCAATCTAGTACCAGGAATGCTCAAGGCCTACTCAAGAATGCAAAAAATCCTTTCCACTAATATTTACAGCATAAACTAAGATTATTGTTTGAGTATTAAATTCAACAGTAAAATAGTAATCAAGTGTCAGATTAATTTAAATTGGCCAATTGAAATAAGTGAACATGCAAGAAAATTTAAGTGTACTGGACAAAAAGCTGTTCCTAAAATATTAACTAAAATTTCTATTAGTAGTTCATCTCTTCTTAAAATTGCCTAACGTGCAAAGAACCTAAAGCAGTCATATTTTGGTGCAAAAATTAAAATTTAAAGTTACCAAGACTGCAATGTAAAATTTCCAAAAGCCCCCATTAATTAAAAAAAAGGGGGGATAGTGGGGTAATATCATGTAAGGAAAAATATCTTGTAAGTAAATTACATCTAGAAAATTCTTACTCCAGAAAATAAATTTCCATTTGTAATGCTAACAGCAGGACACCCGTGAAAAACACATATAGTATCAAAATAAGCCGAAGGAAAATCAATTGGGCAAAAATAGAAAGAATCCCAAGTCTAATTTACAGAAAAGATCCCTTTATTAACTTTTGGTTGAGAATATGTTTGTATGTTTTCAGAAAAAACTCCAAGACCATATGGATTCCTGCAACAAAGAGGAACTGACAGGTCTGTTCCAACTGGGAAGACGGTCCAGAGATGGGGGACATTGAGGACACCTTGCCATGCTAGCAGTCAGCAGCTGTGCGTCGCTGCAGGTGGCCCAGGACCAAACCAGACAGGGTGGAACCTGCATTGCCACCATATGTCCACCATCCAGATACCATTGCTGACATGTACACATAAGGAACTCTTTGACATTAAAACTGGAACTCAGAACTGTTGGACGTTGAAACTGAGACTCAAATATTTTTTTGTTCTTATATATTTATTTCCAGTATGTAGATGCAAGCTTTTTTTTAAAGAAAAGAAACGGGGGTTGGGGGGGAGACTGATACAGAGGCAAAGAAGCATTGAACAGACTGTCAAAGTACAGTGGGAAGACAGGGGAGGGTGGGGGGCGGGGGCTGTAAGAGATCAACTGAAGGACTTGTATGCATGCATATAAGCATAACCAATGGATACAAGACACTGTGGGGGGGGGGCAGGTGAGGGCATGTGCTGGGGGTTAGGGGAGACTGGGGGGAGGTCAATGGGAGGGATAAAAAGGAAACATATGTACTACTATTTGTAATACTTAAAAGAATAATAATTTTTTAAAAGGTGAGATGTATGGGAGGCTCCCTCCTCTGCCTGGGAGGCCCCTCCCACTCTTCCTGCCACCCAGATCTGATAAGTGAAGGGAAACATTTCTACACTTGGTGTTGAGCTGCGCCTTTGGACCATCTCCTGTTCCCAGTCCTCTGGGACTGTGTGTTTGATGGCAAAGAGGGAGAGTACCCTGGGTAGCAGAGACACCCTCAGCCTGCTCTCCTGAATCCTCTAAGCTCCCCATCCCAGTGCCCATCCATCTTTATGGTGCCCTCCTGCCATCTCCCCTGCTTTAAACCCCAGATACTACATCTTCAGCCACCTTTAGTTAGGAGGCTGGGGCAGGAATCCAGGAGGGCACTAATGGAGCCTGAGTAAAGGTGGTGGCAGTGAGGGTCAACAGGAAGGGATGGACTTGAGAACTGTTGAGGAAGGCCCTCAATATGCTGGCATTGACACTACACAACAGAGTAGGCCTGTCTGGTATCATGGCAAGGGCACAAATTCTTTACCAGGAAGATGCTGGACCAGCCCTCTTGCTTCGTGGCTTTGAGGTCTTGGATAAGTCATTCAATGTCTCTGAGTCCTAGTTTCACCACCTGTGAAACAGGGATAATAAAAAGACCAAATAAGAGTTTAGAAGGACCAACTGGGGCTTTAAGGGAATAGCTGGAGGGATACAGGTCTGGTCTGGTGGTGATTTGTCAATTCATTAAAGGCGGGTCTTGAATGGAGTCCTCATTGAAGATCAAGACCACACACACACACACACACACACACACACACACACACACACACCATCCTGGGAGGTGGCCTTTCACACCCAAATCTTATAGCAAGTGGGCTGGGCTTCAGAGAAGTTAAACATCTGGCCTGTCTCCCATCAAGTGAACAAATAGAGGCAGAGCTCAAACACTGGACAGTCGGCCTTTAGGGCTAGGTCCTTCCCATGGAGCTAGATTGTCAGTGTCTGGGACTTGGGTTGAGTGGGGGGCATTTGGACATATGCAATATCTGTGGGCCTCTAGTACCTGTCTGCAAATGTCAGGATAGGTGAGACCTCCTAAGGGCCTTCTTGTTCTAACATTTGGATCTCTAGACCTTTCTTTACAGCCCTGTCTGCTACATACTAGAAAGCTCTGTAAGAATCCCCCATACTCTGAACTCAATAGTACCAAATAGCTTTCACCCAGACCTGCTTTCCCGAGTGGATTTTTCTCTCCCATCTGCACATACACAACCAAATTTGAAACCTGAGTGTTATCCTGGTCACCTCTCTCTGCTTCCTCAACCAACAAGGCATTAAATCCTGGCAAATTCACTTCCTGAGTAGTTCTCAAATCCATCCTTTTTCCCACTCTTACTTCTTCCACTTCTCCTTCCTGGATTCCTACTGTAGTCTTCACACAGTCCCTCCACCCTGGTTATCCACAGCCAGAGTGATTTCTGTAAAATTCCAGAGCTAACCAAGTCATTCCCTCCCCCCTTGAATTCATACCTGTGGTAACCAGGACATGGCACATGCTTTTCTGTGAGGTCTCCATTCCTACCCCTCAGACCTCCCTACCTCCATCAGCCTTGCTCAGCTCAGGAGTCACCTCTTCCAAGAAGTTTCCACTGGCTTTTTCTGCTCTCCAGTGTGACACCTAACCTGTATCCTAATTGCCTAACCTGTGTCATAACAGCTCAATGTGAGTTCCCAAAGGCAGAAGTGATATAAGTAATCGTACTTCTCCCTGGGCACCTGATGGGAGTGAGCAGGGAGATGAGCCTTCAGGGTTACTAAGGAGTGAAGTCAGGAGGACCTGGCTCTGTGATACTGGGGAAATAATCTCAGCTTCCTCACCCATAAAACTCGGAAGAGAATTCAGAGTCAACAATCATTGAGCACTAAATTGAGCACTAAATGTATACTAGGCACCATCAAGGGCATACAGCATGGGCAAAAGTAGGTTTACAGTTTATTTGAAAAATACAAAAATCTTATATAATAAAAGCCTAATATGCTAAGTGTCTGTTCATCCAGTTGGACATTCAACCAATCAAAGTGTAATCCTATCTAATAAAAGAGTAATATACAAATTGACTATACCTCCACTATACCACAAATCTGCACCCACCAGCCAATCAGGAGCGAGTATGTAAATTAACCCAACCAAGATGGCTGCAGCCAAACCTAGGAGGCTTGGGTTTCCCTGGCAATGAAGGAAGTCAAGCTTCCCCACAAACTCTGGCAGGCCCTGGACTCCACTCAAGGCTACGAAGTTTCAATTATAGAAGATATATAAATTCCAACAAAAATGGCTGTGGCCACAGAGTGAGCAGGAGGCTTGGGTTTCCCCAGTGATGGAGGAAGCCAAGCTTCCTGCACACCCTTGTTGGCCAAGGCCTCTGCTCAAGGCTACAAAGTTTAAATTATAGAAGATAAATAAATCCCAGATACCTGGGCCTCCGCTTGAGTCACCAGGGGGGTGTGGCCAGCCTGAAAACCACCATAGGTCCCTCACCCAGCCACCCCATTCTACAAGGTAACCTCCACTCTGATCTGGGACACCCTTCAGGGAAAACCAGCAGGCCCCCACCCATGCACCACGCCTCTATCCTATCTAATAAAAGAGTAATATGCAAATTGACTGTCACTCCAACACAAGATGGCTGTCCCCATGTGGTCAAAGATGGCTGCCCCCATGTGGACACAAGATGGCCAGCAGGGGAGAGCAGTTGGGAGGGACCAGGCTGGCAGAGGAGGGAAGTTGGGGGCAACTGGGCCTGCAGGGATGGGCAGTTGAGGGGGACCTAGGCCTGCAGGGGAGAGCAGATTGGAGCGGGGGGGAGAACCAGACCTGCAGGGGAGGGCAGTTATGGGCAATCAGGCTGGCAGGGGAGCAGTTAGGCATCAATCAGGCTGGCAGAGGAGTGGTTAGGGGGGATCAGGTTGGCAAGCAGAAGTGGTTAGGGGCAATCTGGAAGGCAGGCAAGGTGAGCATTTGGGAGTCAGCAGTCCTGGATTGTGAGAGGGATGTCCAACTGCCCGTTTAGATTCCATCCTTGTAGGATCGAGCATAAATGGGCAGTTGGACATCGCTTGAGGGGTCCCAGATGGAAGAGGGTGCAGGCTGGGCTGGACACACTCCCCCTCCCCCCCACAAATTTCGTGATTGGACCTCTAATATGCTAATGATATGCTAAGGCCACTCAACTGCTTGCTGTGACATGCACTGATCATAGGGGAGCAGACAATTGATTGGTTGACTAGTCACTATGACATGCACTGACCACCAGGGGGCAGATGTTCTGTCCAGTAGATTAGCTTGCTGCTGGGGTATGGCCAATTGGGACTGAGCAAGAAGGGCCAGACAATACCCTGGAGCCTTCCTGTGGTGAGTACTTAGGCTTGGCCTGTGCCCTCTCACAATCTGGGACCCTTTGGAGGATATCAAAGAGCTGGTTTTGGCCAGATCCCACAGGCCAGGCAGAGGGACCCCACTTGTGCACAAATTCGTGCAGCTGGCCTCTAGTAAATAATAATATAAGAATAAACTCGGTGGTGTTTCACGTACTCACACCTATTTTTGCCTCACCCTTTGTAGTAATATTATCATAACTACCCTTTGGACTATTGTATGAGGTAGATAAAATTATCTCCATTTTACTGTGGACAACTAAGGCTCAGAATGGTGACCTATGGACTCCAGATACTTCATAGCTGCCTCTTACACCAGGCAGGAAATGTGAACTCATTGTATAAACATTGGCATGCCATAGAAATGTGACATTCATTTTGTTAGGAAATTTTCCCACTGGCACTAGGCCCAGATCCATAGCGTGGTACCCTCAGCTCAGAGTTGGCCTGGAAAAGAACATCTTGCTGCCCTCTCCCAATCCTGGCATCCTCATCAGCCGTACTTCCGTGCATAGTGAGTGAACTGGAGGCATCCACCTTTTTTCTTGAGGGTTTTCAATGCATTTTCTTATTCCTCCCTGTGGGTAGACATCCAGCATTACGTAAAGGCAGGAGTTGGCCTCCCCCATTTGACAGGACTGTCACTGAACATGGCACTTAAGCAGAGACATAGACACAGAGATGACATCATGGTAGTAACTTGCTAGGAGGCTGGACAGCAGCTCATCCTCCATGGGCTGCTACACCCACCTCCCCCAAAGACACTCTTCAAGACAGCCTACCAGCAGCTCCACTACCATCTAACCACTGTCCCGGCCCCTGGCCCGAGGTGGGGTCTGGCCTTGGCTTCTTGCCAGGCTGCGGAGGGCCTGGTGAGCCAATGGTGATAAGGGAAGAGCTAATGCCCTGTTTCTTAGCCTCATTCGCAGGGGATGTGTCTAGTCTAGTGATTTTCAACTGGTGTGCTGCAAGAATTTTTAAAACATGCAACATCTAACTATTTAGGGGCACTGACCTATTTTCCTTGGATTGCCAAAAAAAAAAAAAATTACAGCCAACACAATAATAGCCATCTGGTTTGAATGAATCAAAATAATACCCTTTTTTTTCAGATTGACAAAAAATATATTTTTTGGTGTGCCAGAGAATTTTAGTGATTAAGTTTATATGTGCCATGAGATGAAAAAAGGTTGAAAACTCACTGGTCCAGTGAGTAGAAAACAAACTAAAGCACAGGGCCCCTTGGTGGCTTTCACTGCTGGATCCTGACCCTCCTGGCACACTTCTCATGGATGTGATTAACAAGTTTTCAGGAGCTCGTTGGTTGTTTTTGTAAATTAAGTTTATTGGGGTGACATTGGTTAATATGATCATACAGGTTTCAGGTGTGGGTTTCTATGTTACAGGATCTGTATATTTCACGGTGTGCCCACCATCCAAAGTCAAATCTTCTCCTGTTCTTTGGTATTTGTAATGAAGTGGGCATAGAGGATCAGGATGATTGGCTAGCATGGGTAGTTTATTTTTATTTTATTTTATTTATTTTAACTTTATAGTAGCAACTTTATTTATTTATTTATTTTTTGTTCAGTTTATTAATTACATTGTTTCCCCTTTTTTATCCCCCTATATCTTCCCTCCACCCTGTACCTATCCCACCCTCCGCCCTCACCTCCCCCTCCCCAATGTCCTCTCCCATTGTTGCAAGATTTTTGTCCAATCTCTTGCTGTACTTCCAACAACCCTTTTCTCCCCAAGAATTGTCAGTCCATTCCCTCTCTATGTCCATGTTTCTGTTATAGTCACCAGTTTATCTTGTTCATTAGCCTATCAGTTCACTTGATTTTTATGTTCATTTGTTGATAGATGTGTATTTGTTGTTCATAATTTATATTTTTACCTTTTTCTTCTTCCTCTTCTTAAAGAATATCTTTTAGCATTTCATATAATACTGGTTTGGTGGTGATGAACTCCTTTAGCTTTTTCTTATCTGCGAAGCACTTTATCTGATCCTCAATTCTGAATGATAGCTTTGCTGGATAGAGTAATCTTGGTTGTAGATTCTTGCTCTTCATTATTTTGAATATTTCTTGCCACTCCCGTCTGGCCTGCATCGTTTCTGTTGAGAAATCCGCTGACATTCGTATGGGTGCTCCCCTGTAGATAACCAACTGTTTTTCTCTTGCTGCTTTTAATATTCTCTCTTTATCTTTTGCTCTTGGCATCTTAATTATGATATGTCTTGGTGTGGTCCTCTTTAGATTCCTATATTTTGGGGTTCTGTGTACTTCTTGGGCTTTTAAGTCAGTTTCTTTCACCAGGTGGGGAAAGTTTTCAGTCACTATTTCTTCAAGTAGGTTTTCATTAACTTGCTCTCTCTCTTTTTCTGGCACCCCAATAATTCGGATGTTGGTTTCCTTGAGGTTGTCCCAGAGGCCCCTTACGCTATCTTCAATTATCTGAATTCTTTTTGTTTCTTGCTTTTCCAGCTGAGTGGATTTTGGTTCTTTGTATTTCAAATCTTTGACTTGGTTCTTGTGGCCCTCTGGACTGCTTTTAGGACTTTGTGTAATATTTTTTATTTCAGTCTGTGTATGCTTGATTTCTAGTTGGTCGTTTTTTTTATCTGTGAGGGTCTGGTTCGTATCCTCAGAGGTCTTGTTCATTTCCCTGAGGGTCTTATTCATTTCCTTGTAAGTATCATTCATCTCCTTGTAATTCTCATTCATTTGCTGGTTGGTCTTGTTTATTTCCTGGTAATTCTCATTAAGTTGATCGGCCTTTTGTAGGAGCCTCTTGAAAAGCCTTATAACCATGGTTTTGAACTCTATGTCTTGTCGTCTTTTCTCCTCCATTTCTTTCACACCTGATTTCTTTCCATGTCTCTGCATGGTGGCTGCTTTATGTGGTGGATATCCTCAAAGGGACAGTGGCTCAGTCTCCCCAGTTACCTGAGGTGGGTACTCTTACTGCAATCCTTTATGGGTTGTATTCAGTGTTTTTGAATTTAAACCCAGCTTTTTGTTGTTAGCCCTAGGAGGGTTTGACCTCCAGGCCAATTGGCTGTGAAGGGAGACTGTGTTCAGGTTGGATGGGCGGAGTCTCTGGGCTGCGCGGCAGCAGCAGCGGCGGCTGGGTCCTATGTGGCGCTTGCGTGCGCGGGTCTGTGTTGGGTGGGGATGGCTGCAGACTCCTCCAAGAGAAAACCGCTAGTCTCTTCCCCTTGCCAGACAACTCTGCCTTTCCCCAAATGTGCCTGCACACCAAAAGTCCAGCCCAGGGCTGTAAAATAGATGGTTTCCGGAACCAGGAGACAAGTTTCCAGGGGGCAAGTCGCGGGTTTGCGCAACCCTTGGGACTAGGAGCTTCTGCCGCGCCCCGCTTCCAGGGTGCGTCCCCCGGACCTTGGACCTCACTGGTTCTGGGGAATCTGTGCAGGGAGACTTCTCGTACCCCGGATCTCGGACCTCGCCGGGCTCGGGAAATCTGGGCCCCGTCAGAGAAATCCGGCCGGTCCCTGCTCCAGCCCCAGCCCACGTGCGCGACCAGGGCGGCTCCTAACCTGTTTCCGTCTGCGCTCCCGCTGGTCCTGAGTCTGTGTCCCACCTCTGCTCCTATTAGTGGAGTTTACATTCAGCCAGCTTTCTGGCGATTCTGGGTGCTTGTCTGTTCTGCTGTTATGTTGTAGTTCTTAAATCGTTGCGCGGGGCAGAACAATAGGTGTATGCTTATGCCGCCATCTTGGTGTTCTGACTCTGGGTAGTTTATTTTTTAAAAAATATATACTTTATTGATTTTTTACAGAGAGAAAGGGAAAGGGATAAAGAGTTCGAAACATTGATGGGAGAGAAACATTGATCACAGCTGCCTCTTGCACACCTCCTACTGGGGATGTGCCCGCAACCAAAGTACATGCCCTTGACTGGAATTAAACCTGGGACCCTCAGTCTGCAGGCCAACACTCTATCCACTGAGCCAAACCAGTTAGGGCCAGCATGGGTAGTTTAATTCTTTTATGAAGATATGGCTTCAAGGAGATGTCCTACTTTGTGACATGCTTTGCCCCATGCTGCTTTCCCCAAAGATCTGCTCTGACTTGAAAGCTGGTCCTCCCCCTCTCAAGATGCTGTGGGGGCTTTAGGGGGAAAAGGAACCCAGCTATTTTTTTCTTATGAATGAGATACATGTGATCTATATACACTTGCTCTTCTTGAGTAGCAAACCAAGTAAACTGTTATTTCTTTTTGAAGGTAGTTATATCCTGGGGACAGGGTTGAGTGTGAACAGAGACTATCCTGAATTGCCCAGGTGATGCCTGAAGGGGATGAAGGTAGCCTGATCCCAGGGATTATTCCAGGAATGGTCTTAGCTAGCTCTTGGGAGTCCTGCTATGAACTTTAAAAAATATACATGCACAACTGGATTCAATTAATTTTAAAAAATGTTAACATGAAACATTATTGCACAAGGAGCTGTTATAGCATGCTAGAAGGCTATAAAACTAAAAATACTAGAGGCCGGGTGCACGAAATTTGTGCAGGGGGGCAGGGCTGTCCCTCAGCCCAGCCTGCAGCCTCTCCAACCTGGGATCCCTTGAGGGATGTCTGTACTGCCAGTTTAGGCCTGATCCAGGACTGCTGGCTCCCAATTGCTCGCCTGCCTGCCTGACTGATTGCCCCTAACTGCTTCTGCCTGCCAGCCTGATCACCCCGTAACTACTCCTCTGCCAGCCTGATCAACCAACACCTAACTGATCCTCTGCATTCCCAATTGCCCCTAACTGCCCTCCTCTGCTGGCCTTGTCACCCCTAACTGCCCTCCTCTGCCAGCCTGGTAACCCATAATTATCCTCCCTTGCAGGCCTGGTTGTCTCTAATTGCTCTCCCCTGCTGGCCTCATCACCCCTAACTGCCCTCCCTTGCAGGCCTGATCACCCCAACTTCCCTTTCCTTCAGGCCTGGTTTCTCCCAACTGCCTTCCCCTACAAGCCTAGTCCCCCCCAACTGCCCTCCCTTGCAGGCCTGGTCCCTCTCAACTGTCCTCCCCTGCCAGCCATCTTGTGTCCACATGGGGGCAGCCATCTTGTGTTGGAGTGATGGTCAATTTACATATTACTCTTTTATTGGATAGATGGTCTCTGGCTTCAAATAATAAGGGAGAAAAATAACACATTTGCAAATCAAGAGCAATGTGGGTTTAATACTTTATTTAGTACTTTATAAGCTGCATGACTTTGAAATATGCACTCTCTGAGCCTCAGTTTCCCTAATCTGTAAAATGGGATAATGAGATCTTTCTGCTTTGTTTGTGCTTTCCCCATAAGCAGACCCTGAAACAAAGATTTGAGTGCAAATATTATACCTGGAGGAGGGACAAGGAACATTACTAGGAGGATGGGGAGATAATACACAGCAAGGAAGGCAACTAACAAGAGTGCATTTCAAGCAGAGGGCGTTAGAATTTAGTCCACTGGGAAGTGGTGTGAGGCCTACCCAATCCACCAGTCACTGCCAGTGTGTAGGGAGGTGTCTTTTGCAGGTGGCGACAGAGCAACCTCCGTGGTTTAAAACAAGCCTTCAGGTGCAGAGTTTGCAGAGCACAGTAAGGTCTTGCAGCACACATTCAATATACAGCAGCTATTAAAGTTCTTTTAACTCCAATAGGAAGCAGAATAGAGTGGTGCCACATAATACAAAGGAGGGGACATTCTGATGGGGGTAGGAGGAGGGAGCCTGCAGAAATCCTCAGCAGACTTGGCATCTGAATGGTGACTGAGGCTTCACTCTGGAAACAAGAGTGTGTTTTTAAGGATTTAAAAAAAAAAAAAAAAAGCTGGAGTGTTCAGGCATGAGAGACCCAACTATAATGGCTAGACCACAGATGATAACAGAACTCTGACCTACAGCCTCAGAAACAACCAGCCCAGAACCAGCACAACTTGGTCAGTAAACTGCCAGCTTCCTATTAATCCCCCTTTTTCCAGCTCAGGACCAACCAAAGTAAGCCAAATACACTCCCAAATCATCACGTAAGATGTTTGCTTCTAGTTAACTCACCTCCAGCTTCTTGGTGCCAACCACCTCTGATCAAAGCTGGCCTGCGCCTTCTCTTTGCTCCACTCTGAAGTTCTCCCACCCCACCTGCCGAGGGCTAGTGATGGAGGCTGAGAGAGGCTGCCAGCAAGAGGCTTGTTCGGGGGAAGAAGATGTTTTCCTGTCAGGACTGCTGACACCCTATTCTAAGTCCAGGTCTCAACACTGAGGCCCTTTTCTCAGAGGACATGACCCTAAGATACTCGCCTCCCCTCTCAACCCTGGCAAAGCTATTTGTTCCAAAGAATTCCAAGGCCTTGTTTCTACAGGTTGGACCCTTCTTATTTAAAAGCTTATCTAATTTCCCAGAATTGCAGGATTGTCAATTTCTAGGAAACCCCTTCAGAACAAACAAAGCTTTGTTTCCTCTTCACAAAGCTGTGGTCTTTTAATCCAGCGTTTCCTCTGAGACATAGGCAGCTAGCTTCAGCGGAAATTATTCTGTTGTTGAGCACACATGGGAAGGGTAGTCTCGTAGGACGGAGAGGGAACCCCAGGCACTCTCCTCCCACCCCAGCTTCCCTTCCTGCCTAAACTCCTGCGCAATTCAACCTTCAGTCTTTCTGCTTCTTTGCCAACAACGGTAATTACCACTTTTAGATAAGGTTTTGGCCTCTACATTTCCTGATTGCAATGAATAATATCCTGTGACTGGCTTTCCCTGGAACTATCATATTCTTCTCCTGGCTTTGTAATTTCCCCGGCAATGATAAGCCCCATGGAATGTACACTTCTGGCAGGATGCTGTGAGGTGTGGCCGGGTTACAGTCTCACCCAGTGACCCTTTGCGACTCACTTGGACTTCTCTGGGAACTCGGGATCTAGAAGAGCTGTACTTCTCCCAGGCAACCAGCTGTTTGTTTCATGTTCTGGATGCTGTGAGTCGTGAGCCGAGCTGCACTTCCCTTTTTGTTTGGCTCATTGGAAGTTTGCAGCCTCTGCCATCTCTACAAGTATGGCACCTTACCGCTTTGATCCTCACTCTAAGTACAGAGTAGTTTTGGCTACTGGGGCAAGCAAACACTGAGGCCCCTTTCTCAGGAGAAGGAGAACAGGAGACAGGACCCTAAGACACTCACTTCACCTCTCTGAACCTGTTTCCTTGGATGGAAGTGGGGATAATAAATCTCCCTCAGATCTGCCATGAGGATAATGGAGTAATTGGTTACAAACAGAAAGGATTTGTCTTTTTCTAATTCCAGGAAATATGTTTTTCTTTTCTAGATCCCACCCTGCTTCTGTTATTGTTGTGGGGCGACTTCTATGACCAGTTGCAAATGACCACGGAGGAACTTAAGTTGGTAATAAGCAGGCAAGGATTTTTTGAACTGGCCAGGACGGTCAGAGACCTAATATTCAACGACCACCCCACTCCGGGTGCAGGCAGGCCTTTTAAAGGGGTCTGAACCATAAATGTTACTGCCCTGCGTTTGGCGAACAGCCCCCAAGGCTGCATCTGGGGAAGAGCTGCCAATAGACTATGAATGACCCTATTGCTCGCTCTTTATCTTCTAATTATGTACTCTGCTAGACGTGGGAAAGTGGTCCTATCTTATAAAGACAGGTGGTGTAGCTACATAATTGGCTCCGGTTACTCCTCTGGTTCTAGTCTTCAAAGGGTTTTTTTGTTTGTTTGTTTGTTTGTTTGTTTGTTTTTCTTTAGCCTTCAAGGTCACAAGCTGGAAACTAAAGCAATAATTCTTCTGTTTTAAGTAAGCAGGGGTGAACAGTGGCCAAAGTTTCAAACAGCAGTTTTACTCTAGATAAATGTTCTTATGACCTTATTTCATTACACCTGTTGACCTTAACAAACAAAAGAGCCAGTTAGTTTACTAGCAAAATGGGTTTATTTGGGAATAGCAGAAGAATTGCAAGTTCAGGATAAAGCAAACTATTATAGGTAGGTTGGAAGAACAGAGGGTTTTTATTTTTTATTTTTTAGAGATATGTTTTTATTTATTTCAAAGAGAGGAAGGAAGAGGGAAAGAGAGATAGAAACATCAATGATGAGAGAGAATCATCTATAGGCACTTCCTGCATGCCCCACACTGGAGATCAAGGCCAGCAACTCAGGCATTTGCCCCGACAGGGAATCAAACTGTGGCCTCCTGATTCATAGGTCAATGCTCAACCACTAAGCCACATCAACAGAGCCAGAATTATTTCTACACAGTTCTGGAGGCTGAAAGTTCAAGATCCAGGTACCCATGGTTGGATTCTCCTGAGGCCTCTCTCCTGGCCTTGCAGATGGCCACCTTCTTGCTGTGTCCTCACATGACCCTTCCTCTGTTCATGTGCATCCTGGTATCTCTTCTTCTGCTTTTTGTTGTTGTTAATCCTCACCCGAAGATATTTTTTCCATTGATTTTTAGAGAGAGTATAACCAAAGGAGAGAGGGAGGGAAGGAGAGAGAGAAACATCAATGTGAGAGAGACACATCAATTGGTTGCCTCCCACACGACCCCAACCAGGGTTGGGGATCAAACCTGCAACCCAGGTATATGCCCTAGAATGGGAATGGAACTTGAGAACCTTTAGGCTGTGCTTCCTCTAACGGCCCTCGGGAAGAATCCTGCCTTGCCTCTTTTTACCTCTGGTGGCTCCCAGCCATCCTTGATGCTCCTTAGCTTGTATGTAAATGCATCACTCCAACCTCTGCCTCTGCCCTTGCCTGGACTTCTTCCCTGTGTCTCTGTCTCTTCAAATGAACTTCTTACAAGGATACTCTTCTGGGTTTTTTTTTCTGTCTACTCACTACAATACTATTCTCAATACTTCACTTCTAACACCAGATGTGGGAGGGGTTTTCTCACATCCATCAATGCTCACACACCAGATGAGTATCCTACAATTTAACTCAATTCTGACACTGTCTGTCTGAAGATAATATAGGCTGCTATGGGCTAAGGGCTCAGTCCCACAAGGTTGCCCCAACTTCAGGTGCCAATCAGATCAGAGGTTCCCAGGATCAATAATTTTCTAGAGTGACTCACAGAACTCAGGAAAACAGAGTTATTTACTAGACACCAGTTTCATATAAAGTCTATAACTCAGGAACAGACAGATGAAAAACATACACAGGATAAAGGATGGGAAAGGGGCATACCACCCTCCCAGAACCTTCATATGTTCACCCAACCCAGAAGATCTTTGAATTCTGTTCTTTTAGGATTTTTATGGAGGCTTCATATGTAGGCAGGGTTGATTAAATCATAGGCCACTAGAGAGTAATTCAACCTCCAGCCCCTCTCCCCTCTCTGAAGATTGAGGGGCAGGCTGGAAAATTTCAACCTTCTAATCACAAGATTGGTTTCCCTGGCAACCACTTCTCATCCTGTGGGCATCTAGGACTTTCCAAAACTTACGTGATTAATGCTATAAACAGGTGTGGTTGAAAGGGGATTGTTACAAAAGAAGAAGACACCTCTCTTGCCTTTCTCACTTTGGTGCTATTTCAAGAACTGAGGTTAAAAGACCAAATAGTGTCACAAAAGATGCTCCCCATTCAGAAAATTACAAGGGTTTAGGAGCTGTGTGCCAGGGGAATGCACACCAAATATATGTTTATTACAAACCACAGTATCTCAAGAGCCCACCCTAATCCAATATGGCCTCCTCAACTAATTACAACAAAGACCCAATTTTCCAAATAAGCTCATATTCTCAAGTTCTGGGTTTTGGGGAATTTTGGGGGTGGGGTGGGTTGGGGAAGAGACACTATTCAACCCAGTACATATGAGTTGCAAAAATCTTCCAACCTGCATATTACCTTTCACTCTTATTTAAAATTATCACCTGAGGATATTTTTTCCATTGGTATTTAGAGAGAGAGAGTGAAAGGAGAGAGGCGGGGGGGGGGGGGGGGGGGCGGGGAGAAAGAGAAACATCGTGTTCTTATACATTTATTTCTAGTATGCAGACGCAAGATATTTTTGAAGAAAAGAAACAGGGGAGAGTGATTGGTATAGAGGCAGGGAGGCATTGAACAGGCTGTCAAGCTACAGGGGGAAGGCTGGGGAGGGTGGGGGGCAGGTGCTGGGGGGGGTCAACCGAAGGACTTGTATGCATGCATATGAGCATAATCAATGAATGAAAGACATTGGGGTGGGGAGGGGGCAGGTGGGGACATGTGCTGGGGGGTAGGAGAGGCTAGGGGGAGGATATTGGGGGGAAAAAGGAAAACATGTTCTACTATTAAATCTAAGTTATACTGCAAAAAAATAATAAATTAATTTTTAAAAAAAGAAAGAGAAACATCAATGTGAGAGACACATCAAATGGTTGCCTCTTGCATGCCACATGCCCCAACTGGGGCCAGGGATCAAACCTGCAACCGCGGTACATGCCCTTGACAGGGAATTGAACCTGGGAGCCTTTGGTCTGCAGGCAGATGCTCTAACCCCTGAGTAACCAGCCAGGGCACCTTTTACTCCCTTATTGGTGTCTTCTACATGTTAAAGGTTCCAAATTTTATATAGTCAATTTATCAACTACTTATCAGCCCTTTATAGATAGTGTTTATGTATCCCACTTATGAAACATTGGGGTTCCCAGCACTCTACACCTATTCATTGAAGTTGAAACTGGTGTGTCAAGGTGGCCAGTAGGATGGTTGCAGATAATTTGAAGGCATAGGGGAGTTTAGCCTAAAGAAGAGAACATTCAGGGGCAAACAAAAATGGTTTGCCCAGTTGTTGCTGTCTCACCCATATCCCCTCATCATTCCCAAAGACTGCTCATTGAGGACCCCCTGGACTCAGCATAAGAGCCTTTTTTCTGATCACAGAGCACACTCAGTCTGCTCAGAGGACAAGGAGAATGGGACGCAGCCTTCAATCACTGGGATCCAGGGAGCTGGGGAGTGAATGTCTCTGCTGCCTCAGCCAGCAGTTGAGCTGACTCAGATTCTGCCCCAATCCCAGACCCTGCAGTGGAACTGAGCCTGAGCTACTGCTGCCCGCTGGGTGACACTCCTCGTGTTGGCTCTGGCTCTTCCCACCCTACCACCCCCCCTCCTCTAACGGTGTCTTCAGGAATCACCTCCCTCTGAACGGCTTACACCAGAATCCTTGTCTGAGGCCTGTTCTAGCAGAACTCAAACTAAAACAATGGTCCTCAAATCTGCTGAAACCTCAATTTCCTCATCTTCCAAAAGAATAAAGGAGAAATTAGGCATTTTTGTATAGAGCTGGGTCAATAAGTAGAAGTAATGGGAATATAAATTTCAGTTAAATTTCTTTTTAAAAAAATATTTTTATTGATTTTAGAGAGAAAGGAGGGAGAAGGATAGAGAGCTGTTCGCCTCCCTATTGGGGATGGAGCCCAAAACCTGGCCATGGGCAGTGACCTCTTGGTTCATGGGTCAACGCTCAACCACTGGGCCATACCAGCCTGGCTCGGCCAAATTTTGAAAAGAATGTAAGAAAACTTTGTGACACACCATCAGATCTGTCCTAGGTTGAGCCGAGTTCAAAGGTGAATTCTCTATTACTCAGAGTAATTAAAACCGGGATGTATCTGAAAAGTGCCAGCTAGCCTGGAAAAAGTCTCTGGTTCAAGATGAGTAGTGAGCGGCCTTTTTTTTTTTTTTTTTTTATCTTAATTTCAGAATTTTAAAGTGTGGGGTCATATCAGGACTTAAAATAATTGAGCATAGAGAATCACGAAACACAGATCTGAAAATCCCATCAACCCCTCCCTAAGACTTTTCTGGCAAAAGTCACTGCCCCTTTTGGGAATTCACTTTCTCTGTGTCAGCTACATCTGGCTAAAATATAGATTCCCGGTCTCTGCCCATCCCCAGTCCCCGTCAAGGACCTGACTCGGGAGGTGCAAAGCAGGGCCTGGGAAAAGTATGCCTAAGACTCTGCAAAGTTGTATTCTATCGGGCTTGGAACCATCTCTACCACACGAGATAGTTTCGAGCGCCCCCAGGCAGCTCTGGCAGCCTGTGGGGGTGATGTGTGTGTGATTCTAAGAACATAGGAAGCATATTCTCGTTCTTTTTTAAAAAATATTTCACCAAAAATGTGATATTGGCTTTTTGTATAGAAACAGGAATTTATGAAGGATGTTTGCTGGAAGCTGATCATTGTTTTGATGATAGAGAGCTGTGGACAGGGAATTTGGAGGACTGGTCCACCTTAATTGCTCTGAAGAGTCAGAGCTAATTGTTGGATGTTGGTGGTTAGAGCAGTCTCCATCTGTTAAGCAGATTCACTGATTGGCTTTTATTGGTGTTTCCTGCCTGAGGGATACGGGTGTATCTTGTGATCTTAATCTTAATAAAAGGGAAGGTAAAGCCACAGCTAGCAGTAGTTCTCCCACTGGAGTTGGACTACCGCCTGGCCCCCATTTTCCAAATTAATGTTTTTCTAAGTCTCTTTATTCATTTGTGTGCGGCCTTCTCCAGAAACCCAAACCCTGAACCGGGGACCCTGAATCACGCGGGATGTAAAAAGGGGTCCCCACAGATGATCTCGTCATACTTCTGCCAGAACCAGCACATGGCCTTCTCTTGGCTGATTCTGTTCGGCCCCAATGCAGTCTGTCCTGCATTTCATGTCTGCGATGCTGAAACCTGGCCTACTCATCATCACACGGAAGTCCAGGCCATAGAGACAAATACTTGAGTCATATTGGATCCCCAGATCGATGTGTTCCTAGATCCCAACATTAAGGTTTCTAGTATCTGAGAAGTTGTGTGTGTGTGGTTTTTTTTTAATTCATGCTCTCACACCTTTAGACCTTTTCCCAAGATTTCTTCTGCCTTGGCCCCACGCACTGTGCAATGGATGGCAACCTTTTCATTTCTTCTGATGCCAAAGGAGCTGACGATGTATCTGGCTTTGGAGGACACGGGCATCTGGCCTGGGAGCTTCTCCAGGACCTTGGCTGGCTGAGTCAGCAGAGCTTTCAGGTGTGAAGCTCCTGCACGGGGTTCTCCACTTCACCTTGATCTGCACCACGATGAGAAACAGGCAGAGCTGGAGCCTTGTTCTTGAACGTCCATTGCTATGGTCAGGCTGCCCTACACACGTCCCGAGACTGGTCAGACCTCACCAAGAGATAGATAAGCCATGTTTATAAAGCAAAGAAAACTTCAGCCAAGAGCCAGGTATTTACCAGGAACAACTAATTGTGTTGTAAAGGAGTTTAGGTCAGTTCACTGGAATGATTTCATTTCATGTTTTCAGAGAATAAAGTGGTGACATAAGACTGGGCCAGGCTCTCAGTTGCATTCTGACTCCTCCCAGCCCCTCCTCCCATGATATTGTCTCACTTTTCAATCTTCTCAAGGATATCAGATTACTCGTTTTATCTGGAATTATCTTTAGGGACCACTGGGCCCCATAAAAGGGTGTCTGGTTAGGACAGGAGGAACTGGGGAGAAGGCTGTGAACGGCTTGCATCACCATGAAGAACTTCTGCAGGGCTCCCCCTGTTCTCCTACTTTTCATCCTGAGTGTCTGTCTTGGAGCTGCTCCACGTATGTAGCTGCTTCCTTTCTGGGATGACTAGGAGTAGAAGCAAAGGGGTGTCTCCAATCTCATTCTTTTCCCTGTGTTTTTAGGTGGCAGTGATGTGGCCAAATACTGCTGCTTACAATTCATCCAAAAGACCCTTCCCTGGAACTTGGTGCGAAGCTATGAATTCACTAGGAGCAGCTGTTCCCAGAAGGCTGTGATGTGAGTATTTCTCATCTGGGCGTTAGGGTCCCTGACAGCCGTGGAATTGGGTGGGTGCAAGGCAAGCCCCTACAGTGCCAGGATGAGCTTCAGGATGGGAAGCTGAGAACTTGGGTTGTTAGCCTTCCTCCGCCACTAACAACTGTGAGTCTGGTCTTTGGTTTTCTAATTTCACATCATGTGCCAGGCATGTACCAGGCACTGTGTAAGTGCTGAGTACAAAAGAGCAAACAAGACAGCCCTCATAGACCTTACATCTAGCATAAGAAAGGGTGCATTAAGAGACATTTTCACAAAGTAGATGATCTCAATTGTGATAGGTGCTTGAAGGGGACAGCAGGAAGGACAGCAGGAGAGGGAGGCAAAACTTTATCTCTAACCTCTTAGGCTGGGCCTAAGAATTAAATTGATAGACTTAAAGAGTTAAATTGACAGAATTAAATGAATAGGAGAAAAGTGTATAGATTTCACATGTATGTGAAGCCCTCATAGGAAAATGAATACCTCCCAAAAGTGGCAAAACTTAAATGCATTTATACTAAAATATAAAATGTATGGGGGAGGCCATAAAGGATGAGAAGAGTTATCTTAACAAGCTCCGTTTCTACAGAATTCTCTTGGCCTTGACTCCCTATTTCTGGTAACAAAAATGTTTCTTTGCTCCTGGTACAGGGAGGACATTTTTTACAGAGGGGTTTTTATCTCCTGCTTCTAGGAAGAATGGAGGAGGTCAGAGTGCCCTTCTTGTACCAGATTTATTTTTAAGTGCCTTTAGATCAAAATAATCTTTATGCCAAAGTGGCATATTTTGCAGCAGCCTATTCTGCCACTCTGTAGTATAGTCACAGGAGGACCTCGCTCAGTGTCAAGAAATCCCCCTGAGGAAGTGACATTTACATTGAGACCTCAGGAACAGTGAGGGTGGCCTGGGTAAAAGGGGGCAGGAAGGAGCATGAGTGTTCCAGGCAGAGGGAGCAGCAGGAGAGTGGAAGGAGGATGAACATGTCACTGACCAGGCAGACAGGTAATAGGAGCCAGGTCATGCCGGGCTCATTGGTAGCAGAAGTAATGACACATCTCACAGGCTCCGGGCAAGACTAAATGAGCTACTATATGCAAAGCGTTTACCGCTGTGCCTACACACAGTGAATGTTCAACAAATGTGTAAGTGGCAGAATTTGGGCACATCACTGCCACATGTAGAAGTAGGGTGACAACCCAAGTTACTAACATTCAACAGAAACATCTTTAAGTGCAAACTCACAGGGAGCAGCAGGTCACTGCTCCCCGGACATGGGTTCCTGAGCATGAGAGAATGGTGCAGAGTGGAAGAAGGGGCTCTGGAGGCCAACCTGAATGCCAGCATTTTGAGACAGTTAAGGAGGGGAAAGAGACACTCAAGAGCCTAGATATGGACGGGGGCTCTCTGGGGCTCAGGATGCCCTGGGCCTCTCATTTGTGTCTTAATTGGCTTTCTGGTGCGTTAGAGTCATCAATACTTAACCAGCTGAACTGGACTCAAAGCAATGGCTCTGTCATTTACAAGCTGTGTGACCTTGGTCAAGTCATGTTTCCTGTAAAAGGAAGGTGAGAGGTTTCTATCAGTTATCTATGGCTGCATGACAAATGACCCCAAAACTTAGGGGCTAAATGCAACAGTGGCCAGTTTCTCATCTCGTGGTTTTTGTGGGTCCAAAATTCTAGAGGGTTTGGCTGGGTGTTTGTGGTCTAAAGTGCTGGAGCTGAACAGCTGGGGCTCATGGCATCTCTCCAGGGCCTCTCTGTGTGGTCTCTTTGTTGGGCTAGTTCAGGCTTCCTCACAGTATGGTGACCTGGGGTAGTAGGGCTCCTTACAAGATGGTTCAAGGCTCCAGCACAGGTGATCCAGTAAACCAGGCAGAAGCTCCACCATCTCTTCTGTCTTAGCCTATGAAGTCACACAGTGTCACCTCTGGTGTGTGAATTATACTCTGTTGGTTGATGAGCTGCTAAGACTGACCTAAATTCAAGGGGTGAGAACATAGACCTCTATCTCTCAATAGGAGCAATGGCATGCTTTCATATGTCCAGAAAGTTCTTCCTCTCTCTTATTTTCCATTCTCTTGGCTTTTCTCCCTTGTGTGTCCTAAGAGCCCTCCTGAGAGCCCTGAAAACATTGTTGGGTGCTGCAAGGTGCTCCAGGCTAGAATGACCCGATCTATGCTCTCATCATGCCTGACTCTCAGGGTGCATGAGGCTGGAGGAGATTCAAGGACATTAACTACAACCCCCTTCTTAGTGAGATCACAGTGGAAATCAGAAATCATATATAAGGAATGCAGGAATCATGGCAAACAACCCATAATAATGTGGTTATGAATGAAGTGGCATCCTATCTAATAAAAAAGTAATATGCAAATTGACTGTACCTCCGATCAAACCATGCCCACAAGCCATGCCCACCAGCCAGTCAGGAGCAAATAAACCCCAACCAAGATGGCTGTGGCCACTGAGAGCAGGAGGGAGGCTTGGGTTTCCCCAGCAACAGAGGAAGCCAAACTTTCCGCCTGCCCGTTGCCGGCCTAGGCCTCCACTCAAAGTTTCAATGATAGAAGATATATCACAACAGAAATGGTGGCAGCCATGGAGCTGTAGCTAGGGTTGCCTGGGCAATGGAGGAAGCCAAGCTTCTGCAGCTTTGGCTGGCCTAGGCATCCACTCCCAGCTACAATGTTTCAATTATAGAAGGTAAATGTCCCAACAGAAATGGCTGCGGCCACGGAGTGGGCAGAAGGCTTGGCTCCATTCCAGGCTACAAAGTTTCTATTGTAGAACATAAATTAATCCCAGATCCCAGGGCCTCCACTTGGGTCACTGGGGGGCGTGGCTGACCTACAAACCACAACAGGCCCCTCACCCAGGCTGTCCCATGCCCCAAGGGAACCTCAACTCTGATCCAGCATACCCTCCAGGGCAAACCAGCTGGCCCCCACCCATGCATCAGGCCTCTATTCTATCTAATAAAAGAGTAATATGCAGATTGACCATCACTCCTACACACAAAATGGCTGCCCCCATATGGACACAAAATGGCCACCACAAGATGGCCAGGAGGGGAGGACAGTTGGGAGGGACCAGGCCTGCAAGGGAGGGCAGCTGGGGCAATCAAGCCTGCAGGGAAGGGCAGTTAGGGGTGACCAGTACAGCAGAGGAGGGAAGTTAGGGGCAAACAGGCTGGCAGGGGAGCAGTTAGACATCAATTGGGCTGGCAGGGTAGTGGTTTGGTGGTGATCAGGCTGGCAGGCAGAAGCAGTTAGGAGCAATCAGGGAGGCAGGCAGGCAAGCAGTTAGGAACCAGCAGTCCTGGATTGTGAGAAGGATGTCCGACTGCCTGTTTAAACAGGCAGTCGGACATCCCTCAAGGGGTCCCAGATTGGAGAGGGTACAGACTTGGCTGAGGGACAACCCCCCCCCCCACCAACCCCATGCACGAATTTCATGCACCAGGCCTCTAGTAATGTGTATAAGGTTTCTTATTGGGGGTGATGCAAATTTTCTAAAATTGATAGTGGCGATGTTTGTTCCATATACAGATATACTAAAAACCATTGAGTGATTATTATCTATTTTAAACTAGAGGCCTGGTGCATGAATTTATGCACCAGTGGGGTCCCTCAGCCTGGCTGTGGGATTGGGCCAAAACTGGCTCTCTAACATCTCCCAAGGGGCCCAGATTGTGATAGGGTGCAGGCCAGGCCAAGGGAACCCACCAGTGCACAATTAGGGCCAGGGAGGATCCCAGAAAATTGGCCAGCCGGGGAGGAACTTTGGGAGGGCTCCAGGGTGTGTCCAGCCCATCTTGCTCAGTCCTGATCGCCTGAATCCCAGCAGCAAGCTAAGGTACCAGTTGGGAGTGTCTGCCCCCTGGTGGTCAGTGCGTGTCATAGTGACTGGTCAACTGGTCGACTGCCTGTGCCCTGGTGGTCAGTGCACATCATATGTTGAGTGGCCTTAATATATCATAGTATATTACACTTTGATTGGTTGAATGTCTGGCTAGATGACAGGACACTTAGTATACTAGGCTTTTATTATATAGGATGAATGAATTGTATGGTGTGTGAGTTATATCTCAGTAAAGCTGTTAGATTAAAACAAAAGAGTTAAGAGGCAGGGTACAAGTTACATTCTTTAGACTAGGGTAGGTGGAAAATGTTTCCTGAGGGAGGTGGGCCTGAAAGTGTGGTTTCCAGCAGAAAGTGATGTATCCGACAGGAGGGAAGGCAAGGGCCAGAAAAGGGAACAAGGACAGTGTGACGGGGGTGTGCAAGGCTAGAATATGAGTCGGGCAGCTGCCCCTCCATCCCTTTCCAAGAGGCTAAAGTCAGTATTGACTGTCAGCATCTCTTTCCCACAGATTCACTACCAAAAAAGGCCAGAAAGTCTGTGCACAACCAAAGGAAAAATGGGTGCGAAGATATGTTTTGTTACTGAAAGCTCAACAAAATTCGACACTGTTGAATTTTCAGCCCAAGGACACCTGAACCCTCTCTTGACCCTGCTGTCCTTGGCAGAGCATGGAGAATTTCTTCAAAAGAAGCTCAGTGGGCCTGGTGGGGAGGAAAGGTATTTTCTACCAGAGTTTTCTTTGACAAAGGTCTTTTGTAAAAATTTGACTTGCTCATAACCATTCTTATTCAATAAACTGGAGTTTTCTTCAAAGAAACTGAGTCAATATTTTTAAAAATATGTTTTTATTGATTTTTTAGAGAGAGAGGAAGGGAGAGGGATAGAGAGATTGCAACATCATCAGAAACATGATGGATCAGATCAGCTGCCTCTTGCACACACACACACCCCCCCCCCCTCGCATTGGGGATGGAGCCTGTAACCTTAGTGGGCAAAACTGAGTCAACATTTACATCTGACTTCCTGGTAGGTCCCTAACCCCTGAACTGACCCTAGTGTTGAATTCTACCTTTATGTTTTTGTGTCAAAAAATCATAGACAAGTATAATACATTTTGGCAAAATGTCCATTAAATGTTTTAATGTTATTTGGCTAGGTAACTTTATGTTACTAGAAAAACTCCGTGTAACCACCCATAGCCTGTTGGTGATGGGTAAATGAAATGCCTTCATATTTGGCAGTGTTTTCTCATAGGTATTATTAATAAACATGAGTTTATCTACCTATCAACCCTAAGGTGCTTGTGTCTATATAGCCTAAAGAAAATTTTAAAACATTATTATAGATTCACAAGTTGCAAAAATAGTACAGAAAATTTGGGTATATCTTTTACCCAGCTTCCCCCAAGTGTTACATTTTACATAATTATAACACAACTAGAGGCCCGTTGCAGGAAGATTCCTGAAAGAATAAGGCTTCTTCAGGCCTATTCCTGCAAGAATATGGCTTCTTGCAGCCTGAGCAAAGCAGAGAAGGGAGCAAAGCCCACCAAGACGGGCTTCTCTCCCGCCACCACCACCATGCCACACTTTCTCTCCCGCCACTGCTGCCTCCGCTACCACCCCTCTTTTTGCTTTTCCCCCCTCTTCCTTCTACGCTGTCTTCAGTCTTTGCTCCATGCCTGCATATGCAAATCAACTACCATATTTGTTGGATTAATTTGCATATTCACTCTGGTTGGCTGGTAGCATAGCAGAGTGATGGTCAAGTTGCATGTTTTTCTTTTATTAGTGTAGGTATCAGGACCCAGGAAATTGATATTGGTATAGTGTTTGTGTAGTTCTATCATTTTATCCATATGTAGATTTGTGTAATCACCGTTACAACCAAGATACAGAAGTATTCTATCACCACAAAGATCTCCCTAGTGCCGAAACTGGTTTGGTTCAGTAGATAAAGCATTGGACTGTGGACTGAAAGGTCCTGGGTTCGATTCTGGTCAAGGGCATGTACCTTGGTTGTGGGCACATCCTCAGTAGGGGGCGTGCAGGAGGCAGCTGATCGATGTTTCTCTCTCATCAATGTTTCTGACTTTCTATCCCTCTCCCTTCCATTCTGTAAAAAATCAATAAAATATATATATATTTTAAAAAGATCTCCCAAGTAATATCCCTTTATAGTCACTCCTCACCCCATTACCATCATTAATCTCTGGCAACCACTACTCCGTTCTCTATAATTGTGTCATTTCAAGAACGTTATATAAGTGGAATCTTATACTAGTAACTAGTGGCCTGGTGCACAAAATTCGTGCACGAGGGGAGGGTGGAGGGGGCGTGTCTCTTAGCCTGGCCTGCATCCTCTCTAATCTGGGACTCCTGTGGGATCGGGCCTAAACTGGCAGTCAGAAAACCCCTTCGCAATCTGGGACTACTGGCTCCTAACTGCTCACCTGCCTACCTGCTTGATCTCCCCTAACCACTCTGCCTGCTGGCCTGCTTGCCCCCAACTGCACCCCCTGCCAGCCTGATCACCCCCAACTGCCCTCCCCTCCTGGCCTGATCAACCGTAACCGCCTCTGCTTTGTCCGGAAGGACATCTGGAATGTCTCATGGTCTAATTAGCATGTTACCCTTTCATTAATATAGATAAGATACGACATATTGCCATAACTATAACATATCTACCTATGAGAATACGTACTTCATGAGATAGGAAGGCATCTCGTACATTACATTATATATGTTGTAAGTAATGGAAAATACAGTATTTGTAGCAATAATATACACCCAGTGACTTCTCTTCCTGATCCGGGAATGGTTCCCAGGTCTTTGAACATTTCCTGGCCCCTAATGTATTTTTTTCTTGTTTTTGCCATTCAATGTAACTTTATTTTCTGTTTATTGCACATGATTTGAGGTCTTTAATTTCTAACCCCCAAAGATTCAAAGGACTATTTTTTCCATGAATTTTAACATTAACATTAGTGAATTTGTGTATTCATGTGTTTTTATTATAAACATCTGAATTATTCACATTATTATAGATCCTGAACTCATAAGCGTGGACTATGCACAGGCTGGCAGCAAGCCAGGAAGCTACTCTGCAAGCAAACTGATACTCTGTATATAGCATAACATTCATTGTCTGACTTTAATTCATATACTATCAGGGACTCAACTGCTTGGTTGGTGATGGGGTTGATTATTGGGAAGATTATTCCTGAAATAATTAAGGAAAGGGGGACTCAATCTTTCTTCGTGCACTGGGGGTGGGTGGTTCCTCAGCCCAACCTGCCCCCTCTCACATACTGGGAGCCCTTAAGGGATGTCCAACTGATGGCTCACCCCTAGCCAGCCCAAGGCCTGTGACCACCCAGCTATCTCCCTGCTCAGCTCAGCCCCAGCTGCCTGTGACCACCAGGCCCCAGGGACTGGGCACTCACTGCCACTTCCACTCACAGAGCCCGGGCAGGGGCCTCAGAGCTCCCATGCCGCCACCCCCGCCTGGCCCGGCCCGCCCGGCCCTGCCACTTCCACCTTTTGTGCTCAGTACTTCAAACTCTCTCCTACAGTGGGTCTGCCACCAGAACTACATTTCCCAGAATTCCTGGTGCTCCTGATACCTTGCATGAACCAAGAGCACTGTGAATTTTCTCCACCCGGTGGTCTCTGCACACCCGAGAGACTGGCAGCAGTCTCCCCACTCCCATCATGGGTGTGGGCTGGGGGACATGCAGGGACCCCGGGCCCTCACTTGCATTGATTCAGTCACCATAACTGTCAGGAGGGCCAGCCTTAAGTACTGCATGGGCAGAGCTTATAGCAAGGTGGTTGCTTTCACTGCATTGCAGCCATGCCCCTGCTGGCCTTGACCCATGTGCTGGCCACGCCCCATGCCCTAATTGGCTGGTAGTGTAGTGGAGGTGCAGTCAATCTGTCAATCTGCATGTTACTCTTTTTTTTTTAAATATATTTTATTGATTTATTACAGAGGGGAAGGGAGAGGGATAGAAAGTCAGAAACATCAATCAGCTGCCTCTTGCACACCCCCTACTGGGGATGTGCCCGCAGCCAAGATACATGCTTTGACCAGAATCGAACCCGGGACCTTTCAGTCCACAGGCTGACGCTCTATCCACTGAGCCAAACCGGTTTCGGCCATGTTACTCTTTTATTAGATAGGCTATCTGACCTTTTGAGTTTGGTTTTTTTTAACTTCACACAATGTATCCAAGTTGTTGTGTGTGTCAGTAGTTCATTGTTTTTCACTAATGAGTAGTGCCAATTTACATTCCAAACCACAATCTATGGTCTGGTTTCTGGGCATCCTTGCTAGCATTTGGTATTATCACCATTTAAAATTTTTATTTTACCTGTTCTAATAGGTGAGTAGTGATAAATCGTTGTGGTCATTATTTCCACTTCCCTTTTGGCTAGTGATATGGAACTTCTCATGTGCTTATTTGCTATCCATATATCCTCCTTGGTGAAATGTCTCTTGTGTTTTTGTCCATTTTCTAACTAGACTGTTTGTTTTCACTGTTGAGTTTTGATATGACTTCTTTATCAATATCTGGTTTGCAAATACTTTTTCCCAGTTTGTAATTTATCTTTTCATCTTTTTAATGGGATCCTTCAGAGATCACAAGACTGAATTTTGATGAAGTCTAATTTATTTCTTTTTCTCCTTTTATGAATCATATATATATATATATATATATATATATATTGATTTTTTACAGAGAGGAAGGGAGAGGGAGAGAGTGCTAGAAATATCAATGAGACAAAAACATGGATCAGCTGCTTCTTGCACACCCCCTACTGGGGATGTGCCTACAACCAAGGTACATGCCCTTGACTGGAACTGAACCTGGAAATCTTCAGTCCACAGGCCAATGCTCTATCCACTGAGCCAAACCAGTCAGGGCTTAGGTATGAGGTTTAAGTCAATGTTGGTTGGTTGGTTTATTTGCCTATGGATAATCAATTGCACCAGCACTACTTATTAAAATGACTATTCTTTCTCCATTGAATAGTTTTTGCACTTCTGTTCTTGTGTGGGGCTATTTCTATCCCATTTGCTCCATAATATAATCAATTTAAAATTTTATTTTTCTTGAAAAATAATTGCCACACCATAAAATTAACCATTTAAAAATGTATAGTTCAGTGACTTTTTGTATATTCACAAAGTTGTGCAACCATCATCACTATTAATATTCCAAAATATTTTCACACACGTACACCCCCAAAGAAACCACATATCCTTTAGGATTCACTCTCTACTCTCTCCTCCCTTCAACCCTGGAAAATACTAATCAACTTCTGACTCTATGTATTTTTCCTATTCTGGACATTTCATATAAATGGTTTTATGTAATATGTGGCTTTTGCATCTGGCTTCTTTCACTTGGCATAATATTTGCAAAGTTCATTTATGTTGTAGCACATAACAGTTCTTCATTCATTTTTATAGCTAAATAATACTCCACTGCATAGATGATACCAAATTTTGTTTATTCATTAATTGAAAAACATTTGGTTCTTCCCCCATTTTTTGTCTATTATGAATAATGGTCTACATTAGTGTACAATTTTTTGTATGAACATATGTTTTCATTGTCTTGGGTATATTAGAAATGCTCTCAACAATGTCGCAGGTGTGAGACAAATCCTCGAAACTGGATTGGCAAGGCAAATTTACTTCTGCGAAGAAGAGTGCTCCTGCCAGCTGGAAACCATGGGCAGAAGCACAACAAATGGGAAGTCCGATCCGGTTTTACTTCCTGACGCAGGATCTGCCCTGCCCCTCACTCTGAACCCTGACCTCCCCTGCCAGCCCTGACTGGTCAGGGTTCAGAGCTCGGATTCCCATTATTGCAGGGTTGGCTAATTCAGAGGATGGGGAAGGTAAGGCAGAACGTAAGATGGTGTTCCTTGAGAGCCTTGAAGGTCATACCAAGATCGCAGAACCTAAGATAGTGGCCCCCTGAAAGAAGCTGAAAGTCATACCAAAATGGTGGGACCTAAGATGGCAGTGAGCTCTTTTCTTTGACAGAACAGATCGCTGGTTCACTCTTACAAGTACATACGTATGGACGAAATTGCTGGGTGTGCGGTAATTCTATGTTCAACTTTTTGAGAAACTACCCCAAACTGTTTTCCACCACAACTGTATCAGTTTACATTTCTACCAGCACTGTGTGAGAATTCCAGTTTCTCCACATCCCTGTCACATTGTCTATCTTTTTGATGATGGTCATTGTAGTAAGATGTGAAGTGGTATCTCACTGTACTTTGGATTTGTATGTCCCTTATCCTATCTAATAAAGAGGAAACATGCTAATTGACCCTTACACATGGCAAAAATGGAGGCGCCCACAGCCAATAAAGAGGGAATATGCTAATTAACGGTCACGCCCTCAAATATGGTGGCGCCCACTGCCACAAGATGACCAGGAGAGGAGGGCAGTTGTGGGTGACCAGACCTGCAGGGGAGAGCAGTTGTGGGTGACCAGGCCATCAGGGGAGTGCAGTCAGGAGCAACCAGGCCGGCAGGGAAGGGCAGTCAGGGGTGATTGGGCTGGCAGGGGAGGGCAGTTGGGGGCGATCAGGCCAGCAGGGAAGCAGTTAGGCATCAATCAGGCTGGCAGGAGAGTGGTTAGGGAGCAGGCAGGCAGGCAGGCGAGCAGTTGGGAGCCAGCAGTCCCAGTTTGCGAGAGGGATGTCCGACTGCAGGTTTAGACCTGATCCCGCACAGATCCTGCAGAGATCAGGCTTAAACTGGCACTTGGACATTCTCCAAGGGGTCCCAGATTAGAGAGGGTGCAGGCTGGGCTGAGGGATTTCCGCCCCCCTTCCACTGCATGAATTTTGTGCACCGGGCCTCTAGTGACTGATAATATTGAGCATCTTTTCATGTGCTTATTAGTCATTTGGATATCTTCTTTGGAGAAATGTCTACTCAAATTTTTTTACCTTTGTCTTTTCATTGTTGAGTTGTAAAGAGGTCTTTATATATTTTGGATACTAGGCCCTTATTAAATATATTATTTACAAATATTTTCTCCCATACTGTGATTGTCTTTTTACTTTCCTGATAGTACCCATTTAATGAACAAATTTGTTAATTTTTATGAAGTCCAGTTTATCTATTTTTTCCCTTGGTTGCTTGTGCTTTTAGTATCATTGTTACGTCTAATCAAATAATTGAATACACACACCCCCTCCCCTGGGAACTGACGTTTAGACCGCTTCACAACCTACATTCCCTTTTGCTTAGGCCATATTCCACTTGCTGAGACCACATTCCACTTTAAAATCTCTGACTCCCTGTCCCTGGGTGCTGACACCATTATGGGGCTCAGCCCATCTGGTTTTCCAGATTTCCTAATAAATTCATAATTCTTAATATGACTTTTGGCCTTGTGTGTTTCACCTTCAGTGACCCTAACAGCCATATTTAAGAAACCACTGCCTAATCCAAGGCCTAGAGATTTATACTTATATTTTCCTCTGAGAGGTCTATAGTTTTAGTTTTACATTTAGGCATTTGATTCCTTTTAAGTTAGTATTTGTATACTAGAGGCCCATTGCACGAATCCATGCACCTGGCCGGTTTTGGCCTGATCCCCATAGGCCCAGGCCTAAGGACCCCAATGGTACACAATCTGTGCACTGGGCATCTAGTATGCATATAAGATCTTTGGTTAATCTCTTCCTGCCTTTCCCCCTCTCCCCTTCACTCTGAGATTCATTAGTCTGTTCCATGTTTTCATGCCTGTGCATTGAGTGTCTGCCTTCTGGTGGTCATTGTGTGTTATAGCTACAGAATAGATGATTGGCCAGCCAGTCGCTTAGGCTTTATTTGTATACTAGGGGCCTGGTGCACGAAATTCGTGCACTGGGGGTGGGTGGTCCCTCAACCCAACCTTCCCCCTCTCACATACTGGGAGCCCTCAGGGGATGTCTGACTGATGGCTCACCCCCAGCCTGCCCTGCTTAGCTCAGCCCCTGCTGCCTGCAACCACCTGGCCCCTGGGGCTGGGTGCTCACTGCCACTTATGCTCACAGCACCCAGGGACCAGGCACTCCCTGCTGCCGCCACCACTACTGCTGCTGCCACTGCTTCACCTCACAG
This sequence comes from Antrozous pallidus, assembly GCA_027563665.1. Taxonomy (NCBI): domain Eukaryota; kingdom Metazoa; phylum Chordata; class Mammalia; order Chiroptera; family Vespertilionidae; genus Antrozous; species Antrozous pallidus. The sequence goes on from CM050512.1 coordinate 87,451,056, forward strand.
CACCCAGGGCTGGGTGCTTGCTGCCACTGCTGTTTCATCTCCACCCCCGGGCCCAAGGCTCACGCCACTTGGCCCTGCCCCCACTCTTGATTGGCTGGTAGCATAGCCAATCAGGAGTGAAGGTATGGTCAAATTTGAGTGTTTCTCTTTTATTATATAGGACTAGAGGCCCAATGCATGAAGATTTGTGCAAGAATAGGCCTTCCTTCCCCTGGCTGCCAGCACCAGCTTCCCTTCGGCATCCAGGACCCGGGCCTTCACTCTGTCATTGCCTTCCGCCTTTGCTCTGGCCCTGCTGCCCTCCTGTGTCTCTCTCCACTCCCATTCTTCCCCGCATGGCAGGTGTCCTGCCCCACCCCAGCCACTCCATTCCTGTGTCTGTGCACTGCCCAGAGGCCTGGAATGGCCAGGGAGGGGCTGAACGCCGTATCATTGCCATGGCAACTATGCAAGCATCCTAGCCTGGCCACCACCATCTTTGTCATGTCAATTTGCATATTTCCTCCTTATTGGCTGTGGGTGCCACCATCTTTGTCACAGAGTGATGGTCAATTTGCATATTCCATCTTTATTAGATAGGATGCTGTGAAGTGGATGCAATGGATTTTTGTATGTTGATCTTGTTTGCTGAGACCTTGTTGAACTCACTGCTTAGTGTCAACTGCATATAGGGTCAGTTTTATTTCTTATTTTTTGATCTGTATTCTTTTTATTTCCTTTATCTTCCTTCTTGTACTGGCTAGAATTTCAAGTTCTATATTCAATGACTGTTGAGTGTGGACATCCTCACTTGTTCCTAACCTCAGGGAGAAAGCAGCCTTTTATCATTAAGTATGATGTTAGTTGTAGTTTTGGTGTTTTTGTTTTAACTTTTAAAAAAATAGAGGAAATCGAGGGAGAACCAAGATGGCAGCATAGGTAAAACACCTATCTTGCCGCCATACACAGCAATTTTAAATCTACAACTTAAAGAAAGAACAAACACCATCCAGAATCACTGGAAAGCTGGCTGAGTGAAAATTCCACAAATAAAAGTGAAGATAAGACACTGTGACTCGGAGGAGTGGCGGCGGACAGTGTTGAAGATACGTGCGGAGAGAGGTTTGGAGGAGTGCGCACGCCAGTGGATAGGGCGGGCAGCTGAAAACCGGCCAGTTTTCTTGAATGGGGGAGACAAAGACGTCCCACTGGACTGATTCTCCAGCTCTGGGCGAAGTCCAGGGAACCCACAACCATACGGGGTAAAAACTGGACAGTGGGAGGGCATGCTGAAGCTTGGGTGCTGCAGGGGTGTGGAGAAGGCGAGCTTGTGCGGAGTGCGCATGAGCTTGGGAACAGCGCAGCTGCCTAACCACACAGAGAGCACTCGTGACTTGCTCTTTCATTCGGGAAACCGTCAGACTGCATTGTTTTGCCACCCTGGGTGAGACGTTGGGTGTGCAGACTCATTTGAGGAGAGTCTGAATTCTCTGGCAGCCGGTGGAGCTCGGCAGCGGCTCTCTCTCAGAGGTGCTGGCGGCCATTGCCCCTGGCACAGAGTCCCTGGGGCTGAATAGGGCGGAGCTAATGCTGTCTGCTTGGCCCGGAGACTCCGCCCATCCAACCTGAGCACAGCTGAGCTTCACAGACAACTGGCCTGGAGGTCAACCCCTCCAAGTGCTAACAATTAACCTGGGCTTAACTTCAACAAGACTGTGCAACCCATATCCACCTCAGGTAACTGGGGAGGCTGAGCCACTGTCCCTTGTAGGACGTCTACCACACAAAGCTAATTGACCAACTCAGGGAAGCAGCCACCATGCAGAGACATGGAAAGAAATCAGATGTGAAAGAAATGGAGGGAAAAAAACGACTGGACATGGAATTCAAAACCATGGTTATAGGGCTTTTCAAGAGGCTCATTAAAAGATCGAGACCTATTCCACAAATGAGTGAGATTGTGTGATATTTATCTTTCTCTGACTGGCTTATTTCACTTAGCATAATGCTCTTCAGTTCCATCCATGTTTTTGTAAATGGTAAGGACTCCTTTTTCACTGCAGCATAGTATTCCATTGTGTAGGTGTATCACAGCTTTTTAATCCACTCATCTGCTGATGGACATCTAGGCTGTTTCCAAATCTTAGCTATTGTAAATTGTGCTGCTATGAACATAGGGGTGCATATATCCTTTCTAATTGGTGTGTCTAGTTTCTTTGGATATATTCCTAGAAGTGGGATCACTGGGTCGAATGGGAGCTCCATTTTTAGTTTTTTGAGGAAACTCCATACTGTTCTCCACAGTGGCTGCACCAGTCTGCATTCCCACCAGCAGTGCACGGGGTTCCTTTTTCTCCGCATCCTCTCCAGCACTTGTCATTTGTTGATTTGTTGATGATAGCCATTCTGACAGGTGTGAGATGGTATCTCATTGTCGTTTTGATTTGCATTTCCTGGATAATTAGTGACTTTGGGCATGTTTTCATATGCCTCTTGGCCTTCCTTCTGTCTTCTTTCAAAAAGTATCTATTTAAGTCCATTGCCCATTTTTTTAATTGGGTTTGTTTATCTTCCTTTTGTTAAGTTGTATGAGTTCCCTGTAAATGTTGGAGATTAAACCCTTATCGGTGATAACATTGGCAAATATTTTCCCCCATGCAGTGGGCTTTCTTGTTGTTGCTTTTTTTTTTTTTAAGCATTTAAAAACAGTTCTCACCCAAGGATATGTTTTTGTTGATTTTCAGGAAGAGAGGAAAGAGAAGAGGAAGAGAGAGAGAAACACTGATGTGAGAGGGAAACATCAATCTGTTGTCTCCCATAGGCACCCTGACCTGGAATCAAACCTGCATCCTGGACATGTGCCCTGACGGGGAACTGAGCCCACCGCCTTTTTGGGATACAGGGTGATGCTTCAGCCAGCTGAGCCACCCAGCCAGGGCAACTCCCATGTCTTAATAATTCTTAAAACATTGAGAGTTAGAAACATAAGTACATCCGACAGGCAGCTGCATTTCTCGGAACACACATTCTGCAAAACATGCTAACATTAAAATTGAACTGAACATAATCAATAACTTTTTCCTCATGATTCAGGAGCCACTCCAGGTTATTGTGAGGATTACTATAGAATACACAGAACAGTTCATGGAAAATTCCAGGCAATAAACACCTAATAATGGAATTTGTTTTACATCACTTTTTAACAAAGAAACAGCTCAGTTATACAATTTTTAATAATTGATAAGTATAATAATATTATTTTTGGTGGGGTTCGGAGACAATGTTTGGAATAAATAGCCTGAAAGCTATCTAACTTCTGTGACTTTTTAAATTAAAAGTTCCTCTATAGAAACATTCACATGCAAGTTTGACCTCATGTGGATGCTATTCAACAAAACCAATTTAGGATACGCAGAATGAGTCAGGATTTGTGTTATAACAGTGGTTCTCAAAACACAGTCCCAAGAGCATCATGAACAAGAGCTGGAACGTGATAGAAATGGAAGTTCCCAGGACCCATCCACACCTACTCAATTAGAAAATCTGGGGGTAGAGCCCAGTGATCTGTTTACACAAGCCTTCTAGGTATTTCTCTAGTTCCTCTTTAAACGTTTGGTAAATCTAGTGAAAACATCTGGGCCTGGAGATTTCCTTTGGGGGAGTTTTAAATTACAAATTAAATTTTCTTACTAGTTTTAAAGCTATTCAAGTTACATTTTTTGTAGTGGGTGAGTTGTGATAATTTGTGTTTTTTAGAGACTTGGCCTTTTTTTATGAGTTGAACCCACGGTGTAAATGGGTTCCAGGTGTTCCTTTATTATCCTTTAGAAGTTGGTGGTATCTATAGTGTTTCCTCTGTTTCATTCCTGATTTTTATAATTTGTATCTCTTTTTCTCTTTGTCATTCTTGCTAAAGGTTTGTCAATTGTATTGGTCTTTTCAAAGAATCAGCTTTTAGTTTCATGATTTCCTCTATTGTTTTTGTGTTTTCCCAAGTTTCACTGATTTCTGTTCCCTATAATTACTTCCCTTTTGTTTGCTTTGGGTTTATTCCTCATTTATTTTCTGAATATCTTTTTTAAAAAATATGTATATTTCTTTATTATTTCAGTGAGGAAGGAAGAGGGAGAGAAATAGAAACATCAATGATGAGAATCATTGATTGGCTGCCTCCCGCAAGCTCCCCACTAGGCATGTGCCCTTGGCCAGACTCGAACCTGGAACTCTTCAGTCCATAGATCAACACTCTATCCACAGAGCCAAATCGGCTAGGGCTATTTTCTGAATATCTTGAGGTAGAAGCTTAAATTATTGATTTGAGATGTTTCCTTTTTTTAGTATCAGTATATAGCACTAGAAGGGTCCTCTTAGCACTGTTTTAGCTGTGTCTCACACATTTTAATATGATATAGTTAGATTTTCATTCAATTTGGTGTGTTTTTAAAGTTTCCCTTGAGACTTCTATGACCCATGGATTATTTTGGTTTCCAAGTATTTGGAGATTTGACTGTTATCTCTCTGTTGTTGATTTCTAGTTTTACTCTGTGTAGTCAGAGGACACACTCTGTATGATTTCAATTATTTTTAATTTGAGGTTTGGTCTTAGGGCCCAGAATGCATGATGCTCCATGATATATGTTCCTTGGGCACTTGAAAGGAATGTGTGTTCTGCTGTTGTGGGGTAGAGTGTTCTATCTATTCAATCCTGTTGGTTGATGGTGTTGCTGACTTCTTCCATCTCTGCTGATTTTCTGTACCAGTTATTGAGAGAAGAATGTTAAGATCTCTTAATAAAATTGTGAATTTGTCCATTTCTCCTTTCGTTTCTCCCCCCCCTCCTCCTCCTTCTCCTTCCTCTTCTTCTTCTTCTTCTTCTCCTCCTCCTCTTCCTTCTCCTCCTCCTCCTCCTCTTCCTCCTCCTCCTCCTCCTCCTTCTGCTTCACGTGTTTTGCAGCTTTGTTACTTTGATGTGAGAGGGAAACATCAATCTGTTGTCTCCCATCGGTACCCTGACCTGGAATCAAACCTGCAACCTGGGCCTGTGCCCTGACGGGGATGAACCCACCACCTTTTTGGTGTGCAGGGTGATGCTTCAGCCAGTTAGGATTGCTATGTCTTCTTGGTGGATTGATCCCTTACCTTTTATAATCTTCCTCTCTCTGTGTTCCTGGTAATTTACTCTGAAGTCTGCTTTATTTGATAACAATGTATTCTCTCCTGCTTTCTTTTAATTAATACTATACTTTTTCCATCCTTTTTTGTTTGTTTGTTTTGTCTTTTCTTTTTTTTAAATAATTAATTATTTTTATTGTTTAAAGTGTTACAAGTAGTAGTACATATGTCTCCTTTTTTTGTCCCTCATTGACCTCCCCCCCACAGCCTCTCCTACTCCCCAGCACATGCCCTCACTGCCCCCCCCCAGTGGCTTGTATCCATTGGTTATGCTTATATGCATGCGTACAAGTCCTTCGTTTGATCTCTTACAGCCCCCGCCCCCCAATATTCTCTGCCTTCCCACTGTGATTTGACAGTCTGTTCAATGCTTCTTTGCCTCTGTATCTAATTTACCCCATTTCTTTTCTTTAAAAAATCTTGCCTCTGCAGACTAGAAATAAACATATAATAACAAAAAATGTTTGAGTCCCAATTTCAATGTCCAACAGTTCTGAGTCCCAGGTTCAATGTCAAACAGTTCCTGATGTGTACATGTCAGCAATGATATCTGGATGGTGGACAAAGGGTGGGAATGCAGGTCTGGCACTCTCTGGTTTGGTCCTAGGCAAGCTGCAGCGACGCACAGCAGCTGACTGCTAGCATGGCAAGGTGTCGTCAGCATCTTCCATCTCTGGACTGTTTCTCCTCTTGTCTTCGTAGTTGGAGCAGACCTGTTAATTCCTCTCTGTTCCAAGAATCCACATGGTCTTGAGGTTGTTTTCTGAAAATATACAAACATATTCTCGACCAAAAGTTAACAAAGGAGTCTTTTCTGTAAAATTGACTTGGGATCCTTTTCATTTTTGCCCAAACGATTTTCCTTTGGCTTATTTTGACATCATGTGTGTTTTTCATGAGTGTCTTGCTGTTAGCATTACAAATTAAAATTAATTTTTGTGAAGTAAAAATTTTCTAGATGTAATTTACTTACAGGATATTTTTCCTTACATGCTATTACCCCACTATCCTCCCCCCTTTTTTGATTAATGGAGGCTTTTGTAAATTTTATAATGCAGCCTTGATAACTTTAATTTTTTTGTTTTTCTATCCTTTTAAATCTACCTATATAGTTATATTTGAAGTGAGTTTCTTATATATATGCAGATAAATATAATTAAGTCATTTCAAAAATCTATTCTGCCAATTTCTGTCTTTTAGCTGGTATATTTAATCCATTTGCAATAGAGAGAGATACCTTATTACTGCTGAGTAGGTGGTGAAAGTCCTTGTTCCCTGCCTTAAAAGAATGGCTAAAGAAACAGAAAGGAAACTATAAAAAAAGAAAACTTGGAAAATTGTTGACCAATAGTAGTTGAAAAATGCAGGATTTTACTTGGCTATGCTGAAATTGGGGTATATGTATTACTGTGCCATTTCATAGCAATATAACTCAGCTAAGGAAAACTGGCCACAAGATGTGGAGAGGGTGGTCATTTAGAAGAACTACCTGCAAATAGTGGCTATTATGATTTGACATTAACTAGCATCCCAGATCTTCCCTGATGTTTTAGACTGAATTTCTCTTGAAACAGACCTTGAGTTAAGAATTTGAGTATATAATATATGTTGGAAATTATCTCTGGAGACACCAGTAGGAAATAGGGAAGTAAGACAGGGAAAAGGAGGCAGTCCAAAAGGGTGGAACCTCTGGGAAATAATGGTCAAATATATGTCTAAACATTAATATAACTCAAAGGGGAAGAGAACAAAGGTATTTATATACGAATTCCAGTCGGTCATGAGAGATGGTTGCTGGGGTAAGTGAGGGGTACACTTTCTGCCTGCTGTGTATATGGGCAGGGTGGGTCACCAAAGAGAGACCCTTCAAAGAGCTGCAGATGCTGGCTGTCTGAGATATAGAATAAGTCCTAAGGGCATATAAGTGGGGCACTGACAACATGTACTAGTATTTCACTGAACCAGGTCCAGCCTACTTTTCCAGTTTATCACCCACCACTCACCAACCAAACACACTGGGCCATTCTTGCTTTTCTAAATAATATGAGACAACACCTAGCTTACTTTGGGCCTTCAAGCATTAATGTCCTTCTATCTCCTAAATGCTGTTTCCTCTGCTGGAACATCCCCTCTCTACTGACAGTCTCTCCCTGCCAAAATTCTACTTGCCCAACTAGACCACACTGGCAAAATGCTTCTTCCCTTTTATGAGAACGTCAGGTCATGTTTTCCTTTGGGTCTCAGGGATCTCCTCCATGCTCCCACACAGCAGCAGCAGCCCCGGGACCTCGGATGGACACTGGCGTGTTTTGTCCTCCCCTCCATGGTACTTGTTTACAATCCTATATAATAAAAGGCTAACATGCAAATAGACCAAATGGCAGAATAATCGAACAACCAGTCACTATGACATGTGCTGACCACCAGGGGGTGCGCACGGAACATGGCAGGCATCTGCAGCAGACAGCAGAGTGGGGAACATGGAGGGCATTGACCATGGTGGGATGGTGGAGCAGATGAGCGGAGGTGCCAGAACAAGGCGGGGCACCGGTCGCTGTCATAGGGGCAAGCCTCTGGTGGTTACTGAAAATTCTTTGCTCTCGCTTGCCGTGGTCCCGCCTGGTGCTCGCACCTGCTGCCAGTTCTGGCTCTGTTCATACCTGGTGCTAGTGCCTGGCGCTGGCTTCAATTAACTGACGCTGTCAGCAAGTGCGAGCAGCAGCTGCTGGCCCAGATCGCCCCTCAGGGCTTCTCCACCTTCCCCTGCTCCTGAGGGGCGATTGGGGCAGCAATTGCTGCTCATACCTGCTGACAGCCAGCCCCAATCACCACATGCTGTTAGCGGGTGCAAGCAGGGACTGTGCTGTCAGCACATGGGAGCGGGCCTGTTGGCAGACAGGGGACTGGGGCCGCAGCGGGAGGGGTTGGAGGGGAGTGGAGGATGATCTGAGATCAGCCCCTGGGCCTACAGTTTCTTTCAAGGTGCACAAATTTATGCACTGGGCCCCTAGTTGTAATATCCTATATAATAAAAGAGAAACATGCAAATTTGACCGTACCTTCACTCCTGATTGGCTATGCTACCAGCCAATCAGGAGCGGGGGTGGGGCCAAGTGGCGTGAGCGCTGGGCCCCAGGGGTGGAGATGAAAAGGCAGTGGCAGCGAGCGCCCAGCCCCTGGGCACTTGTGAGGGGAAGTGGCGGTGAGTGCCCAACCCCTGGGGCTGGGTGGTCACAGGCAGCCGGGGCTGAGCTGAGCAGGGCAATGGCTGGATGATGAGCCATCAGTTGGACATCCCCTAAGGGCTCCCAGTATTTGAGAGGGGACAGGTTGGGTTGAAGGACCACCCACCCCCAGTGCACGAATTTCGTGCACCAGGACCCTAGTATTTAATGATGCTCATAGCTCTCTACTGAACTTCAAGTTCCTTCAGGTCAGGGGCTAAGTCTATCTTTGCACAAATAAAGAGCTCGGGACAACTTGTGGCCTATGATACCAGAGACAAATATTGCCAGACACCCTTTGCTCTGGCTCTGCTCTGAGTCAGAGTGGTTTAAGTACAGGAAGAGGGCAAGGCGGGCAAGCCTGCATAATCAAACCCTGCCTGTCAGCAAGGTGGACTTTTGTCTGTAGTTTCACAAATTTACCAGTAGATGGCAACAATTGACAGTGAAGTCCATTCTATGAGTATTTACTGAGGATCTGCCTGAGATCCAGGGTTGCCTGCAGACACTGAGGGAGGGAGGCATGGGAGAGAGATGATAACAGGAGATGCTATACAGTCCACAAGAGAAATGCCCAGGGCCAGGAGCAGGCAGGACAGGAGGGGTGGGGAAAGATGAACTCCTGAGTCACCCAGGGCTCAAATCCAGAGGCTGGTGTTCCAAGAGCTTATGTGCTCTGATTTTATTCTAAAATTATCTGCTTCCATTATGCTACCCCTATGAGTTATTGAACACATCTTTGAAATGGCACCTGGGCAAAAGTCTGACACACAGTAAATTCTTAATACCAATGTATTGGTGAAGGATGGAAGAAATGAAAACAAACAAACAAACAGAAATGCACATCATTGGCTCTCAGTGGACACAGGGGAGAGGGAGTGGCATCTTAGAATCACTGGGAAGCTTTTTCTAAATAAGCTTGCTCTGGCCCTTCAGTCCTCTCTGACCCCCACACCCAAATTTCAGCATGCTCTGAGGTGGATGAAAGCTGGGGGATATGGAACCCAGGTGAGACAGATTCCTGGCAGGAGAGGAACCCAGATATATAGAGAGACTTGGAACTCAATAGACACCAGGACCCTAGAAGAGAGAAGAAGGAAGCTGGTATTAGAGAGACAGGAGTCAAGGATTTGGTCAGAATGGGGTGGGACAGTGGTCGGCAAACTCATCAGTCAACAGAGGCAAATATCAACAGTACGATTGAAATTTCTTTTGAGCCGAGACCGGTTTGTCTCAGTGGATAGAGCGTCGGACTGCGGACTGAAGGGTCCCGGGTTCGATTCCGGCAAGGGCATGTACCTTGGCTGTGGGCACATCCCCAGCAGGGGGTGTGCAAGAGGCAGCTGATCGATGTCTCTCATCGATATTTCTGACTTTCTATCCCTCTCCCTTCTGCTCTGTAAAAAATCAATAAAATATATATTTTTTAAAAAAAGAAATTTCTTTTGAGAGCCAAATTTTTAAACTTAAACTATATAGATAGGTACATTGTTATTAACTTAATTAGGGTACTCCTAAGTTGGCCTTTGCTAAAAACTCAAGGGGCCAAAGAGCTGCATGTGGCTCGCAAGCTGCCGTTTGCCGACCACTGGGGTGGGATCCTCAGAAACCAATCACTCTTTTCCCCCCTCTACCTCCCTGCTCTGGTTGTTAATGACCTTGCCTTCTCCATTATTCATCCACTGTTTCAGCTGAAGCTGTGACTCCAGGGGTCCATTAAGACTCTCCTGGGGCAGTTAGGCTTCCACAGAGTGCTCTAGAGCAGGCGCGGAGGCACCAGGAGCCAGGTCTGTTCAGCCACACCGCTGCCTGCCTGAGCAGCCGGACTGCTGCCTTGTCCACCCCCAACCAGCAACCCCAGCAAATTCAAGGCGCTTGATTAAGGGCATCCCTGCACCAAGCAGGAACCTGGGCCCCAGTGTCCTATGCAATAATTCATCCCACGTGTGAAGCGTTTTTCGCAGACAGAGACCTTCTGCACGCATGATCTACATCTCATAGGCAGATGTCTGCGAGTTGGAGCTCGGACTCAGGCTGCCTGGACCTGGATGCTAGTGCCACCACTTATCAATTTGGAGACCTGAGATAAGTTCCTGGACGAGAACCCCAACCCCCCATTAACCCCAGTTTTCTTACGAGTAAAATAGGGATTGTAGTGATACCGAGCTCATGGGGTTACTTTGAGATAACACAAAAACCTCAGGGCACAGTGCCTGATACACAAAGTGAGGAACAAACACCTGTTTCTGCTGCGGCTTCAATGAGAAAGTTGGATCAGATGATCTCAGGGTCCTTCCAGTTGCTATTGTGACATCGGAGAGATAATGGGACACAAAGCCTGTCAGCCTTGTGGCTGATTGTCAGGACATTTGCTTATAAAAAGAGAAATGGGGGCTGTGTGGGAGGAGGAAGGCAATGGAAAAGTAGCAGATCCAAAGGTCTGGTAGGTCCCAATGAACTGGAGTCGAGGTTCTAGAGGAGGAACATGTAGAGATAGGAGGTAGTGGCCAGTGACAGGGAAGCACAAAATTGAACTATTAGTGTCTATGAGGTGAAGGTTATGAAATTGGGAATGGGTGGCTGAGATTGGGTGGAGAACAAGGAACTGAAGGGCTGGGGTTGGGAGGATTATCTATGTGTGTATGGAAATCAAGGAATCAAGATGGAATAATGTTGGTAAGAGAGGCTATGAGCCAGGAAGCTAACATCATCAATGTTTTAAAACATAGGCTTTATTATTATTCAGGTACGGCAAGGCCAACAGATCTGCTACAGCTGCCTGAGCAGCCTGACTGCTGCCTTGTCCACCTCTTCACCCCCAACCAGCAACCCCCAGTCAATACTATCAATACAGAAACCATGAGAAAGGTGCATGCCACGCACACAGGGCCACACGGGGAGCACCAGCGTCAGTCAGGACTCAGAGGGAGGGACACGTGGCAAGTGTCTTTACAGTATTGTGGTTTCTTTGGGAAGGAATGGGTGAGGCAGGGTAAACAGATTTAAAATTGGCTACTTTTAATAATTTCAGCGGCCTCCGGGTCATAGGGCTGTCCCTGGCTGTCTGGTACCTGGCTATGGGGCAATTAAGGGAGGTGACTAGAAGCCTTGAGTGTGATAGCCCATAGGGGAGGTGGTTGGGTATGAACTCTTGGATGGTTTGCTTGAATGTGAAAGGTACACTCACAGGTGAATTGTTTACCATCTCTAGGAATTAGCTAGTCCAGGAAGGGACAGTCCCTCCAGGGTCAGCAAGATCCCAAGATGGCAAAGTATCCTATATAATAAAACCCTAATATGCAAATCAACTGAACAGCAGAATGGCCAGTCACTATGATATGCACTGACCACCAAAGGGCAGACGCTCAATGCAGTTGCTGCCCCCTGGTGGTCAGTGTGCTCCCAGATGGGGAGTGCCACTCGACCAGAAGCTGGGCTCATGGCTGGCGAGCACAGTGGTGGTGGTGGAGCCTCTCCCCTCTGCTGCAGGGGTCCCAGACTATGAGAGCCCCACACTGTGAGAAGGATGCCTGACTGCCAGCTTAGGCCTGATTCCCAGGCAGACATCCCCTGAGGGGTCCCAGACTGCAAGAGGGTGCAAGCCGGACTGAGAGACCTGCCCCCCAGTGCATGAATTTTGTGCATTGGGACCCTAGTCAGAAAATAAAAGGCACAGTCAATACTATCATGAAATGAGGGAGCTGGCTGAGGGGAAGGGATGTCAGTAAATGGCATAGGCCATGAGTGTTAGCGGTGTAGCTGATGATGCAGAGTGAAATCTGACGGTTTGACAGGAAGATGTGGGAGCAACCCTGAGGAGCCAGGAGGGCATTCTGGTGGTAGGACGTGGGAGAAAGAGCCAGGTTTCCTTAGCAAGAAGCTGAGGGTATGCACTTTGCTGATGATGGACATGCAGTAGAGGGAGTTCTAGAATCGGGGAGGAGTAGAACATGGGGACAAGATGGGCATGGCTGGAGCTGTTGGGTATTAGAGCAGGGAGGAGAGGTGTGACGTGGGGGGTCTGGGCTTCGCAGGGTAAGAGGCCCAGTGAAATTGGCACTGGTGTAGCCAAGGCAGATGGTGGGTCAAGGACAGGACAAGGTGGAGGTGTGGTTTGGTTCCCCTGTGTGGGTCTCACTCTGCTGGGGAGGGAGAATTTACTCCTGCTGGGCAGGGTTCTCTTTGGGCCCCTCTTGAGGAAGAATCAGGGGAGCCATTTACTTCTAGTGGGCCCTCTAGGGGACTGAGACTCCGGGAAACCAAAACAGACTTGCTCCTGACCCCTATTAATGGATAGTTAGGGGCCTGAAATGGGAGGGCAAGAAGCCTGGAGATGGGAGGTCTTGCATTCTAGGATGTGGTCAGTACAGTGTGATTTCAACTTCTCGCAGCAGGGCACGAGAGCACAGTGGACCCGAGCCCCCAGGTGACTGTGATTGCGCCCCCTTTTTCAGGAGAGTGCCTGGCCGCCCTGCAGGGTGCTGTTCCCTGCTCTCTGAAGGTTAGAGATGTTCTCCTTTAAGTGCATGTCAAGCATTTTCAAAACCATTGGCTCAATGGTGTTCAAATCTTATTATTTTTTAAATCAGGGGAAACTTTTTTTCAAAATAACATCTTATATGGAACCACAATATAAAATACAAGTAAAACTGAGATTTATCTTATAATTTCAAATGTATAAGTGCAATTTATAAGTTAATTTGGTGTTAATCAAGGATCTCATATATGTCAAAATACATTTTGGGGAGGTGTTGTTTTGGCCACTGCTTTATAAAGGGTTAAAAAGTTACCATTCAAATGAAATTCAAATAACATGTCTCTAGAATTCCTGGGGCTCCCAAAGGAAACTGAATTGGAAAATGCCTCCTCTGGGAAGTGAATCAGAGAGTATAGGAGGGGAGGGGAGGGGAGGGGAATGAGGGGAGGATAGGAGTAGGGAGAGGGGTCAGGGACGGGATAGTATGGGGAGCAGAGAGGAGAGAAGAAAGAGAAGGAAAGAAGAAGGAAGATACTTTTTTTGGTTATTATTCTTAGAGAACTCATTGATATTTTAAATTCTATGCATTACAACTTTGATAAAAGTACACCCTTTTTAGAAAAAAAAAGATAACTATAGGATTATTTCTCTGGATACAACAGTTCACTAAGGTAAGAATTAACTAAATCCCCATTTTACAGATGAGGAAGTTGAGGGTCAAAGAGGTTAAGTGATTAGTACATAGTTAGCAGGTAAGTCTGGCTCCAGGGCAGCTGATTCCAAAGTCTGCGCTTTCCCCAGTTGCACGGCCTCACTGTCTGAGGAAGAAATGGCCAGGATTCAGGGAAGGTGTCTTGTCTGCTACTGATGCCTGAACCTCCTTTAAGAGGGGGCAGAATTTCCCACCTGACAGGCATAGTTAAGGCAAGTAGCTCCCATCTGACACGCATTGGCCACTTTTATTGCCAATAAGAGGGAGTTCCTCTTTCATGTGTTAAGAATCTGCTTTCACGTGGCTCAGTTGGTTGAGAGTAGTCCTATGCACCCAAAGGTTCCTGGTTTGATTCCTAATTAGGGCACATACGGAAGGCAACCATTTCTCTCTCACATAACAGGGGTAAGAGGCCCCTCTCTCTCTTCTTCCTCCTCTCTCTAAACATATCCTCAGGGGAGGATTAAAAAAGAAAAAGAATTTAAGTTCCCTAAGTAGAAGTGGCAGACACTTGTACCTGGGTCCTTTTCTCTTCCTAACAGCACCCTTCTCCCAGTAGGGACAGCCTTGGAGGGAAGGTACACCCATGTGCTGCCCAGTAAGACAAAACTGCGGAGGCCCACCGTCCTTCCTCTCACTGTCCTGTGGATCCTGATCTCGGCTCAAATAGTCTCTTCCAAGCTGTTGGATCCTGAGCAAGTGCATGGAGGCTGAAGAAGGACTAGACGGACCCACCAGTTTCGTGTGGCTCCAGCTTCCACGCTGGTTATCTACTGTTACTACAACAAATATTTATTACCTCTCAGTCGGGAGTTTGGGAGTAGCTTAGCTAGGTGTTTCCAGCCTAGGGATTCTCATGTGGTCTTACTCAGGGTGCCAGCAGGAGAGGCAGTCACCTGATAGCCTGAATGTGGGTCCAGGATCAGCTTCCAAGTTGACTTACACGCCTGGCTGTTGGCAGGAGCTGTTAGTTCCTGGCCATGGGGGCCTCTTCCTGGCTGTTTGAGTGTCCTCATGCCATGGCAGCTCATGTCCCCTCTGTGAGCTGCTGTGCCTTTTGTCACCTAGTCCCTGAAGTTACACCTTGTCACTCTGCTTTATTCCAGTCATTAGAAGGGAGACGCTTTGTTCAGCCCTCATTCAAGAGGAGGAGAATTAGGCTCCACACATTGAAGAGAGGAGCATTAAAGATTTTGTGAGCCTATTTTGAAATCACTATATGAGTCCTTTGGAGCTGCCGTGGTCCCCCATTTACCAGCCTTATTCTGCTGCCTGCCCGCCCCAACAGCGGGGCTGGCTTCTCTTCCGGGGCGTAGAACCTGTATGTGGAGTTGTGCAAGACCTTTTGCTTGGAAGGGTCCCATGCTTAGTTTAATGCTCTGCTCTTTTTTGTCTTGAAGTTCTTAATATTTTTTGAACAAGGGACCCTGTGACTTCATTTTGTGCTGGCCTCTCCAAGCTATGTAACCAGTCCTGCCAGTCTTTCTATATATCCCTTGTATTTGATTTATCCAGAATTCTTTTGTTTTCTTTCTTTCTTTCCCCTCCTCCACCTCCTCCTCCTTGCTACCAAAGTTCTATGACAGTAGTCTTTACCCATTCATATTTGTATGCACTGCAGACCAGCATATAGCAGGCACTCAGCCAGATTTCTCAATTAATGGAAATTGACACAATGGTAAATTATAGACCACATCCTCAGAATAGGTTCTAACCATCAGGGCAAGGATAATATTTTCTGTGGTCCTTATGTGCCCTATATCTCTGGTCATTAAACGTTGAGCTGGGGGGAAAAAAAGCAGGCAGGCAAGGAAAAATTAGAACTAATTCCCAAGTCCATGCTCTTTCCTCTATACCATTCTGTTTCATCAAGTGATTTCATATTATTTTTGAATTTGTGGTATTTGTGTGTGTATGGCCCTGTATTATTATTTTTTTCTAAATATTTTATTGGTTTAAGAGAGAGGAAGATATAGAAACATTAATGGTGAAGGAGAATCTTTAATCAGCTGCTTCAGGCACGTCCCTACCAGGCCTGAGCCCTGACCAAGAACTGAACCATGGCCTCTTGGTTTATGGGTCACAATGCTCAACCACTGAGCGACACCGGCCAGTCTATGGCCTTGTATTAGTTATTAGTTTTTTCCACCAAAACTACATTTAATTTTCATAATAAAGACATAACGATATTGTCAAACAAAGGGTTTTTTTTTAATTGCAGGTACAGAGGGTTGATAAAGGGTATATATATAGATACACACACACAGACACACACACACACCTACAGTTAACATCATACTTTCTTTTTTCATTCCTTAAAAATTATATTTAAAGTCCATAGTTCACTCTAATGTACATTTTATGGTTTGGACAAATATATAATGACATGTATCCACCATGAAGTACCATACAGAATAGTCTCACTGAGCTAAAAAGCCTCTGTGCTTCACCTATTCATCCCTCCATCTCTCCCTCCCCCTAAATCCATGGTAACCACTAACCCTTTTACTGTCTCCATACTGAAGCTTTTTCAAGAATGTTGATATAATACAGTATGTCAGACTGGCTTCATTCCTGTAGAAGTGTGCATTTAAGTTTTATTCATGCCTTTTACTGGCTTGATAGCTCATTTCTTTTAGTTACAGAATCATATTTCATTGTATGGACGAAGCGCAATTTACCCATTGACCTGTCGAAGGATATCTAGGTTGCTTTCAGGGGCACGATCACTGAATCATATGGGAAGAGTATGTTGGGTTTTCTAAGGAACTGCCAAACTGTCTTCCAAAGTGGAGGCCTCATTTTGTATTTCTACCAGCAATGAGTGAAAGTTCCTGTTGCTCCACATCCTCGCCAGCGTTGCCAGCGTTTTGGATTGTAGCTGTCTTAGCAGGTATGCGTTTCTGTATCTAACTGTTGTTTTAATTTGCTATTCCCTAATGGCATAAAAAGTTGAGCCTCATCTTCTCATCTGTTTACTTGTCATTCGTGTATCTTCTCCGGTGAGAGATCCGCATTCTTTCCATAATACGAAGAAGAGTGGGTGAAGCTCTTCTGTGACCGTTCAGAGTCTCAGTCCACTGTAACATCCTACTCAATGGTCAAAGACTGACTGCTGTCCCCCTTGGATCAAATCGAGGCAAGAATGGGCATTCTCACCCTTGTATTCATTGTGGGACTGGAAGCCTTTGCCATGTGTCATCAGGGATTGGTTGGTCAGACTCCAGCTTCATTTGTCTGCGGTTCCCTGGGCTCTGTCTTTTTCCTGATGCCAGTTCTGTCTTCAGGCTGCCTCCCACTGTAGCGGCAAACGTCTGCCAACAGCGGCCAGGGCTGCGTGTTTCAGGGTGTGTGACACCAGCACCAGGATCAGACGCCTGGTGGATGTGTGGACACCACCCCTCGTCTTCCGCTTGCAGCAGGGCCAGGGTGGGGTGAAGCTGGCAGCTGGATGGGGGGGTGCAGGAAGGGACATGGGGATGCTAGCAGTGTTTTGCCACCAGATTGCAGTCTTCATGTCGGCAAGGACTATGTCTGTCCCTTTTGATGGTGTAGCCCTTGCGAGTGGCATAAAGTCAGCTATGGACGTGAACTGAATGAATTCTTGATCAGACTGTAGCCTCAGAAAAAGTGGCAAGATGGAAACACAAGCAAAGGTCTGCTCTCCTGTGTTTCTCAGCTGAACGTGTTTGTACAAGTGTGTAAGGCCCTGGAAGAGGAGATGAAATGCTGCCTTAGAGGGAGAGGATTAAGGTTATAGATGGGGTGGGAGGGGGCATTTGTCTGCTAGGGCTGCCACAGACCAGGTGGCTTAAATAACAAATTTATTTTTCTCACCGTTCTGGAGGCCAGAAAGCAGGGATCAAGGTGTCAGCAGGATTGGTTCCTTCGGAGGCCTTTGTCTTTGGTTGGCAGATAGCTGTCTTCTCCCTGTGGCTTCACACGGTCTTCTCTCTGTTGTGTATCTGTATCCTACTCACTTCTTATTAAAACAGTTGTGAATTAGGGCCCACCCTACTAACCTCATTTTAACTTAATTACCTGGTGGAAGACCTTGTCTCCAAATACAGTCTTATTCTGAAGAATGAGGGCTTGATACTTCAACTTGTGACTTTTGACAGACACCTTTCAGCCCATTGCTGTTAAATGAGAAAAAGATGGGGTGGGGCAAAAGGCTGGAAAACGGGCCCCATCATATGTTGAGAAACACACAAATGTGATCCTGAGAAGGACAAGAAAGTCTTTCAAGGAAATGGTGTTTGTTTTAGGGGATCTTGTTTTATCACAATGGAATTGAGAACTCAGAGTTGCCTTTGGCCCTCTTTCCCATCACCCATTGTGGGCTGGTCCTCTGCTATTTACAGACCATGGGCCCTCCACCTGCTCTTGCTCCCTGCTGCTGAGTCTGGCTGGCCCCTAGCATCTCTCCTGAAAATGACCTCAGCAGCCCTGCAGACAAAAAGTATTACTCAAGAAAGGCGGTTTTGCCGAGACCGGTTTGGCTCAGTGGATAGAGCGTCGGACTGCGGACTGAGGGGTCCCGGGTTTGATTCCGGCAAGGGCATGTACCTTTGCTGTGGGCACATCCCCAGTGGGGGGCGTGCAAGAGGCAGCTGATCGATGTCTCTCTCTTATCGATGTTTCTGACTTTCTATCCCTCTCCCTTTCGCTCTGTAAAAAATCAATAAAAAAATATATATATATAAAAAAGAAAGGCTGTTTTGCCCAGCTGGCGTGGCTCGGTTTTTGAGCATTGACCTATATGAACTAGGAAGTCATGGTTGGGTTCCTGGTCAGGGCACAAGCCCAGGTTGTGGACTCAATTCCCAATAGGGGGCATGCAGGAGGCAGCCAATGGATGAGTCTCTCTCATCATTGATGTTTCTTTCTCTCCCACTCTTTTCTTCTCTGAAATGAATTAAAAAATATTTTCTTTAAAAAATTCAAGGTTGTTTCCCCATAATCAAGAAACTGATTATGAGCATTGAAAAATGGATCTCTAGGCAAATAGTGATGGAAGTTTGGTCCAAACATTGTATCAGAAAGAAATCTTTCTCTGGTCTATACATCTTTATTTTCCAGATTGGGAGGTTCACAGTCTTAGCTGTGTATGTATTTTTGTTTTTCCATAACTGAACTGGAGCTCTCCTTTGAGTTACTGGTGTTCCAGAGGGCGAACTCATAGCCAGCAGTTCGGGGTCTCATGGCACCTTTCTCCAAAGGCCTCTTACCATGCTAAGGAATTGTGGGGGGTGAGCATTGGTCCATGGTTGTCATCAGCCATCCACACTGACACTCCCAAGACATCCTTGTGCCCTCCATGTCCTCAGGACCCCGATCTCTACAGGTCACTACCATGTCCACCTTTTTGGGTCTGTTGAACTCTCTGGCATGGCCCATGGCTCTTGGATTCATGGGAAATGTCCTGCTGCTGGTCTCCTTATGGCTACACTGGGACCCACTAGGAAAAGGAGTGTGTGGATTCCCTCTACCCCAGATTCTCCAGACTTCTCTGTGGTTTGTGTCAGGGTCCCCTTTACCCCCAGGACGCAATCCCAAGGAGCCAGGATAAAGAACCCATTTTTAAGAAACAGGCGAATATCTAAGCATTCTGCATCCTATCTCTCCCCAAACCCCTGATAGGCGGGCCAGGTCTGGGCATGGGGTAGCATGATCCTTTCTCTATTCTCCCTAATCCATTGCTTATGACATAATTGTGTCTTCCAGGCTTTTGAAATTCAAACCCTAGGCTTCTTAACACAAAGCATTTCTTTTCTGCTTTGTCCTCTGCTGAGGCAGTAAATGCCACTGGGTAAATGTAATAGGGAAAAGAAATGGGAGAGGGAAGGGAGTGTGAGGGGAGAGTGACGTATCTAAAACATTATCCAGCCACACCTACACTCACAAGTTTCTCCCAGGAACATTGCTCCTAAGTTTGCTCTGGGCAATTCCATATCCAGTCTGTATAGCCCACCAATTCTTCCCATCCAGTTCCCTGCCTCCTCATTTACAGGAACGAACACCTCGCGCCACTTCAGACACTCACTGCCAGATGGGGGCGCCTCAGCTTCGCTGTGGAATTACTTCCCCAAATTCACCCCTTGCTGGGCTCAGTCTAACGTTTTTCCACCGCACCTTCTCTCTCATGGCCCTGGACTCCCGCCTGTGCTTTCCTTGCAACCTGCAACCCTCAGCCCCTCCTTATCTTTCCATGTCTCTGCCCTCCCCATTTTTCCATGGAGACTTTTACCTCCGTTTTTCCTGACACATGTTTTGGAGTAGTGCCATCCTGTCTACTTCCTCTGCTCATATTTAATTCATTTCTCAACTCATTGCAGTTTAGCATATGTATAGAAAAGAAATGACCTTATCTAAAGAGAGAGCTGGCTTTGCCTTCAGCTCTGGTGAGGTGATCTCAAAGTCTACATTGTCTTAATAAAAGTGTCCTTGTTTGCCTGCAGGCTTTGGGCTGTACAGTATTGCTTGACCCTTCGAGGCACTAGAGACTAAAGGCCAGTCACACAGGTGACCACCAAGTCTATGTGATGGAGCACCAATAAAATGCTGCAAACAAGCTTGGATGAGCTTCCTTGGTTGGTGACACTCCAAGCATGTTGTTACATATCATTATTTGCAGAAGCTAGAGCTGTCCAGGACTTCATTAGAAACCCCAAGTCTAGAAACCTGTTGGACTCTTCCCCAGGGCAGATTTTAATATGTTTCCTTTCTCTATAGTAAACTGTAACCATGAGTATAACGTCTATCAGTCAGTGCTGTGTCCTCCTAGTGGATTATCAAACCTTGGAGACCCTTGAACTTTGAGGCATCCAACATTCACTTAAACTGCTCACTCAGAATTTCCACTTTCTAGGTCCCCCCTCAGTCATCCTTCCCTGACCTCTTTTATCGACTCTTTTTCCTTGCAATGCTCTCTTGCTTGAGCTCTGATGACACTGAAATCTGCTGGCCTCCTTCTAATTCTTCATCTTCATTTTTTTTCAGTCTCCTTTTGCTTCTTTTCCTCAACCATTTCTTAAGGATGCTTGTCACTTTCCTACATGATGACTGCACAGGATAGAGCTGAAGCTCATCAGAGCCAGAGCCCTGTCATTGTAGGTCCCCTACACTGTCCTCTTGTTCCTTATTCACCCTGACCTGTGTGGATAATTCAAAACTAGGCAAACTTTAAAAATGTATACTTGGTATATTCTAGACACATGTCCTTTGTTGGATAAATGTTTTGCAAACATTTTCTCCCAGCGTGTGGCTTGCTCCAAAGTTTCTGTCTGGATCCCCCTCTCTTCCCTCCTCTAGGCCCAGCATGAGAGTGACACTCAGCTTACATCATCAGCTCTGACAGTCCTTCCGATGTTCCAATAACCTGATGGCTATCTCTGCAGGGTATCTGAACCTTGATGTGTCCACAGATGAACTTGCTATCTTTCCCTCAGAGTATTCCTCATCTTGAGCAATGGCATTATTTAGTGAGGGCAGGGTGAGATCAGCTTTCCCTGCAGACACTTGACCCTCATCCATCCCCAGGGTCAATTCAGTGCTGTCTGCCCATCCCTGGCTTGCAGGCTGCCTGTCTGGCTTTGGCTTGGATCGCCATTTTGGCTTTGTTCCTATCTCCTTGGCTTCTGACTTGACACAGCCCTGGCTCCAGTTTCACGTTCTGCCTTAGCTCCTGATTCAACCAGGAGAGGTGCCCCATTCCAGCTTACCTGCCCTGGTCAGTTATGGGGCACCCCTGACCACTTCTGCCATGTCTCTGTTGCCCCTAACTGGTCACCATCCTTCTCCCCAATCTACCCTGACACCCCTATACATACAATAAATGTTTTGAGGACTGGCATGAACATTTCAAGATCTGGCAAAGACTTTAGGTAATAAAGTATAAGTCACCCTCTGCAACCAAAGGGAAGCTTTCAGTTTTGGAACTCCACCTGTGCACCCGCTAGACATAAGCTGAGAGTCTGTTTTAATCAACATAAAAGCACTACTTGGGGTGTATTTTTATCAACTATTTTGTTTACATTTCTTAATTTTAATTTCTTAAACTAGAGGCCCAGCGCAAGAAATCATGCGCAGGTAGCATCCCTAGGTCTAGCCTGTGATCAGGTCCATCTTCCGCCCACTTGCCAGACCCTGGTCCCACCTTGTGGCCCAGCCACCCTATTCCCCTCCCCAGCCCTTCACCTCATAGTGACTGGTGGAGTGGTCATTCTGGTTGTTAACACTTATGGTTGCTGGCCTTTTATTATATAGGATTAAAAGATACATAAAAGTGCCTAGCCTGTGTTGCTCAGTGGTTGAGCATCCACTTATGAACCAGGAGGTCACGGTTTGATTCCTGGTCAGAGCACATGTCCCAGTTGTGGGCTCAATCTTCAGTGTGGGGTGTGCAGATCTGGTATTTTATTTTGTTTGTTTGTTTTTGGCATTTGGTTATCCAATTATTCTAGAACCATTTGTTGGAAAGATTATATTCCTTCCACTGAACGCCCTTGCACATAGGAGGTGTGCAGGAAGCAGCCAATCAATGATTTTCTCTTATCATTCATGTTTCTATCTCTCTCCCTCTCCCTTCCACTCTCTGAAGTCAATAAAAATAAATAAAGTCTTTAGTTGATAGTATTGTACCAATGTTAATTTCCTAGTTTTAATAATTGTACTATGGTTGTGTCAGATGCTAACATTAGGTTGTATACTAGTATGCAGATGCAAGATTTTTTAAAGAAAAGAAATGGGGGAAAATAGATACAGAGGCAAGGAAGCATTGAACAGACTCTCAAACTACAGTGGGAAGGCAGGAGAGGGTGGAGGGGGGTTGTGGGAGATCAACCAAAGGACTTGTATGCATGCATATGGGAGTGGCCAATGGATACAAAACACTGGGGGGCGGGGGCAGGTGAGGGCATGTGCTGGGGGTAGGGGAGGCCAGGGGAAAGTCAATGGTGGGGAGGAAAGAGAAACATGTACTGCTATTTGTAATACTTTAAACAATAAAAAAATATATATTTAAAAAAACATTAGGTTGTATAAGAAGGTAGGTGAAGGGTCTGTAGAAACTCTGCAGTATCTTGCAATCCTATATAATAAAACCCTAATATGCAAATTGACTGGTCGCTATGATGCGCGCTGACCACTAGAGAGGTGATGGATGTAAGCAGTGATTGGGGATGGAGCTGGCCAGCGGGTGATGCCAGGATGCTAGCCAAGGCGGGTGCTAGCGGCTCCCCTCCCCTGATTGCCCCCCACATGGCTCATCCCACAGATCAGCCCTGATCGCTGGCCAGGCCTAGCAACCCTACCCTATATACTGGGAACAGTCTCTTAGACTTAAAAATTAAAACCAGGCAAGGCTACTCTAACACTGAAAAAACAGGGTGATGCAGCAATAACACACATGGACTCTGGCTTGCACATTTTGTGGTCAGCCCTGATTCTGACACTTATACCTGTGTGACAAAGCCAATTACTTAACTTCTCTCTGCTTCAGTTTTTCCACCCATAAGATGGGGAAAATGTACTACTGCCTCAGAAGGATCATGTTACGTAGTACTTTTTATAATCAGGGCAAAAAAATGCCCACACAACAGCAAGATGCCTTTCACCTGTATGAAAAGTATGGTCATGGGGATGTGCCCACAGCCAAGGTACATGCCCTTGACTGGAATCGAACCCGGGACCCTTCAGTCCACAGTCCGACGCTCTATCCACTGAGCCAAACCGGTCTTGGCTGTCATTATTTCTTCTAATAGGTTTTCAATATTTTGCTCTCTCTCTTCTTCTGACACCCTAATAATTCTGATGTTGGTATGCTTAAAATTGTCCCAGAGGCTCTTTACACTATCTTCATATTTTTGGATTCTTTTTTCTTTTTGTTTTTCTGGTTGGGTGTTTTTTGTTTCCTTATATTTAAGATCTTTGGTTTGATTCTTGGAGTCCTCCTATCATTGAATTTCTGTATATTCTTTATTTCAGACAATGTATGCTTAATTTTTGTCTGGTCCCTTTCCATTTTCTTGGCATTTTCATTAAGGTCCTTGAAGGTCTCACTAATCCCTTCGAAGGTTTCATCAAGTTTCTCAGCGGTTTTTAGAAGATTCTTGAGTAACCTTATAAATATGATCCTGAACACTATGTCCGATAGTCTGCTTTCCTCCATTTCTTTCACTTGTGACATGTTTCTTTGTCTCTGCATTTTGCTGCTTCCCTGTGTTGATGGAGTGGAAGAACTGCTGTGCTATTTGATTGTGGTGATGGTTTTATGGGTATACATATATGTCAAAACTCATCATATTGTATATTTTAAGTTATGCAGTTTAAGGTATATTAATGACATCTCATTCAAACTATTAAAACATGTACACTCAGTGTATATCCTATATAATAAAGACTAATGTGTAAATTGTCCCCTCAACCAGGAGTTCGACCAGCAGGCAGGCGGACCAACTGTCCATGTCCCCTCCCCCTGGCCAGGCTGGCCAAACACCATCCATGCACAAATTCATGCACCAGGCCTCTGATATATATATTGAGTCGCCAGATTATTATGCATTCAGATATCATAATAATCTGGCCACTCAGTGTATACTTGGACTCAAGAAACACGTAGTCATAGTGTGGTGAGCTTATATATCCTCATGCAAGATACTAAATCAGATCCAAACTTGTTCTGGGGTGGGACAGATGAGCCAGTTACAGAGAGCCAGATGTCACACTTATTCCCCTAAGGGTTCCCCAGATATTAGGATTGCATGTCCAAAAGCCAGCATCCCTATAAAGTTCAAAACAAGTGGTCCCAACATTGCTGGGAGAGACAGTAAGAGCTAAAGGAAACTAGTAGAGTCCTGTAGTTTGTATATCATGGGAGTGGTTTCCCCCAACCCTTTAACAAAGGGTTTTGCTGCTGCAACAGGTGGGAAATCCTTATTTTTAACTCATTCTGAGTTTCACAGAGGAAGGTAACTTGATTGAATCTTTTCCACAGGGTGCTCCAAACTACAAATTCCTAATTCCTATTCTGGTTTATTTTAATAAGAAGTAGACTGATCCCTTAATCCCTGTTTAAAGAGCCCTTGCTTATTGAAGGCATAAACTTTGGGCAAAGGGTCATAATTCACTCTCTAGTTGTGTCCAGACATGGGGTGGGTGCAGGAGTAAGAACTAGCACACAGAGAAGCCAAGATGGTGGCATCGGTAAACACCTAAACTGCTGCCTCGCACAATTTCAAAATTGCAACTAAAAGACAAAACATCTGTCACCCAGAACCGCGGGAAAGCTGGCCGAGTGGAAGTTCTGCAACTAGAAGAAAAGAGAGAGGAGCACTGGGATGTGCACAAGCGCTGAAAAGCTGAGGTGTGAAGGTGCCCAAGTCGGGCTGGCGGTGGCTGACTTTGGGGCTGCTTTTTTTCAACCCGAAGGAAAACGGGTTCCTGATTACTCTGAACTCTAGTTTCTGGGGAGATGCTGGTGACCCAGACTTCTACAGGGAGAAGCTGGACGGTCTGCCATTGGGTCAGAAAGTGAGGGTGGCTCCCTTGCAGAGGTGCCCATGGCAATCATTGTTCACTGCGCGGGGGTGTGGGATGGGGGCCTTGGAGACACAGAGATGCAGAGAAGGCTGAGTGTCAGCCATCGCTGTTTGTCATGCCCTAGCCTAGTGACTCCCTGAGACCCCACTCCACACAATCTGCAAACCTGCCCAAGTTGTGTGCAGTGGCATTTGCATATAAATGACCTGTACTTTCGCAGCTTAACCTAAACTCAGAATCTTAAGATCTCGCTGTAGCTTCTGATGGATCACCTCAGACAGTAGCTGACCTGCACCCCACTGGAGATCCAGAAACTAGTGTATCTAGAAGTCAGTGTGAGACGACACCAGAATTCAACTACTCTCATCCATAAGTGACACATTCAAGAAGCAGATTCAGTGAGCACCAAAGCCCTACTGAAGCAAGTCCAGCCCCATAAGCATGTCTTTAGCACAGCAGTTCTTCCACTCCATCAACACAGGGAAGCAGCAAAATGCAGAGACAAAGAAACATGTCACAAGTGAAAGAAATGGAGGAAAGCAGACTATCGGACATAGTGTTCAGGATCATATTTATAAGGTTACTCAAGAATCTTCTAAAAACTGCGAGAAACTTGATGAGACCTCCGAAGAGCTTAGTGAGACCTTCAAGGACCTTAATGAAAATGCCAAGAAAATGGAAAGGGACCAGACAAAAATTAAGCATACATTGTCTGAAATAAAGAATATACAGAAATTCAATGATAAGTCAAAGGACTCCAAGAATCAAACCAAAGATCTTAAATATAAGGAGACAAAAAACACCCAACCAGAAAAACAAAAAGAAAAAAGAATCCAAAAATATGAAGATAGTGTAAAGAGCCTCTGGGACAATTTTAAGCATACCAACATCAGAATTATTAGGGTGTCAGAAGAAGAGAGAGAGCAAAATATTGAAAACCTATTAGAAGAAATAATGACAGAAAACTTTCCCTACCTGGTGAAAGAAATAGACTTACAAGTCCAGGAAGTGCAGAGAACCCCAAACAAGAGGAATCCAAAGAGGACTATACCAAGACACATCATAATTAAAATGTCAAGGGCAAAAGAGAGAATCTTGAAAGCAGCAAGAAAAAAACAGCTGATTACCTACAAGGGAGTACCCATATGACTGTCAGTGGATTTCTCAACAGAAACTCTCCAGGCCAGATGAGAGTGGCAAGAAATATTAAAAGTGATGAACCGCAAGAACCCACAACCAAGATTACTCTACCCAGCAAGACTATCATTCAGAATTGAAGATCAGATAAGACCTTTTTCACAGACAAGAAAAAGCTAAAGGAGTTCATCACCACCAAACTAGGATTATATGAAATGCTGAAGGGTATTCTTTAAGAAGAGGAAGAAGAAAAAGATAAAGATAAAAATTATGAACAACAAAACAACAACAAATACATACCTACCAACAAGTGAATCTAAAAATCAAGTGAATGAAAAATCTGATGAATGGAATAGACTAATGAATATAATAGAATCAGGGATATAGAATGGAAGTGGACTGACAATTCTCATGGGGAAGAGAGTGTGAGGGGTTGGGGAAGAGATTGGACAAAAATCTTACACCTATGGATAAAGACAGTGTTGGGTGAAAGGGCATGGAGTGGGGTGGGGGATCAGGTGGAGGGGAGCTATGGGGGGGGGCGGAAAGAGGAATACTTGTAATAATCTGAACAATAAAGATTTATTTTTTAAAAAAAGAATTGGCACACAAAGGTAATATTATGAATCTTGTCTACTTTCTTTGTAGGTATATTCCTCTGAGCCTCCTGTGCTGGGAATTCCCCTCCTTCCCCATCTAGTTTCCACTCTTCTACATATTTTGCCTTGGGCTGCCAGCTGGGTTTGGCCAGTAGGAGGCACAATTAGGAAATCAAAAGATGGAAGAGATAGAGAGTAGGATCTCCCAGTGACTGGTGTTCTATCTAAGGCCACAGCTCTTGTCAGGTGCCTCCTTTCTTGTGACTAGAGCTCCCAACTGGGTCCAGTATAGCTCCCCTGCCTTGTCCTTGCAGGTAAAGACTGGTAACAGCTTCCCACTGTTCTTCACTGTTAGTGCTTCACCCTCCTGGCAGATCCCTTATTCTATGTCACACCTTTGTACAAGTTCCTTCTTCAGGTTTCAGTCAGCCCTTCCGGGGTGCAATTCCTTTCCTTCTGCAGCTCTGACTGATACATCCTTATGACCTCCAAACAGCCCCATACATGATCCTCATCTATTGTCTTTATCTCCCAACAGGGCACAATTTAATGATAGCACCTCCTAGGGTCCAACCCTCTTGGTTTAAGTGCTCCTATTTCTTCAATTCTTTCTTCCCAGGTGCCTTTGTTTCTACTCATCATCTGCTTATTGGCCAAGCCTATGTTGACATTGCTCTGCCTTGAATTAAAGTATCTGCTCTTTATCAACCAGCACCCCTATCATGCTCCTCTACTCTGTGTCCTCTCCACATGCCCAGACACAAGGCCTCAAAAACTAGGTGACAGTGAACCTCTTCCCAGAGGAACCCAAGGGGAGCACTCCCAAGCCTCCCATATAGACACAATTGAAGAAAAGGTGAGCCATAGCCAGTTTGGCCCAGTGGATAGAATTTGATTCCAGTTAAGGGCATATGCCTGGGTTGTGGGCTCTATTCCCAGTAAGGGGTGTGCAGGAGGCAGCTGATCAGTGATTCTCATCATTGATGCTTCTCTCTCTCCCTTCCTCTCTGGGATCAATAAAAAATATATTTTAAAAAGAGGAAGAAAAGGTAAAACCAGTGTGCTTGCTATGCAAGGCACTTCTCCTCCATCACATAGCCACCCTTAAATCCTTCCTCTACAGAAATTCTGTTCCCATCATGATCTGCCTCTTCTCTCCCAGAATTCCTTTTGATCAAGCCTAATTACTAACCTCTACAGGACAGAACTTTCTTCCCTCCATTCTAGTGTACGCCTTCATGACTATCTCTCACCTATTGCTGGAGTCTCCCCATTGGTTCCCTCCCTTCCCTCTCCCGCCAAGATCCCATCCACACAATGCAAGCACAGGTCTGAGCAAGAGCCTGCCTGCAAAAGGCCCACCCACTCTTTCACTTCTTTACCGAATATGTGAATTTTTATCGAAGGCTCTTAGTTAACATTTTTTTCTGTTGCATTTTTTTGGTTAAAAATTGTAATGTCTTTCTTTTTTAAATTTAATCCTCACCAGAGGATAATGTTTCCATTGATTTTTAGGAAGAGGAAAACATCAATATGAAAGAGAATATTGATCTGTTGCCTCCCATAGGAGCTGAGGAGCCCCACTGTGATCCAACCCCAGAACCCAGGTATGTGCCCTACCCGGGAATTGAACCCGTCAGCCACCGTTTGGTGTAAGAGACCACGCTTCAACCAGCTGAGCGGCTCATCAACCAGGGCTTAATACCTTCCTTTACTTTGAGTTTTAAACCCCTCCTCCCCCCAACACCAAAATTTAAGATCTCTTTCTTCAGTATCTTATTTAAGCATCACATTTCCCTCCGCCTGTCGGTGCCTTGGCTGGGAGGGGTGCCCCAGAACCAAGGAACGTGTCCACAGGGGTCCTACCAATAATGCGTTCAGGCCAAGTCCAGATGAGGAGAGGTTTGGAAAGGGGTGGGAGGTTCCCACTAACCCAGCCCAGCGCTCCTGTGGCTGCTGCGATCACTACAAAGGGGATTGGCAGGGATTCGGAGCAGGATCAGGATAAGGGAAGAAGCTAAGGAAATTGAGCGGGAATTGCCACCCACTAGGTGACCAGGTCTGGCAGATGCTGACCCTTCCTGAGGGAGCCGGGCCTGAGAGCAGCGTTTCCTGGGGCTCCAGCCGCCAACTCGGTCCATTCCGCGATCGCAGGTCCCCGGACCGAAAGAAGTAAACAGGGTAATCCCAGGCGAGCCCGAAGTCCTGCAGGAGCCCCGACTCCCGGCCAGGGTGACCTCCGCGCACCACCCGGGGACCTCGCAGCGCCCGGGGCCGAAGGAGAGAGCGGCTCACGAAGGGTCAGGGACTTGGGCGCAGGAGGGGGGGCGCGGAGAGCGGTGCAAAAGGCAGGAGAGAGGCGGGCCAGGGCAGGGCAGGTCAGGGCCTTCCCCAGGCTCCGCCCCCTCCCCGCCCCGCCCCCGCCGGGGGCTGTGGGACCCAATGATGGACAGACCTCCGGGCCGGTCACCATGCGCTTCGCGGTCCGCAGTGCCCGGCAGGGCAGGGAGCGCCGGGGCTTTGGAAAGGCCTGGGCGGGCGGGGAAGCCTCTGGTGGGGCAGGGCCTCGGAGAGTAGCAGCGCTCCCAGCCAATGAGAGGCGGGAGCCGTCCCGTTAGCGCCGGATCCCAGCGGGGCGGGCGGGGCGGACGGCGCCGAGGGGATCCCGGGGCGGTCGAGGGCACTAGACTCGGCTCCGGGAGGCAACATGGACCGGATGGCCAGCTCCATGAAGCAGGTGCCCAACCCCCTGCCCAAAGTGCTGAGCCGGCGCGGGGTCGGAGCGGGGATGGAGGCGGCGGAACGCGAGAGTTTCGAGCGGACTCAGGTGAGGACGGGGGATCCCGGGGCGTGAATGGCTGGGGCACCCCGAGAGATGCAGTGAGCCATGGGGGCTTTGGAGGAAGTAGGGGTCTTCCATGCCAACGGGAGGGCGGGAGGCGGGAGAGGGGGGCATCTCCGGTCTAGGCGACCGGGAAAAGTTGGGGACCGGGCATCCTAGCTAGTCCGGGGGAAAGGGGCAGGGCGGCTCCGAGGAGTTAGCGGGATCCGTGCGGCGCAGCAGAGGGGAGGTCCCGGTGGGGCTGTGCCGGGGTCACAGGGGCGGGGACAGGGGGAAGAGCCAAAAAGCGGCGGCTGGAAGGAGTGCCCCTAAGGAGCCACTTGGAGACGCAAATGTAGCGGCAAAGAGTGGGTGCTGGGCTGGAGATGGGAAGGGTCGGGAGCCTTTTCCTCTCCATCGCTTCTCAGTTGCATTGACATTCCCCGCCACCCCAACCCCAGTACTCCCTTCCTCGTGCCTCCCGCTTAGCTCACTCCACCCCCCGGTTGTCGGCCCTCGAGGCTGGACCGAAGGGGTCTGAGCGGAGGGAAGGAATGTAGGAAATGCGAAGTGTGGCCGAGCTTGGAAAATAACTGGGGGCTGGAGGAGGGGGCGGCCAGGGGCAGGGATGGAGGTGCTGGTAGAATGAGCCAGCTCCCCAGTGGTGCCCAGAGACCTGACTTAGGGTGTTGATTTTATCCCCCAAGATGTGCCTGACAGCTAATAGGCAGCCTGCCCTATTTGTCCAGCCTAACCAAGGCTGGGGGCCAAAATTCCTCCATCATCAACAAAAAGCCACAATCCGTTTTTACCTCAGAGTTTTAATGCCTGGTGTATTGATCTGACTGAATCAAGCTGATGTGTTTATAGTGTTCATCAGTTCGTTTGTGTGCAAACTCTGTTTCAAAGGGTGCAGCACGTCTTTTAATCCCAGTGCCAAAGTTGTCTGGGCAGATGGGTTCTCCCTCCGCTCAGAGTGGAGCCTTTGAAGATCCAGCTGGTCCTCCACCGCCAGAGGCTGCTTCCCCTGCTCTGTTCTGCTTTTCCCTCCAAACTTTTAGACAGAAAGATTGTGAGGACCCGACTGAGTGTTTTCTGTATGTGGACTCTTGCAAAGACTAAAAGCATTACAGGAACTCCATCCTCTCCCCTTTCCAGCCACCTCTGGCCACTGCAGGTGTGTCTGGTGTTGTAAAGTAGGGAGTGTCCCCTCCCTGGGTCACCCTACCTCAGGCAGAATGGGAGAGATAGCCATTGGTTTCTGCCTCCCAGGGTCCAGCTGGGTTTGTGGCTCATTCTCTGGCTTCGTGCACGGGACTCCTGAAAAGAAGGAAGCTTTCTATGCCCGTTTGCGTTGGGTGTGTCTGCCTCAACTAACTGCCTGGTCACATGAAGCTTCTTGCCCCCAGGAAATGGTGGATATCCTTTTTTTTTTAAGATGGAAAAGGAAAATAAAGCGGTGTTATTTTTTGATGACCCATTCCTTCTAGAGTCTTCTTAAATAAGTAAAAACTGGAGCAATAGAGAAATAGAATTTTGACCCATTATCTAAAGTTATGAAAATTAGGTTTGTGAAAGTTTTTACCCATGACTGGCATGTCTCCTTGCTATCCAGGGATAGCCCAACAAAGAGAGTCTAGATTATTCTGTGGAACACTTGGTAAATGGCTAAATTTGTCCTAGAGCTGAGGGGTAGTGTGGGAGTGGGGAGGTAGTCTAGAGCAGTAAAAGGGAGTTTTTCTATTAGGGGGTTAGAAAGAGAGAGAGACACACAGAGAGAAAGAGAACAATCCTAAAACTTAGCATTAGTCAACCTGCAAAAAATTATTTTGTTTAATGACTGCCTATTAAATGTATTATGAGATATAAAAATAAATTAGAAAAAAAATCTTTAATGAGTTAAGAGACCATGAGAATCAGCCAAGTTATAGTGATAATTGTAACTAATTAGTGTTTGGCACTGTTCTGATTACTTTATTGTATTACTTTCTTTCATCTCTACAAGAACCTATTAGGGTGGGTATCAGCCACATTTTCCAGGAGGAAACTGAGGCCCAGAGAGGTTAAGTAACCTGCCCCAAATCACACAGCTGGAAGAGGTTTCAGCCTTTAACACTGCCTTGTGTTGCCTCTGACTACTGGGTGGAGTACTGGCATGGGAGCTAGAAGAAGTTTGAGTTTTATGGTCAGGCATTTGGATAGGCTGTGTGGCCTCAGGCAAGTTGTCTAACCTTTCTAAGCCCCGTTTCTTTATTGTAAAACAAAGATAATACTTTATTGTGGGGATTAATTTAAATAATATGTGTGAAGGCATTTTGTAAACTGCAGAGCACTATTTCAGTGATTATTACTATAATTGGACTGTGGAGATAAGACATAAGAAAGCACAGTGCAAGTAATTGTGGAGGTTGTGATTAACTCTTCAGTAGAGGGACAGAAGTGTTACTAGATAATGTGATAATTACCAAGAACATGTGCATAAAGTACAGGCTGTGGGATTGGGAAGAGGTGGGGAGCCCTCACTGAAGACTGAACCCCTTTCAAACATGAGTTGGCACTTGCTGAGTAGAGGGGTTGGGATGGGGATGGGCATTCCAGGCATGGGGGGTGGCATTAGGAAACATCTGGAGGTGAGTGTGGATGATGGGAATTGGCTGAGGTGGAGATAAGAACAGAACTGGCCACTCCTACCTGCTGCCTCATGCTGTCACCATTTCTATGTTGCCCTCAGTAAACTATGAGCTTCTTGAAGCAGGACTGTGCCTTGTTCTTGCCTGTGTCCTCAGATGCATGAGGCTTGTGTTAGTGGCAAGCTGGCTGTAGTCAAGGATAGAAAATGACTGGTTAGCTCCAGGGGGTAAGCCCTGGCCTGAGTAGGTTACTCAGCTCTGGGTTACAGGGGACAGATGTAGTTACTTGATGTTTTACCCTCCACATTTCCTCCTGGTACAGCCTTGCCTCCTACACTCTGAGTCAGGAGCCTGCCCCATGCGCATCAGAGAACTCTGATTTCTTTGCCTGCCCTCCAGGCAGGCCCGAATTCTGTCTGTGCCCTCAGACCATCCTTGTTTGCTCACTCCTGCTATCCTCTTCCGGGAAGACTTCCCTTCTCAACTCTCATGGTCACTGGCCCTGCCAGTGTAGGACCTCAGACCCACCTGCTACACCCCCCATTTCCAACGAGACCCTTGGTGTGTGTTTCTCATCTAGTCCATCACAAGCAACCTCAGGCTCTAGGGAAATGAAAAGTTGCTCTTGTCCTCAAAATAGCTGCTGTAATAATAATCCCTTGCCTGGAGCATTTTGCAGTTTATAAAGCATGTTTTAGCTATCTTTGGGCTACATGGTGGTTAGGTTATTATCTCCCTCACTTTTGGGATGAGAGCTTGGTGACTTGAGCTTGGTGACTTACCCAGGGCCACCGGTTAGTGGATGAAAGGGTCAAAATTCAAACCCAGAGTTTCAGGTTCCAGGTTTCGGACCCCTTCTGCCACATTGTCCTCACATTGCCAATTCCAGAGGACGATTTTGGAATGAACCTGGAGGGCTGCAGCTCACAAATACAAAGCAAGATGCCCTGCTTGTATTTACTTAGCCAGAAAATAGTTTTCTCTATGGTTGTTTAGTTTTCTCCATGGTTGTTTAGTTTTTTTTCCAACATCCATTTGGAGCACTTAACATGGAGGGGACACAGAGATGAGGAAGATAAGGAGAGCAGCCTGAGATGCTCATGAGTCAGCAGGGAGGCGGAGCGGTCCCTGAGGGGCTCCTCTGCGTGGAGGACAGAGGACCTGCAGCACCAGCCTCGCTGGAGTCCTCACCCGCGTAGGACCTGCTGAACCAGAGGCTGCATTTCAGCCAGAGCCCCAGAGTCCTGTGCACACCGCAATTTGGGCAGCTTTGCTCTGTGGCAGGTGAATGCTGGGATCAGAGAAGAGAGGTGGGGGCTCTGGAAACAGAGGAGCCCCTAGAGAGTAGCACTGTCTTCAGATGGAGCCAACCATAGAGTACAGGATCCTAATGAGTCATGTGCTTGGAAGAGCCAGGAGATTTGGGTTCTATCGAAGAAGAGAGAGAAACAAATACTTATTGAAGGCCTACTGGGTACTAGGAACATGTCAGGTGATTTCTATCCATTGTCCTATTTAATAGCTTAGGCTGGGAGAGGACAAATGACTTATCCAGAGTCACACAGTGAGTAAAGAGCGAAGCCAGGGCTGTAAAATTAGACAGCCAAGCCCTCTTCTCCATGTGTGCGTCCGGGTGTTTCTGCCACCTTGTTCATGATCTTCAGCATACAATCAACCTTTGATTCTAGTTGGTATTGAGAACATAGACAAGACACTAACAACTTTCTTTGTGCCCATGGTTTGTGCTCTTTTGGTTTCCTCCTACTCAGACTACTGATAATAGCCAACGTTTACCGCACTTACTGTGTGCAGTTGGTAAAGGCCTTATACAAGCCGTCCCCTTTTAATTCTTGCAACAAATTTACGAATTGTAATCCCTATTTTTAAAGATGAGGAAATTGAGGTTTAAGAGGGTTAAGACCTAGCTCAAGGTTCTGAGTAAGTGACAAAGCTGGGACTCAGACCCAGGAAAACCAGTCCCAGAGCCTGGCCTTCCACAATTCCCATCCCTGTGTCATTGCCTGGCACCCTCTGGCTGCCTTCCTCCTGCCTCCTTCCTCCCATTAATGCTTGGGGTCCTCAAGGTGCTGTCCTCACCCCACTTCCTCTGCCCTCACCACTATCTGGTAGTTTCTGTCTGTTCTCATCTCCATGACACCAGCTCCCCGCATCTCCCTCCTGACTTCCCGCCCTGAGTGACCATTTCCCCCCCAGATAAACTACACATGCCCCAAACACATGCCTCTGAATGCCCGTGTCTGGTTCCCCTCGTTTCCTTGGCATCGTTTAGTTCTGAGTTTTCCTTCCCTCTTGCCCTCACAGTCACATTCTGTTCCGTGACATTTCTCTTGTTCCTTCGCTGTTCACAGTTCCTGCCCTTATTACTTGTTGTCTACATTGTTGTAATCCCATCCTCCCTGCCCTCTCCCCCAAAGAGCCTGGTGCCTGAGGGATTGTCTCTAAAGCCCAACATTGCTTCTATAACTTCCTGTTTTCAAGTACCTTGCTCTTATCCATCAGGGTCCGTAGTGCCTCTCAGGCCTTACCTTACACTGCCTCCTTCCACTAGGCAGTCCCTGTGTCCGGTTCCTGTTAGATCATGTATTCAAGTGAGCAGGGGCCCTTAGCCCCTTTATGTCTCCCATTCATCCAAGCAAGCTCACATCTTGGCTTCCTTGTTAGACTGTAAACTCTTAGGGGCAGGGCCTAGGTCTCAGGGCCTTGCATGAGGCAGGCAATGTGGCCTGTTTGCCTAATGTGTGAACCGAAAACATTGGAGGACCTACAGGGAGCCTGGGTACTAAGGCAGACCCCCTCTGCAGAGCACTTTTCCTTTGCACATTTTGGAGATTCCCCCTCTGTCTCCTTTGATTTCCTCAGTGGTTAATTCTTACCACGTTTCTGCCCTGTGTGCCGTGCCTGTGCTCCCCGATGCCACGGCAGCCCCTGCCCAGCTCCTGAGAGTTAGGCTGTAGAACCCAGTTAAGAGAAAGCCTGCAAGAGTCTAGAAACAGAATTTGGGCTGAAGGTCATTTATTTGAATTTCTGTAAAGTTTGGAATAATTTATTTTTTTATTTATATAAATATATTTTTATAGATTTCAGAGAGGAAGGGAGAGGGAGAGAGAGATAGAAACATCAGTGATGAGAGAGAATTATTAACCGGCTGCTTTCTGCATGTCCCACACTGGGGATCAAGTCCGAAACCTGGGCATGTGCCCTGACCGGGAATCGAACTGTGTCCTCCTGGTTCATAGGTGGACGCTCAACCACTGAGCCACTCTGGGCTGGAATACTTCATAAGCATTCCTCCAAACATGATCTTGGCCTTCTCAGTGCTTCTTTCTGCTTCGGGTGGGACCTTGCTGAACTAGAATGTATTACCAGGAAGGGAGAGTGTACCCAGGTACCTGGAAGTGGCTAATGGCAGCAGTGGTGTGTGGAAGTGCTGGAGTTTGCATCAGGGCATGGGAGATGTTACGATAAGTACAGAGGAATATGAGAGCCCTCCCCGGGGATAATACCTGGCTGTGCTACTGAATTTCTGATTTCAAAATTTAGAAGGCTGGAAAAGATTTCTGAAGGTTCTTCCAGCTATCAAATATTTTAGCTTAAAAAGCTCCTGTCAACAGGCTTTCAAACTGTGGAATAAGGATTTGCATTTCTTCTGAGCTGCTGGTTTGAAAAGTTTCCAAATGCCCCCTGTGTGTGGAATGGGAACCAGGTACTAGTGATGTGGAGCTCAGGAGAGGATGCTGCTGCACCCCAGGAAGGGATGAGGTGTGGTTGTGGAGCCCAGGAGAACAGACCCCTCGTGCCACTTGGCCACTGAAGGATCCCTTGTCTGTGAAGCACTGATGATTGCCTGTTTGCATTCACCATCAGTTGGCGTGCTTATTCCACCTCGGGACAAAGTACCGAGGAAACCTGGGCATGGGGAGGGAGCAGCCTGTTGCAGCGGGCAGCGGGCCGGGGGCCAGTGCTTTGCCTGCATCCAGAGGGTTGATGGCCTGGATAGATGCCCACCTCAGAAGGGAACTTGTCAGCCCCACCTCTTGGCAGGGTGGGGGCTGCTTCCTGTTTTCCTGCCTGGGCAGGCAGGGAGGAGCCCTGTTCCTAGCTGTGGGCAGTACCATTCAGGGAGAGGGATGGGGAATGAAGGTGCCCTCTGGCTCAGACATCAGAAGGGAGACTAGGATCTGAAAGGTTGCTGCTGTTGCCTCTGCTGTTAGGGCTGTGGGACAACTTAAGGAGCAGGTCTGGAGGGTCCAGGAAGCTAGTGTGGCTGATGGCTTCTGACTTAACAACTTACACTGTTTGTAGTTTATAAAGCACAATTACACAACCTTTTTTTTAAACCACTGAACAACCATGCAGTAGTGACTTGTCTTAATGGCACTAAGGAAGTGGCTGATCTGAGGTTTGAACCTGGTGAGTCTAATCTCAAATTTTTTACTTTCCTTTTCATATCTCCCTTTTAAAGCTGAAGTGTGGTCTAGAGCTGCTAAGGTAGAAAAGATACAGAGATTGTTTTTCCCTAGGTCTTTCCCAATGGACTTATCTGGACATTTGAAGTTCCTCACAGGAGATTTTTGCAACAAACATAACCATCAAAGGGCCTGTATCCAGAATATGTAAAAAATTTAATAAAAAAGAAAAGAAAAAGACAACCTAATAGAAAAAAGAGGCAGGAGGAACTTCCCAAAAGAGGATTAACAAATGGCAAACACATGAAAAGGTGTGCAACTTCATTAGTAATCAGGGAAATGCAAATTAAAATTACAACATGATTCACTATATGCCCATCAGGGTGGTTGAAATAAAAATGAAAAACAAAACAAAACAAAAAAACCCTGACAATGTCAAGCGTTGGTAAAGATGTGAAGCAGAAGACACTCATGCACTATTGATGGGCTCTACAGTGGAGCAGCTGCTTTGGAAAACAGTCTGGTATTACCCTGAAATTAAAGATATGCACAATAACCAGCAATTCCACTGTAGCTAAATACTCAACAGAAATGCGCACACATACAGCAAGAAGAATATTCATATTTTGTAATAGCTCCAAACTGGAAGCAATCTAAAAGTCCATTGACAATAGATGGATAAATAAGTTATGATAGAGTCTCTCACTGGGATGCTGTACAACAATGAAAATGAATAAGCTATAGTTGCATTCAACAACATGCATGAGTCTTACAAAAAAGTCAGGTCCAGAAGAACACCTTCTGTATGCTTTATCTCAGGTTTAAAAGCAACAAAGCTCCAACGTGGATAACCCCAGGGGGTCACTCTTCCTGGGGCTCTGTCTAGGTGGCATCAAGGGGCATAAGGCTGTGCCCCATGATGCATGGTCCCTTGCCACACACTGGAGAGAAAGCCGGGTCTTCAGTCTGTGCCTGCACATTCCTACAGCTTCTCAGAGTCCTGTGGACAATGCCGGAGGAGACAAACCATGCCGGAAACATCTAGAAGAAAAAAAGAAAGAAAGAAAGGAAGGAAGAAAGGAAGGAA
Organism: Antrozous pallidus; assembly: GCA_027563665.1. NCBI lineage: Eukaryota > Metazoa > Chordata > Mammalia > Chiroptera > Vespertilionidae > Antrozous > Antrozous pallidus. The sequence goes on from CM050512.1 coordinate 87,488,862, forward strand.
GGAAGGAAGGAAGGAAGGAAGGAAGGAAGGAAGGAAGGGAAAAATAAAATAATTAAAAGCAGGCAAAGCTAAACCAGTATTAAGGTGTGCTGCTTAAAACTATAAGGAATAGCCCTAGCTGGTCTGGCTGAGTGGATGGAACGTCGGCCTGTGGATTGAAGGGTCCCGGGTTTGATGCCAGTTGGGGGCATGTGCCTGAGTTGCGGGCCTGATCCCCAGTAGGAGGTGTGCAGGAGGCAGGCAATCAATGATTCTCTCTCATCATCGATGTTTCTCTTTCTCCCTCTCTCTGCCTCTCTGAAATCAATAAGAATATAAAATAAAAATTAAAAAAACCTGTAAGGAATAAAAGTCCAGATAAAAGATTATCCTTTGGTGCAGGGGGAGGTTAGTGATTGGGAGGGTGTGCAAAGGGAGTTTCTGAGGTGCTGTCATCAGTCTGTTTATTGGCCTGGGTGGTGGTTTATGATAACTTATTTATTGTACATTTTTGTTTTGTGTAGTTATCTCTACTTATATTTTAAAATACAAAAGATTAAAAAACAAACAAACAAATACCTCCTCCTAGCAAATAGAAAACAATGTCTTGAGGAGACTAAGATCCTGCCACTTACATATTTGAGGTCTCTCTCAAATACAGCCTTCACTGTGAAAGCATTTTCATGCTGCCCTAGAACTGGAGAGCTTTTGATTTATGAATCATGCATATGCAAGCATCTTCCGAGCACTGCTGTAACATGTAGCTGGGAAGTTGAGACCTATCATTAACCCACACTTAGCATGTTGCCCTTGGCTTCCGTTCATTTGTTTTATTTCTGCTTTCCTTAGTGGCAGATGGGCTCTCAGTTTCTCACCCAGGTTTTAGCCAGTTGCCCCAGCATCAAGCAGAGGGCTTTACACCAGCTAAGGCTCCAGATGCCCATGAAATACAAATAAATTAGGTGGTGAAAACCTCTTGAATGAGAGAGGAAAGTGTGTCTCCAAGGCTCAAAAGAAGCATATTAGAATAAAATCAAAGAACTGGGTGGTGGACTTTTGGAATACAGCTTCAAGTTTAGCTCATGTTGCAAAGATTTAGATTAAGTCATGCATAATGGAGCGATGATGAGCCATATAAGAATGTAGGAACTTGGGAAATGTCACCTGTGAACATGGCAGAAATGCTAGTTCTTTGAGGTATTCGGCTGTGTGGTCCATGGGGCCAGCCCATGATGCAGTTGTTCTCTGTGTTATTTTGTCTTACTCCCCTGTCATATGTCCCCTCGCCCCTTTGGGGCGGAAGCAAATGCCTTCTCTGTTTGGTTTTCCCTGGATGTGTCTTGACTGATGCTATTTCTTTCCACCCATTTTCCGTAATCCTTCAGAAACACAGGCATGAGCTGTGTGGTTTCTTCTCTGAGCAAGATCCAGGGCAACTTCCCTAGAGTAACAGGTCAGCCCAGCACTCCATCTCCCTGGGCTCGGCACTTGGTAGACATTTAAAAAAATCTACGTTGAGTGCCTTCTTCATCTTATAACCTTAGATTCCTGGCATAGTGTCTAGCTCTGAGCAACTCTTTTAAAAATATATATATTTTTATTGATTTCAGAGAGGAAGGGAGAGAGATAGGATCATCAAGGATGAGAATCATTGATTGGCTGTATCCTGCACACCCCTGACTGGGGATTGAGCCTGCAACCCCAGGCATGCGCCCTTGACCGGGATCGAACCTGGGACCCTTTGGTCCACAGGCCAACGCTCTGCCCACTGAGCCAAACCAGCTGGGGCTTTGAGCAACTCTTGATATGGGTATGTGGAATTAAGGACAAAGTATTTTGAATAAAGATCTGAATGAGCATCAGCCATTTTTGGTCCCATTTCAGAACTGTGAGCCCTGATGGAGCTGTGAATTTGGGTTCTCATGGGCACATTTGGAGCCACCAGAAAGAGACCAGCTTTCTGACAAAATAGTTCTCTGTGGACTTCCTATGGAAGTGACTTAAGATCTTCGGTTTCCTTTGAGATCCTTATTCCAGATGGGACCTTAGCAGTTATAGTCTGGGCCCATTACTGCTAATAAGAAAAACCCAACACACCTAACCTTGAACTCTATTTCCTGCCACAAGCTTGATTATTCTCCTTTGTTCTCAGATTTTGAGAATTTTTGTTTATAAGTTACCCCTGGCCATTCCAGCTGAAATATTCCCAGTCACCCTTGACACCCCTCTAGTCTATACCCCTGCAGCTCCTCACAGAGACCTGGTGCTGATGTCTCGTTGATTGTTCCCCATCTCCCATCCCCCATCCCCCCACCGCTACCTCTGCCTTATTTTAGCCTTTCATCTCTAGTCTAAACTATTTATTACATGGCTCATCTGGCCTTCTTGCCCTCTGCCCTCTTGAGATCTACCCTTTCCTTGACTGAGTTCTGTTTTGTTTTTGTTTTTCAATCATCACCCAAGGAGTGAGAATATTTTTTTCCATTGGCTTTTAGAGAGAGTGGAAGGGAGGAGGTAAGGGAAAGAAACACATCAATTGGTTACCTCCCACATAAGTTCTGACCAGGTCCAGGGATTGGACCGAAACTGAGGTATGTACCCTTGACCAGGAATCGAACCTGAAACCCTTCGGTCTGAAGGCTGATGTTCTTACCACTGAGCAAGACTGCCCAGTACTGTCTGAGTTCTATTTTAAAGGCACAACTGGTCTTAGCTGGTTTGGCTCAGTGGATAGAGCATTGGCCTGTGGACTGAAGGGTCCCTGGTTTGATTCTGGTCAAGGGCACATGCCTGGATTGTGGGCTCAACCCCCAGTGGGGAGCGTGCAGGAGGCAGCCGATCAATGATACTTTCTCATCATTGATGTTTCTCTCTCTCCCTCTCCCTTCCTCTCTGAAATCAATAAAAATATTTTTTTAAAAACAAAACAAATAAAAGGCACAGTTGCTTGTATGACTTCATGTTTTAAAAGACCTCTGTTTGTTATGCATTAATCTAAGCTAAAACCCAAGCTTGTTGGCATGATAAGAGCCAAACTTTGTCAACTTTAATGCCCTGCCACTCCCCTCCCCTGCAGCCCATCCTTACCAAACCCTGGGCTTTTCACTCCTCTGTTTTCCCAGGCAGTTCTTTTCTGCTTAGAATGCCTCTTCCACTTTATTCACCTTTAAGTCCCACCTCTGATGGCCCTTCCTCTGGGAGGTTTGCCTTTACTCTTCCAGGCCAATTTATTGGATGGTATTTTTGTGTGTTTCTATGTTACTGTTTCTCTGGTTGTCTGTCCCACACTGGACTATGAGTTCCCCTGTCTTTGTAGGCCTCCCCACACTCAGCACCCAGTAGGGACTCAATAAATGTTTGTTGAATGAGCTAATGATTCATATTAAGGATGCATGTGGTTGTTACTCTAACAGAAAATGGAATAGGCCCCATCCCTGCTCCAAGGCATGTGGGTATATTTGATCTATGTCCCATTGGACTGAAACACAAAGTTTGGCAACCCTGGTAGGACAAAGGTGAGTGTGCTTTAGGAGTGGAGAATTCAGTGGGAGGGACATGTTTACAGAGAAAGACTTCCACATCCAGCCATGATACACCCAGAGCCAGTGGACTGAGAGACAGTATTTCTGATCTATGTCCATTGGTGGGCTCATGAGTGTTGCTTCTGTGGCTCAGAAGTGTGAAATGGGATATGGTGGGCAGAATAATGCACCACCAGCCCTACCCCATCAACATATCCACCTTTGGAAGCTGTGATACTACAAGGGACTTTGCAAATGTAATTAAGGATCTTAACACGTTAAGCACCAAGCCTGTTCTGTCTTCCTTTCCATTTCAGTCACTGGTGATTGACATGGCACTTAATGTGTTAAGAAAGGGAGAGTAGCCTGAATTGTCTAGGTCAGTGGTCGGCAAACTGTGGCTTACGAGCCGCAGTTTGCCACTCTGTTAACTAATGAGTTTGCCAACCACTGGTCTAGGTGGGCCCAATCTAATCACATAGGCCCTTTAAAGCAGAGAACCTTCCTGGCCATAGCAGAAGAGGGATGCGGCTGAGAGAGTGCATGTGTGAGGAGCCTACATGCTGCTGCTGGCTCTGAGGTGCAGATGCCCTCCTGCGAGGACTGGAGAGAGACCTCTAGGAGCTAAGGGTGGCCTCTGGTTGACGGCAGGGGTACAGGACCTGGGATCTCTAAATACAAGGAATTAGATTATACCAATAACTAGAATGGACCACAAAAGGGGATTTTTCCTAGCACTTCCAATAGGGAGCACAGCTCTACTGACACCTTGATTTTAGCCAGTGAGACCCAAGTTGGCCTTCTGACTTTCAGAACGGTGAGATGTTACATGGGTGTTGTTTTAAGCTGTTAAGTTTGCAGCAATAAAACCTACTACAGGTAAGTTATGCTCCAGGGCAAGAGGCCTAACGGAGCCCATGCCTCGATGCACAGACGGGCCACGCTTCTAAACCTAGAGGGACACTTACTATTTCATTTGTGCTCGTTGTGGTCACAGATGAGACGTTGGATTTCCACACTTGGCACGTATTCACAGACGCTTTATCCTGGAAAAACAGTTCAACAGCCTATTTAAAACATTCTTTCCTGCTGGGCCATGGAGTTTCTTGGTGCAGTTCCAAGTCTAAGGATCACAGATATAATTTACTTAACCTTAAACAAGTTTTTTTGATGAAGTACTGTGCTGTCTATTTTAAAAAGGGAGTGGGAAATCCCCGAGGTACTATAGGATCATGACGGTGTCTCTGCTAGAAGGAGAGCTGACTTACAGTCAGGGAGCAGAGGTGGCAGTAATGACTGCTCTCCCTCAGGTCAGCCCACTGTGTCCTGACACTTAGGCCCCGGCGGTGGTCTGAACGCCCAGTGCTCCCGGGCTTCGCGGCCAGGCAGCCAGCAGCTCCTGTAGGACTGAAATATCAGCGGGAAACCTTGCTTGTGACAGTGGCTTTTTCCTTTGGCCACGTCCCCTACACTCTGTAGGTCTTCAGTCAGGGTCTGTGAAATGGGGGAGCTTGGGCAAGATTGCCCCAAGGGCTTAGAGACAGTGCAGTGACTGAGGTGGCACTGCCAGGATTGGCTGCCTTTTTGATAACCCCTGGCTCCTGTTGTTCCAGCGTTACTGTGCTGATTCTCAGCTTCCACATGAAATTCTGCTTGTCTTTCCCATCCCTAAGACCTTTCCTCCTGTCTGCACTTAGTTTTTATGGGTGTTGGTCTGGTGGACCCATGTCCCCTAAAGAACTGGCCTCTCAAAGTCACTCACTCAGAAGACTTACAGTGCGGTGAGTCGGTCACTTCTGCCCAGGCGCCATCCTCTGCGTGCCATCCTCTGCCTTGTGCTTAGGACTGCCAGGTACCTCTGCACAAGTTGTGCCCTGCACAGCTTTGGAAGTGTCTTCTCATCTGTGATAGCCTTCCTCGTGTTAGCCTGTTCAGCTTAGGTTGTAGCGTATAAAAAAGATAATGTCCAGAAAAGTTCTTTGACACTAAATCAGAGGACACATGGACTATCTAAAATGATGCCTTGATAGCAAATCTGGGGCCCTACCTACTAAAATCTATTTGACTTAGAGACTGTTGAGCTGGAAAGAATGTGAGAGATTCAAGCTGACAGCTGCAGATGTGTGTATTTGTTGTTGTTGTTATTATTATTATTATCATTATTATTATTATTATTACTTAATAAACTGAAACCTGCAACCGGGGCATAAACACTTCGGTCTTCCACCAGCCAGTTTCTTGCATTGACCTTACCTCCCTGGTTTCTGTCGTTATCTGAGGTGTGACCTTTGATTCAATCTAGTTTCACAGAGGAAAGTGAGGTTAGAAAAGAAAAATAACTTGCCCAGGGTCCATGCTGCAAGTCACTGTCCAGATCTGAGGCAGACCCAGGCTTGTGTCTGGGTCCACGTTGTGCTCCAAGATTCCGTAGAGGTGATCTACTTTAGAGCCAGACAGTTTACCTGCCACGGGTCCCAGGCAAACTGCTTTCCAGAGGCACTGGCCAGCATATGTCACTCTGAAGTGGAGAGCTGTTGCAAGAGCATCTAAGTACACAAACAAGCGAAAACACCTACCTCATAGGGTTGAGAGGATTAAGTGACATCATACATGAAAAATGCTCAATGCATTGCCTTCCATGTAGCAAGCACTCAGAAATATAAGCTTTTATTATTATTCTCTTACTAGTTCTTTGTAACATCAATCTGGGGCTAGTGCTATTTGGCACAGAATAGGTCTCCTGGTTTATCTGCTCCCGATGAGGCCCGAGTTGTGCTTTAATTAAGTGTCCACTCCTTCCAGTGAGTGACATCTAGGTGAGGACTTACACTGGACTTGGGGGCACTGTTTTAGAGGGGTGCAGAGCCACAGGAAGTATCACCGGAAGATCTCAGAATGTGTTTTCCTGGGCCATGACCTGAACACAATGGCCTGGCTTTGCACTGGGCCATGGCTAGACTGTGTGCTTGGAGGAATCGGCATTTTGGTTCTAAGGCCCCAAGAAAGGCATCATGGCACAGGCTGATCAGAGATGACGGCTGAGATGACAGAGAGCATGCAGAGAGAATTGTCTAAGCCAGTGGTCGGCAAACTCATTAGTCAACAGAGCCAAATATCAATAGTACAACGATTGAAATTTTTTTTGAGAGCCAAGTTTTTTAAACTGAAACTTCTTCTAATGCCACTTCTTCAAAATAGACTCACCCAGGCCATGGTATTTTGTGAAAGAGCTATACTCAAGGGGCCAAAGAACTGCATGTGGCTCGCGAGCCACAGTTTGCCTACCACGGGTCTAGGCTGAAGCAAGGGTGCAGATGGGAGGGAAAGGACACTGGCTCCAGGTCAGAACACTTGGGTTTGTGGCTCTGCCCAGGACTAGTTGTATAATTTTCTTTCCTTTTTAAAAAAATGTATTTCATTGATTTTTTTACAGAGAGGAAGGGAAAAGGATAGAGAGTTAGAAACATCAATGAGAGAGAAACACACCCCACTGGGAATGTGCCCACAACCAAGGTACATGCCCTTGACCAGAATCGAACCTGGGATCCTTCAGTCTGCAGGCCAATGTTCTATCCATTGAGCCAAACTGGTTAGGGCTGATTTTATTTTCATTAACAGTATACCTGTACATAGTTGCAGGGGTCAGATAGTCACACAGGCCTGTTAGCCAAATCCAGCCTTCTGCTGGCCCAGCTCTTCCTCCTTCCCCAACCATTTCCTGTTCCCCAGAAACGCCAGTTTCATTTCTTTAAACTGCTCTCATTATAGCCTCTATTATGAACCTGCCATTATGGAAGATAAAGATCTAGCTTTCATTCCCACATGTGCTCTTCCCACCCACAAAGCAAAAACGTTCCCCGTCCTGACCCTAGAATTTTAACTCTGTGTCCACTGTCAACTTGATCAGGACCCTGTAAGTGCTAGGAGCATGTGAGCCCCTAGTATACTTTAATATCTTTTCCTTCCTGGCATAAATTTTTGTTAGTCCTGGAGTAATTATCCTTGTTTGCTTGGGTTTCTAGGTACTTATTACATATTATTTATCCACAACTCTATATAATAGTACAGTCCCACAATCCCTAACCTGCTGTTCTGAATTCCCAAAGTTCTGGAAACCTGAGGTTCTTTTCAGAATTTTATACTACATCTGTACTGGTCTGGGCCTGTATACTTGCAGTCTTTGTGACAGGCCCATCGTAGAGTGAATGGTCATATGATATGCTACAAAGATATTACTGTGCTTGAATAGAGGGTTTTCCTTAGTCCCCCAAATTGTAATCTCAAACACACTTGCCTCAAGAGTTTGGAATAAAAGATTATATCCCGGAGAATGTACTCTATTGTATTGTTGGGAGAATTGGAATAAGGTACCTTTATGTAAAAAAGATGAAGCACTAAGCCAGGCAAATAGGTGCTCAATAAATGTTAGTTGTTATTCTTATTGTTCATTCATTGATTTTAGAATCATACTAGTAAGACTAGGAATAATTAGATTAAATATCCAAGTCCAACTTCCCATATTTAGTTAAAGTCATATGAAGTATTTTAAATTAGAATTGAAGTAATAGTTTGGTGTGGAGTAGAGGAATCCAAAGACATAACTGGGTTCAAATCCTATCATGCAACTTACCACCTCTGTGACCTCAATTTTTTTGCCCCAGTTTTTCTGTCTGTATAAGGGGGAATAACAAAACCGTCTTGTGGGTTGCCCTGAAGATTCAGAGAAACTTAAGAAGGTATTGTATCAAAATAAATGACCCCTGCCAACAACATATACTGAGCCGGGCACGTCACATATGTGGTTTTCTTGCCAAAATTGCATAACCTCTACTAATCACAACAAAACACACAAACCCAAATTAAGGGATGTTCTACAAAATAATTGGCCAGTGCCCTTAAAAAATGTCAAGGTGAAGAAAGACCAGGAAAGACTATGGAGCTGTCACAGACTGGAGGAGACTAAGGAAATAGGATAATTAATACAAGGTGGGGACCCTGGACTGGATGCTGGGCCTTTGTATGCAGAAAGCAAACAGTAGTGGGAAACTTGGAGAAACCTTAATTGATTCTGTAGTACAGTTAATAGTATTGTACCAAGGTTAATTTCTTCATTTTGATGACTTTCCTACGGTTACGTAAGATGTTAGTTAATATAAATGGAGGTTGGGCAAAGTTGTACGGGAACTCTGTACTATTTTTGCAATTCTTCTGAAAGTCTAAAATTATCTCCAATTAGAATGCTAAAAAAAAAAAAAAAAAAGAATGGCATGTTGCTTGGCAAACCTTAGTCACGGTTAAGTAAATGTGCATTCCCTTGCTCCCTTGGGTCATCCTGGGGACAATGGAGATCCATACACAGGAGGACAGGATAGCGGTTCTGAGAAGGGAAAGTATGTCTAGTCCAGGCTGTATCAGAGGAGGACTACTTCGTGTGGCCAGTCTTGGAGGCAGAAACAGAGCAGGGCCTTTGTATGCAGTCCAGCAGACACACTCGGTCAGCCTCCACCCGTTGCAGTGGGCCTGGGACTCAGAGTTAAGCCCTTTGTAGCCAGACAGTCTTAGCTCCTGCTTCACTTTTTTAGAAAAGATATGTTTTTATTGATTTTATAGAGGAAGGGAGAGGGAGAGAGAGATAGGAACATGGATGAGAGAGAAACAATGATAGGCTGTCTCCTGCATGCTCTCTATTGGGGATTGAGCCGGCAACTCAGGCATGTGCCCTGACCAGGAGTCGAACCATTGACCTCCTGGTTCATAGGTTGATGCTCAACTACTGGGAAAGTTACTCCTCTGTAGTATGGGACAATGTACTGACATCTGGGCTCAGTGAGTGGGTTGAATGAGAGAGTCTAGAGCAGAAGCCAGTGCTGACTGTTCTTTCCTCTCCACCCAAAGTCTTCCAGTGCCCACCACTCTCTTGTTCCCCACAGCATTCACTTTGTGTCCCTCCAAAGGTCCTGTCTAGGGAAGACCTTCCCGTTCCAGGGTTTGTGTTTCTTGTTTGCCCATGACCTAGAGCTCTCATAAACCAGAGGGATTTGCCTAGAGGGATATATGTAGATGTGGTGAGTGAATGAGTGAGTGAGTGAATGGAGAATGGAGTGTGTGAGTGGATCAGTGAGTAAGTGAATGAATGAGTGAGTGAATGGAGAATGGAGTGTGTGAGTGGATCAGTGAGTAAGTGAATGAGTGAGTGAGTAACTGGTGCTTTCTCATGCCACATATCCTACCACATATGATTTTTGGCTCTAATAGTTATCTCATGTCAGTCTGTTCTCCAGGATGACGTTGGAAGATTTCAGACCGGACATACCCTTCTAAAACGATTTTTCTCCCCCTCTCGAATGCCAGTCACTTATCCAGAAAAAGCAAGTTAACTCCTTTTCTTACCATGTTTGAACATCACAAGCTTCAGAATTCTCTGGGCCTCTTTCCTAGTTGCTGAGAACTTTTTGCCACAGGAAATCAGACTCATTTTAAGGGCCAAATAGTCACTAAATATAGCCTCCCGGCAGAGATATTTAAAGAGCTGTGTTGATGATGTTATGTCTGAACAGAGAGGCAGGGGAAGAAAGTACTTTTTTTTTTTTTTTTTTTGTAAAAAGAGTGAAGTTGCACCAGATTTTCTGTGGATCCTCAGGGAGCAGAGCAATGGTGTGATGTCAGTGTCTTCATTATAGAATCACCAGATGTTCGTCACCAGATTGGGGCGTGGGTTTAGATTTTTCTTATTTTTGGTCAGGGAGTCGTTTCTTGATAATTCCTTCTCATCTCTATTTAAACATGCTTCCTGCCCTAGAGAGTGACCTTGACCAGCATGCCCTCCCCAAGAAGAAGGCTGGGGGAGCTGTGCTCAGGAACATGTCAGTGAGCGCTGCGTCTCCCCAGGCCCAGGACCGGCAGTGGCTGAGTGGGGGGTAACATCATCTTCTCTCGAGTGCTGGTTGACAAGCAGCAGGTGATACAGATGGAAAGGAGTGGGATGGGGCCCTTGGATCCTTTCTGGTGGAAAGTGATATTGGTTGCAGAGGCCAGGAAACAGTTCAGGCCTCAGAGAGAGGTCGTGACTGAAATTCCACTCTCGCTGCTCACAATGGCATGGATTGAGGGTTAGGGGCTTTCTGTCTACTCTCACCTCTGGCTTCCACTTTGGGCTCACTGGGTGGTGAAAATGCCAAGAGAACATAAAACTCTGGGAATGATGTTTTTGTTTCTCAAATGTTCCTACTAGAAGAGCGGTCGCTAATGGGTGGTCCGTGGGCCACTGGTGGTCTGTGAAGTCCGAAAGGTTGGGGACCGCTGTTCTAGAATGTACGTAGGACTAATCTAGGAATTCTGAACTTTCTTTGGGGCTGAACTGACATCTCTTTAGGAGAGGAACTTCGTTGCTCTTTCTGTAAGAAGCTCTGTGCAGTGAACTCTCTTAGTCTAAGCATACTTGAAGGTGTCAACATGTCACCATCTTTTTTTCTTTTATAACCAAGGTTTTATTTTTTACTTGTTTTGTCCTCAGCACACAAACATATTTAATTATGCTAGCATTTAAAACTCAATACAATGTAGCTGCAATATTTTGCTAAAGAGTTACTCAATGGCTATTCCAGCATAATATTTGGAGACAACTTATCCACAAGAAGACACCAGAGCTCAGAATTTTCCAATATTGCCAACCCGTAAGCCTTTTGTGAGGAATGTCCTGATAACACAGGATGAGATATCTCACACATTATATCCACAGCACATTAACAGATTTGGGGAAATTCCAGACCTCCCCTTGCAGGATATTGCCACAGAGAGTTTGCGATTCTGATAAGGAGGCAAAGACGATATAGAAGATACAGAGATAGTAATAGTAGGGAAAAACACAAATATGGAAAATGGGCCATTTTAAATGACTCTGCCATTTGGGCTGTATGTGTTTTAGAGGATTTTTTTTTTATTATGCCCTTCACAGTCTATGGAATGTTAAGTTTACATAAAACAAAACCTCCTTTAATGGAACATCCCACTAATTTCTGTTTTTACTGAAATTAATCAGTACATGATTTTACCTCTTAAAAAGGCATTTGTACTTATTTAAAGGTGTATTAAAGTACGGGATAAGATGGGTTCCATGCTTCTTAAAAATGTTTCTGGAACTAGAGAAAATTTGCATTCCTAAAATAGTTGATGAAGCTGCTTCTAAGAATTGTAGGAGAAAGGTATATAAGAAGCATCACTCAGACTGGCCTAACATAGTTGTGTTTCCCACTGCATCGGAGCCTGAAATATCCTCATTTTTAGATTCTGGTTCTGTTGTTAAGTCATCTTTAGTCTACATGATGATCCCCCTCTGACCATTTTCTTTTGCTTCCTTTTCTCTTTTGTCAAGACTTTTTGATCTGAAGATTTATCCTTTCCTGTTGCCTTTAAATTTATTTTTTCCCCGAAGATTTCATTTTTTTCAAGTCGTGTTAAATGACTGTTTGTTGATCTTTTGGGGTTTTCCCTTAATGCTTGCCCATTCAACAGAAGTGACTTTCCATATTGTCATCTTGGGTGCAAGCAGTGACAGTGGATGCAGTGGGGTCGGGGGACATGGCCTGTGGTACCCTGGTGAGAACCTTCCCAAAGCCAGCAGCCACCTGGACCCTCTCCCTTCTGCTGCCTGAGCTGCTGAGATACAAGATGGAGGTGGAATAGCAGATAGAACAGGATTAGGACCCTGCTGCCTTCTTGATACATAGTTCTTTTCCCCCCAATGATATGAAGCTATTATTATGTTGTTTTCAGGCATTTGACTAGTTTAATTGTTATTCCCTCTAATGGTTTTCAATATTCTCTGCTTTTCATATGGTACATTATGTGCCTCAGGTGTTTTAGTTTATTATTCTTGAGACTTGGTTTTATTTATATTGTAATTCTGGAAAATTCTCAGCCATTATTTCTTTGATGATTACTCTGATTTTTTTCACTATTCTCCCTTCTGCAAATCCTATCAAGTGTATGATGGACCTTCCCATTTTATTTAATTTCTCTGTATTTCCTGTCTGTTTTTCTTTCTTTGTTTTCATGCTAGATGATGTCCTCAGGTTTATCTTCCTATTCACTAATTTTCTCTTTTGTTGTATCTAAATCTACTTTTGATTTCTAGAAACTTTTAAAAAATTCATTTACTCTTTTTCTACCATATCTTATTTATTTATTTATTTGCTGCATCGTTTTTATTTCTTTTTTCGTCTCATTGACTATTTTAAGTATTCTTATTTTAAAGTTCCTTTCAGGAGACTATTATTTATAGTTTTGTTCTATTTGTTGAGTGTTCTATTTGTGTAGCATTTTGTTTTCCCTGTAACTTTTGTCATTTTTGTGAGGGCCCCTTTGGTCTAGGTTATATTCTATGGGGTTCTGCATTTGCCAAGAATTATGAAGCTGTCCCTGGGGGAATCTTTTTCTGTTTGCCTTTGTTAAGCCCTCCAGAGCTCAAGTTTTACTTGGTTTTCGAGAACAAGGGTTCCGAATCGTATGTTACTTGTTTTCCAGTTTCATCATCTATCTCCCCGCAACTGCCAACGCGGACTCCATGAGCGTAGTAAGAATCTGTGTTACTTACTGTTGCGTCCTCAGCCCTCACCACTGTGCATTGGGACAGCATTCTGTGCCAGGCTTCTCCTCTGGAGGTTAGATTATTTAAACCCCTGCTACTTCTCCTCAAAATTCTTCCCACAATCTCTCAGGAAAGAACACTGGAGATAGAGTCAAAGATCAGAGTCTCAGTTCTGGCTGAAAGGTATCCCTGTGTGATCTTGGGCAAACTACTTCACTTCTGTCAGTCTCCATTTTCTCATTTCTAAAATGAGGACAACAGTATGTGATGAAGTTTTTGCAAGAATGAAGTGTGAATGTTCTCAGTCTTGGGAGAGGCAGCAGCAAGTATTCTCATTCAGAAGGAAAGGTTCCTTCTCAGGGAGAGGATTACAAGGCCACTCCCTACCAGGATCAGGAAGCCCTACAAGACTTTTCTGACCTTGTCCTAAGCTCTTCTGGTTGGTTTTCCTCAGATGTTGTCCTTTGTCTCTGCTGTGGCTATATTTTTTGTTACTGTATGGATGGTAAGCTCCATGTCAGCCCACCAACAACTATCTTTGAGAGCTTGCTCCAGGTGACAGCTTAAAAACTAGTTTGTGCCCTCATGGAGAGTCTGCCTGGTCCCTGGAGGACAGGTATCCTGTCCTCTTTGACTTGCTCTACAGAGCTCTGTCAGGGTCTGGATGAGTGAGTTAGTTGGATTGCCTGCCAAGGAGAGAACCTGCCCCAAGAGCATTCACCCCTTCAGCAGAGAAGATTCCCTAGTGCCAGGAGCCAGGAACCAGGGGTAAATCAGACTTGATTGTTGAGTTCAAGTTGCTCTTAGACCTGAGGAAGAACGGGTGGGCTGAACTCAACCCAGTAACCACAGAAATAGAGGATCCCCAAACGGTGGGAAGAGCCCAGGAAAGCAGGATTAGCTGTCTCAGGGCCACACTTGGCTTGCAGTGATTCCCAGCCTGACAGCTGTGGAGAAGAGATCAGTGCAGACCAGAGGAACCAGGGAGGTCTTGGCGGGGCAGGTGGGCCCCAGGATGGCTTCGGAGGACCAAGGGGGAGAGCTGAGGGAAAGAGAGGGAAAGTGAATGGGCAATGCTGCAAACAGAGGCCATAGACTTGCATCCTAAGGGCTGGATTCTTCTCTGGGCTTATTTTGTTTGGCCCACGCAGTGTTTTTAAAAAACTGGAACGTAATGTCTTTATATGGAGAATGCACTCTTCCCTTCACTGCAGTCCCCACCATTCCCCATTTTCATTCCCAACCAGTCTAAACACATTAGGAACCAGTCTAGAACCGTGAAAACCTAGAAGAATCAAAGCAAAAGAGACGAGAATTCAAAAGCAAGTTCATTATCCTATCTAATAAAGAGGGAATATCCAAATAGACCATCACACCATCACATAGATGGCGGCGCCCATAGCCACAAGATGGCGGCACCCAGTCCCCTCAGCCCCGCTGGAGGCCCCCAGTCCTTTCACCCCAAACTGATTACTATGGCAAGTGGACCGAGAAGGTTTTCAGCAAGTGTGAGAAGCAAGCAGTGGCGGCATCGAGGGAGAGCCGGTGGCTCAGGGCTGCTGCCACCTGGGGAGGCCCTTGGAGTTCGGAACCGCAGGGACCCACTCCAGCACGGGCCGGGGAGGAAGCTCCGCTGCCGCCTGCCCAGTGCCAGGTCCCTGGTTAAGGAAGCGGGTCCAAGTTGCAGCCACAGGGCCTGATGGGGCTGTCTCACCCGGACCGTCACGGCTGAGCTCTGGCGAGCACCTTCAGGACCACTGTCTGCCCCCGGGCCCCGCGGACACTGGTGGAGTGGGCACGGGTTGAACATTTTAATGAAAATGGGACGCCTGCATCCCGGGCCCCCTGCGGACACTGGTGGAGTGGGCACGGGTTGGACATTTTAGTGAAAACGGGACGCCTGCATCCCATGCCACCGCGCCCTGGTCCCCAGTGAAGAGAGGGCAGCGGGATTGGGGGCGCAGCCTTGGGACCCTGATCGGTGGCACCGGTGCTCGGTGCTCGGGAGGGCTGGAAGCAGAGGGCCCCGGTCGCCGGGCTGACAGTGGTGGATCCGAGGTGCCTCCAGTCGCAGTCACCCACCCAGCACTGGGCCACGGGCCCTCACTCCGGAGCTCAGCCACAGGAGGCGCCAGCCCCGGGATGTTTTTCCTGTTATCTGGCTGGAAGTACAGGAGACAGTTGAATTAGAGTCATGATTGTAATTTAATTTCTCCAAACTCAGAGTTATTTTCTTTCCAAATACATCAGGGGCCAGGAAACGTTCAAAGAACTGGGGAACCATTCCCAAATCAGGAAGGGAAGTCACAGGATGTATACTGTTTCTACTAATACAGTCTTTCCTACTACTTACAACATATACAATGTAACATATTAGATGCCTTCCTATTGCATGAAGTACATATTTTCATAGAGTAATACTGGTAGACATATTATGGTGGTATGTCATATCCTATCTATACTAATAATCTATGCTAATAAAAGGGAATATGCCAATTAGACCGGCAGACCTTCTAGATGTCCTTCTGGACAAAGCCCATGGTGGTAGGGCCGAGGCAGAGACAGTTAGGGGCTATCAGGCCAGGAGGGGAGGGCAGTTGGGGGTGATCAGGCCAACGGGGGGGGGTGGGGGGAGTCAGGGGTGAAAAGGCCAGCAGGGGGGTAGTTGGGGGCAACAAGGGTGGCAGGCAGAATGGTTAGGGGCGAACAGGCAGGCAGGCAGATGAGCAGTTAAGAGCCAGCAGTTAGGAGCCAGTGGGATTGGGCCTAAACCAGCAGTTGACATCCACGCAAGGGGTCCCAGATTGGAGAGGGTACAGGCTGGGCTGAGGGACATGCCAGTGTCCCCCCCATGCACGAATTTCATGCATTGGGCCACTAGTAAGGAATGAAAGTGTTAGGAGCAAGACATAAAAATCTGTAGTATACTTTTCTATATATCAACAACCTGCTTGAAAGTATAATAAAAACAGTTCCTATTCAGCAAAAGCAGCAAGATCATAATACTCCTATGAAATCCAATCATTCACTGAAAACATTTTTTTAAAAATATATTTTATTGATTTTTTACAGAGAGGAAGAGAGAGGGATAGGAAGTCAGAAACATCGATGAGAGAGAAACATCGATCAGCTGCCTCTTGCACACCCCCCACTGGAGACGTGCCCGCAGCCAAGGCACATGCCCACTGAAAACATTTTTACTGTCCAGCTGCGGTGGCTCACCCGGGTGGCTGCGGTGGTTGAGCATCACCCTATGGACCTAATGGCACTTTGATTCCGGTCAGGGCACATGCCCAGGTTGTGCGCTCAATCCCCCAGAATAGGGCGTGCAGGAGGCAGCCAATCAATGGTTCTCTCATCATTGATGTTTCTATCTCTCTCTCCCTACTGAAATCAATAAAATATATATTTTTAAATTTACTTAATTTTTGAATAGGTAATACATTTACTTGGATAAGAAAAAAAGAAAAAGAAAGAAAGAAAAAGAAACAGCTCTCTTCCACTCCTGTCCACTACTGCCTGGTTCCTACCTAACTCCAAGAGAGTTACTCATTTACTCATTTATTGTTATGCCTTCGAAATGTTATATTTTTATATATAAGCAGACATGAATATATTGGGATAGTGCCCTCTTCCCCACTTTTTATACAAATGATAGTTCAGAATCTTGCTTTTTCATCTTACCAATAGCAATTTTTAAAGTATCAGCATATAAAGGCTTCCTCGTTCCTTTTTACAGCTGAATAGTAAAAATACTGATTTTAGATAAAACCATGGGCTCCAGAGTAAAATTGCCCGGATTTGAAACCTGGTTCTACTGTTGGGACTTTGAACTAATTTCTCTGTGCCTCAACTTTTTCTTTTTTTTTTTTTTTAATATATTTTATTGATTTTTTACAGAGCAGAAGGGAGAGGGATAGAAAGTCAGAAACATCGATGAGAGAGAGACATCGATCAGCTGCCTCCTGCACGCCCCCTACTGGGGATGTGCCCGCAGCCAAGGTACATGCCCCTGCCGGAATCGAACCCGGGACCCTTCAATCCGCAGTCCGACGCTCTATCCACTGAGCCAAACCGGTCTCGGCTGTGCCTCAACTTTTTCATGTGTAATAGAAATAATAGGTTGTAAGAATTTACTGAGATGATGCTTATAAAATGACTTAGGATAGTACCTGGCACCTAGGGAACCCTCTAAATATTAGCTGCTTTTCTTATTCTTATTAAAATGATGAATATTATAAATGTAATATATGGTAAAGGATAAGGAGTGACTCATGGGGTGAGGTGTTTTAGACAGAGGGGTCCTGATCAAAATTATAAAGCTCTACTGAGAGATAAAGTAGATGAATTAATGGAGAGATGTACTTTGTATCTAGTGGAAACTAGGGAATTTGTAGAGATTGTTAGCTTTTCCTTGTGTAATTTATATATTTCATATAACCAAAACCTGAGTAGGATTTATTTTGGAACTTAGGTTTTTCTAAAATTTACTGGGAAGACTAAATGAGTGAGAGTAACTTTAAAACTTTAAAAAAAGATTGCAGCGAGGAGAATCTTGCCCTACTAAATATCAAAACGCATTTTAATGTTTAAAACAGTGTCTTAATTATTGGCTTAAGAATAAACAGATCAGGGGGAAGGTCAATAAGGGGGGAAGGAAACATATGTACTACTATTTGTAATACTTTAAAGAATAAAAAATAAATAAATAAATAAAAAGAATAAACAGATCAGCCCTAACTGGTTTGGCTAAGTGGATAGAGTGTTGGCCTGTGGACTGAAAGGTCCCAGGTTCGATTCCCATCAAGGCATGAACCTTGGTTGCGGACACATCCCCAGTAGGAGGTATGCAGGAGGCAGCTGATCAATGTTTCTCTCTCATTAATGTTTCTAACTCTGTATCCCTCTCCCTTCCTCTCTGTAAAAAATCAATAAAATATATTTAGAAAAAAGAATAAACAGATGAGTAGACTAAATAGCCCAGAAATGTACCTTTATACACATATAAATTAATTATGTGATGGATGGAGGTGACCTCATAAGTCAGTAGGATTGGAAAGATCATTTGATAAATTAGTCAAGGGCAAGTCATTGGTTAGCTGTCTGTGAGAAGAGGATGTTTTAGATTCCCACCTCAGGCTGCATGCCTAGATAAATTCCAGAAGGATTAAAAAGTTAAATTTGGGGGAAGGGGAGTTAAACTATTTTTTAAAAACCCTCGACGAAGATAGAAGAAAGCATTTTGGAAAAGGGGAGAATAAATTAGTGAAAATAACTACGAAGTTCTAAAGCAGTTATTACCTATTAAAAATATCACAGTGAGGAAAATGTTAACTTATGGCATCACAAAAAGTTATGGGCTCTGTATTAGTTTCCTAGGGCTGCTGTAATCAAGTACCATAAACTGGATAGCTTAAAACCACAGAAATTTATCCTCACTGTTTGAGAGGCGAGAAGTCCCAAGTAGAGCCGTACTCCCTCTGAAATCCACAGGAAAGACTCCTTCCTTGCCTCTTCTAGCTTCTGGTGCTTGATGGCACTCCTTGTGTTCCTTGGCTTGTGGGTACATCACTCCAACCTCTGTCTTCGTCTTCACATGGGGTTCTTCTTGTGTGTCTCAATGTCTCTCTTCTTATATGTCATAATGGATTAAGGGTCTTCCCTACTCCAATGTGACTTCATCTCAGATTAACTAATAATTACATCTGCAACAACCTTATTTCCAAATAAGATCACATTCTGAAGTATGGGGATTTGGGACTTAAAACATGTCTTTCTGGCCCTAGCTGGTTTGGCTCAGTGGATAGAGAGCATCGGCCTGTGGAGTAAAGGGTCCTGGGTTTGATTTCGGTGAAGGGCATATGCCTAGATTGTGGGCTCAATCCCCAGTAGATGGCCTGCAGGAGGCAGCCGATCAATGATTCTCTCTCATCATTGATGTTTCCCTCTCTCTCTTTCTTTCTAGCTTTCCCTTCCTCTTTGAAATCAATAAAATATATTTAAAAATAAACAAACAAAAAACAACAACAACACAAACATGTCTTTCTGAGGGACAGAATTCAACTCTTAACAGGCTTCATATGTCAAAGCACAAAAAAAAGAGTTCAGCTAAAGTAGCAAACACCTTTATCTTCCTAGATTTGCTACAATAGTGAAGAAATAAGAATGATAAAGGCCCACAAGGATAAGGAATTGGAGAGGAGTCATTATCAAAGGAGGTATTTCAAAACATTTGGAAAGAATTCAAGAAATGCTGGCATGCCCTAGCACAGTGGTTCGAAAACTCATTAGTCAACAGAGCCAAATATCAACAGTACAACGATGAAATTTCCTTTGAGAGCTGAAAACCGAATTCTGTTCATGGGCCACGAAGTTTCTTTTTTTTTATTTTTATTTTTTAATATGTCTTACTGATTTTTTACAGAGCGGAAGAGAGAGGGATAGAAAGTCAGAAACATCGATGAGAGAGAAACATCGATCAGCTGCCTCTTGCACGCCCTCTACTGGGGATGTGCCCGCAGCCAAGGTACATGCCCTTGACCGGAATCAAACCCGGGACCCTTCAGTCCGCAGTCCAACGCTCTATCCACTGAGCCAAACCGGTTAGGGCTGGGCCACGAAGTTTCAATCGCACTGTATGTGCACGCCCGCATGTGGTATTTTGTAGAAGAGTCACACTCAAGGGACCAAAGAGCCGCATGTGGCTCGAGAGCCGCAATGTGCCGACCACTGCCCTAGCTGGTTTGGCTCGGTGGATAGAGCGCTGGCCTGCGAACTGAGGAGTCCTGGGTTCGATTCTGATCAAGGGCACATCGGTTGCAGGCTCTTCTGGCCAGAACCCTGATTGGGGCCCATGTAGGAGGCAAGCAATCGATATGTTTCTCTCACATCAACATTTCTCTATCTTTTCTTTTCCATTCTTTCTAAAAATCAATGGAAAAATGTCCTCAGGTGTGGATTAAAAAAAAAAAAAAAGACCCTATAGAAAGAGATGTTGACAGGAGGAGAGCAAATATGGGCCCAGATGGGTTTGAGCTTGGAGGCATGTTGGTGGGGGAATAGAGGTGGCAGGACTAAAGTCAGGTGGGGAGGATATCAGTATGTAGGAAATGGACCCCTTCCTCCCCCCTGCATTTTAGCAGCCAGATATTTATCCTGCAGCTGTGGACCAGATTGGAGAAACTGACCTGGATTAGCTTCCTAATTCAGAATTCTCTGCGGCAGAGGGTAAGGTACCGCCTTACTGAAAACAAGGAAGTGAGTCTAGAACTTTCACTCTATCCAGATAAGTCAAGTACATTTACCTCCCAGGTGGGGTGATCAGAAGATGCTTCTCTGGAGAAACCCAAGGCCTCAGACCAGAACCCTCCACAGTCTGATTGGGAGGCCCAGTGAGAGAGGTAGACACCCCCCCTCCCCCCCGCTCCCCTCCACAACCAAAATAAAATTTGCCAGTTGATGAGTTCCACCACTGGAACTTACACACAGAACCTCCAATGAACTTTTCAGAGCTTTTGTCATTAATATGAACAGCTAACCAAAGATGAGCTGACTTATAAGGAAGGGCAAGCCTCTGCATGAACAAAAGAACTCAAACAATCAGGAAAAGCAATGTGTAAGAAACAAAGACAATGCAAGTTCAGAAGAAAACTTCAGAAGCTTCCATATAGTATTCTTTTTTTTTTTTTACTTTTTTTTTAAATCTTTATTGTTCAGTTTATTAATTACATTGTTTTCCCTTTTTATCCCCCTATAGCTTCCCTCCACCCTGTACCTATCCCACCCTCCACCCTCACCTCCCCCTCCCCACTGTCCTCTCCCATTGTTGCTAGATTTTTGTCCAGTCTCTTGCTGCACTTCCCACAACCCTTTTCTCCCCAAGAATTGTCAGTCCATTCCCTCTGTATGTCCATGTCTCTGTTATATTCACCAGTCTATCCTGTTCAACAGCCTATCAATTCACTTGATTTTTATGTTCATTTGTTGATAGATGTGTATTTGTTGTTCATAATTTTCATCTTTACCTTTTTCTTCTTCCTCTTCTTAAAGAATATCTTTCAGCATTTCATATAATGTTGGTTTGGTGGTGATAAACTCCTTTAGCTTTTTCTTATCTGCGAAGCACTTCATCTGACCTTCAATTCTGAATGAAATCTTTGCTGGATAGAGTAATCTTGGTTGTAGATTCTTGCTGTTCATCACTTTGAATATTTCTTGCCACTCCCATCTGGCCTGCATCGTTTCTGTTGAGAAATCCGCTGACAGTCGTATGGGTGCTCCCTTATAGGTAACCAACTGTTTCTCTCTTGCTGCCTTTAATATTCTCTCTTTGTCTTTTGCTCTTGGCATTTTAATTATGATGTGCCTCGGTGTGGTCCTCTTAGGGTTCCTATATATTGGGGTTCGGTGCACTTCTTGGACTCCTAAGTCAATTTCTTTCACCAGGTGTGGGAAGTTTTCAGTCACTATTTCTTCAAATAGGTTTTCATTGTCTTGACCTCTCGCTTTTTCTGGCACCCCTATAATTCGGATGTTGGTATGCTTGAGGTTGTCCTAGAGGCCCCTTACACTATCTTCAATTTTTTGGATTCTTTTGGTTTCTTGCTTTTTCAGCTGAGTGGATTTTACCTCTTTGTATTTCAAATCTTTGACTTGGTTCTTGGGGTGCTCCAGGGTACTTTCAGGTCTTTGTATAATATTTTTTGTTTCAGTCAGTGTATGCTTAATTTCTGGTTGGTCCTTTTTCATATCCTTGAGAGTCTGCTTTATATCCTTGAGGGTTTCTTTCATTTCCTTGTAGGACTCATTCATTTCCACGTTGGTCTTGATCATTTCCACGTTGGTCTTGATCATTTCTTTGCAGCTCTCGTTTATATCCTGGAGGATGTTGTTCATTTTCTTGTAGGACTCATTCATTTCCTTTGTGGTCTTGCTTATTTCCTTATAGGCCTCGATCTTTTGTTGGAGCCTCTTAAAAAACCCTATAACCGTGGTTCTGAATTCCACGTCCAGTCGTTTTTTTTCCTCCATTTCTTTCATATCTGATTTCTTTCCATGTTGCTGCATGGTGGCTGCTTCCCTGAGTTGGTCAATTAGCTTTGTGTGGTAGACTTCCTACTAGGGATAATGGCTCAGCCTCCCCAGTTACCTGAGGTGGATATGGGCTGCACAGTCTTGCTGAAGTTAAGCTCAGTTAATCGTTGTTAGCACTTGGAGGGTTGACCTCCAGGCCAATTGTCTGTGATGCTCAGCTGTGCTCAGGTTGTGTGGGCGGAGTCTCCGGGCCAAGCAGACAGCGTTATCTCCGCCCTATGCGGCCCCGGGGACTCTGTGCCAGGGGCAATGGCCGCCAGCACCTCTGAGAGAGAGCCGTTGCGGAGCTCCACCGGCTGCCGGTTGCCGGGGAATTCAGACTTTCCCAAAATGAGTCTGGATGCGCAATGTCTCACCCAGGGTCGTAAAACAAAGCAGTCTGATGGTTTTCCGAATGAGAGACAAGTCGCGGTGCGCTCTCTGCGCCATCACGCAGCCGATCTGTTCGCACAAGCTGCCTTCTCCACAAGCCGGGAGACCCGGCAGCACCCGAGCTTCGGCGTGCCCTCCCACTGTCCAGTTTTCACCCCGTGTAATAGTGGGTTCTCTGGACTTCGCCCAGAGCTGGAGAATCAGTCCAGTGGGACACCTTTGTCTCCTCGTTTGAGAAAACTGGCTGGTTTTCAGCCGCCCGCCCTCTCCGCGGCGCGCACTCCAAACCTCTCTCTGTGCGAATCTTTCAAAGCTGTTCGCCGCCGCTCCTCCGAGTCACAGTGTCTTATCTTCACTTTTATTTGTGGAATTTTCACTCGGCGAGCTTTCTGGTGATTCTGGAAGGTGTTTGTTCTTTCGTTAAGTTGTAGTATTAAAATTGCTGATTATGACGGCACGATAGGTGTTTTGCCTTTGCCGCCATCTTAGTTCAGGTGTCCCATATAGTATTCTTGTAGAGTTCAAGAGGGCAGTGAACTCAAAATTTCATTAGAAAATAAAGTCAGAGAAGATAAAGTCAAGAAAACCTCTTACAAAGTAGCAAAAAGAATAAATTGAAAAAAGTACAGAGAACAGATAAGAGACCTGGACAATCAATTCAGAAGGTTCAACATCAGAATGTTTACAGAGTTCTAGAAAGAAATAGAGACATCAGAAGTGAGGGAATCAAAGAAGTTGTACAGGGAACACATTTCAGACCGCCAGTACCTGGTACTATAAATGACAGAAGACACCCCAAGGCACAACATTGTAAAGTTTTAGGACACCAGGGTAAATGAGGGGATTCTGCAAGCTTCCAGAGAGGAAAAGTGGATGGCAGTAAACTTTTCAAGAGTTGATACTGGTTGCTAGTTGTGCATGCCTTCAGTATTCCAGGGGAAAATGATTTCCAATCTATTATTTCTTACCCAGCCGAATGACTAATAGAGTGTGAAGGCATAACAAAAGTATTTTCAGATAATCTAAGATGCAAACAATAATTATCTCTGTGAATCCTTTTTACTGGAGGATGCACTTCAGCAAGACAAGAGGAAGAGGAGAGCATGAGATCTGGAAAAAAAGGAGCGAGGGGTGCCTTCTGGGAGCAAGACACCCCACAGAATATCTTACATGGTAGAGTATTTGGGAAAAGTTCAGAACATGTATGTAGAATAACAAAGGAATTATTTATTTATTTATTTACTTACTTACTTATTTATTTATTTATTTATTTATTTTTCTTTATTAAGATATTACATATGTGTCCTTATTCCCCCATTACCCCCCACCTCCCATTCATGCCCCCACCCCCTGTTGTCTGTGTTGATTGATTAGGCTTATATGCATGGATATAAGTCCTTTGGTTGATCTCTCCTCCTTCCCCCCACTATACCCTACCTTCCCTGAGGTTTGACGTTCTGATTGATGTTTCTCTGTCTCTGGATCTATTTCTGTTCATCAGATTATGTTGTTCATTATATTCCACAAATGAGTGAGATCATGTGATATTTATCTTTCTCTGCCTGGCTTATTTCACTTAGCATAATGCTCTCCATCGCCATCCATATTGTTGCAAATGGTAAGAACTCCTTTTTTACCGCAGCGTAGTATTCCACTGTGTAGATGTACCACAGTTTTTTAATCCACTCATCTGCTGATGGGCACTTAGGCTGTTTCCAACAAAGGAATTATTAACTACAAAAAAAGAATAAAAAATTGAACAAGAATAGAAAATGTAATCATAGTATTCTACTTCGCTATGTGCTAAGTGACATTTATCTATACTAATAAAAGGGTAATATGCTAATTAGATCGGGTTGACCGGACATCTTCCAGACATCCAACTTCCTTCTGGACAGTTAGGGGGCGACCAGGCTGGCAGGGAGGCAGTTAGGGCAACCAGGCAGGCAGGTAGAGTGGTTAAGGGCAATCAGGCATGCCAGCAGGGGAATAGTTAGGATGTAGCCAGGCTAGCAGGGGAGCAGTTGGAGGGCGACCAGGCTGTCAGGGGACCAGTTAAGGGGCGATCAGGCCAGCAAGCAGAGGCAGTTAGAGGCGATCAGGCAGGCAGGCAGATGAGTGGTTAGGAGCTAGCTGTCCTGGATTGTAAGAGGGATGTCCAACTGCCAGCAGTTAGGCATCCCCTGAGGGGTCCTGGATTGGAGAGAGTGCAGGCTGGACTGAGGGACTGTTTCCACCCCCATGCATGAGTTTTGTGCACCAGGCCTCTAGTATAGTTATAATTTAAACACTGATTACTTAACTGAAATATTTGTATAACCATATTGAGAACGTGAGAAAGGAAAGGTAGTTGGATATCTAAGGGAATTATATATCTGTCATAATAGGAAATCATTAAGAATATTTAAAATTAGTAAATAAAGACATAGGTAAGTATATTAATTAGAAATATTGAAAGCAAGATTGCCTTTGAGAAGTAGAATTGGGAGAATGGAAGGGGGAAAATGACTGCTAGTGCATATTAGAAGCTGTCCTTACCACTTGATTTTTTTTTTATTGAGGTAAAATTCATGTGACATAAAATTAACCATTAACCATTTTAAAGTGCACAATTCAGTGGCATTTAGTACATTCATAGTGCTGTACAGCCACCACTCTGTCTAGTTCCAAGACATTTTCATTCCCTTGCCAAAGGAAACAACATACCTGTTTAGCAGTCCCTCCCCATTCCTCTTTCTCTTTCCACCCCAACCCCCAGCTTCTGGCAACCAGTTGTCTGCTTTTCTGGGGGTTTATTCTAGACGTTTTCTGCAAATGGAGTCACTCAATACGTGACCTTTTGTGTCAGTTTCCTTCACTTAGCATGATGTTTTTTGAGGTTCATCAGTGTTGTAGCATGTGTCAGTACTTCATGCCTTTTTATGGCTGAGTAATATTCCATTGCACGAATAATGCGACCTTTGTTTATCCACTCAATAATAGAAGACATTTGGGTTATTTCTACTTTTTGGTTGTTGAGAATAGTGATGTGACGAACATTAATGTTCAAGTACTTGTTGGAATACCTATTTTTAGTCTTTTTGGGTATATACCTTGGAGTGGAATTACTAGGTCAGATGGTAATTCTATGTTTAACTTTCTGAGGAATTACCAAAGAGTTTTCCACTGAGGCTATACCATTTTACATTCCCACCAACAATGTACAAGGGCGCTAATCCCTCCACCTCTTTGTCAGCACCTGTTATTTTCTAAAAATTATTTTTCTAGTGGGTATGAAGTGGCAGCTCATCCTGTTTTTTTGTGTGTGTGTGTGTGTGTCTGTGTGTGTCTGTGTGTGTGTGTGTTTTAAATTATACAAAGTGGATTTGGAAACACTGCTTTTATTATTATTTATTTATTGTTGTTAATCCTCGCCCGAGGATATTTTTCCCAGTGAATTTTAGAAAGAGTGGAAGGGATGGAGAGAGACAGTCAGTGAGAGAGAAACATTAATGTGAGGGAGAAACATGGATTGGTTGCAATTCACACATGTCCTACCAGGATCAGAGTGGACCCTGCCCTTGACCAGAATCAGGAATCAAACCTAGGACCCTTCAGTCCTCGGAGACTGAGCTAAACCAGCAAAGTCTCATCGTGGTTTGATTTGCATTTCTCTGATGGCTAATGATGTTGATTGTCTTTTCATGTGCTTAGTAGCCATTGTATACATGTTTAGATACATGTTTATTTGTATCCTTTACCTATTTTTTAAAAAATATATTTTATTGATTTTTTTACAGAGAAGAAGGGAGAGGGATAGAAAGTCAGAAACATCGATCAGCTGCCTCTTGCACACCCCCTACTGGGATTGTGCCCGCAGCCAAGGTACATGCCCTTCACCGGAATCGAACCTGGGACCTTCCAGTCCGTAGGCTGACGCTCTATCCACTGAGCCAAACCGGTCTCGGCCCTTTACCTATTTTTTAATTGGATTGTTTTTCTTTGCGTTTCTGAGTTATAAAAGTTCTTATGTATCCTGAATACTAGACTGGTCAAATATATGATTTATAAATATTTTCTCCCATTTTTGTTTATCTTCTCACTTTCTTGATAGTGCTATCATTTGCTTTTTAAACTATATTCATATATGATTTTGATGATCTTTATTAAAATTAACAAAAGAGTACAAATAATAGATATCATGTGAAAAAGAGATAATATGTTTCAAAAAGTGACAGGAAATATCTTACTCTATTTAGAGAACTTATACAAACCTTTAAGTAAGCATGGACTCCAATAGAAAAATGGCTATGAATAGATGAGTCACAAAGGAAGGAAAATTTCAAAAACATAAGAAAACTAGTAAGTAAACAAATTAATAAGATTAATACATTTTTAATATGTAATACTTATACATTTTTATAGTTACAAAATTGAATAATGTCAGGATGTACAATAGCACTCTTCTGATAAAGAAAGACAGTTTGGTACAACATGTCAGGAATCTTAAAAATATTGTTTCTGTTTGACCCAGTAATTCAACTTCTAAGAATCTCTCCAAAGAAAATAACTTGAACTATACAAAACCCTCTTACATACAAATATGTTTATCATAGTGTTAGTTTAATAGTGAGAAATTGTGAACAAACTAAATGTTTTATAGAAGGTGGAGGAGTAATTTCTGATATACCAGTGCTTGAAAAATGGCCCAGCACATAGTAAGAATAAGGGAATTGGTTGCTGGATATACATCCACAGGATGGACTATTATGCAGTAATGTAAAAGTATATGTCTATCATTTTTAATAATGTGAAGTTACTAACTATGGGGGGAATGACATTAAAAAGCTTTTCTGGAATATGTTCTAACTCCCCAGCTGTTTTTTTAAAGGTTTTATTTATTGATAAAATAAAGATAAAAAGAAAGCATAGGAAAAAGAAGGAAATAAATTAAAATGTTGCTTCTGAGTGGTGGAACATTACATAATGAAAAAGATATGACCTCCTTAGCGGCTGCACAGTTGTCCAACCTGTCTCAGCGAGGGCAGTTTTCCCAGGACTCCATCACCGGGTGACGTCTTCTGCTCGGCTCTCTCACTCCCCCCATCAGATCATTTAGTAAAGGTTTCTCCCCTTTTTAGGCTGAGACATCTGACTCTCTGCAGAGCACGCTGAGGAATGTAAAAGAAATGAAATTTATTCTCAAGCACTTAAGCATCCATTTTGCACCAGGCAAAGTTCCAGGACACAAAGTTCAAGGACCCCCTCACCCTAGGGAGTTCCCATCTAAGATCAAATGAAATGCAGCGTGGCTCCAGACATTCTCCGGGTGTGTATAAAGAAGGATGATGCCGTCTTTAAGGTTCTTGGTGGCGCTTTCCATGTACCTGTCACGATCACTCATTTGGCGTCTCTCTGCTGATAGTCCGCAGAGATGAGGGCTCATTGTGTTGACAGGCCTCGCTCTCCTTTTGTCCTCACGGTTTGTGTCACGGCTCCTTGTGGAAATACAGAGGAAGTCACTGACTTTACTCCAGGGAAACTGACTTCTCGCATGCGCCAGGTCACAGCCAAAATTTTATTTATATTATACAGTCATATATGTGTATGTATGCATGTATTTATATACACCTGCTTATATATGTTATATACGTGTGTGTGTGTGTGTGTGTGTACACAATGAGTTGGTATCTCCATTATGTGGCAAAAATAAAAGTGTGCTTTGTGTTTCTCTTTAGTCATTCATTCTGCTTGTTTGGTTTATTGTCTTGCTGTCTGGTTTGCCTGCAGGCTGCCCAGAAGGCTCTACAGAGAGAGGGCGAGGGTTCTGGGTATGACTAGTGTGGAGCTGAATCAGGGGAGCTCAGGAGGATGGAGGGGTTCTTGAAGAAAACGCCTGGTCAGCTGGTCAGCTAGAAGCACTAGTCCTTCGCTTGTGACTCAGATCAGGGACACGCAGATGCCGTGGGGCCACTCTCTGCTGCCGCTTCTGGAGAGATTCCAGCTATTTGAAGGTTGCTATTAGGAACCAGAGCTGGGAGGCCTGTAATGAGCCACTTTCCACCCACTGGTGTGGCGCAGCTGTCCCCAGGAGAGGACCAAAGGCCGCTAAGTGAAGGAGGGTGGCAGCTGCTGGCGGCGGGCACAGGGCCAGGCCTGGGAGAACCATGCAGAGGATTTGCGTGGAATGCCTAACAGGTGGAGCTTTGTGTCCTGGGTGCTGTCATCGGAGGAGGGGCCAAGCAGATCTACCCCTCATCCAGTTCCTTCTCCTGCCGGCTGCACTGGCCACCTTCCAGTCACTCGCTCCTCGAGGGTCTCTGCTAAGCCCTCCCTTCCCCCCACCCTCACAAATGCAGCATGGGGGCTTCTCATTCCCCGGGTCCGCTCAGCCTTGGCTGCTCATGGTGGGGCTGAGGGCCTTCCGTTTATGTGGTGGTGGTGGGGTCTTATTTTCCAACCACTTTCTGAGGGAAGGCAGTCCTGGTGGGTTTGCATATACCACCTCCTATATTGTGGCACATACAGGGGGGTTGGCCCCCAGTTTCACAGAGGGGAGACTCACAACAACCAGAGTGAGAGGTGCTAGCTGAGGTGGCACTGGGAGGCACTGGGAAGGAAGTGAAGGACTCTTTCTAGTGATGAGGATAACTTGCAGAGGAGGTAAATCATGAGCGATGCCTTGAAGAAGTTTTGTGTGTTTTTTAAAAAAATATTTTTATTGATTTTGGAGAGGAAGGGAGAGGAAAGGGAGAAAAATGTCAATGATGAGAGAGAGTCATTGATTGCCTCCTGCACTGCATGCCCCACACTGGGGATGGAGCCCGCAACCTGGGCACGTGCCCTTGACTGGAATTGAACCCAGGACCCTTCAGCCCATAGGCCGGTGCTTTATCCACTGAGCCAAACCAGCTAGGTCAGACTTGAATAAGTTTTATAGCTGAGGGCCCAAGAGAAAAATTAATTTTGGAAATATCCAGAAACATGAAAAAGATCTGGTTCTGAAAACAGGGGGAGGTTGAGATACGGATTGGGAAGGGAGTAAGGCTCAGGGGAAATGAAGCTAGGAAGGAAGATTGGACCCAGATTATGTATGTTTGTCATCCGAGATATCCTTCCTTCTTCCATTCCTTCCTTCCATTTTCCCTTTCTTCCTTCCCTCCTTCCTTCCTTCCTTTCTTCCTTCCTTCCTTCCTTCCTTCCTTCCTTCCTTCCTTCCTTCCTTCCTTCCTTCCTTCCTTCCTTCTTTCCTGAGGCATCATGTGTAGGGAGCAGATGAGTTCTGGCAAAATTGTCTTCTGTTTCTGGTGAGGTGCCAGCTGGACTCTTGGGGGACAGATCTGGGGCTACTGGACACTTTTGGTTACAGCCTCCAAGTGGACCAGACAGTCTGAAAACCCTGTTGCCTCAAACCCTTAGAAATGCTAAATAGGGCTTCCAGTCAAGATGGCAATGTAAGTAAATCGGTATCAGAACCTCCCACAACCACTGAAAGCTACAACTAAACTACAGAACAACCATCATTCAGAACCACCTGAAATCTAGCTGAACAGAAGTCCTATACGATGAATATAAAAAAAAAGACACATCAAAACTGTTAGGAAGAGTGGAGAGGTGGAACAGGCTGGCCCTACACCCACATATACTTTGGAAAAAATACCCTCAGGTGAGGATTTAAAAAAAGAGAACAAATATAATAATAAAAGTATAATATGCAAATTGACCAAACGATCCAACAGCAGAACGACTGTCCAGATGACTGTCCGGATGACCTTCCAGCTGACCCTGCTATGACACACACTGGTGCCAGGCCATCCAAAGCGGGTGAGATGGATTGGTTGGGAGGCCTCACCATCGCCCTATGATCGCCTGCAGAGATGAGGCTCAGGCCACCCTCTGCAGGGCGATCAATGGTGGGGAGGGGAGACACTCCATGATCGATTGCCCCACAGAGGGGGGCCCAGGCAACTGGCCAGTGACACTATGGCAGGTATGCAGGGCCAGCAGTGATTGCCCCGCAGAGGGAGACGAAGGCCAGCCAAGCAATCACACCCCATGCCTGTCACCCACAGAGAGAGGGGACTGGTGGTGGGGGAGGGAGGGCAGCACCGCACAGATGGCAAGCAGTGGCAGCAGCAGGGGTGGGGCCAGTTGCTGGCATCCAGGGGAAGGAAAGCCCCCATAGACCCTGATTGCCAACCGCCTAGGGACTCTACCCAAGGGGTCCTGGATTGTGAAAGGGTGCAGGCTGGGCTGAGGGACACTTTCCTTCCCCCCTGCATGAATTTCATGCATCAGGCCTCTAGTACATTTATATGCACAGAAGTATTTATGGGATAGTAAGAGAAATTTTGATCTCACCTTCCTGACCCAGGGCTACCAGAGGTGCCTTCCAAACAAACAATTTGCTCTTGGATCCTTATCCCTGGGGCCTGTTTCTGTGGAACTCAAACTAAAATGAATTCTTCAGGAAATGATGCTGAGGCAATTGGTTCCCCATAGGGAAACAGAACATAAAATTAGAATTTTACTTTATACCTTAACTAAAAATGTATTAAAGATCTAACTGTGAAAAACAAAACTTTAAAACTTTTAGAGGGAAATATGAGAGAACACCTGTGTGATCTTAGAGTAGGGACAAAAATCTTAAATATGACACCAAAAGCATGAAGATAAAGGAAAATATTAATAAAATTGTAGATGTTGTCAACAAAAGATGCCACTATAAATAAAAAGACTGTTCACGGGCTTAAGTAGGTATTTGTGATGCAGAAAACTGACAAAAAATGAGTAATAAGAATAAATAAAGAACTAGTACATATCTATACCAAAGGAGACAGGTAACCCAGTGGGAAAGTGGACAAACACATGAGTTGACATTCCACAGAGTGGAAGATGTGAATGACCAAGAAACATATGAAAGACTATTTGGCGAATATGGAGAAGTCTGAGAACACATGTTGGCGAGTTGATGGAGCTGCTTGGGGCACTCCTTCCTGGTGCCGAAGGTGTAATTTTCATTGTCCCGGAGCTCACTTTGGGAAGTAGAATTTAAAATGTGCATACCCTCAGCCCAGCAATTTCACTTCTAGGCATATGCGCACAAAGACATGTAAACTAGATTACTCACTGAAGCACTGAATAATCTGATTGTAATTGTAAAACATTGGGAACCACCTAAGTGTCTACCTACGTGAAGATGGCCAAATAAATTGGGACTCAAATCAGTGGTTTACATTCTGTCAACATGGATAGCCCTGAAAATGTATAAATGTTTGACACACAATAAAAAGGAAGGTGGGAGTTCAGCTTCTGGTTAGATATAAGGTAGCAGAAATGATGCTACCATTTATATATAGCTTGAAAACATGAAGACACTGCAAATTGGTTTAGATATGAGTAAATGTTATAAAAATCATGCAGGAGAATGATAAAGACCAAATTCAGAAGAAGAGTAGGAACACAGGGAATGAGGTAACAGAATGGAATTGGAGAAGGATGAGCAAGAAGCTTCAACTCTGCCAAAATTAAGATTCGATGATGCTGGTGTCATAATTTTCTTTACTTTTCTATGGAATTGAAATTAAAGGAAAAGAGAAAGAAAAATGGTCTTAGAGCAAAGAGAAGAGATGATTGGTGGGAATGAAGATTTGAGGGGTGACCAGTAGACAGGGCCAAGAGCAGGTCTCTGGGGGAGCAACCATTCTGAAGGGTGTGTAGGTGCAAAGAGGCTCATGATGAGGCTGGGGGAATGGAGAAGAACTGAGGCAGATGGTATGTGGAAGAACAGAGCTTGTGGGGAAGCACCGAATCCTGAGAGGAGGTCTTCGAACTGGGCAACGAGTAACTTGGGCAGGTAAAGAAGGCTGCAAGCAGACGCAGTTCAGAGCAGATGGTGGTGGAAACTTCTAGGAGGGACGCATGCTTAAAGGGGAGTAGAGCAACAGTCTGGGAGGAGCAGGACCAAGGGAAACTGGGGTTTGCAACTCCATAGTGCAGAACCTGAAAGCACAAAGCCAGCCAGTTCAGCTCTCTGCCCTCCAGGCCCAAGTCAGAGACCCTTTAACTCTGCCCTGCACTCAGTACCCATAAATCCCTTGGGAGCCGCAGTAACGTCCTTGTGGCGTCTGGAAGGAGCGGCATTTCAGCACATAGCTGTGCGACGCCCAGGGAATCCCTTTCCTCTCTGTGCCTTAGTTTCCTCCAGTGGAATACGGGGATAATACCTATTTGCAAAGATGCTACCAAAGCTAAATAAGGATAATCAGCAATTGTATAGAGTGCATCCTCCTGTCAGACATTGTGCTGTACTTAACATTGAATCACCAACTCATGAGCCAGTTAGAAGTGGTCTCTAATCCTAACTTAGGGATGAGTAAACGGAAGCTCCGAGAAGTACATAATTTGTTTAAATTCACATAATTGGTTGACTGCAGAACTGGAATTTGACCCAGCTACACTGCCTCCCATTACTGAATAATATACGTGAAAGTGTTTTATAAATTGTCAAGTACTGTACAGATGTTTATTTGTTTTTATTTCCTCTTTGATGAACTTCAGAAACCAGAGCAGACCCTTTAAAAATGGGAGCAGGTGTTGTTTTTTTCCACAACACCAGGTGACAAGGATGGGGCAGAGGATGGTGCTCAGATGCCCATGACCTTTGGACCTCCACAAGCTGCAGTTCCAGAGGCTTAGACTCTCAAGATGTCTCTCCTTCATACTAGAAATGTAGAGGCCCCCAGTGGTATAATTTCTCCCTCCAGGCTGGTTTTCCCCCTCCCACTCCAGCTTCCCTGAGGTACATCCGCACATGCACATGCGCATATGCACACAGTCGGCTGTCCTATGCATCTGTCCTATAAACCTGAGAGAAAGCTGTTGCTTTCTGGCAGGCTGCCCCTCCCAGTGTGTTCACAGCTATCAGAATCATCGTCTGTGCTCTTTTGCCCAGAGAAGCCCCTACCCAGGAACTGCACAGGCACTGCCTTTTGGGGCCAATGGAGACCTTTACAGCTCATTTGGTCAAACAACCCCCCCATTTGGTTCATGCTTGGATCCTCTGCAGTGCCCCAGTTTAGGGCCTCAGCACCTCCCAGGTCCTTCATAAATCTCAAGTGAATGATGAATATTAATGTTCGCCTCTTGGAGTTAGCCTCTGTCTCACTCTTTAATATAATGCCCTATGCCATCATACCATGCCCTTGGATGACCAGCAGAGCGAGAATGGATTAATAGTAAAATCTCTCTAGGGCAGCAATCTGGGGAGAAGGTGGGAACATGGTCAGAATAATTTGCTCCTGTTTATGAGTTTCCTAGCAGGTGTATTTTGGAGTGTGTATGTGTCTCTATAGCCATGTCTGTCTATTGAGGCCTCCTTAAGTATTCCAAGGTCAAAATCTTGCATAAATAGCTAAAATTCTGGTCTCCTGGGAAATAGGAATATTCCTCTGGGCTACAGTTGTTGTTTTTTTTATTTGTTTGTTTTGGTGTTTTTGTCTATAAAATGAGGGTGTTGGCTAGATAAATCACTTTGAGCCTTTTAAACTTATTTATTTGATAGGTATTTACTAATCCCTCACCATGAGAAGACCTTGTGCCAGCATTGCTGGCATATATGGTGGGTGGACAAGACGGGACCAAGTGTCACCTTCATGAGTCTGGTGGGTGGATGGATGTCCAACATGTGATGATAGCCATGATGTGGCCATAACGAAGAAGAGGTGCTGTGTTGTGAATAATAGGAGAGACACCCTGGTCAAGGGACAGCAGGAAGGGAGGTTCCAGCCAAAATCTTAAGGAAGATGGGAATTGGCTGGAAGAGGGGGTCAAGAAGAACATCCCAGGCAGAGGTTACAAAGACCAGAAGCTGGAGAAGATGCTGCTCATTCAGGAATGGTGTGGAGTGCCTCTACAGTAGACAAGGAGGGAGTGGGGTCTTAATGTTTTGCTGAAGAGACAGGGCAGTATACAGACAGGGCTTTGAGACCTTGTTGATAGTATTATGTTTTAACCTAAGGACAATGGAAAACTTTCAAAGGATTTGAGGCAGAGGAATGTTATGATTGTATATGTACTTTTTAAAGATCCTTCTGGCATGTAGTTGTGACCCCATAAATATTTGAATGAGGTAGTAGGATGGATTAAAGGGAGGTCTCATTGTGAAGCATAGGATGAGGGCGGGAGGGCAAGAAGTCAGTGAGGAAAATGGGGATGGTGACCACAGAGACAGGAAAGAAGTGGATGGAGCATTTAAAAAACCAGTTTTCCAGGACTTGGTCATTGGTTAGAGTGCGAAAGAGCATAGTCAAGGATTATTCTCAGGATTCTGACTTTGGCCACAACCAGAAGCATGATGGGGTTATATATCAGGTTTGCAGGAATGGTCAGGGATGGATTTGGACTTGTTATGTCTGAGGTCACTGTAAATATTGCTAAACATCTGGAGGTCAAAGAGTTGGAAGTTTTGTTGGCATCCTGGTGAAATTCCTGCCCTGAAGGCATGGGGAAGGAGGAGACTACTGAAAGAGAGAGTGCAGGAGACCAAGGAGGTCTTCACCTGCCCTGAGGACCCCAGCCAAGGAAGCAAAAATGAAAAGAAAAAGGAAAACCAGCGTCAAAACCGGTTTGGCTCAGTGGATAGAGCGTCGGCCTACAGACTGAAGAGTCCTGGGTTCGATTCCAGTCAAGGGCATGAACCTTGGCTGCAGGCACATCCCCAGTGGGGCGTGTGCAGGAGGCAGCTGATCGATGTTTCTCTCTCATCGATGTTTCTGACTTTCTATCCCTCTCCCTTCCTCACTGTGGAAAAAAATAATATATATATATATATATATATATATATATATATATATATATTTTTTTTTTTAAAAGGAAAACCAGGAAAGCTTGGTACCATGGAGAACAAGGGAAGAGTTTCATGCATATCAGAGTATGAGCTGTGGAAAACATTACTAAAAACACAAGCTCTAGCCCTAGTTTGGCTCAGTGGATAGAGTGTCAGCCTGTGGACCAAAGGGGCCCGGGTTCAATTCTGGTCAAGGACACATACCTCGTACCTTGATTGCAGGCTCCTCCCTGGCCTGGACTCTGGTCGGAGGGCGTGCAGGAGACACCCAATCGATGTGTTTCTCTCACATTTATATTTCTCTCTGAAAATCAATATCCTCAGGTAAAAACAAACAAACGAAAACAAAACACAAGCTCTAATTAGATAGGATCTGGGGGGAAAAGTGTTCTTTGGATTTTGCAAATGGAGATTGTTGTTGAGATTGTAAAATGAAGATAGTCTACAAAGACAGGTCTTTCAAAACTTACTACAAATCTACAGTAATTAAGATAATGTGGGGATTGGAGAACTAAGATGGCGGCATAGGTGAGCACCTATCTGGCTGTCCACGCAACAATTCTGAAACTACAACTTAACAACGGAACAAACATCGTCCAGAATCACCGGAGAGCTGGCTGAGTGAAAATTCCGCACATAAAAGTAGAGGTGGGACGCAGCAGTGACTCAGGAGCAGCAGTGCGCAACTTTGAGGTTCGGAGCACGGTGAGGAACGGGCGGCAGACAGCAAGCCCGGCTGGTTTTCTCCAGCGGGGAGGGCAGAGGCCTCCCACAGCACCGACCCCCCAGTTCCAGGCGAGCTCCCAGGTCGGGGAAAGGAGGATCCCGGGCGCGGCTGAGGTCTGTGAGTTTGGGGAGAGTGCACGAGTAAATTGGAACAGTAGTTCCTGGAGTCCGCGACCAGGCAGAGAATGCGCGACTTGCTCACTTGCGCGGAGACCACCATACTGCTTTGTTTTACAACCTGAGTGAGACTTTGGCTGTGCAGACTCATTTGGGGAGAGGCAGAGTTGTCTGGCAACGGGGAGAGCAGCGGTGGATTTACATTGCCCAACACTGAGACCCGTGAGCCGCACAGATAAGCTGATGCCGGGAGCCCCGTTGACGCTGAAGCTGTGCGCCACGTAGGGCAGACCTAAGGCTGACGCCCCGTACCCCTTAGACGCTGTAGGGAGGAGCTAAGACTGACGCTGCGCGCTGCATAAGGAAGCTGAGCCACTGTTCCTTAGAGGATACCTATCACACACTACTAAGGGACCAACTCAGGAAAGCAACCACAATGCAGAGAAAAGGAAAGAACTCAGCTGTGAAAGAAATGGAGGAAAAAAAGACGACTAGACATAGAGTTCAAAACCACAGTAATTAGCTTTATGAAGAGGCTACTAGAAAAGGCTGAGAAACTTAATGAGAACTACGACGAAATAAATAACACCTACAAAGAAATGAACAACGCCTACAAGGATATGAAAAAAGACCGACTAGAAATTAAGCATACACTGACTGAAACAAAAAATATTATACAAATACCTAAAAGCAGTCCAGACGACCGCAAAAACCAAGTCAAATATTTGAAATACAAAAAAGCAAAATCCACTCAGCTAGAAAAGCAAGAAGCCAAAAGAGTCCAAAAAATTGAAGATAGTATAAGGGGCCTCTGGGACAATCTCAAGCATACCAACATCAGAATTATAGGGGTGCCAGAAAAAGAGAGAGAGCAAGATAATGAAAACCTACTAGAAGAAATAGTGACTGAAAACTTCCCCCACCTGGTGAAAGAAATTGACTTGAAAACCCAAGAAGTGCACAGAACCCCAAAATATAGGAATCTAAAGAGGACCACACCAAGGCACATCATAATTAAAATGCCAAGAGCAAAAGATAAAGAGAGGATATTAAAAGCAGCAAGAGAAAAACAGTTGGTTACCTATAAGGGAGCACCCATACGATTGTCAGCGGATTTTTCAACAGAAACGATGCAGGCCAGACGGGAGTGGCAAGAAATAGTCAAAGTGATGAATAGCAAGAATCTACAACCAAGATTGCTCTATCCAGCAAAGCTGTCATTCAGAATTGAAGATCAGATAAAGTGCTTCGCAGATAAGAAAAAGCTAAAGGAGTTCATCACCGCCAAACCAATACTATATGAAATGCTGAAAGGTATTGTTTAAGAAGAGGAAGAAGAAAAAGGTAAAAATATACATTATGAACAACAAATACACATTCATTCTATCAACAAATGAATCTAAAAATCAAGTGAATTAACAACCTGATGATCAAGATAAAATGAGGAATAGAACAGAATCATGGACATAGAGAGGGAATGGACTGATAATTCTTGGTGAGAAAAATGGTGTGGGAAGTACAGCAAGAGACTGGACAAAAATCATGCAACTATGGGAGAGGACGGGGGGGAGGTAAGGGCGGAGAGTGGGATGGGTACTGGGTGGGGAGGGGAGCTATTGGGGGAAAATGTAATTAATAAACTGAACAATAAAGATTTTTAAAAAAGATAATGTGGTATGATCTGAAATAGGATTGAATATCTAGAAAGAAACCCATATATCTATGGTCAGTTCATTTTCAACAGGGCACCCAGACCATTTAAATGAGGAAAGAATAGTCTTTTTTAACAAATGATGCTTGGACAATTGGATATGTAAAAGATGAAGTTGGAGCCCTCCTCATACCATGTACAAAACATGAACTCCAGAGGGATCAAAGACTTAAACACCATCATCCCCTTGGGCCTAGCAGTCTCATTAAGGAAATCAAAATTCTCTACTTTGCTGATGGAAATGTAAAATGGTAAATTCTGTGGTAGCTGAATTATATGTCAACTTTTTAAAAATGTATTTTTTTTATTGATTTCAGAGAGGAAAGAAGAGGGAGATAGAAATATCGATGATGAGAGACAAACATGTATTGGCTGCCTCCTGCACACCCCGCACTGGGGATCGAGCCCCAAACCCGGGCATGTGCCCTGACTGGGAATCAAACCATGACCTCCTGGCTCATAGGTTGATGCTCAACCACTGAGTCATGCCAGCTGGGCTGTATCTCAACTTAAAATTTAAAAAAAGATTATTTTGGCTGCATATAGAGATGGAATAGTTGGGCAAGAGCGGAGATTGGAAGGTTTTTTTCAATCTCATCCAGGGATGAACTGATTGATGACTAGGGTCCAAGGGGATGATGGCTTTAAAAGGTGGGAAGGCCAGGACAGGAATCCATCAAAGAGGCTGGCCTCAACAGGAAGAGGGGCACCTCCACAGTGAGGCAGGAGGGAAGAAGGTATGTGGGTTATAGGAGTAGGCATTTTAGAAAATTAGGTCTGTCTTTGGTTTGATATGGAAAGAATCATGTATCAGTGTGAGCAGAGGATGCTGGAAGTCTCAAACAGCTGTGGGCAAGCAGAGAACATGGCCTTGGCTTCCAGAAAGACCATGGAACCCTGGGATTGGGCATGAGGGCTTCTGGTCAGGGAAGCAGTCCTCTTGAATTGTACACAACAATGATTTTTTAGTTGGAATATGAGGAAACTTGAGATAGTCATTCTATTATTATGGCTCAATAATTTAAGCCATAGCCTGATTTTAATGAATGTGTGTTTTATGAAGCCAAAGTGGTTAATCAAGAGTAGCATTGGATTTTACAATCACAATTTAATTTTGAATCGAGTTATCTGCCAATGCATTCATAAAAGAGGAAAGTGTAGAATTAATAATGATATTAAACTTACATGGTTTAATTGGCAGATTTTTTTTTAATCTTCATTGGCTCACTTGGTCTGTATAGTAACCATGTAAAGCAACTTTTATTATTATCACATTCATTTTATATAGAGACATGGAGGCTTACAGGGTTAACACTTTTCTAAGTAGCCTGAAACCAGGTCTTCTAAATCTTATGTTCTTTCCACTGTTATCCTATGAATCAAGCAGAATACTTTTTTGTTTTCAAATTCTCAGAGTATGTTGCCAACATATCTTTTTCCAGAAAGTCTATTTTTGTAAAATGTCTTTGATGCTTGCCCATTCCAGTGACTATTTTAAATAACATTTTTTCTGTTAATATAAATGGTAATTGTAGAAAATCTAGAAAAAATTTTTAAAAATTACACTCAGATAACTACTGTTAACATTTTAGTGTATATCTTACTGGTGTCTTCCTAAAAATATATGGCCTATAAATATATATACACACATATATACATACACACACATATATATTTTTATCTGTACAAAACTGTGCTCATACTATAAACAGCGTTGTGTCCTACTTTTCCACTTAACATGATGTTGTGAAAAGTGGCATAGCATACTGGTGAAGGTTAATGAGGCCCTAGAACAGAAGGCAACATCCTGTGTGCCCTTGTGAATGCCACTTAACCTTTTTGTACCTTAATACAAGAGAGGCTCATCAAACTTTCATACAAAAAGAAGCAGCCCTTTACAGTCCTTGTACAATCTTTCCGACCAGTCTGTGTGTCTCAAGCATATAGTCGATGTGAACTTGCTGTGCTATTTCACTTAATACATATCTTGGATATTGTTTATATTAGCACGCATGGCCCTGCCTTGTTTTGTTGTTTGCTTTAAACTGCCATGTACAAGAAAGCTTTTTAAAGCGTGCCATGAAGCCTAGAAGCTATAAAAGAAAATTGATAGATTTGACTACCTAAAAATGAAAAGCTTTGGTATAAGAAAAGATATTAAAAGTAAAGACAAAACAGCTTCCACATTCACCTGGGCCTCCATCATTGCTCAGTGAACCTCTTTTGTGCTCTCACCCCTTTCTCAACAGTGACTACCTCAGACCTTCCTGCTCCTCACAGCTCCAGCTCCATCCCTCCTTGCTTGCTTTTCTTCTCCTTCACACAGAAAACCAAAATCACCTGGTACAAATGCTCTCTTTTTCCTACCACAGAACCTCTAAATGTGTTTGAACTCAAGCCCATCCATTCCCTCTCCCAACTGTTAAAAGGGAAGGTGTCTCTCCTCCTGTCTGAAGCCAACACAACCTGGGTCCCATCCCATCTTGCCTTGCTAAGACCGTTTACCTGAGTCAAAAAACTGGAAGTCACCTTGGCCCACCAGTGCTGTACTCTCACCCTGTTTATTACCACATCCTGCTGGGGTTTACCTCCTAGATATATCCTCACTCTGTTCTCTCTTCTCTTTCTGTCCTTGACTGCTCAGGATCAGGACTCATCATTTCATGCCGGAACTTCACTGATCCTTGCTTTCAACTTGACTTTGGAGGGTCCTCCACATAGCTGCCAGTGGTGCATCTAAAACTCAGGCCTGCAAACACCTTTCACTGACCACCTGCCTCTTCCATTACTTGTATCGTCCACTGCAGTAAGAGCAGTGTGTACGGACCCCCCTGGTTGGTGAGGGAGCACCTATAATTTGGAAAAGCTTCCCTAGTCCATTTGAATCACAGACTTTCAGGATAGTCTTGTAATGCAAGGCTCTTTCCGCCATGGCCCTTGATTGCCCAGTTCTCCAGATCCACCTGGTAGCATTCCTCGCCTAGGATTTTATGTCACACAACTACCCCACTTCTTCCACACACTTAGCACCCTGCTTCTTTGGACCCCTTATTGCTCATCTTCCAAAGCTCAGCTCAGGCATCATTGCCCTGAGGCCGAGGCTGGGTAAGTGATCCCCACTCTGGATAATCCTAGCATTCTGCACAGCGTAAGTGCTTTGTTGATCAGCCTGGTGGTCTGGCTGCTTCTGAGGAAGCTGTGTGGAAGCCATCTGACTTCAGTATGTAGAACACATATCACTACTTGGGCCCCAGCTTTAGGTTCGACCAGCTAACTCTGGGGTAATGGGAAACATCCACTTCCTTCCTTCATAGCACTTAACCATGATATTAAAATGATTTATTGTGTTTGGATCCCCACACTAGAAGTATGTTGACAGCGAGGACTGTGTCTTGTTCTTCACACAGCCTGGCACATACCTTGTGCACAACTGAACTGAAAAGGAACTTGGCAAACGCCAGACTGAGTTTAATGTTTTCCTGGTGATTGTACCAGAACAGATGGTCATAAAGACAATTTATGAAATGTAATTAGGGTAAGTATAAGTGCCTGTAGCTATCTACAAAAACAACAGGCATGCAGATATCAGGTGGGCAAGTATGGCTTTGTGATAGTTCATGGGAGAAAACGGAGGGGATTTTCTCTGACGCGGCCTCGGCCTGGTGTGGTCAGGCTGCAGGACGCTGCGGGAAGTTTGGCCTTCCATACTGGTGTTGCTCTGTTATTGTCCCTATTCTCTCTCGTGTTTTCAGTAATTTCCACTCCCACCCATCCTCTCATCCTATGAATATGTGCATGTGCCCCTCCTGCCAACCTTTAAAACCCTCTGTCCCACCTGCCTTTTCCTCAGGCACTTTCTTCTGTTCTTTTCTTTTAGTTTTTAATTTTTATTTTAAAATGTATCTTTATTATTGTAAGTATTATAGATGCCCTCTTTTCCTCCCCGCTTTGATGTTCTTTCCTTTTCTACTCTTGAAAAAAAGAGTCTATGCTCACTGCTGCCCCTTCTCACCATCCATCCCTTCCTATCTGAAAACCTACCTTAGCTTCCACAGTGCTACTTTCTCTTGGTTCATCCTCTCTCCTTTTCTCCTCTCTGGAGATAACTTTACTTTATTGAAAACCTGGAGACCCTCCAAAGTGATTCAGCTCTCCATTTCCTATTTCATACACCATAATGTCATTGAATATAGCCCCCCTCCTCTTTCCTGATGGTGGCTTCCCTATCCACATGCTCCCTTGAGCCCATCTGCTCCTCAGAGACCTCACTCAATCATCCATGTCTCTTCTGTTGCAATTCCTACCCATTTCATCTTTCTGCCTACGAGCATGTGCAAATTTTTCCATCCTTACTGCCTCCTTTGGATTTTTCCATCCCTTAAGAACTTCCTGCTATGCTCTGCCCTTCACCACCAGCCTTTTCCAAAGAGAAATCCACCTCCCTGCCTCCCTCTTGCCCTCTCTCACCAGTCACTCAGTGTCACACAGTGTGACTTAGGCCTGAGTTACTCTGTGACAGCTGCTCCCCAAGTGGCATTAGAAACCTAACCAGAAATTTTAGTGTCTTTCCTTCCCTTTTCCCCCAGTCGTCATCCTCAGGGATCTCCCTACAGGATTTGGTCAACTCCTCCTCCTTATAGGGCAGCCCCAGTCCTCATCTTCTCTTCCCTTGTTGTCTCTTTGTCTTTCTTGGGTTCCTGCCATGTCTGCTTCTCCCATCCTAGATGGAGAGTTTCCTGATTCTCTGTTCTTGGTCTTTTCCTTGACACTTTCCCCATTACCTATAACAACAAGGAGATGGAGAGAGGGTGCTAAAAAAAAAAAAAAAAAAAAAAGACTGTGAGGATAGAGGGGTTCTTTGTGTTGGTTTGGTGATATTGGTTTATTATTGTTGTAGTTGTTTTATAATGGTTTGAGGGATTCCTAAGGGCACAAAGGAGAAGGTTCAAGAACAACAAACCACATGTTGGGTTCTGCTATTTTCTGGATATATCCCAAACATTCTTTTTTCTTTTTTTAAGAGAGAGAGAGAGAGAGAGAGAGAGAGAGAGAGAGAGAGAGAGAGAGAGAGAGAGAAACACTGATTGGCTTTTCCACATATTTATGAATTAATTGGTTACTTCTTGTATGTGCCCTGACTGGAGATGGAGCCTGCAACCTTGGCATATCAGGACAATATTCCAACCAAGTGAGCTACCCAGCCAGGGCATCCTCAAACATTCTTTGCCTTGGTCTTTCTTTACCTGTTGTGTCCTCTCCTCACTCATGACCTCTGTAGCATTCTAGTAATGCTTCTCTTACAAATCAACTATGACATGGTAGTCCTTTCACCATGTACTGTAGCTTATATTCTTCTCCAGGACACAGGCTATCTTGAGGTCAGGACTTGGCTTATTTTATACCCCTTGGAGCACTTAACAGATTCTTACATAGAGTGTTTAATCTATAAGAGCTTCCTCAGCTGCATCATTAATGGGAAGGGCATGGCTTTTAGACATAAACAGACCTACATTCTGATGCTGAACCTGGGTAGTTGGGCAACCTTGGGCTCATTGCTTACCTTTCTAATTACAGTAATGTAAGGATGAATAGGACAATGGATGCTCAGAAGATGCAGCTTCCTTCCCCTTCCTGAGATGGGAGGGAGTGGAGTTGAGTTAGATGGGCCCAACCTGGGGGACGCAGGACACTCAGTGAAACCAAAGCCAGGCATCTGTGCAGACTTCAGGATTTGCGGGGAAGCCATTTGCAAGCCTGCCTTACTTTGACATACACAGGATCCTCCATGAATGATCTACAGTTTCAGCCCTGGGACTGGCCAGAAGTAGGAGGAGACAAAGTGACCTAAATTGCTGAAAGCTGCAGGACATATTGATATACTTGATGTATCTCTGCCCGTAAATGACTGGACAGTGGTTGGAATTTTATTGCACTTTGGTATGGCTCTTTAACCTTCACACAGTCCTGCCTTACCTTCCTTTTTGCTGTTTTTATATTTTTTCCCCTGCTTCCTTCCCTCCCTTGGCCCCTACTGCATACACAAATACAGTACACCTACCCAGCTGCCCCTTCCTGACTTGCCCTACCCCAGAGTTAAGCTGCTGGGGTAGGACATTCCAAGCCCTTCTCTCAAGTGTAGCCCCTGTTCAAATGGCATCACACAACATAGCTGCATGGAGTTGAGCAGATGTGTATTTCACCTGCAAAATCCTTTGAAAACA
This sequence comes from Antrozous pallidus, assembly GCA_027563665.1. NCBI lineage: Eukaryota > Metazoa > Chordata > Mammalia > Chiroptera > Vespertilionidae > Antrozous > Antrozous pallidus. The sequence goes on from CM050512.1 coordinate 87,533,014, forward strand.
AGGAAGAGGCTGGTAAGCCAGCCACCGAACCCATTTGGAGTGATCCAAGAAGTTATTCCTTAGAATTAAAGTGCCCTAGCTTGTTTCAAGTTTCTTCAACATTTAAGTTGTCCTTGCTTTTACCTTAGGGACAATGCTTCAGGGAATGCCCCCAAATACAGCTTGTGGGTTTCTCTAGGATAGAGATGCCCAGGGGTTAAAGGATACGTGTATTTATTTATTTATTTATTTTCCAAAATTCAAACAGCAGTTTTATCAAGATGAATGCTACCATATTTCACTTCTTGCTGTTACAAATTCCCATCTTTCCCAATATATCACAAAGCTAGGAGGGTTGCACCATGCCTAAAAATGTTATGAGATTTTTTTTCTCTCTGCCACAAAGTTACGATGCTGAATTTCAGGCTGGCTTTCTAAATTGATTAGACCAAGTAATTCCCTAACATCCCATTTTCCCTAATATCCATATATTTTTTATCTTTATTGTTCAGTTTATTAATTACATTGTTCCCCCCTTTTTTTTTTTCCCTATAGTTTCCCTCCACCTGGTACCCATCCCACCCTCCGCCCTCACCCCCCTCCACTGTCCTCTCCCATAGTTGCATGATTTTTGTCCAGTCTCTTGCTGCACTTCCCACACCCCCTTTCTCCCCAAGAGTTGTCAGTCCATTCCCTCTCTATGTCCGTGATTCTATTACATTCACCAGTTTATCCTGTTCATCAGCTTGTTAATTCACTTGATTTTTAGATTCATTTCTTGATAGATGTGTATTTGTTGTTCTTAATTTACACTTTTATCTTTTTCTTCTTCCTCTTCTTAAAGAATATCTTTCAGCATTTCATATAATATTGGTTTGGTGGTGATGAACTCCTTTAGCTTTTTCTTATCTGCGAAGCACTTTATCTGGCCTTCAATTCTGAATGATGGCTTTGCTGGATAGAGTAATCTTGGTTGTAAATTCTTGCTGTTCATCACTTTGAATATTTCTTGCCACTCCCGTCTGGCCTGCATCGTTTCTCTTGAGAAATCTGCTGACAATCGTATGGGTGCTCCCTTATAGGTAACCATCTGTTTTTCTCTTGCTGCTTTTAATATTCTCTCTTTGTCTTTTGCTCTTGGCATTTTAATTATGATGTGCCTCGGTGTGGTCCTCTTAGGGTTCCTATATATTGGGGTTCGGTGCGCTTCTTGGACTCCTAAGCCAATTTCTTTCACCAGGTGTGGGAAGTTTTCAGTCACTATTTCTTCAAATAGGTTTTCATTGTCTTGCTCTCTCTCTTTTTCTGGCACCCCTATAATTCGGATGTTGGTATGCTTGAGGTTGTCCTAGAGGCCCCTTACACTATCTTCAATTTTTTGGATTCTTTTGGTTTCTTGCTTTTTCAGCTGAGTGGATTTTACCTCTTTGTATTTCAAATCTTTAACTTGGTTCTTGGGGTGCTCCAGAGCACTTTTAGGTCTTTGTATAATATTTTTTGTTTCAGTCAGTATATGCTTAATTTCTGGTTGGTCTTTTTCATATCTTTGAGAGTCTCTTTTATATCCTTGAGGGTCTCCTTCATTTCCTTTTAGGACTCATTCATTTCCTTTGCGGTCTTGCTTATTTCCTAATAGGCCTCGACCTTTTGTTGGAGCCTCTTGAAAAGCCCTATAACCGTGGTTTTGAATTCCAGTCATTTTTTTCCCTCCATTTCTTTCACATCTGATTTCTTTCCATATCTCTGCATGGTGGCTGCTTCCCTGAGTTGGTCAATTAGCTTTGTGTGGTAGACTTCCTACTAGGGACAGTGGCTCAGCCTCCCCAGTTACCTGAGGTGGATATGGGTTGCACAGTCTTGCTGAAGTTAAGCTCAGGTTAATCGTTGTTAGCACTTGGAGGGGTTGACCTCCAGGCCAGTTGTCTGTGAAGTTCAGCTGTGCTCAGGTTGGATGGGCGGAGTCTCCAGGCCAAGCAGACAGCATTAGCTCCGCTCTATGCGGCCTCAGGGACTCTGTTCCGGGGGCAATGGCCGCCAGCACCTCTGAGAGAGAGCCGCTGCCAAGCTCCACCGGCTGCCGGGGAATTCAGACTCTCCCCAAATGAGTCTGCACACCCAACGTCTCATCCAGGGTCGTAAAACAAAGCAGTCTGACGGTTTTCCGAACGAGAGGGCAAGTTGCAGAGCGCTCTCTGCGCGGTCACGCAGCTGAGCTGTTCGCGCAAGCTGCCTTCTCCACAAGCCGGCAGACCCGGCAGCACCCGAGCTTCGGCGTGCCCTCCCACTGTCCAGTTTTCACCCCGTATGATAGTGGGGTGGTTCCCTGGACTTCGCCCAGAGTTGGAGAATCAGTCCAGTGGGACGTCTTTTCAGCCGCCCGCCCTCTCCACTGGCGCACGCTCCAAACCTCTCTCCGCACGAATCTTTCAACGCTGTCCGCCGCCGCTCCTCCGAGTCACAGTGTCTTATTTTCACTTTTATTTGTGGAATTTTCACTCGGCCAGCTTTCTGGTGATTCTGGAAGGTGTTTGTTCTTTCATTAAGTTGTAGTATTAAAAATGCTGAGTATGACAGCAAGATAGGTGTTTTACCTATCCCGCCATCTTGGTTCTGAAAGGATACGTGTATTTAAATATGGATTTGACCCTGCCAGACTGTTCAGTTTAAAGACTGCTGCCACAGAAAAAAATTATGGTGTCATTTTATATCTTGCTCAAAAAGCTCATCTCATTGCTAAAGTTATAAACTGATTTTTCTCTATTTATAATGTTTGGCCTTTTGCTTTATTACATTTGGATCCCTTCACTCCTTATGAGAGCTTTTCCCATTGTATAAGTACCATCTGAATACTCTACGTTGCTTTGAGGCTTGCTGTTCTATTTCACTGATCCATATGTCTAGTCATATAATATCGCTGTCATATTTTGTGCTTTTAAAAAATTTGTGGAAAAATAAATAACATACAAATTTCCATTTTAACTATTTTTAAGTATACAATTTAGTGACATTAATCACATTCATAGTGTTGTGCAATAATCACCAGTGTTTCCAGAACTTTTCGTCAGCTCAAACAGAAACTCTGTCCTCGTTAAGCAATAGCTTCCTATCCCCATCTCATCCCATCCCCTGGTAGTCCATTCTCTGTTTCTGTGAATATGCATATCCTAGATGTTTCATAGAAGTGGAACTATACAATATTTGCCCTTTTGTATACGGTTTATTTTACTTAGCTTAATGTTTTTAAGGTTCATGCAGATTGAATCATGTATTAGAACTTTATTTCTCTTTATAGCCCAATAATATTCTGTTGTATATACCATGTTTTGCTTATTCATCATCTGTTTATAGACACTTGGGTTGTTTCTACCTTTTGTTTACTTCTACCTTTTGTTTATGCTGCTATGAACATATATGTACAAGTGTCTGTTTGAGTCCCTGTTTTCAGTTCTCTTGGGTATCTAAGGGTGGAATAGCTGGGTCATATGGTAATTCTGTGTTTAACTTTTTGTGGAGCGCCAAACTCTTCTACAGTGGCCACAGAGGAGATGCTTGACTGCCTTCATTGTTAGTAGAAAGAGCAGTCCCTGAGGCCTGGTTTGCGTTCTCCTGCCCACATTTCCCTCCCCGGCTAGAGCCACGCACAGAATCTGGCACATGCTGGTACCAAGTGCAGGTTGGCCTGGCTGGGTGGGTAAACGGACAGATGAACTTCAGACCACTGGACGATTGAGCAGAAAGCAATGTGGTGCTGTGAAAAGTGCCTGGAGCCATAATAATGGTGACTGAGTGTGACAAGAGACATGAGTTCTGTTTCGCAAATGAGCCCTTAGTTCCTGTCTCATTTAGCTGATCTGTAAAAGGTGATTGCACTCCTGCTCCACAGGGTGTGGAGACATGAGATCTGGGTGCAAAAGCCAAAGACGCCCACCAACGTCAGGTATTGCCAAGTCCCACGTGTGCCCCAGCACGCACACTAGGGCCTGATGTATCGGTTAAATGATTTCTTGTGTGCCTTCCTTCATACATTCAGCCACTGTTGAGTGCTTGCTCTGTGCCAGACACTGTTCTGGAGACTGGGATTGGGCTGTGACTAAGAGAGAGAGAAAAGGCCCTGGCCTCATCAATCACTCAGTGGTCCAAGAACACGTCCCAAGAGACAACTCCCTTCCTATTTTGGCACCGACTCTAGACTTTCTAAACGCACAGCAAGAAATGCTGGTGAAGAGCGTGTATTTTAAGGAGGTGTTTCCACCTTAGGGGAGAAAAATGGATTTTAAAATGTAGAACAAAGAATAGGCCAGGTGCTTTATAAGTCAAGCAGCTTGAGACTCCATGAGGGGAACCTTCATGGGCTTTCTGTGTAAAAAAGAAAGAGAAAAGTTTCCAGATACTCCCCGCACTGGCACCACCCAGGAAAAATGAGAGCGGCATGGCCTCCATACCTCTTCTTGTTAGAGGTGGGCCTGGGTGGGAGGACTATCTCAGGCTCCCTGCAACACCAGATCTAACCAGGAATTGTGTCAGGTGACTCTTTGGCCCCACTGGGAGATGGAAGTCTGTTCATCTGGTTTGGTCACTGGGCCCTGCCTCCAGGAGCCCCCAAGGTGGCCCAAGATCTTATGGCCATTGAGCATGGATCTCATGCACTGGCTGTCAATCATCCCAATTTAATCCTCTTCACAACCGTTGACCGTATACAGAAAACAGGCTCAGGGAGGGTAAGAACCTCAGTCTAGGTCATGTGTCTGTTCATGGTAGAGCTAGAATCCTTGTTCTTACCAGGACACTAGTTGATTTTAGGAGCCAAGCAAAGGTTGATGGGGCAAGAATTGGCAAGAGACTCTGTGTAATAAAACCTGTTATACTGACAAGAATGAACTTTATTATTTATTAATAAACTTAGTAATAAAGGGACCCTTTTGAAGCTCAGAAAATTTTATGAGCACTATTAAGCTTCCTAAATACTTTCACTTGTTATTTTGCGCCTTATCCTCATAATATAACCTCTTGTAAAAGCAATTTTTAACCCATTTTATGGATAGAGAAACTGTGGCTCACAGAAAGTAAGATGCCTCAAATTGCATGACGAGTCAGTGTGTGAGGCCTGCCATGTGTGGAGGGTCTGACAACTGTGGGAAACAGCTTTATCAAGTATTTCACTCCCAGTGGGGCTCTCAGGGCAGAGGTGGCCCCAGGCTCCTTCGGAAGGGCAGGGATTCCTCCACTTAATGCAGGCACAGTTTGTTTTTTTCTCCCAAACCTTTATCATTCAACTTAGGTATTGTAGTGAGTGCTATTGACTTATATGTGTTATTCACCAGTCTTTAGAATGTGAAATAAACTTTACCTTCATACGATTGCCATCTGTTAAAGGAGTATCACCTCTAGTGATGCCAGTGTATTTAGAAATGGTGGGATTTCCCCCCTGCACATATGCTTCAAGAGCCTCACCTGAAGTTTGGGACAACCTCAACTGAAGTTTGCCCTGGGCTGGGCTTAGAATAAGACCAGGCCCATGCCCTCAAACCATCGTCGGGCCCAAGTAATGACACCAGCTACAGATGTGCAGAAAGTGCTGTGTGGAGACAACCTGCCCAGGAAGACTTCACAGAGTAATAGGCATGTGTGTGTTTTTCTGCCAGGCAGAGAGAAACACCCTCACAGACACACCCAGAAATGTTTAGCCAAATATCTGGGCACCCTGTGACCTAGACCAGTGGACAAAATTACCCACTACACCAGGATGGGGTAATTTCAGAGTCAACAGCAGGATGAGCACCTCCTGTAAGCCTGCTGTCAGCTTCCATTTTTATGAACTTCGTTAACACCCCAAGAGTGGGTATCGCCCATTTATAGGAGAGAAACTGTCTCAACATTCACACTAAAATGGAGGCAAAGCTTCTTTATACTCATTCTCGGCAGGTGTTGGGTTGTGAACACAACATTCTGTAACCTTTTTTTTTCCCCCCACCTCAGGCCTTCTGTGGCTTCCTACCCTATTTTACTCCAATATACTACTTTAAATTATTATTATGGACAGTAATAATTAATATATGGATGGTACTATAATAGAAATGATAGCTAACTCTTATAGAATATTAAGTATACTAGGCAATTTTCTAGTGTTTTATGTACATTTACTAGCCTTGTTTTGTAGGTGGGGAAATTGAGGCACAGAGGGAGTGAATGACTTGCCCAAAGCCACAGGGTTCCATCCCAGGGTCTCATCTGACTCTCCCAGAGAATTGCCCAAAACATACAGCAAGAGAAAGCTGGAGGTAGGACTTCAACTTGTGGATTCCGATTTAAAAGCCTTTCTTCATTCAGCCTCCCTCCTCTGCCTTCAGAATCCTGGGATATTTTTACTGTGAGAAGGGTCCTTGAAGACCCACTCACTCTCCTTCCTTCTCATGCAGGCCCAGTGCTCCCAGGTGCCCCCACCCTATTCTGCCTATGTGAGCAGCTGCCTCCTACTAAATGGTGTTTGTACAGAACCTATGTTGTGGCTCTTACAAAGAAATGTGTGGGATGAATAAGCACCTAAAAATAACTCAGGATCAATTTGGGGGGGAGGAGAGGGGGAAGGACTGTGTTTTCCTTTCTTTTCCCTCTTCTCCCTCCCTCTGCCCCAAGGCCCATAAATTGCTGCTGGTTGACAGCTGGGCCAGGCTGGCTTCCTGTAAGGCTGTAATAACATGGAATTAGCCTGGCTGCCGCCCTCTCCAGGACAGAAATGCTGACCGTTGGTCACTAGACATCTGAGTTGGTGCCTCTTGCCCTGGTCCACACCCCCGGGACAGGTCTTGGCTTATTAGAAACTGGGCACAAATTCCTGGACTTGTCTACCTGGGGAGGAGCAATGGGAAAACCTCCCTCCAAATGAGAGGCTGGCAGCTTCTGGGCTTGGCCATTTGAAGGTGCCCAAAATTCCTGCCTCCGGGGAGGAACCAGGCGGGCAGAGGCAGGGAGCTCTGGCAGCCTGGGCCCCTGAGCCGAGGTTTCCAGCTGTCTGCTGACTCAGGGACTTGGCTGAGTGGTTTCTATCTGTCTCGGTGCCTCTAACCCCTTTACCCCCACCACCCACCCACAGACTGTCTGGAGAGGCTTTAGAAATCCATTAGATCTTTGTTTCCCAGAACCTTTCAGCTAAAAAGTAGCAACCAGGCCGCATTTCTTCCTCAGCCTGGTTGACCCTGCAGAATGGATATGGGTTCTGGTGGTATGCTGGGTGTTCCCATGTAGCTCAGCCATACCTGGGGTCTCTCTTTCCCCTGTGATGTCAAATGTATGGAAAGGGTCCATAGATACCTGTGTTTAAGATGGGGGTAGGGATGGCAGTGTAAAGAGCGAAAAGAAGTCTCCAGACGCAAAGAGGTCTCCACTTATGCTGAGTCTTTGGCCAAGAGATGGAAAATTCCAGGTGGAAGCTTGGAAATTCCCAGTACAGGAGAAGTGGCGAGGGAGGTGCCACACTTCCTGTCTCTCGCACCCCTCAGCGTCAGCCGGGACTGGGGCCAGGGTTCCTGAGCCCTAACGATGATTTCAGTTGTTTCTAGTCTTGGCTACATGTCAGCTTTACAATTTGGATTCGCAGGTGGACCCTGGGCCAGTTACGTAGCACCCCTAGGGAAGGGCCCTGGCTGCCCAGGTGACTGCGTGTGCCGCTGGAGTGCAGAGCCATTCTGGCAATAACGGCCTCCATTTCCCGCCACCCTCTGCCTTGCTCTTTAACTTCTGGTTCTTCAAATTCAGAGGTAGGCATTGCCACACTGACACTGTATCCTGTCTAACAGGGACTGGAGTAAATAATGTTCAGGGCTGCTATGCTGGTGATGGTGATGGTGGTAATGGTGGTGGTGGTGATGGTGGTGGTGGTGATGGTGATGATGATGATGATGATGGTGATGATTTAAGTCACACTCCAAGGGCTAGAAGATTTCAAAAAGTGCTTTTCTCTGACTTCATTAAAAAGTATCCTTTATAAATACTGAAGGGAAGGGAAGGATCATTTTGAAAGTGGTACTAAAGCTCCAAAAGAGGTTAAAAACAAAAGTTCCCCTTAGCTCACAGCAGAGTGACCCATCCTTGGAGAGCTCTACTGCCTTTCCCTGGGCCCTGCCTGAGCTGAGTTCTCGTCCTGAGGACCAAGCGAGCCTCCGCGATGGCTCCCCTGACTCACAGATGATTCGCGAGTCTGCATATCTGGGCCCCCTCTGGCCAAGTTACAGTGGATCTGCCCTGGCACATGGTCAACCAGCACGTGAAGACCAAGTTCCTCCCCCCAGAGCCCTAAAAACAGGACTCTTGTCCTGATTCCTCCTAATCACCTCTCCTCCGAGTGCCCAGGGTCAGATCTCCCTCTACCCCTCCATCCTGCAGCTGGTTTCATTTTTCCCCTTGCTCCCTTCTTAAAGCCTTAACCCCAGTTTGGGCTCTTGTCTTCCTGACTCACTCTGACTGCCTGTAGCTGCCAGTCTGGCTCCTCTTCGAAGCCTCCCGGGTACCATTCCCAGCAACTGGCCTCAAACACAGGCGGACCCGAGAGTCTACAGGCCAGAGGGACCACAGGAGCCGTAACTGAACTCACCTTCCACTGCTTGACTCCTCTCAATCCTCATCAAGTGCTCCATCCGGCCTCAGCCTGAGCTCCGAAAATGAAGAGACACTCTGTCCTGCTTCACCTCTTGAGTCCGTGTTTGCTTTTCCTACCCGGCAGCTCTTCTACATGGCAGAACCTAAGTGTTCTAGCTGTTACTCCCCAGGAATATGCCCAGTGGGGCACAGACACACTTGGTCACAGTGCCCATTGTGGTCAGCTCTGCTGCCAGGTCTTCTTGCAACTGCTGATCTTCCTCCCCACCAGCCTCCATTTTCAGCTCCGTCCACACTCTGCTCTCTTAGAACCCTCGGGAGTAAAGTGGCATGTGCAGGTGCGCATGGCACCTCCCTAAATGGAGGCTGGGGCAGTCCCTGTCCATGCAGAGGAGCCAACAGGGGCCTTCCCATCTCACCCTCCTGAACTGCCTGAGAGCTCTGGGCTTACTTCCGGTTTTCTCTGTCTGAAACTGTTGTCTGCTCTTTCTATGTACCCATGCCTCTTAAGTGAAGAACAGAAACATTTCCGAGGTTGCTTAGCAGCTGCAGGAGCCACTGCTGAGCAAGACTAGAAACATAATTCTAAATTTTCAGGTTCACAGATAATAAAACCAGGGCTAAGGCATACAGGCTCATGCACACTTAGTGCCAGAGTGAGAGAAGAACCTTGGACCTGCCCTTTCTCTTAGGAGACTCCTGGCCCTTTAGCTGATCAGGAGGGTACCTTTCTAGACACCTTCAATAGTGGCCTGCATCCTTAGTATGTCCTCGGAACACCCTTAGTCCTGGAGGAGGCTTGATGATAGCAGAGCACTTGACTTTTCCTGGCTCTAAGTGGCACTTCAGACCTCATCTCATTATTCATTTATGTTGTAGCTGCTTAGGGTCTCCAAAGACAGTTCTGATATCCCCAGCTGGTGCCCAGAGAATGCGCTAGGGCACACATGTCCCAGCTGATGGTGAGGCTACCATGGCCTCACTCTTAGAAGGCTGACAGGTTGTCAGTAGAAATTATCTGAGCCCCTGGCGTGCCCAAGTTTATCCCAGGAAGGTGGGCCATGGATACACAGAAAAAACAAGGAATCTGCAGGTGGATGACTGGTAGTACTCATTATCTGCAGAATCTTGGGAAGAACCTAGCCCCTCTATAACTCAGCATTCACATCTATAGAGCAAGTACCATGAGCTGGAAGGATTGGACAGGACAACGTAGACAGAACATCCAGTCTGCTACCTGACATGTTGTAGGTGCATTTGTTGCTGCTGTAAACCCTGTGATGGGCAAAGCACTGCACAGATGTTTATTAGATTTCATGTAGGCTCAACAATGCAGGCACTGTGATCACACATCAGTAACTAAGTCTTTATTGAGTGGGTGCTCAGAGGCCAGGCTCGAGCTTGTGAGGGGAGCCCTGGGCCTGCTTAGTGCTCATGATGGAGATTACCACCCATGCTCCTGTTTGGGTCGTTTTGTTAATATCAACACATATGTGGCTGGTCTAGATGAGAAGGAGAGCTGGTGGCCCATCAACAGGGGAACAAAGTTTTCTGTAGGCACCTGGCTGTGGCATGAGCCCAGGACTCTGATCTTACGACTTAAGTTGCTGACAACCTGGCCGTTCAGAACCACAAAGGATGAGGTTTCTGGGGGCAGTTGTGGCAACTCAGAAACAGATCTGGGGCTCAGTAAGAACATCTGGGTGGGGCACTTATGTGCCACCAACTGACCCTGCCAGCATGGGACTTCCAAAGAGGGTTGTTTAGCTTCCCAATTTATTGTGACCCTGTCACCTGTACCTGGATACCACTGAGAGGTTCCTATAAAATGAATTTTGTGAATAGAAAGCAAATACCGAGGATTCCCTATAAAACTGGAGGTATGTTCCAAGAGGTCAGGAGAAAGACTTCCCAGTGGTTCCATCTGAAGAGTTTGGGTGAAAAAATGTTGAGATGGAAACTGAACCTGTTTGTAACCCACTTCATCACTGAAGGTTGTGGGAAATGTAGTCCCTACCTGGCAGTTCACTCCCGGTTCTAGCACTAAACTAAACTCTCAGGTCTCCCATATGTATTCTCTGCTTGTCTTTTATTTCACTTCATTCCCCTCTGGCTGTGGGAATTTCTCGGTCATGTCCTAGTATCTCACTCATAGCTGATAGCTTCTTGCCTACCCTGCCATAATTTTCTTTCTACCTGGTGTTTAATAGTCAGTGCAGGCATGCCTTGGGGATATTGGGGGGGTTGGGCCCTGGCCACTGCAATAAAACCAGTATTGCAATAAAGCGAGTTGTAATCTTTTTGCTGGTGGAGAGTCTTGCCTTCAATCTGTGTTAAAAAACAAACAAACAAAACTAACATCTGGGAAGCACAATAAAAGCAAAGCACAATAAAAACAGGTTTGCCTGTATTTATTTTAAGTTCAGTTTCATAATTTGGGATACCTGGGACAATGCCAGATATCCCTAAAATATATGCCTCTTCAAGTGTTCATGATGAAAACTGTGTTCAGGGGAAAGGTGTAAACTACTTAAGGAATCATTTCTTCGAGTCTATTCCTGCATACCCACAGCAGATAAGCCTATATCCCAGCACTTCTAGTGCGGGGGTGGGGGGTTGGGGGGGTTGAAGTCCAAGTGCCTAGTATCTGGCTCTGGGAATTCATGCTGATCACTTAGGGAAGGAAGAGAAGGCAGCCAAAGTCATTTTATTCACAACTATTTATAAGGTTTTAGAAGAATTAAGAAAATCAACCCATAAACAAAAATCCACGCTAATAATAGCAGTTAAAACTCCTGCCAACCCTGGTGAAGACAGGGACCAGTGCCAGGTGCAAGGGACACTGTGTAGTGTGGCTCAGCATAAACCCATTGTAGGAGCTACAAGCGATACACTGGGATACACTGTCAGCCTATTAGCTGTGGAACCCTGGGAAAGTCACTGAACCTTTCTGGGTCTTGGTTCCTTATCTGTAAAATAAGGATAGTAACAGTAACACTTAGTATAGTATACAGGGTTGTTGTGAGGACTAAAACTAACACAAAGTGTTTGTTAGAGTGCCTGGCATGTGGTAAGAACTCAATACACACTACTTGTTATTACTATTTATAGCATGAATAACATGTCCTCTCTCCCATCAACAGCATCCACCTCCCGAATTGCCATGTGGTTCTGTACCCTTGAGGTATTGAAATACAGTTGAGATCTAGGACCTATTGTGTTTCTTCAGAGTGCTTTCTTTTTCAACTTTTAAGTGTATTCATGCCCAAAGGGAGACAGCAGGAGGCCTTTCCCATTGGAGTAAAAGCGACTCATTGAAAAGACAACATTCTGTCCAGTGGAAATACTGGAAAGCCCAATGGGAAGATTCCGTAGGCAGCCACCAGAGTCACAGGCCATTCTGGGATCTCACTCACCCTGGCCAAGGCTCTGCTTGCAGGAGCTTTCCCTGGGAATATTAGGGGTCACTTAGCTAGGGACTGTCCTCTGCTGCTCAACTGGGTCAATGGCTTTGCTTACTTACTTTTTCTCCCCATAAAACTACTTATTTACTATCATTTTAATCAGAAGGACTATCATTTTCCTGGGCTTTTCATCATATTTTCTTATGATATAAGCTTTAAAAAAAATTATCCAGAACTTCTCAAGGACCAAAGTAAGTGTTGAGCCAAGCCTGGGGCCAGTCTCCCATGTGCCATGTGCCATATGCTTTTTATACATTGGTTTCCTTAATTCTCACATCAACCCTGGGAGGTATACTATTTATTAGCCTTATTTTTCAGGTAAGAAAACAAATTCAGAGAGGTAAGGATGCCCATATCAAAAAAGTAACGGAGCAAGAATTTAACTTGAGGTCTGTCTGACCCCAGAGCATACACTTTCTTCTTTAATATTCATCGTTATTATGCAAGTAATAATATTTCATCACATTTCCCTTGTAAAATACTATAGGCAAAGCTCAAAAACCATTGGACCTCCCCTCCCCACCTCAGTGCCTTCCTTGGCTTTCGGTTGTACACTCTTCCCTCTACAACACCTCACCTGTAAAATAGTGTTGTGATACTAATACCCATTCTATCTGCCTTACCCAATTTTTTTAAGGATCAAATGAGATAATGGACAAAGGGGCATTTCATATGCTTACTGTTAATGGTAGCATAGCAACATGCATTATATAAGGCCTTTTGTTAGGATATTACTTAGTTTAAACCTTTTTTTCCCCTGGAAATAAATGGAATCTCAAGCTTCTGAAGCACTCTGTAAAGCCCAGCCCTGAGCTTGTCGGCTGTGTGGTATTTATAGCACTAGGCTACAGAATCAACAGTTCTCCAGTAGGCGTCACTCTCTACCAGATCACATCCACTAAACCTTCATTCAGGGCTCCTGAGTCCTTTCCAAACTTTCAGGTTGATGTTAAGAGTAGTGCAGTAAGGCAGTAATGTGGTTATGGGATTTGGACTGGAGAAAGCCCTGGGGCAGGTAAGTAAATAAAGGGCAGGGCACTTAGGATGCAAGGCCAGCCAGGCCCAGCTTCCACCTGCGGGAGCTCACAGGTAAGTAGGGAGTACCCCAGGGCAAGGACCATCCCTTACCAGGGTATTACAGGCTGTATCCAGAAGCTCTCCATTGTGAGACTCCCATGTGACTAGCTGTGTCTGGAGGGGTCAGGGATGGCCTCACAGAGAAGATAGCCCTGAAGGGTGAGGAAGAATCTCCCATGTTGAGGAATTAGAAAAGGCATTCCAGGAGCATCCTGAGTACTCCTGAGCAGTTTGAGGGCCAGACTCTCACTGATGGGGGAGAGGAGGATGAGTGGGAGAAGGTAGACTAGAACAGAGGGAGATGTGGCCAGATTAGAAAGGAGTTGAGGGTTGGTTGGTTGGTTTCCCATTTGGTGTGGGCCAGTAGAGACTTACACTTAGATGTGTGGAAGAGGAGTGATTTAGGAAGGACTGGAGCCAGGGAGTCTGTTGAAAATCTTAGCCATCGCAGGAACAGTCAGCTTTGGGAGGGGAAACAGAATGGAAGCTGTTTCCCAGAATTGCATGATTGGGGCCTGATTAAATGGGGGTGGGAGTCGGGGGTTGTCAATGGAAGAATTTAAGCTGACTTTGCATTGTCTAGCTTGAGCAACTAGTGGAAGTGGAACCATTAGTTGGGATAGAAAATATAGGAGACCAGATTGTGAAAACAGAGTGAAAAAAATTGTCTCTAGACTCCTTGAGTATGAGGAGCCTATGAGACTGAGACCCCTGCCCCATCCCCCAGGTGGAGACATCCAGCAGGCTTTTGGATTCAGATTTTGGAGCTGCTGAAGAAAGGGCAGCATAGCAGTGGGAAGGCCAGAGCATTCTTCTCTTTCTGACCCAATTTATTCAAAAGAGGCCCCCCCAGTATAAGCTATTGACCCACAGCATGACAGAGATCACACGTTTCAAGTTGCTTCTCTCCCCACCTGCACGGCTAGAAATGTCTCTCCTTAATGTCCTGAGACCACAGGATACCTTGTGGTACAACCACTGTAGGATGGGGAAGGCTCAGGCAGGCCCCTCATTACCTTGTTTCTGAATCTGAGCCTCTCTGCCTAAAAGGAGTGGTAGGAATGGCAGGCCTCCAAAGCTGTTTATGTGCTGGGTGGTCCTACCTGGTGCTAGGGTAGCCCAAGCTCTTTTAAGAAAAGCTAGTTGGGAGGGGCTGTGTGTGTATGTGTATGCATATGTAAATCCATGCATGTGCATGCTTACATGTGTTTGCCAGGGCACTATCCCTAAATGGAACAGGTGGGAGGCCTGCTTCTGGCCTTTTGCCGTCACATGAGCAGCTCCAAGGAAGTCTACAGAGAAGCCCTCGAAGCAGAGGCCTGGCTGGAGCCATGACACCATCCCTTGCTGACCTCTAGACAATGTATGTACTTCCTGTGGCTGCTGTAACAAATTACTCTAAGTTTTATGACTAAACAGCAGAAATTTATTCTTTTATCGAGGCCAGAGTCTGTAATCAGTGTCACTGGAACCAAATCAAAGTGGTGACAGGACCACACTCCTTCAGAGGCCGTAGGAGAAAATCCGTTTCTTGCCTGTTTGAGCTTCAGGTCCGGGATGAGGACCTACTGTCTCTGGGGGCCGTTATTCAGTGGACTACAGGTAAGGTGTAGGAAAGTTCTTTCATCTGTCTCTTTCCACTTGTTAGTGAAGTAGTGTCACTACATCCATTTTAGCAATGAGAAATAGATTCTGCCAGCTAAGGTGCCAATATTTATGGAGAAACCTTGGCCTATTGATGAACCCCAGGCCTAAGAGTTCATAATATTTTTTAAACATATAAAGCCTATCCTTTTTTCTTTTTTTTAAAGATGGTGGCACATTTAATCATGTAGATAATCCAGACTTCATTTCTGCATTGGGTGGCTTCTGCTTGTTCACCTGGCCCTGATCTCGCTTGAGTGTCACCTCCATGGGAGCCCAGTCTACCAGAGCAGACCTGGCAGCCCTCCTGACTTCCCTGACTCGGGCACAGCACGGGCAGAGCTGTGCTTACAGGGGAAGCCCTGCAGTGGGGTGGGAGAGTCAGTCAGCAGTCCACTTGCGATTAGGCAGAGATCTGGGCCCAGAGAGCCCTTACCTGAAGCTGAGGGACCCTTGACTGGGATCCTGAGCCCAGAAATGAAAATAACCTCCACAATGAAAGCCCCTTACATCCCTGTACTTCTGCTTTTTTTTTTTTTAATAAATGTGTTCACAATACACAATCTCCTTTATATTCATGTGTTAGGGATTCATTTTTAAAATATATTTTATTGATATTTTACAGAGCGGATGGGAGAGGGATAGAAAGTCAAACATCGATGAGAGAGAAACATCAACCAGCTGCCTCTTGCACGCCCCCTACTGGGGATGTGCCTGCAGCGGTACATGCCCTTGACCGGAATCGAACCCGGGACCCTTCAGTCCGCAGTCCGACGCTCTATCCACTGAGCCAAACCGGTACTTCTGCTTTTGTATCATGATATTTCACATCTCCCTAGGAGGTAGACCTATTTCATAGATTGAAAACTCAGAGGTAAAGGTGCAGGGGCTGTCCTAGTTAGCCCAGCCGGCCTGGGTCAGCATGGGGGCTTGGCCATTGCTGCCTTCTTGCCCCTTGGTGTCACGGGCCAGAGGACCTGGGTTATGGAGGGTTCTATCACCAGTTCATTGGAGAGGATTTTAGAAGCTGGATGCACCATGGCAGCATAGGAAGCTCTTACTAGCTTGGGCTGCACCCTCCTTATTGAGGTTTCTCCCGCCCCCATTCTCTGCCAGGTGTATGGCCTGGGGATAATCATTACCCCTCTCTGGACCTCAATATCCTCACCTATAGTGTAACACAAAGTTGGTGTAAGTGGTCTCAAGTCTCTGCTGACCTGGCTTTGCCCAAAACTTTCCTCCTCATCTGAGGATTTTGTGAATCTAAAAACATTCAAACCGGTAAAGAATATCTGTGAGTTTATTTGAGCCAAACTGTCAACAATTGCAATATTTCAACAGATTGTGATAATGCTCTAGAGAATGGCGTTTTTTAAAATCTATTTTTATACATTGCAATCAAAGGAGGGGACGTAGGTGGGTTACATGAAATCCATTGGCGATAGATTTGAGAGGCGGGGAGAGAGCAAAGTGGGGGTGGGGGAACCTCTGGGATTGGATAAAAAGTAAAATTATAGACACAAACTTAGGTAGGTACAGGATAGCCAACAGTCAACAATTAACTTGATAACAATGAAGGAATTTGTGGTATCTGTCCTTGACACCCAGGCAAATTAAGTTATGCCCCAAGGGGTCTGGAAAAAGGGAAGTTACAAGTTTCCCAGGCATTTCGAGGATATGTTATCATAGATGCAAAAAGACAGATAAGCTCAGTTAAGGTAGAAGTCGGTGAAGATGTCGCCCTATGGTGGGTAACTACCCATAACTGCTTTTAGTCAACGTTTAATTTCAGACCATCCTTTGTGGTTGCTTTAGGTCTCTGAGTTTGCAAGACCGTCCGTCAAGCAGGCTTTCTCTGAGCTTGTCAGGTCAGCATGTGGTCCAGGATTTAAAGCAGCCTGTGCATTTGAAACCAGAGGCTTGTGCCTCCAGCCTTTTTCTGGTGTCTGCCCCCAGGAGCATTAGTCAGGAGTCCTTTTCCAACACCAGCTGCATCTCTTGCAGAGGGGAATGTCTGCCTCCCATTTCTCTAAGGGCAGACAAGGCTTTGAATACGAATGGGAGGCTGGGGATTCTAGTTTGAGAGAAAGCAGCTCTGCGCTCAGGGCCAACGTCATTTGGAAGCCAGTTTCCCTTACTCCAGAAAGGGCTGGCTCTGGCTTACTCTCGGGGAACCTCGGGGCCTTTCCGGGATACCTGTTCCACTTCCTTCATTTGCCCATCTGTTGGCAGACCCCAGCCTCATCTGGGCGCCCCCTCCGGATTAGCCTCAGGAGGCAAGCAACTGGCTCTGAATTCGCCTTTGTCCAGAGAAGCCAAGTGAGGAGGGGCTGAGCGGACCCCCTGCCCCCACTGGAATGTCGGCTCGTGGCGCCCCCCAGCTCTCCCTCCTTTTCAGCTGCCTTTTCTTCGCTCACTTCCTGAGTCCCACTGATCCCCCCACCAAACGCGCGCGCACACATACACACACACACACACACACACACACGCACACACACGTGCGCTCACACGCACATACATTCACACACACACACATCCACACACTCACTTCCTGGAGGACCCCGTGGCCACGCTCTGGCTGGTGTTCCCCCGCCGCTAGGGCTGGGGGGTGGGGGCGAAGAGACCTTTTGTTATTCAAATCACATCCTCGCCGCGCGCGGGGCAGCGGGCTCCGGCCCTGGAAATCGGTTCTCCCCGCCCCTCGGGCTCCCTCCCCCGCCCATCGGGGCTCCCCAGTTGATTTCGGGATTTCCCCGGCTACCCGGGGCCAGCCGCGAGGGTCTGCCAGCCCGGCAGCGCCTCCCCCGCCCCCGGTGCGCGCTGCGGCTCCGCGCTCGGCTCCCGCCTCCCCTCCCCCTTCCCTTCCTTTCTCCGGTCCAGCCTCGGTCCTGCCGCCGCCGCCGCCGCCGCCTTCCCCGGTCCGCGGGGGCCCTGCCGGCTGCCCTCCCTGCAGCATGGCACCAAAGGGGCTGGATTAGCCAGGAGCAGCGTTTAGGGGAAGCGGGACCTCAAAGGGTGGGGGGTGCCCTGCAGCCTCAGTCATGGATGTGAGCAAGATGGTAAGTGAAGAGCAGGGGCTGTGCCCTGGAGCCTCTACCCCCCACCCCCAACTTCCCTCTTTCTTTCCCCCTCCCAGTCGGCTTCATCCATTGAAAGTTTCTGGATTGTTGATCCTGCCTGTTGGCCCCAACTCCAGGCGTTCTGGAGAAGGGAGTCGGGCCAGGATTCTGGAGGCGGCTGGCGGGCAGGGATGGGGCTCCCTGTTTCCCGCCGTGCTGCCGCCAGAGCTGCCCAGGAGAGCTCGCTGTACTCCAGGGAGAGTAGGGGAGGGTTGCTGACCACCCCCCCCCCCTTAAATTGGGAAACCATCTGAGTTGGGGGGGGGGGGGAGGGCATGGCTGCGGGAAGGGAACTCCTCTCTTCTTCCCTCTCCTCCAGAGCCCCTGCTTGCACACCTATTTGAGATTTATGGAAATATTTTTGGACTGAGCCAGGGGGCAGAAGGGCACAGGTGTGAGGCCTGGGACAGCGGTGTGGAAGAGCAAAGGCGTTAACCATCCTAGAGATGAGTAGGCAGAAATGGAATTTTGTCATAGATGGGGGACGTCCTAGGTTTACCACTTGTGGACGCCAGCTAACTGGGCCTGAGGAACAAACAGCAAACACCTTTGCCTCTTAAACATCTGATTCCCTGGATGGGCCGATCCCCCCATTCAGGGCAACCCTCCACCCCCAGGAACACTGTGGGAGCTGGATACATTGTTGGTTGAGATCAGTTGTCTGTGGTTAGCATGATGTGATTTAAGGAACTTTGAAGGAGTGAGGTCTCTGGGACCACTTGTAGTGTGGGGCAGGTGTTTTCAGGGGTCCCGATTGGCTGCTACTCAGAATGAAGATTTAAGGGTGCACTTGAGATCACTACCACTCCAACATTGGCTGTAGGCCTGGGAAACACCCCCACGGCCAACCTTACAAACTTTGAGGGCTTGTCAGGCTAGAGAGGTCCCTATGATGGGCTGTGCTTCAGAGGAAAGGAGCTGGGTCTGGGGGAGGGGTCTGGGCCTACCTGTACCTTAGGGATAGGAAGGGACTGGAATATGAGTTCGTCTTTCTTGTACAGAATTGGGCTAGTTTTCCAAGAGTGCCCTTTTGAAGCAAATACCTCTATGGAAAGGACAGGTAAGTTCCTGGCCCTGCTAGGCCTTTGGGATTCGTCTTGGGTGGGGAATAGAAGGAAGGGGAGCAAATCATAGGTTACAGTCATTTTTTCCCATGGCTGGAGACCAGTCTCAAACTGACTGAATGAGGGGCTTTGAGTGGGATTGGAGCGAGGGGCTTTGGCTCCATCTTCCTGTAAGGATTCATACCTATTCATGCTTGGACAATGCCAAGAGGCTGGATCACCATTCCCTCAGTGTGAACCATGAAAGCTCACTTTCTTTGGGTGACTACTAGAACTACCCCTCAAAAAAAAATAAAAAAAAAAAAAAATAAAAGCTCTATGCAGCTGTGGGGGTGAGGAGGTGAAGAGCTGACCAGCAGCCATTTCCTAGAGGTGTCTTAGCAAGACCAAAGTGTCACCTATTCAGGCTATAGGGGGAGGCACAGAGGACCAACAGCCCTAGTCCAGTGGCTGCCAAACAGTTATCAATGCAGATCCTGATCAGAAGGCCACAGCTCCAGGGGCTGTGTAGGTTTGAGAATGGATTGGGCTGCAGAATTCAAATGGGGGGCCAGGCCCTACGCTGGCTCTTCAAGGCTGGGTGGTGTTGGCTCTGCTGGGAGCAGCAAGGGGCATCACCTGTTGGGAGAGTCACAGGAAGAGGAATTAGCAGAGCCATGAAGGCCTTGAAAGCCAGCCAAGGTGTTTAAACTTTGGCCTGAGGTACTGGGTAAATTCTGGAGAATTTTGGGCACAGGAAAGGCACATATATTGCCTCTTTTAGCTTGGGGTCCAACCAAAGTGATGTTGCATGCTCATTAATTATCGAGCAGCTAAACGCCCAGCTCAGAAACGATTGTGCTCGGCTCTTTGTAAAGAGCACAGACCCTGGACTGTGCAGCGAGGAGAACCTTACCCACCCCGGGGAATTGGTCCCTGCTTCCCATTCCTGCAGCAGGCCCAAGTTACTGTTTGTTTTGACCATTAAAGCCCATCTCCTCCTTGAAGTCCTCATTCTGGGGGTCCTTGGCTCCAGGGTCGACTTCAAATCCAGCATTTTCACCGTATATTTGATAGAGCCCAGAGTCAGTCTTGGGGGTTTCTTTAGCTTATTGCTGAATGAGAAACGTAAATTATAGTTCACCCAGCTCCCTGCATGCTTTTGAGCAAGTTTCTTAACCTCTTAGCCTCACCTGTAAAGTGAGAACAGTAATATAGGCAATACCTCATTCTATTACGCTTCATAGATCTTGCTCTTTTTAAAAAATATATATTTTATTGATTTTTTTACAGAGAGGAAGGGAGAGGGACAGAAAGCCAGAAACATCCATAAGAGAGAAACATTGATCAGCTGCCTCCTGCAAACCCCCCATTGGGGATGTGCCCGAAACCGAGGTACATGCCCTTGACCGGAATCGAACCTGGGACCTTTCAGTCCGCAGGCCGACACTCCATCCACTGAGCCAAATCAGCTTCGGCAGATCTTGCTCTTTTTAAAAAAATAAATAAATACATTGAAGGTTTGTGGCAACCCTACACCAAGCAAGTCTATTGACACTTTTCAAACAGGCTCAGAAAATGGTTAATATTTTTTAGCAATAAAGTATTTTTAAAGTATGTACTTTTTTTTAGACATAATGCTATTGTACACTTGGTAGACTACAGTATAAACATAACTTTTATATGCACTGGGAAGCCAAAACATTTGTGCAGTTCACTCTATTGTGATTCACTTTATTGCGGTCACCTGGAACCAAATCCTCACTCTCTCCAAGTTATGCCTGTACCTGGCTGGAGCAGAAGGCTGGAAAGAATAAGGCATGGCACCTGGCATAGCAAGTCCTCCATACATGGTGGCTATTATGATGATGGTCTACAAAGTCTTATCTAAGATGACTGATCGCGCCCCCCTCATGCATTCCCCTTCATTATTCTCTTGATTGGCTGAGGGTAGGGTGTATTTCAGTTGCCTGCTCTGGGGACCAATTCTCCCCTGTCTATTTTCTGAATGAAGGTACAAATAATTGGGAGAGTGGGTTCACCAACTGCTGTGACTGATGAATTTTTTATGACATCAGGTAGGAGAACTGGTTTAACCTGGCACCTGGGGAAGGGGGCGTGTAAAGTGCAGGTGCCTTTTGGGGGTTGATGTTGGAGTCTGCCTTTGTTGAACACAGAGAATGCAGAGCTCTAATTTGGGAGCAGAGTCAACACTGTCAGTTCTTACAAAAGAATGTCTAGATTATATAATTTATATTTGCATAGTGCTCTGCAGTTTAGAAAGCATTTTCATATCTGTTCATGTTTATTACAATCCTGTGAGGAAGGCAGGGCAGAAACTATAAGCCACATTTTATAGATAAGAAAATTGAGGTTCAGCAAAGTGAAACCCCGGATTCCATAAGTGTTGGAACCAGATCTTGTACCCAGTTCTCCTGATCACCAAAATGTACGCTATGATGACAAAGTAAATAAAGGGCACAGAAAAAGATTCAGTGACCACATTCTAGGATGGACATAAGCTAATCTAAAAAGATGAGCTGGGTGGTGGCCTCTGTCTCTGGGTCCCCTAGAACAGTGGTCGGCAAACTCATTAGTCAACAGAGCCAAATATCAACAGTACAACGATTAAAATTTCTTTTGAGAGTCAAAAACCGACTTCTGCGCACGGGCCTCGAAGTTTCAATCGCAAGGTACGTGCGCACACGAGGTATTTTGGGGAAGAGACACACTCAAGGGGCTGCGGTTTGCCTACCAGGGCCCTAGAGGATAAGATCTAGAGGAAAGGATTAGCACCTGTCTCCAGGTGGACCAATGACCTCCCCAATCACCTATGGCTATTTTTAAAACTCGGGGTTTCTTCATGAATCTCTGCTGCCCCTCAAATCTGAGTCACCTGAACCCCCGGATCCTGTAGCTTACACAGCAGAAAGGTGGGAAGAGTGGAGAAAAGGTGTTTCAGATGTTCTGAGCAAATGATAACAGTGGTGGCCGGGGAAAAGATTCAGGTCAGTCCGCTGTGGCTGCCTATGTGTATTTATTTGATGGGTTGAGTTGAGATATGGGAGAAGGAAATACCAAGCTGGGGCGATCCCAGTGTGGAATGATGCCATGGACTCTCCTCACAGTCCACACTGGCTAATAGCTGTGGAGAGGAGGTTGTCCTCCCACTTAGGGTCTGGACCTGGATGGCATGAGTGAAACCAGAGCACGGTTTTCGGCTCTGGGTTACAAAATCAGTCTAGTGTGTTGTAGCCAGCATTTGAAAGAGCTAAATAGATCAGAAAACATCCAGTTGTATTCCGTGTAAGGAGGTGAGCATCAGTTCCAGAAACTGATTTTGGTTGTATACTCACATAGACAGAAGTAAGGACTGGCCTAATAAAATGTGGTTAGAGTCAAAAAAAAAAAAAGGTTTGGGGTCTCTGACCTAGACCATTCCCAGAAGAGGGCCAGGAGGATGTCTGCCTCTTGAGCAGACTGGAGGCCGATTGCTCTCTGACTCACTGAGGGCTATCAGGAGGAAGAGACTGTGCATCTACTCACGGGCTCTGGGGAGTGGGATTTGTTTTCTAGATATGGCAGATTTTGGCTGGCCAGGACTTACCCACAGTAGGGCCATACTGTGGGAAAACCAACTTCCGGGGGGGGGGGGGGGGAGAGGGAGAGAGAGAGTCAGTTTCTGGTCCCTGGTGCTCAGGAACTTGGAGGAGCATGACCAACCTGGAGACCGGCTCAGTGCTCAGGCTTTGGGAGCAGTCCTCAGAGACCTGTGAGTTCGTGGCTGAGGTCTAATATGGCCGGCCTCAGGTGAAGGGCAGCTCATTTGAACACCGGGGAGCAGTTCCAGAGAAGTGAATTGACGTATCCTGGCTATTTATTTATTTATTTAAAAATATATTTTATTGATTTTTTACAGAGAGGAAGGGAGAGGGATAGAGAGTTAGAAACATCGATGAGAGAGATACATCGATCAGCTGCCTCCTGCACACCCCGCACTGGGGATGTGCCCGCAACCAAGATGCATGCCCTTGACTGGAATCGAACCCGGGACCTTTCAGTCCGCAGGCCAACGCTCTATCCACTGAACCAAACCGGTCAGGGCTATCCTGGCTTTTTACATCACCCACCGCAGTTTCTAAAACTCAGAGCATCAGGATGAGCTGCCTTCTCCATCTAGCCCCTGGAGTAAGGTCAGAAATTACCGGTGACATGGGTCTCAGCCAAGTGCCAGTGGGGAAGGAAATCTGAAAGTTGCCTCCTTTAAAAAGGCTTAGAAAGGTTTTGATTTACCATATAACTGCTATTACTTATTGTCACTGAGCGCTAGGATTCTATCCAAGTGATTATAACTAAGATGAGGTTCAGTTCAATCCAGGCACATTGAGTCCCAGCTACAGTTTTAGGGATCTAGAGCTGCAGATGGCCAAGTTATCCTTGGAAAGACTTAGAGTCAAGAGTGGGAGACCGAGGTTTCCTTGAGGTGCATTGAGTGAGATGACACATAGACATTTGTAATTGACAGAACACTCACCTGGGTTACTTGCCCCTTCAAAACAGCTTTGAGAAGCAAGAATTAGTGCCCTCAGAGGCCAGTCCAAGTCATCCTGCTAGTCAGGGTCTCAGTTCAGAGACAAAGGTAGGTGTTAGGACATTCCAGCACACAGAAGACCCTTCTTCCTTCCTGCTGACTTCCCCTTAAGCTTCTCTGCCCCTCCCCAACACACACACACACACACACACACACACACACACACACACACACACACTTGTAGAGTACGTGCAGGGGCTGTTTCCGTTCCACCTTTGTCTCCTTTCTTGCCTGAGAGGTCCCAGTCCAAAGCCAGACAGTCATGTGGTCTGGCAGCTGTCCCTGAGCCAGAGAATTCCAGCATTTGTCATGCTGTCTGGGGCCCAAAGAAGTGAAGATATAGATCTTTTAAGAAAAAAGAGATTCCTGTCTCCTTTAGGTTCCCTGCTGTCCTAATGTGTCTTTGATCTGGAGGTGGTTCCGGTGGATGCGACTAGAGGGGAGGGAGACTGTTTGCCCGTGTGAGTGGGAGCCATCTGGAGCCCACAGCGTCATCCCTGCACATGGAGGACCAGGGAGCATCTTCTGTGTCCAGAGACCACTAGATGCTGACCAGCGGCTTTGGAGTCACCTAGGCCAGAGGCTAAATCCTGATGCCACCGCTTGCCACTCTAGGATTGTGGACAAGTTAGTTGACCTCACTGTCTCCAGCTTCCCCGTTTCTCAGAGGGATTTGGTGTCTACAGACATGGGAAGGGTTGAGATGGCCTGTTTGAAGTTCTTGGCACATGGGAGGGACTTACTAAGCCACTGCTACAATTAGTAATATTTTTGCTCATTCATTTAGGCAACTAATAAAATTTTAAAACTTCAGATAATGAGGTAGAATGTTCCTTCTTTCAGAATGACCCGTCCGCTGGATGAACTCAGTCGCGTAGGGCAATCAGACAAGTTGTAAGTAATTACAGCACATGGGGTAAAATGCACAGAGAACATCAGAGGGGTGTGCTAGTGTGGGAGAGTGAGATTAATGACCTGGCACTAGAGAAAGGGCCTCGCTGAGAAAGCTGGAGAATGGAGAGAGGAGTTCCGCCAGAGGGTAAGGAAAGGAAGGGCATTCCAGGCAGAGGGAATCACACATGCAAAAGCACACGATCATGAACCCATCAGTGTGTTCAGGAACTACCTGTGGTTTATGCTAGGTGAGCAGGTGCAATCCCTGTCTCCCAGGGACTAGCAAAGTAGCCAGAATAAGGAGTCTTAATCTTTTTATGCCTTCGTACTTCCTGAAGGTGTTTAAGCTGTGTTTTGATGAAGAGGAGCAGTGATTTTATTGATGAAAACACCTGACACACAGTAGGTGCTCAATAAGTGGATGGAGTGATGAAAGACACTTCCAGTAGAGGGTGCTGTGTGCAGGCAGAGGAATGTTGAGTAGGTTTGCTAGGAGCAGGGCCAGAGGAATGAGAGGAGAGATGAGTGGGAGCAGGTGTGAGGCCCAAGTTAAAAATAATCAGCAGGTGTCCAGTAGAGCAACTAATCGAGGCCACCCCCACTGGACAGGCAGGCGTGGGTGTACTATTATGGCCAACAGGCTTACACCCCCTCTGGTCCCAGAATAAGTATAGGAGCTGCAAACCGTGGATTGGGGCAAAGTTTTTTGTTTTTGAAATTAACATTTTTTTTAAACTTTCTACTGTGATCTTTCTTGGATGCACTCAGTTCAGTCTCATTTTCTGGGACCTGAAATAGCCTCTTTCTGGATTCTTTGGAAAGGAGTCTTACCAAATCATTGCCTCCCAAGCCCCACCAGCTCAGAGGTCTGGAGATCATGCTTTTTGTTTATACATATGTCGAGATTATCCCTCCTGTGGTAAGTACCATATTAGAGATTTAAGGAAAGTCCTACAGAAACTCAGGAATAATTAATTCTGCTGAGTGGTGAGGAGGTGGGTTGGGGAAGGTGACATTGCAGGCCATTCATTCATTTATTCAGAAAGTATTAATGGAGTACCCTTCATACACCAGGTGCTGTTTAAAGCACTTAGGTGAAGTGAACCAAACAAAGTTCCTTGCATTATGGAGCTGTCCGTGTGTGTGTGTGTGTGTGTGTGTGTGTGTGTGTGTGTGTGTAGGGAAGAGAAGAATGGGGGGCTACATAATAACAATAAGTGAAAATTGTGTAGGATGTTGGAAAGTGGTGAAAAGGGAATGGAGTATGCAGAATTGCCCTAAGGATACTTGGATAAGAATTATTGAAGTGCCCTGGTCAGGTAGCTCAGTTGGTTGGAGTGTCCTCCCATACACCACAAGGTGTTGGGTTCAATTTCTGGTCAGGGCACATACCTAGGTTGTGGGTTCAATCCCCAGTCAGGGCATGTGCAGAAAGCAACCGATCCATGTTCTTATTCTCTCTCTCTCTACCCCCCCTCTTCTTTTTCCTCCCCCTCTTTCCCTCTCTCCCTCCTTCTAAAATAAAAAGGGGGATTGTTAAGGGGATAGGCCCGTCTTTCCTAGCTGTGTCCTTGACCACCAGTGGACCCTGAGGCCCCCATTCCTGGTCTATTACTGGCTTATGGTCTGGCTGAAACTGCCCTGGCTCATTGCTGAGAGTTGTCTGAATCTGGACCTCAGGGAACCTGCCTTGTGCTCCAACTGCCCTATGCTAGCTTTCTGCAGTGCATTCAACTTTGGGTGTAATGCAAGCTTATCAATTCCTCTCAGATTTCATAGAAGTTGGAGGGAAGATGCTGCCTCTTATTTCCAATGAATCTCCATTAAAGGAGCTGAGTGTGGACTGAGCAGTTCTCTGGCACGGTCCTGGGGGGACTTAGTGTCATCGACACTTTAGGAGGCCCTCTCATCCATACCTAGGTCCCATCAGCGAGAATGAGGGCGGGGCAACAGAGCACTTTTGTTCATGGAGTATGCAGAATTAGGTGTAATTCAATTATCAGAAAAGTGTGATTCTTCCTCTCATGTTCCAGGTGAAGAAATTGAGGCTCAGAGTAGTCAACAGCTGGCAGAACTCAGCACTTTAAACGCTGGGCTCTTCTTATTGCAGCTTTTGTCAACACTTGGGCTTCTCAGCTCCTGTGGGGAGACAGCCATGAGTGCTCTGATCTCTGATGCTGTAGCTCAGGGAGACTGGGGTTCCTGCACTTTGGTTATATCTAATTATCTTGTAGCTGTGGTGATTGGCAGCAGTGATGAGGAAACAGGTAATCCCATGCTATTTTTCAGAAAATATGAACAAGTGTAAAGAAATTGCCGAAGCCGGTTTGGCTCAGTGGATGGAGCGTCGGCCTGGGGATTGAAGGGTCCCGGGTTTGATTCCGGTCAAGGGCATGACTTTCTATCCCCCTCTCTTCCTCTCTGTGAAAAATCAATAAAATATATTTAAAAAAAAGAAATAAAGATCAGGCATGTTCTCACCATCCCAAACTACCACTAACAATTTGGTACAGATCCTTAAGGACTTTTCTGCTGGGTTGAACGGCAGGTGCTGGTTTTTTTTTTTTTGTTTGTTTGTTTGTTTAATTTTATTTACAATATAACTTATATTTAATAGTAGTACATATGTTTTCCTCCTCCCCCAATAACCTCCCCCCAGCCTCCCTTACCCCCCAGCACATGTCCCCACCTGTCTCCCTCCCCGCCCCAGAGTCTTTCATTCATTGGTTATGCTCATATGTATGCATACAAGTCCTTCGGTTGATCTCCCCCAGCATCTGCCTCCCCTCCACTCCAGCCTTCCCCCTGTAGCTTGACAGCCTGTTCGAGGCCACCCTGCCTCTATATCAATCACTTCCCCCTGTTTCTTTTCTTCAAAAATATCTTGCCTCTGCATACTGAAAACAAACGTATAAGAGCAAAAAAAGCTTGAGTGTCAGTTTCAATGTTCAACTGTTCTGAGTCCCAGTTTCAATGTCAAATAGTTCTTCATGTGTACATGTCAGCAATGGTATCCAGATAGTGGACACATCATGGCAATGCAAGATCCATCCTCTCTGGTATGGTCCTGGGCCGCCTGCAGCCACGCACAGCTGCCGACTGCTAGCATGACAAGGTGTCGTCAGCGTCCGCCATCTCTGGACCGTCCTCGTGGCTGGAACAGACCCGTCAGTTCCTCACAGTCGCAGGAACCCACATGATCTTGGAGTTGTTCTCTGCAAACACTCAAACACATTCTCGACCAAAGGTTAACAAAGGGATCCTCTCTGCAAAATAGACTTGGGATTCTTTTTATTTTTGCCTAAGTGATTTTCCTTTGGCTTATTTTGACACCATGTGTGTTTTTTCATGGGTGTCCTGCAGCTGGTTTTACAAATGGAATTTTCTTTTCTGGAGTAAGAATTTTCTACATGTATTTTACTTATAGGATATTTTTCCTTACATGATATTACCCTACTGCCCCCCCCCCTTTTTTTTGGTTAATAGGGGCTTTTGGAAATTTTATCTTGCAGTCTTGGTAATTTTAAATTTTAATTTTTGCACACAAATATTACTGCTTTAGGTTCTTTGGATGTGAGGCAATTTTGCAGTGAGATGAACTACTAATAGATATTTTAGTTAATGTTTTAGGAAAAGCTTTTTGTCCAGTACAGTTAGATTTTCTTGAGTATTCACTTATTTCACTTGTCCAATTTAAATTAATCTGAAAACTTGATTACTATTTTACTGTCAATTTTAATACTCAAGCAGAAATCTTAGTTTACCCAGTAAATACTTGTGGAAAGGAATATTTGCATTTTTGAGTAGGTCCTCAGCATTCCTGGTAATAAACTAAATTTAGATATAGGGCAGCTATTGCTGGCCGAGTCTCTGTCTGCCCCCTGGGTTCCGGTGTGAGTTGTGCGTGGGAGGCGTAGCAGCCGTGGGGGTAGGAGGCAGGTGCTGTTTTTATAAGTCAAAAATGAACACATTCTCATTTGATTCAACCAAATACAAGCATATATACATAGACAAATGCACACATATTTAAACAAAATGTAGCCATACCAAATTTTAGTTTGTAGATGTTTAGTTTATACTATGCTATAGATCTAGGAACAGAGTGGTTACCTGGACAAATTACCGAAGCTCCCCCGGTGGGCGTTCTCCCTTGTATAGTGGGGGAGTCACAATACCCTCTACATAGGATTGTTGTGGGGGTACAGGAGTTAGTATGTATGTCAAGTGCATAGACCCGTGCCTAACCCATGGCCAGCATTCAGTGACTCTTAAACAGTTAACTACCATATATCCAAGTGAGTTAAAATGTATCATTTCATTACAATCACACCCCATCAATAGACTTTTAGCTGTATCCATTTTCTTTCTTTTTTTAAATATGTTTTTATTGATTTTTTTTAGAGAGAGAGAAAGGGAGATGGGTAGAGAGATAGAAGCATTGAGGAGAGAGAACAGCAATTTGCAGGCCCTCCATGGTAATCAAGCCCACAACCCGGTCATGTGCCCAACCGGGAATCAAACCGGGGACCTCTTGGTTCTTGGGTCGACGCTCAACCACTGAGCCACACCAACCAGGCTGTATCCATTTTCCACTGTTAAGTGATGTCCTTGTATATACATCTAAGAGCATCTATCTATTCTCTGCTTTACACTTTAAGGTTTTGGCTTTTAAGAATTTTTCTTAATGTCTCCAGGTCAAGTAGCTCCGTTAGTTAGTGTTCTGATGTGCCAAGTTTTTGGGTTCTATCCCCAGACAGGGCATATAGAAGAATCAACCAATGAGTGCATAAATAAGTGGAACAACAAATCAATTTCTCTCTCTCAAAATCAATCAAATTTTTAAAAAGGATTCTTTTTACTGGTGTGTTTTGAGCGGAGTGGTGCATGCAAGGGAAGGTTGCTTAGATGGTTCTCTCTTCTGTCCTCTATAACTTGGTAAACTGGGCTCTCTGGTTCCTTTTTGCCTTTTCACACTCCAGCAACATGAACAGCTGGCCAGTTCCTACATTGTGCACTGGCCCCACTTCTGTCCCTTGGTGGGGCCTCGCCCACTTCTCCATGCCCCTTCTCCAAGCTAGCTTATCCAGTTGGATGCCTTTCCTTCAGGGAAGGGCAGCCATACACGACCCTTCAGCCTTGGTTAGATAGATACCTGTGTTCAGGCTCCCTGCACCCTGTACCCACCAGTGTCTCTCCTCTAACTGTCAGTGTTCACAGTGTCATCATCTTTCCCCCATCTAGACTGTCCTTCCTAAAACCAGGACTTCAGTCTTACTTCCCTGTGAGTTGACTTGGCAATGCACTTGACACATACTATGCTCAATATATGTGGGTGAATGAATAAAATCATGACTGACTAATTAATGGCAGGACTTATTATATAAATGGAGATGGATTAAGGAGGGTGATTAATCTGGGTTATAGGGGTGGAATGAAGGAAGCCAAGGCATGAGTGAACCCTTGGACATGTCTGATGTGACTGGAAACAGACTTGGAAGGATTAAGTTACCTCAAACCTGATGGAGCTGTGTTTTAGAAACAGGGCTTGCCATGTGTGGCCAACAGGAGCTGTAGCTCAGGGACAATCAATGGGGGTTCATTCTGCCTGGGGCACTTTGGGTGACTCTGTCCACACTCCTACACTTCTCTTGAATCTCATGGTTCTTCCGCTAAGGAAGGGCTCTCTCCTTCACCCCTCAAGAAGTGGAAGTGAGAGTTCCTGGCTGCTCTGCTTTCTGAGGAAGGTTACAGCCATGCAGCTGATGATGAAATCCACCTCTGGAATTAGCAACGACCCTTCTCCACTGTAGAAAACTGTTTAGCATATCCTCCTCTGTTTGTTATTACTTCCTGTGCCTGGAGCTGGAAGTATCCATCAGAGCTCCTGCCTGCCAGCGGGGGCATTCCTTGGCCTCCTGAGTGTGACCAGAGCTTGCACCACTCATCCACTCTCTTCTCTTTGGCCCTGATCTGAGATCAGTGAAGTCTGTGCTTTTGTTGTGTGTTAATAAGGACTTTAGTTGCTGGACTCCAGGGCTTGATGTTGGCCTGAGTGCTCTCTCAGTGAAAGTGAGCCTCAATTACCTCAAACCTGGAAGGATCAATGGGACTGATGGGCCTGCTTACTAGCTGAGTCACCTAGCTAGCCAGGCATCCCAACTAGGTGGGCAAGTCACTTAACCTTTCCAAGTCTGTTTCCCCATCTTGTCAGCGGATTAGCAACTCCCAGTGTCACTGTTAAGGGTTAAATGAAATAACGTGTGCAAATGAATCTGGGATCTATTACAGTCCAGGAGAAGTTCATTGAATTAGAGAATGAGAGCCTGAACACAGTGAGGTGGAGACTATTCAGTCTGTTTTAGATAAGGAAATTGAGACCCAAAAGGAAGGGGGATGGCGGGGTGGGGGTGACGGGGCGGGGGGGGGGGGGAGTTGAGAGAAGAACTGAGAGGGAGTCTGGATGTTTTGCCTATACTTCCTCTACTTCCCCCAACACACACACACACACACATACACACACACACACCCTACTGCCAAGCTCCTAGGCCTGTCTTCCCAGAGGAAGAGCCATCAGTTCCGTCTCTTCTCCCTGAAAGGCCTCATTGAAGAAGGACACCAAAGTGACCAGGTATATCTGAGTATTGATTCCATCAAGACCCAATTAGTTTTAAAGCTGGAAAGGCAATGAGGAAAGAAGGGTTGGTGTAAGGAAAAGTGAAAGGGATGAGAAGAATTGTCCTGGAAGAGGAGGCAGGGCTGGTTTAATTCCTTTCTCCAGGTTGCAGTGGGATGGGCCTTTAGCGCTGCTCCCTGGGAGGCCTGTGCGTCCCTGGTCTGTGCAGCCCCCCACTTTCCTAGATGATACTTTGTGCTTCCTCCTCCCTGACCTCACTCTCAGCCCATGACCGTTTTCCTGTGAAATGAGATGAGACACAACCCCAGGAAAGCTCGCACGCCTGCCTGCACTGGGTCCATACTCAGTGACCCGGCCTGTTATTCTAACAGGGTGGCTGCCTCTTGTTGTACACTAGATCCCTCCCCCATTCCAGCAGTTCTCCTTTCTCTCCCCATTCATATATACAAACAATTTACAATTTTTCCTTGTTTTAAAATTTAAAGCAAAAAAACCTGGACCTCGCCTTCTGCTTTCCCTGCTTCCTTACTGCTTTGTTGCCTCCAGGGCCCCTCCTTACCTTTCTCTCATGAGTCCCCAGCAGGCCCTCCCCCCTTCTCTACCAGAAAGCCTTGGTAAAGGTCACCCCGGTGTTCAGTCTGACGGTCAGCTTCCAGCTCTCATCCTGCTTGATCTGTTGGCAGCATTTAACGCAATTGATCACTCCCAGGTGAAATTCATTTCTTCATGTGCCATCCTCTCCTGGTTTCCTCCTACCTCATGGGCTATTTCTTTCCTGTTTCCACTGCTCATTATTTCCCCTCCATGGAGGTTGGGTGTCCTTGGGCTGCTTCCAGATTCCCATCCGTAATTACTCCTTGGTGAACTGACCCTTCTTAAACCCCATCTCTCTATCCTGG
This sequence comes from Antrozous pallidus, assembly GCA_027563665.1. Lineage (NCBI taxonomy): Eukaryota > Metazoa > Chordata > Mammalia > Chiroptera > Vespertilionidae > Antrozous > Antrozous pallidus. Next base: position 87,564,950 of record CM050512.1, read on the forward strand.
TGACTGTGATACTACTGGGTCCAGCTCGAAACCTCTTTCCAATTCCAAGCTTGCATATCCCGCTGCTCTTCCATGGCTCCATTTGGATATCTCCTAGGCATCACACATTTGACAAGTCTAAAAACAAGCTCCTGTCTGCCCCACCCCATATCTGCTCCTCCCATGGTTCTCTCCACCTCATTAATGGCAACTCAGTCCCTCTCATTGCTCTGGCAAATTACCATGCTGTCATCATTGACTCTTCCCTCATACACCACATCCATATCAGCTTCAAGTCCTATGAGCTCTACCTTCAAAATATACCGACCACATCTCGGCACCTCCATGGTGACTAGCCTGATGTACCAGCATCTCTGGCCTGAATGCAGCAGTAGCTTCATTGCCCTCCCTGCTTCCATGCCTGTCCCTGCAATCTCTTCTCAGCATAGCTGCCAGAGGGACCCTCTTTAAAAAGTGAGTCAGATTGTGTCACCCCTTTGCTCAAAACCTTCCAGTGGTTCTTGTTTCATTCATAACAAAGACTGGCCTTTACAGTGGTCCACAAGCCCTTTGTGATTCGGCCCCTCTCACCTCAGACCTCGTGGCTCTAGCCACACTTCAGTTCTAGCTGTTCCTGTACCTGCCAGGTGGGCTATTCTTGGAGCTGTCATTTGCCAGCTTGCTTCCTCATCACTTTCAAATGTGTTTCTTTGTTACTTTCCCCGATGAGCCTGTTTGGATTATACCACCAGCTCAGTAAGCCTCAGCTCCATAGTGGGCCTTATTTGTCTTCCCTATCACCTATTGCCATCTTACCAACTATACATATAGGGTTGGGCTTTAGTTAGGTTTACAATCCTGAGTATGCAAAACGCAGTTTATTATTGTTTATTAATTATTGTATTATTTTCTGTATGAACAACTTTTGCCCCACGCTGTATTTTACTCATTTGTTTACTTCCGCTCTCCCCCTAGAATAAAAGATCCATGATGCCAGAGGCATTGCTTTTTATTTACAGCTCTACTCTCAGAGTAGTGTCCAGCACATGATAGGTCTTCAACAAATGTATGTTGAATGAATAAGTGACTGTGAAAAGAACTCAAAGCAGTGTTCCCCAAGTTTAGGGAAGACCAAAACAGATCTGAGTGGCCTTTAAGAATCTATTAAGCCCTAGCTGGTTTGGCTCAGTGGATACAGCATTGGCCTGTGGCCTGAAGGGTCCCGGGTTCGATTCTGGTTAAAGGCACATACCTGGGTTGTGGGCTCGATCCTCAGTAGGGGGTATGCAGGAGGCAGCCAATCAATGATTCTCATCATTGATGTTTCTCTCTTTCCCTCTCTTTTCCTCTCTGAAATAAACAAACAAATAAATAAATAATAAATGTGCGTGTGTATGTGTGTATGTATGTATGTATTAGAGGCCAGATGTATGAAATTCATGCAAGGGGCTTGACCCTCGCAGCCCAAGCTTTGTCCAGAAGGTCATCTGGACGGTCGTTCTGCTGTTCCATCTAATTAGCATATTAGCTCTTTCTTATATAGAATATATACATATATATATATAATAACCTGTTAAACATAGAAATAGGTGACAGGGGGCAGGGCTGGGTATCATTAAGAAGAAAATAGATGACCATCTATACTGGAGCAGTTCTATAGTTAGCCGGGAGGAGAGCTATTTTTCTGAGCTGGTATAACAGATGTGGTTTTATATAAACCACACTTTTATAAACGGAATCCCATTTTAAATATACTGGTGGAGGTTGCTATTTAAAGAACTCTGGTGCCAAATTCTTTTATAAAAGGAGTAGCAGTCTCCTAATTTGGACTTAGTGCCAACTCATACCACTTCACCCCAAGTTTATATTATATCAAGGTTTGCTGGTCCAGGCTGAGAAAATCTCTTCATTTTCCATTTATCTACTATTTATTCCCTTTCATTCATTCCCCTTTTCATTCCTGCTTTTCTTTTAGCTGAATTTTTTTCATAGTCTCTGACATAGAGTGTCTGTAACACTGCCAGAATTAGAGTGCAGTGAGCAGTGGCTCCTTTCCAGACCAAATGAATCCATCTGGGGGTGGGCAAAGGAATCTGTTAGGCGTGTGTGAATGCTACTGCGGTACAGAGTTAGGTGCCCCGGTGACATTCATGCATAACCAGGTTTGAGAACCACTAGCCAAAGAGGCAGCCATGTCCTATTCACCCTTCCCACATCCGAGCCTACACTTGCAGAGCTGACGAGACTGGTCGAGCATCCCATTGGGGATTTGCAGGTGGCTGATGTGAATTTGACCACAAACTGATACAGAACTGGGTGATTTTTCTGGGGGTTTGAGTTCCGGGCTCAGATTCCTCTCTGAGTAACATCACCCACCCTGCTGGTTTCTTAGATGAGAGCAAGATCCTGTGGCACTGCCTCCTGGAGTTTGTTCAGGTGCTCTCCAGAGAGTGCCTGTAATGAGCGTGGGCTTCGCAGTCCTATCACACAGTCTGTTTTCCTTCAAACTGGAATGGGCCCCTCGAGAGGACACAACCGCGGTTAAGGCTTCAGTGGAACGCATGGGAGTAACGAAGACCAGATCCTGCTTCTCGACAACAATCGAAGGCTGACTTGTTAGAGGTTGTTTGGCTGAGGACGGGTCTCATGTATGTACCCACTCTAGATTTTCTGAAAAACATTCTCCTTTTTGGTTCTCACTAGACCAGAAGATTGTATGCAGCATCTGCTAGTAGGACAGCTTGGGCATTTTACGAGGCACAGAGAAATCTGCCTTTAAGATAACCAACGTGTTGAGGTCAGGGAAGAGGTTTAGGAAACAAGTAGGTTTTGGCTGAGAGTCCACTTGTAGCCATCTAAATAGGAGGATGTAGAATGTATGCCTGACTGAGAAAGGCAGGTGCCAGCCTCTGTGTGTCTGACTTCTCTGAGCCCACTTGTTTAAAGTATGCCTGGCCTCCCTTACAAAGTTTTTCAGCATCAGCAAGACAGTACCTATGAAAGCTCTTTGAAGATTGTGAAGGGCTAAACAAAATGAGAAACGTTATTGTCATTATTATTCAAACCTGGTATTTATACATTTGAATGAGCCCAACTTTGAGAATGTTTACATTACAGAATTATCCACTAGAGTCAAATAAGATATCTTCACAGAGCCACCCCCTTGTGTAAAAAGGGGTTCTATCTATAAACTGCATCCCATGAAAACGAGATCACAGTTGTGTGAAGACCACCATCTGCAGCGAGAAAAGCAGCTGAAGTGTGGAGAGGGGTGGTGCTGGCTATATTGGAGAGTTTGGAATTCACAAGGTCAGGAGCCACTAGATTTCTCTGCTGGGAGAACTCATGAGGAAAGTTATGCTTGCTGCTTTATTTGGGGTCAGTTGTGGTGACGAGAGATAATGGGCCAGTTACATATAGCAATATGGGTGTGAGATGAGGGTATTTGCGGTACAGATAGAACAAAAAGAGATCTGAAGGATGTTTGGGAGGGAGGAATGGCAGGCCTTGGTGTTATGTGGAGATGACAAGTGCCTTCTGACTCATTTGACAGATGGATACACTCTCAGGAGTAGGACTTTGGGAGAGGCACAGAGCCCGAGAATGGGTGTTTCCTGTGCCTAGGGACCACCTGTCTTTTAGTGAGGCAGAGAAGAGACAAAATTCACCTCACAGTTAAGAATCTGGGAGGTGGAGAGTGGTGGAGGACATGGTAGAGGGGAGGGGAGGAAGTTAAGCAATGCTGGTTTTGTGGGCAAAGACAGCACAAGGTTTCACTCTTGGAGGCCAGCTGTGTATCTGATAGGCAAGGACATTTCGAAAGGCCTGCCCAAGGTCTGACTTTCTAGGCGGAGTGACTTGCCACAAAGTAACCCTATAGAGTTCTCAGTGCAAGACCTGTGAACTTGGCATTGCAGTTCCGGTTCCTAGGGAAGCAGAACTGAGCTTTCCTTTCTGAAAAGAAGCAGAAGGGTAGGGGAGGGCGTGCCTTTCTGAAGCCATGGCCCCCTGCAGGTGGGAGAGAAGGGAGAGGGGCCAGCCTCCTCTTTTCCCTGAGACCTGGTGTCTAAGTATCTCTAGACCTAAGTATTCATAGGCCCTTCTGAAGGCCTCCTTGGGCCCCTGAGAGATGCCATAAAGGTTCTCATGTGGGAAGAGGCAGCCAGTATGTGGAGAAAAGGAGTGGCTGCAAGACTCACATGAGAAACTGGGCTGCTCGCGTCAGTGGAGACATGGGCATGGGAGTTTTGGTGGAGACAAAAATACAGGGGTTATTGTATTCTTTGCCTAAGGATGTGACAGGATGACCCGGCTAAAGGAGACTCTTAGGCAGCTGTAATGATAATTGAAGGCAGTGAGACTGGGCCATAGAGATGCTAGAGAGACTAAGCTTGTTGGCTTCTGCAGGTCAGGAGGGATCACGATGGGTCTGCCTTTCTGTAATCAGTTGGCCCCGGGCCAAATGATCTGATTCCGTGTCTAGTAAAACTCCTGGCGAGCTTTGGGAGTATGGAGCTGGTGGGGGAAAGGGATGTGTTGTCCACAGAGTGGCAGAGAAAACTAGCGTGAGGGGTGCATGATAGTGTGGGAATGGGGTTGACCCCAGAAGGCCTCTCAGAGGCTGGAAAGTATGTGGAGGACCGGTTCAGGAAGGAAGGAGGCTGCTTGCTCGGCTCCCCAACTTTGTCCCCCACAGAATAAAAAGAGCCTTAGAACTGGGAGTGAGGGGGCAGGTGGGAGAGAGCATTCTCCCTACTTTTCAATATCTTGTTGAAAAGTAGGGAGAATGCTTTTCTAGGGATTGAAGAGCATCCTGGGTCATTTTCAGAGATGAAAAGATATTTGTCTCTGGCCAAAGAGACAGCCCTCTGCTCCCAATCTGGAAAGATCCCGTGCCTGTCTATACTCCTGGTCTGTCTGACTCTGTCTGGGGAAGGAGAACCAGCCATGGAGCTGTGATTCTAAGTGGGGAACCGGTGGGGGGTCCTGGAAGGAAGGAGAGAGATGTGTAGCTGTTCCTGGCCCTAAGAGCTCCACCACTGAGTCCCAGGCCTGGGAGGGAAGGGATGTCCATCCGTCTAGACTGTCTCCCACTCCTCTCCTTTCTTCTCTCTTACCCCTCCCACACAGCCTTTTGCCTCCATTGTCATTCATCTGGAGCAGCTCTTCCCATGTCTCCAATGACATCCTTGCCATGTGCAGTGGATAATTCTCAGTCCTCATCTCTCCTGCTCCTTCAGCAGGAATTGACATAGTTGGCACCTCCCTCCAAACTGAAATACTTTCTTCCCTGAGAGGAGTAACCCCCGCACTCTCCTCCCAACACAGGATCGATACCTTGCTGATTGCAGAAGTGATTGGCATTTTTTTTTTAATCTCGGTTTTCTTACTCCATCTTCTCTATGGGATTATCAGACTGCAGAATGGTGCCTTTCTTTTTGCTAAACCCTTTGAAATATGTGTGACCCAGGCAGTTTGGTTAATAACCACTATCCAGAAGCCAGAGAAGGGTTGATGGCTTTGGGGTGAGAGGAAAGACGTGATCCTAATTTCAGTAGTCCCCAGCTTATGAAGCAGAAAGTACAAACAAAATATTAATAATAGAATACCATAGGCTGGGTGGCTTAACCAACAGCAATTTATTTCTCACAGTTGTGGAGGCTGAGAAGTCCAAGATCAAGGAGCTGGCCATTCAGATCCCCACTGAGGGTGGGTGCTGTTTGTGACTTTTAGATGCCCACCTTCTGGAGGGAGAGTGGGGAGAAAGCAAATCCCTTCTGGTGTCTCTTTCTAGAAGGGTCCTAATCTTGTCATAAGGGCCCCATCCTCATCACCTCATCTAATCCTAAACCTAAGCGCCTCCTCAAAGCCCCATCTCCAAATACCATCATGTTGGGGATGGAGCTTCAACATACGAGTTGGGGGACACACAGTTCAGCCCATGACAAATATCTTTTATAAAGACATGTAAATGAGTCATAGTATTTAATTATATGGAGCCTACTAAATATAAAAGAAATGTAAGAAAGAATAGCTGGATGTTATCAGTTAGTGTAGCTTACACTTAAATATCAGTAAGATTTTCAATTGGGGAGAGAAAGAAATGAGACTTGAGGAAAGACAGGACAGGCAGGAGGGTGGGGCAGACAAGGCATCAAGCGCTGATGAGGAAGTCTGCTTGGAGAGGACTGAGCAGAGCAGGCCCTTCTTCATTCCTGTGCATTGTGTGCCAGGCCCAGTGTGTGAGCACTGGGGGAACAGCAGGGACCGTGGTCCCTGCCCTCACAGAGCTCACTGTCTAGTGGGAGACAAGCAAATGAACAAACAAGGGAATTGCAGGTTGCAATAAGGACCTCTACAGGAAGTAGCCAGGGTGGTTGTGAGCTGTGATGAAGAGCAGTGGGCATAGGTGGAGAGATTAGAGACAGCCTAGAGGGTGGTATTTGAACAGCTTGAAGAAGGAGAAAAGAATGGGGGGAAAGACTCTTCCAGGCCAAAGGAGCATCAGAGAGAGAAAGAATAAAGCATGTTTGCAGAACAAAGAGGCAGCCAGTATGGTTGGACATAAGGAGTAGGAGGGATAATAGGACTTGATGCCTGTGCGTGATGGCTTCATGGGATGCAGACTTCGTTCCACATGTGGTGGAGGGCTCTGAGCCGGTGGCGTGACCTCATGATTGGCTTATAAAGCTCATTCTGACTTCCGGGTGGAGAGCAGCTAGGGCAGGCGGTCCATTTGGGAGGCTGTTTCCGTGGTCCAGTGGGGGGACATAGTAGTGATTTGGACTTGAGTGGAGGCAGAGGAGAGGAGCAGAAGCAGAGGGGCTTTGGGGCAGAAAGGACAGTTTTACTGATGGGTTGGATGGGAGCACCGAGGCAAAGGCAGCAGTCAAGGCTGCCTTCTAGGGAGAGTGGAAGAGGAATGCTTGGGTAGGTGGGCATGCTGGCAGAAGTTAGGCTTTCAAGCCATGGGCCTGGTTGAGATCACTAAGGCATGAATATAAATAGATAGAGATCTGGAGACCAGCATCATGGGGTAGAAAGTGAGGCATGCAGGCAGACGGTGTTGACTATGGTGTTGGACTGCTGGCAGCTCGGTGTGGGGACAGGGACCTGGGTTTGAATCCTGGCTCTACCTGCTGCTGCCTGTGCTACTTTGGGCTACTTGACTCAGAGAACAGGGGTTCAGTCCCTCTCCAACAGGGCCAAGGGGCAGATCAGTAGAAGGCAGAGGCTGTGCTGCTGCTGTTACCACTAATCCGTTTACAACAACTATGCCTGCTCTAGTATTATTATTATTTCTGATTAAGAGATACTGGGGGGGAGGGGGCGTTTAAGAGATCAACCAAAGGACTTGTATGCACGCATATAAGCATAATCCATGGACACAGACAGTGAGGGCATGTGCTGAGGGTAGGAATGGCTGGGAAGAGGTCAATGGGGGGAGGAAGAGACATATGTAATACTTTCAAACAATAAAGATTTTTTTTTAAAGAGATACTAGCCTCTAAGTATCACGGCCAAGACCCTTCAATGCAGAAGGCATCCTGGCTGTCCCTCGCTTGTTCTTTCCCTGAGACTCATGTGACCTCAGCTTGCTTCGGAACTCTCCCAGCCTCATCCAGGCTTAGGGTCCCAGCTGTGAAATTAAGCTGTCCCCACCTTTACTGTGATATGCCACAGCAGTCTTTTGTATTCTTCTTTCCTGGAATCTCCCTCTCTCCTCCCTCATTGCCGTTCATGTTCCTCCCCAGACAGAGCTGATCGCCCAAGGATCCCTTCCTACCCTCTCTCAGGATTAGGTACTTGTGGGAAAAAAGATTCTTTCAACGCCATGTTGGCTGAGCTTGGTTCATGGACTCTGGAAGCCTTTGTGGGAATGCAGACTGGGGTGGGAGAAGGAGCCTAGACTCTATTGCAGGAATTAAAGGGGACCACCTCCCTTATCTGTTTCCCTCAAGTTTCCAAACCTGAGGAAGTGAGGAATGCTTGTAAGGCGTCCCTGGTTTCCAGCTTAGCACTGTGGGGGCAGTCATCACCCCTGCCACGTTGGTGTGGGTGTGGGTGTGGGTGTTGGTGGCGGCTGCTACACCTTTGCTGAGAAAAGCCTCCTTTCCCCCTGCTCTCTTCACTTCTCTCTGTCTCCCTTGGACCTTACTTTCTTCTTTCCCCTCTGCCCTTTCTGGTGTCAGATACCCCTTTGATGGTCTGGGCCAGTGGTTGGCAAACTCATTAGTCAATAGAGCCAAATATGAACAAGACAACAATTGAAATTTCTCTCGAGAGCCTAATGTTTTAAACTTCTTCTAACGCCACTTCTTCAAAATAGACTCTCCCAGGCCATGGTATTTTGTGGAAGAACCACACTCAAGGGGCCAAAGAGCCGCATGTGGCATGGAACTTTTGCCCATGGGACCTTTGCGAGCCAGCTGGACCCCACAGGCCAGGCCCAGGCTCTGCTCCCCAAAGAAGCAAGGCCCACGGGTTTTCCATTAGCTGCAGCCTGGCAGAGGGTACAGGGTGGGGGTGGGGGGGAGGGGCCTGGGAGAAAGCCACCCTTCCTCTGGTGCCTGCTGATAATTGGCTCTCCGGAACCAGCTCGGAACACAGGGCCAGCTGGGTCAGGAAGTGGTGCACAATGCTGCTCTTTCAGGGGGCGCTCTGCATGGCCTCAGGGCCTGTGACCCCAGGGACATCTGGAAAACAGTCAGTTCTCAGAGGATGTTCCCTAACCTAGACCGGAGGTGAGAGATTGAGCCCTGAACTTCCCACCCTCTGCCTGGCAGGGCCCCCAGCGTTGCCCAGCTCAGAGCCCCAATTATTTCTTTCAGAGCGAGCCTGGGGAGGGGAGGGAAAGGAAGCAGATTTTCTCAGGAGCCATGAATCACGTACCTGGTAGTCTATAGAGGGGGAGCAAGTAGTCCTTAATGATTTATTAAGACTGTTAGCCCTGCCTTAGCAACTGTGGGCCCTGGAGGGATCTTTGCCCCGGGGATTTTAATCTGGGTGGGGAGGAAAGACACAATATAACATACTAAGTGTGAAGCTCATGAAGAGAAATGGGCATTCAAAAAAGAAGAAGAAGAAACGGAGAAGTGATTGGTCAGAATGTCCTGGTAAGTCCGAAGGAAGGTAAAATTTGGTCTGTGCCGGGAAGACTGGGAAGGATTTGGGGTGAAGAAGAAAGTGGAGGAGGGTGTCACATGGTGCAGTGCCAGGCACCAAGTATAACATAAGCGTCAGAAACTTGCCGCAGCCGAGAACTTCTGCCCGGGGAACGTCCCTGTATCTGACATCGCGAGGCCCCGGCAGGCCGGCAGCTTGCTTTCACCAGCCCAGGATGCGGGGGCTCAGCCCTGCCTCTGAGCCCAGAAAGCCTTGGACGGTGGGCCTGCGGTCTCGACTGGACTGCCTCTCAGGAGCCCTCCTGGGGAAGTATGGGTTGGAGGACCTGAGGCATGTTGGCTGCCATAGTGGGTGCTCCTGTGAGCCTGCCAGAGCCGCAAGAGAAAGGTCTGGGGCAGTCCTGACAAGGGCAGGCAAGACTTGCAGGTGTCTTACAGTTGTTGGTTTGGGACGAAACGTTATTCCATAGCCCAGTGCTAGGCTAGGCCTTTGTCAGTGTGCTAAACTCGTGCTGGCGACTGTGACTCTGAATGCCCACCTGGAAGTTGTTCCACACTCTCTTTTCTTCAGGGCACTAAGCAGCAACTCCTAAAACTCAGGAGGATGAAGGGGCGTTTGTATTAGGACCCTTCCCTGCTCAAGAGCCCTCGTTGGCTCCCTAGTATCCACCAGGTCACAATTTCCTATCCTGACATCCAAAGCCCTCATCATCTGAGGGCATTTATAGAGTCTAAATATTGGAAGGGACCCCAAAGTCTAATCTAGCCAGAGCCAATCAGTCTCTTTTGCAATAATCCTGAGGAGAGGTTGCCTCACTTCTGCCTAGATGTGTCTAATAATGGGGAAGTCTGTCTTTCATGAGATGCCTTTAAGTTTATCCAGAAATGGCCTGGTTGTAGTTGTACCCATTGGTCTAGGATTGATCCTCTGGAGTTATTCCTCTCCCACATGACCACCCTTCAGAATATTGATATTCTTCTAAGTTTTCTTCAGGTCCCACATCCATCCCAGTTCAGGTCACTTTTTCAGAGATGGACTAGTTTGTCAATTCCCCTCTGTGAAGCAAAAACTGCCTAGTATTTTTAACTTTTACATGTGAATTGCTCTGCATAGTGAACTGGTCACGCCCCTCATTCTGAACCCTATATATTCCTTTTAATGCTTCAGTGTCTGACTTGCATTTAGACCAGCCATTCCAAAATGCTGCTTCTATCAAGTTGGTAGCCAAATAAAACACCAAAATTGTTTTCACAATTGCTGCTTTGAGGCATTTCTCCCCTGTGCCAGTGAGTTTAGATCTAACTCTAGGAAATTTCCTTTATACCTACTGGATTGGATCTTGTGAGGTTGAACCCGCTTTTCCCATGTATGAAATCTTTTGGATTCTGATTCTGTGTCTGTGGTCTGGAGGACCGTGTCTCCTGTGGGGATCCTGACCCAGTGCCTGAGCCGTTGGCCACCCTGCAGGTCTGAGTCCCAGCTCCACACTGGCTGGGGGCGTGGCCGTGGGCAATTTGCTTCACCTCTCTAAGCCTAGGTTTCTTTTCCTATAAGATACAGCTAACTAGTAGTAATGCTTGCCTGCTTATAGGACACAGGTATGATGTTAATGAGATAATTCATACAAAATGCTTATTAGCATAGGGCCTGGTCATAAGCATGCATCCATTGCATAATCTTGATGGTTATAACCACTGCTACTGGCTAGTTCACCTCCTCATTCTTTTTAAAATAGCAATGTCTCACCTCAAATCCTCTTGGCCTCATTGTCTCCTCAGCCTGAGACACCTGCTTCTGTTCTCCCCCTTGTGTAGTTTCAAAACCTCAGCATCTTGGATGCTTCCCCTGCTGTGTCCCTATAAATGGGAGCTCCTACTGGCCAATCCTATTGAAATTCATTTTATGGTCCACTTAGTACAGGGTTCTTAACATTTTCACTTCTATCGTGTTGGTTGAGACCTTTATCCTTTCACTTCTGTCTGCTGTTAAGAACTTCCTCCTTCAACTCTCCCTCCAGGCTCCGTCCTCCTCTCCTCCGGCTCTCGCTGCTGCTGGCCAGGCTTCCTCCAGTTGCTCTGCCTTCCCCTGCCCACTCAGAAGCACACTGGCCTTCACAGTCAGCAGCACCCCTCTTTCTGGCGTCATCCCTCTGCTTCCCTTCATAGATGCGGCCCTCCAGCTACCCCTGCCCGCCTGCTCCAGGCCTTTCCACTCTGAGCTGTTCCTTGTGGTGCTCTCTGCTGGGAGGGCCTGCCCTCCTCTTCCCTGACCTCCATGGTTCAGGATGGGCTTGCAGATCTAGTCGACCACACGGTTAGAAGCGAATAGTATGACCTTGGGCAAGTCACTTAGCCTTTCTGTGCAGCAGTCATAAGGGCTCCTGAGTTTGCAATGCAGTGAAAATAAAAGAAGTAGATAAATTTCAGGGGGTGGCACCTGGGAAAAGTTACCCCCGTCTTCCTCTAAGAAGTCTTTCCTGAGCAGCATCACCATTACAAGGGATTTCTCTCTCAAACATTTAGAGCACGGAACAGTTCCAATTTTCAGACACTGTAGATATAAACTCATGGTATTTTATGTTGCTTAAAGGAATTTTGAGGATTTCTTTTATTTTCCAAGCAAGGCTTATAATGACCACAAGCTTGAACACTTGATCAATATCTATACTAATAAAAGGATAATATGCGCTCACTGTAATGCCGAACAGCAGGCTGCATGGGCGACCAGACTGGCAAGGGGTGGTTAGTGAGGGATGATCAAACGACTGAACAGCAGGCTGTGTGGCATAGTGAGGGGCGACCAGGCCGGCGGGGGAGGGGGCAGTTAGCAGCAACCAGGCTGGCAGTGGGGCTGTGAGGGGCAATCAGGCAAGCCAGGAGGGGGGGGTAGTTGGGGGTGACAAGGCCTGCAGGGAGGATGGTTGGGGGCAACCAGACCAGTAGGGAAGGCAGTTAGGGGTGACCAGGCTAGCAGGAGGGAGGCAGTTGGGGGAGACCAGGCTGGTGTGTGTGGGGGGGGGGACAGTTACGGGCAATCAGGCAGGCAGGCAGGTGAGCAGTTAGAAGCCAGCAGTCCCGGATTGTGAAAGAGATGTTCCCTGAGGGGTCCCAGATTGGAGAGGGTGCAGGCTAGGTTAAGGGCACCCTTCTTTCCCCCTCCCCCCTGTGGTGCACAAATTTCATGCAATGGGCCTCTAGTCCTATACAATAAAAGCCTAATGTGCTAAGTGTATAGTCATTTATTCAAAACATAATATGCTAATAATATGCTAAGGCCACTCAACCCCTCGCTATAACATGCACTGATCACCATGGGGCAGATGCTTTGGCCAGTAGTTAGCTTGCTGCTGAGGTCCAGACAATCAGGACTGAGCAAGATGGGCTGGACATGCCCTTGAGTCCTCCAGTGGTCCCTCCTCAGCTGGCCAACCTCCCACATCCCTCCCTGGCCCTGATCATGCACCGGTGGGGTCCCTCAGCCTGGCCTGCACCCTCTCACAATCTCGGACCCCTTGGGAGATGTTGAAAAGCCGGTTTTGGCCCAATAGTGGAACGACCCATCGCTATGACACGCACTGACCACCAGAGGGCAGATGCTCAAAGTAGGAACTGCCTCCTGGTGGTCAGTGCGCTCCCACAGGGGAGTGCTGCTCAGCCAGAAGCCGGGCTCACGGCTGGTGAGCACAGCAGTGGTGGCGGGAGCCTCTCCCACCTCCACAGCAGTGCTAAGCCATCAATCACACATCCCCCGAGGGCTCCTGGACTGCGAGAGGACACAGGCCAGACTGAGGAACCCCTTCACCCCAGTGCATGAATTTTGTGCATCAGGCCTCTAGTAAACAAATATATGTGTAGTAAGTCTAAGTCCCACCATCACAGGCTCTCCCTCAAAGCCCTGACATGGTTCCTGGCATCTCCCTCCAGCATGGGTTTGCTCTTCTTTCTCTCAGCCTGTGCTACTGGTTCTACCAGCCGCCCTAGAACTTGACCACATCCAGTTCAGCACCTCGCTGGATTGGGGTCTCTTGTTGTCATTTTACATGTTTATGGCCCTTGTAGTTTTTTATGGAATACAGGCAATCTCTAAGCACTCAACAAAGATGGTGACTTTGCCTAGAGCTCTGACTGCAGCCACGACCCCCTCCTTGTCCTGGACCAGGAGAGGAACATAGTTTAAACCTCTGTCAATCACCCAAGGAAATCTGAAGGAAAGTGAATGGCCTGAGAAAGGTCCAAGTAAGGATTTGTTAAAAGGAAGCTGGAAGCACTCTGTCTCACGAACTGCTTCACTGGGAGGTGTTTGTGAATAAACGTTTTTACTTCTCTTGCAACAACTCACATGAGATTCCTTCTCAGTAGAGCCCGAGTTGTGTGCTGCAGGGAAGAGGGCAGGAAGCACTTGTCCTCGGGAGGACCCCAGGTGACGGGGAAAGGACCCTGTGTTTGTCTACTGGGCTGCAATAACAAATGACTATGAATAGGGTGGTTGAAAACAACAAAAATGTATTTGCTCACTGTTCTGGTGGCTAGAAGTTCAAAGTCAAGGTGCCAATAAGGCCATGCTCCCTCTGCAAGCTCCAGGGAAGAATTCATTTGTGCCTTTCGTGGTTCCTGGTGACTGCAGTCCATCCATGGTGTTCCTTGGCCTATAAACACAGCACTCCAATCTGTGCCTCCAGCTTCACATGTCTTCTCCCTGTGTCTCTGTGTCCCTGTGTCTTCACATAGCCTTTAAAAATTATTACTTTGCCGAGACTGGTTTGGCTCAGTGGATAGAGCATCGGACTGCGGACTGAAGGGTCCCGGGTTTGATTCCGGCAAGGGCATGTACCTTGGCTATGGGCACATCCCCAGTAGGGGGCGTGCAAGAGGCAGCTGATTGATGTCTCTCTCTCATCGATGTTTCTGACTTTCTATCCCTCTCCCTTCCACTCTGTAAAAAATCAATAAAATATATATATTTTTAAATGAATCAACTTTAAAAAATTATTCCTTTATTTTCCAATTACAGTTTACATTCAATATGATTTTATATTCACACTAGAGGCCTGGTGCATGAAATTCATGCACGAAGGGGCAAGGGGGTGTCCCTCAGCCCAGCCTGCACCCTCTCCAATCTGAGACTCCCGTGAGGGATGTCCGACTGCCCGTTTAGGCCCTATCCCAGATTGGGCCTAAACAGGCAGTCGGACATCCTTCTCACAATCCAGGACTGCTGGCTCCAAACTGCTTACCTGCAGTTCACCTCCCTGCCTCCCTGATTGCCCCTAACTGCTTCTGCCTGCCAGCCTGATCACCCCCTAACCACTACCCTGCCACCCTAATTGATGTCTAACTGCTCCCCTGCCAATCTGTTCGACCCCAACTTCCCTCCTCTGCCGGCCTAGTCACCCCTAACTGCCCTGCAGGCTTGATCGCCCCCAACTGCCCTCCCTTGCAGGCCTGGTCCCTCCCAACTGACCTCGCCTGATGTCCCACAATTGCCCTCCCTTGCAGGGCTGGAATCTCCCAATGGCCCTCACCTGCTGGCCATCTTGTGGTGACCATCTTGTGTCCACATGGGGGCAGGATCTTTGACTACAAGAAGACAGCCCTCTTGTGTGTTGGAGTGATGGTCAATCTGTGTATTACTCTTTTATTAGATAGGATAGAGGCCTGGTGCATGGGTGGGGGCCATGTGGTTTGCCCTGAAGGGTGTCCTGGGTCAGGATGGGGGTTACTTGGGGTGTGGGGTGGCCTGGGCAAAGGGCTTATTGTGGTTTGCAGGCTGGCCATGCCTCCCAGTGACCCAAGCAAGGCCCTGGGATCTGGGATTAATTTATGTTCTACAATTGAAACTTTGTAGCCTGGAGCAGAGCCAAGCCTTCTGCTCGCTCCATAACAACAGCCATTTCTGTTTGAAACTTTGTAGCCTAGAGTGGAGGCCTAAGCTATGGCTGCAGAAGTTTGGCTTCCTCCATTGCCCTGGCAACCCTAGCCTCTGCTCTCTCCAGCTCCATGGCAGCCACCATTTCTGTTGAGATTATGTATCTTCTATAATTGAAACTTTGTAGCATTGAGCGAAGGCCTAGGCTGGTAGCAGCAGGTGGAAAGCTTGGCTTCCTCCATTGCCGGGGAAACCCAAGCCTCCCTTCTTCTCTCAGTGGTGGTAGCCATCTTGGTTGGGGTTTATTTGCATAATTTGCTCCCGATTGGCTGGTGGGCGTGGCTTGCTCAGAGGTACGGTCGATTTGCATATTACTTTTATTATATAGGATGCCCTGCCTATGAGGACACTGGTCATATTGGATTTCGTGCCCACCTACCATAGTATGACCTCATCTTAACTAATTACACCTGCAAAGACCCTATTTCCAAATGAAATAATGTTCATAGGTACTGGGGGGCTTGGACTTGAACATATCTTTTCGGGGGGTGGGGAGAGACACAGTTAAAGTCACAACAGAGCTTATGCTGTTAAAGAGATGAGTCTGGTAGGGAGAAAAGACATGTGGAATAGTGGACTTAACACATCCAAACATTATATAAACTAGATATAAAAGAACATATCTTGGTACAGCCTAGAAATAACCTATTTATACCATATATACACGTATGTATATATGTATGTATATGTACATATGTATTTATGTATGTATGTGTATTTTTTTCCAGATAAAGACTCAAGTGTGAAAAAACAAACAATAAAACGCTTAGAAGAAAATATAAGAGTCTACCCAGGGTGAAAAAAGCCTTAAATAAATATAAAAGTTATAAAAGATAAGGTGGACATCCTTAACTATGTAAGGCAATCAACAATCATGACATATAAGTCCAGGAAATACAAATTAAAAGTAGAGATGTAATGTCACTGCACCCATCAGACAAACAAAATGTTGGGGATGCGTTTGTACATGTTCAGTGGAAAGGTGGGTTTTTAGAGCCTTTTTAGAAAGCAAGGTGGCAACCTTATTTGGATCCTGATTAGAATGACTGCAAGAAACCTTGTTTGTTTTGATATAGTAGGGAAACCATTTGATAATATTAAGGACTTTAGGTATGATCATAATGTTATGGTTATTTTTTAGAGTCCTTTTTTTTTCTTCTTTTTTTTTTCTTGAAGGGTCATACTGAATATTTACTATTAAAATGAGGGAACTTCTGGGAGTTTACTTCAGATAATCCAGGGAGTAAGGGGATCATTGGCTGATGACATAAAGTCAGGGTCAACATACTACAGCACAGCCAAATCCAGATCACCACCTGGCTTTTAAATAAAGTTTTATTGAAATGCAGCCACACTCATTTAGTTACATTTTGTTTAGTATCACTTAGGCTGCTTTTGTACTGCAGCAGCAGAGTTGAACAGTTGCAATGGAGACCAGTGGCCTGCAAAACCTAAAATATTCACGTACTAAGTGGCTCTGCAGAAAATCTTTGCCATCCCTCACCCATAAAGAAGCGTGTTTGGCTAAAAGTTTGTAACAGTTGACTCTGGGAACTGGTGATGTGAGGGCTACTTTTCTGTGTTTGGACTGTTCCATAATGCAAAGCTTTTTAAAAACTAAGAAAAAAAAAAAAACCTTAGTAATCTCATTCCTAGAAATCTGATCCTTGGAAATAAAAGCATCAATTAATAAGGATATGTGTGAGAGAATGTTTACTACAATGGTTTATAGTTTAAAAACAAAAAACTGGAAATAAATTGCCTTCCAACGTGGGAATGCTTGTATAAATCACATCCACCCACACCATGGACTATGATGTTGTCTTTTTAAAAGAATGAACTAGAATGTTGCCATTCCACTTGGTGAATTTTTCATGAGATATTTTCCAGTGAGAAAAGCAAAATGTAGGAGAATCTGGATGTGACAGTCTGATTTTTGTAGAACAGGGGCAAAAGTAACCTCTCCTGGTATGCAGGCATGAATGTGTGTGTGATATGCATAACAGATTGTTAACATAGGTTGGGGTAGAATGACATCTGTGGGAGGGAAGCAAAGCAAAACAGCAAAAGGAAAAATCTGTACTTAAAAAACAGCCTACATGATATGATTGTATGTGTTTCTTTTCTTTTTTTTTAATATATCTTACTGATTTTTTACAGAGAGGAAAGGAGAGGGAGAGGGATAGAGAGTTAGAAACATCAATGAGAGAGAAACATCGATCAGCTGCCTCCTGCATACCCCCTACTGGGCATGTGGCTGCAACCAAGGTACATGCTCTTCTCCGGAATCGAACCTGGGACCCTTCAGTCCACAAGCCTACGCTCTGTCCACTGAGCCAAACTGGTTAGGGCTGTATGTGTTTCTTAAGTTATATTCACATGTATATGTGCTTTTTGCTAAATTAAGAGTTACGGTTTAAAAAAAAAAAAACTGGAAAGGTGTACATACTTTAATGTCCTTTGATGTGAGGAAATAAAAGGGAATTTGGTTACAAGTTGGAAATTACCCAGAGTGGAAAAACAAGAGACAAGAGTGACCTGGGCCAACAAGGGGAGGCTCTTGTGGAAGGTTCTAGTGGTGAGAGAGGGGCGGGAGGATGCTTTTGAACCACAGTCGCTCCCTGATCTCAGTGCCTCTTCTTCCTGCTCCCAGAGAAATAATGTTTCCCTGGGGGATGAAAAAGCATCCCTTTGTGCAGGCTTTAATTGCCATGCTGTTGTGCCAAGTGAATGAGTGGCAGGCAGGCGCAGCAGCTGGGCACAGCCAATGCCAGGCAGCAAAGCCCGCTGCCTTAGGACAGCCTGGGCCAGCTGGCCTGGGAGCACTGCCCACCTCTGCCCTCCACCCCCCAACTCCACTAGGGGCCCTGCACTGGGACAGTGGGGCAGAAGGGTCTGTAGAAAGGAGAGAAGAGTCATTAGAGGGAGAGAAAGGAGTGGCCCCTGGGAGGGTCTCAGCCACTCTCAGAAGCTTATTCATCTCATCCTCCCCTCTCCTTCCCCTCCCTCTTGTTTTTCAGACTGTCAGCATCAATAAGGCCATTAATACGCAGGAAGTGGCTGTAAAGGAAAAACACGCCAGAAATATCCTTTTGGATGTTGCTTGGAAGACCGACCCTGAAAGGGGTTGAATTATGGATACTGAGGTGGGGTGAAGAGTCCTTGCTCAGCTGTGGGAAAGGGAACCCCCACACAGGCCAGGTCCCTCCAGGGTTTGAGAAGTGTGGGTTAGCAGCAGCTGGCCCTAGAGACCAGCTGGGTGGAAGGTACCAAAGTGACATCTAGGCCAGTCCTTCAAGCTTACCTCCTGGACTCCAGTTTTCCAGAACTGCCAAGTCCTTTGGAGTTACTTTCTTCCTCAGGGCACCAGGGGGGTTTTCACAGGCGCCATCATTGCCTGCAGGGCCACACTGACCACCCCTTTGGGGACATGATCATCTCCCCTTTTCTGACGTCAACAGCAAAACAAAGGTCCTAGCTACAGTGGTTGGCCTTAAGCCAATGCAGGGGTTCACCCTAAGCCAGAAGGGGAAAAGACAGGGACCTCAAGGTGGTGAGGGAACCAGTGACTTAAAGGTTTCACCACGCTGAGATAGCAGAGGCCCTGGCAGACCACCATCGTGGATCAGTGGCTTTGGGGAGAACCGCAGGCAGCACTCTGGGTGCCTGGGGATCTGCCCCTGAGGTGTAGAGTCCAGGAGCTGAAGGGCCGAGGCCTCAAAGGCAGAAGGAGAGGCTGCCAGGGGCAGAGCAGGGCACTGAGCAGAGCAAGCGTAGGCTCGGCTTCCGTTTGGACGGCAGCTCCTCTTTGCCTGGGCTCGTCACGATGACTGCACCTCAGCCCCAGGGGGAGACTCTGGGTTAGGTGCCAAAGCTGGCAGGCCCCCAGGAACTGTTGCTAACAGCATGTACCGCTCTTTAGCGGGAAGATACTTTGGTTGGATTAGAACAGCTCCCTAGTACCCCAGGAGCCTGCCTGATAGCGAGCCAGCTGGGTCTTGTCCTTTTAGCCCCAGAAGGGCATAGTCCCCTTGCTTTACTGAGTCAAGAAAACCAAACCGAGAAAAGCCCAGTTGATTTTCTCAGAATTATCTAGTCCTGACTCGTACCGGCCAAGGATTTGTGATCAGTCTGGTGCAAGATTGAAGACAGACAGTTGTTGTAGGCCAGTGTGCTCCTCTGGATGAGGAATTGATTGGCGCAGAGTGGACCAGCCTGCCCCGCCGGGCCATGCCACACCCCTCCAGGGAGTCACCTGGGGTGAAGAAGGAATGCTGGAGGAAGGGTCCAGGACCCCGCCCCTAACTTGCTCTGGACCCTGTGGGGCCTCCTTTCTGTCATTGAAAGAGTTGGTTGAAGAAGATTTCAAAGGTCTCATGTTCCAGCTCTAATATTCTGTGCATCTCTTTGATTCTCATTTTCTAAGTGGTGGATAAATAAACAGCAGCAGCCACCTGATGCTTCTACTTCAGAAATGCTGTTCAGACATCTGTTTATCCAGGTGGCTAACTGGCAAACAGGTTACTTCCCTTCCCTTCACCCCAATGGCATCCACTTTTGGAGGGCTGGGGACTGATTCGTATTTTTCTTTATATCCCTGAGTGCCTTTTACAGTTCCTGACACATGATGGGTCACACATTAAAATGCTTATAAAGTCAAAGAAGGACAGAAAGGTCTTCTTGCTTCTTTCAAAGTAAGAGTGTCCAGCTAGCTCCACTCCTGCTGCTGCCTCGGCAAGCTGCTCTCAGGTGGAGAGCAGACTGTCAGCATGGTCAGTGTGTGGAGTCATCGCACGAGAGGGAGGGTGCTGCCCATCTCTCCTCTTACTCCCTTGTTGTCTGAGGGGCTGTGTTTTAGGAGACAGTGTAAGTTATTTCAGAACTCATTCCAAGACCAGTAGCTGGTTTCAGCTTCAGGACCCAAAAGTTCAATGTTCAAGCCCACTCCTCTCAAAATGCAGGGTTCCGTTTAGGGAGGGAACTTTATGATCCCTTCTAGCTCAGAAGCAAGACAACATGTGTCTGGGTGGAGGCAAGTCTTTCTGTCCTTAACGGCACCATGCTTCTTACCCGAGCCTTGATAAAGAACTTTGAATTCTGAGGGAAGAGCTGTAGTTGAGGTTAATGGTGCCCATTTATTGGATGTGTGTGGCCTGTTTAAGTAGACAATCACAAAAGAAATGTGGGCATCCTTTACTCACCCCCCCCCCCCAAAGGGCTCACTAATTGCAGAGTCTGCAGTGCTAACTTAAAAGCATGTGAACCAGACGAACATTTATTACACTCATATGGTGGCAGGTAGTCCTGGGTAGTGGGTACTGTTGGGAATTGGATCTTGAGAGGAAGTGGCCCTAGGATTTGATGTATAGGGAGTTAAAGGTGTTAAGAGATGAAGGCACCCCTGAACAGGCCAGCAATGTTTATAGAGGAGTTGGGGTGTCAGAGTCATTTTAAGTTTAGAGAAAAGACATTTGAACAAAGACTGCTGCTTTCAGGGCAAGAGCAGAGTGCCAGATAGAGGGGAGCCAGGTGCTGCTGGAGCAGGAGCCAACCAAATTATCTTCCCACTAAAGGCAAACTGGAACCACTGCTGGCCCAGAGAGCACTTGTGCAAATTAGAAAAAGACACCCCTCCCAAAGACATTGCCATCTCTGGGGAAATTTTCTAATAAAGTAGGTTTTATTAGAACGGGACACTTTCTTGGCATCTGTCAAAAAATTGTACAGGACTTTGGTGTGTTAGCTATAAGGAGTGTCCCCTCCTAGGGAGTGCCACTGAACAGCTGCACAGTCCTCTACCCCAAAGATCAGCTGGCTGCCTGAGGCAGGGCCTGTGCTTTGTTTTCCATGACCCTCCTCACCGTGCATCCTGGGCACCCACCATGAGAAAGGGGCACAGACCTTCTGGTCTGTCGTCAACCGGCTACCCCTCTCCAGCAACGCTGTGCTCTGCTGGAAGTTCTGCCACGTGTTCCACAAACTCCTCCGAGATGGACACCCAAACGTGAGTTCCTGGGGCTGCAAGGGATGGGCCAGGGGGCCCAGGACCGTGTGGGGAAAGTGTGATTGCCTGCGCCGCTGTCCACTCCTGCACTGAGGGTGGCAACTGCCCCTTTCTTCTGGCCTTCGGTTACTGACCTGCGGTGGGGTTGTCTCTCTGATCAGCCTCTCCATCCCTGAGAACCATCTTTTTCCATCCTCTGTCTCCTCTCTTCTCATAGGCTGTTCTCTCTCCTCCCAGGTCCTGAAGGACTCTCTGAGATACAAAAACGAATTGAGTGACATGAGCAGGATGTGGGTGAGTTTGGAGATTTGTACAGGGGCTACTTGTGCCTCGTTCTCCTTCCCCAGAGACCACAGAACAAAGACTGTGGAATTGAACAAACTCCTCTCTTTCAGCTCATTTTAAGATCTCTCTCATGAGCATTAGCGAGGGGTCAAGGGTACCCCCAAATAGTACCGTGATACCCACAGTCTTACCTGAGATCTCTGGAAGCTCAGGAGATGTGGGAGCTTTTTCTGCCAATGGAACCACCTTATGTCACAACACTCCCCAGGCATTGGGATCCCCCAGCAGTGACATTGCCACAGTTTCCACCTCTTTTTTTTTTTTTTTTTTTTTTTTTTTACTGGTCCTTTTGGAGTCACAATACATTGAGGACTAGCATTCCCACTTCTTAATGCCAGTGCCTTTTATATATATACTAGAGGCCCAATGCACGAAATTCATTCATGGATAGGATCCCTAGGACTGGCCGGAGATCAGAGTCAATCTGTGGGTCAACCAGCGGAGTGATCAAGGGAGCCCCCGCTGGCACCCACCTTGGCCAGCCTGGCACCATCCGCTCACCAGCCCTGTCCCCGCCGCCACTGCTGATCGCCTCCCTCTAGGGCGACCGGTGGGGCCATCAGGGGGTCCCCGCTGACATCTGTCTTAGCTAGCCTTGGGCCTGAGGGCTGGGGGAAGCTCCTGCATTAAGCATCTGCCCTCTGGTGGTCAGTGCGTATCATAGCAACTGGTCATTCCATCAGTCGTTCCAGTTTGGTCGATTTGCATATTTGGCTTTTATTATATAGGATTATTATATAGGATATGTAAATTGTGTGTGTGTGTGTGTGTGTGTGTGTGTGTGTGTGTGTGTGTGTAAATAAGTCATATAGATCAGAGAGGAAGAGAGAGATAGAAACATCAATGATAAGAGGGGATCATTGATTTGCTGCCTCCTATTCATTGGATAGAGCCTGCAACCCAGGCATGTGCCCTTGACCGGAATCAAACCTGGGACCTTTGGGTCCCCTGGCTGACGCTCTATCCACTGAGCAAAACCGGCTAGGGCAATACCAGTGCCTTTTCTTTTCTGCCTAGGGATTCTCACGATGAGGGAGGAGGTAGCTGACAATATCAGAATCAATTGAAAAGTGTTTTTATGCACACATCAGAATTCCACTAGATTCTTTTTAAAATATATATATTTCTTTATTGATTTTTTAAATAGATTCTTATATCCAAAGAGTATGTGTATGGATAGGGGGAAGTCCGAATTTTGAAGAGTCTCCCAGGTTGATCCTGATGTGTTCCTTTGCCGCCACTTGTTGAGAACTACCACTTTAGCTCTCCCCTTTAAATTCTTACCTGTATGTGTCTGCATTCACAACATGTTAGCAATTGTGTAGTCCAGTCTACCCATTACAGATGAGTGACTGCAGGCCCAGACAGGAAAGCTGCTTTTCCTGGTCACAAGGCTAGTTCAACTGAACGAAGCTGAGAGCTGTCCCCGAACTCCCAGCTGGATGCTAGAGAGCTTTCCGTTGTTTCCCTAAACATGTAGGGCTTAGGTCGTTTTTCTTTTTGTTAGAAATTTCCTGGTATGTCCTTTCCTATCCTTCTATTTTTGACTTTTCTACATTTTTATGTTTTAAAAATATCACTTGGAAATAGCAATTAGTTGGATTTCATTGTTGATTTATTAAAGATGGCAGTCTTTGCTTTTAATTGTGCAGTTGCTCCATTTACATTTATTATAATGCGTGATATGTTTAGATTTATATTTCAGTCTTATTCTGTGCTATTTGTTCCATCTGGTCTGTTTCTATTTCTCCCACCTTGTCTTCACTTGGATTGATTATTTTTTCTCATTCCATTTTTCCCTGATTGCTAGTTGGGAGATTTAAAAATATCTGTTTTTATGTGTTGTTTTTTGATATGTTATCTAATATTTATAAAATGTATATTTATTTTATCAAGGTCTAAAATTCATATCTTTATCTGTTTCCTATATAATACAATGACCTCAGTATATTTTAACTCCATTCACACCTCAACTTGTATGTTATTGTCATGTGTTTTCATCTTATTTGTTTCTTTTTAAACCCTATTAGGTATTTTATTTTTGTTTTATTCTGTGTTCCTAATTTCTTCTTGCATCTTATATCTTTTATCTGAAATCACTTTCTTTCTGTGTAAGTTATTTCCTTTAGAACTTCCTTTAGTGAAAGTTTGTTTTTGGCCAACAACCATTTTGCTTGTTTGAGGATGTCTTTATTTTACCCTCATTCATGGAACATATTTTCTCTGGGTTTAGAATTTTTGTATGACAGTTATTTTATATCACCACATGGAAGATATTATTCAGGATATCCTTCCACTGACTTCTGGCTTTCATCATTTTCATGAAGTCTGCTGTCAGACTCATCGTTGTCTTTTCAAAGCTAATCTGTCTTTTTTATCTAGCCATTTTAAAGTTAGTAGTACATGTCTATGTGTGATTCTTCGGACTTCTTAAATCTTATCAGTCAGTATCTTTCATCAGTTATGAAAATTCTCATTGTCTCTTCAAATATTGCCTGTGCTATACATTCTGTCTTTTCTTCTGAGACTTTGGTAAGAGTATGTAGACTTTTTTTCTCTCACTTTATCACCCATCTCACTGTAAACCACTATTTCATTTAAACCACTATTTCTACCTCTTTGTCTCTATGCTTCATATTGGATAATTTCACTAAATCTGGCTTTCAGTTTACTGTTCCCTCTTCAGCTGGCTCTAATCTGATTGGCCCCGCATATATTTTGAAACAAAGTCTCTTATTTATTTAGACATATTAAACAGTGATTTCATAAGTCATTTTTTATATTTTCATTATCTAAAGCCCTTAAGATTTCTGTTTCTGGCATCTGTTGTTTTTTGTGAATTTTGCTCATAGTATGTAGTTTCTTTCTGTGTTTAGTTATTTCTTATTGTGAGTTTCTCATTTTCCTTGGAATTTTGTTTTGCGGGAAGTCTTTGAAGTCTATAGGTTCCTCTAGAGCAGTGGTCGGCAAACTCATTAGTCAACAGAGCCAAATATCAACAGTACAATGATTGAAATTTCTTTTGAGACTCGAAAAGCAACTTCTGCGTATGGGCCACGAAGTTTCAATTGCACTGTACCTGCGCGCCCACACGTGATATTTTGTGGAAGAGCCACACTCAAGGGGCCAAAGAGCCGCATGTGGCTCGCGAGCCTCAGTTTGCCAACCAGTGCTCTAGAGAGAATTGGCATTTGCTTCTGTTGACCGCTCTGAAGTTCTCAGCTTAAGGTTTTGTGACTTCCAGGCAGAGCCTCTTGAGTACCAGCTCGTGAGTCCAGTTCTCAGCAGCAGTTTTTCCTCCTTCTGATCACAACAGTGGTCGGAGGCAGCCCGTTTTCTTTGTAGTCCACATGGAGGACTCCTTCAGTGCGGGAGTACGGAAATGTGTTATTTCCGATGTGTCCTTGGTTCCCCTGAGCAAAGCAGGCAGCCTTTTGGCTCTTTAGTAGGCTCTTCAACTTGGGCAGAGCCCTGCCTTGTGTTTACCACCTGGCCCTTGAGGCCCAGAAAAGCAAAGCTCAAGTTCACCTGCTCTGGCAAAGTCCCCTCTCCCCCAACTCTATTAACCCACTAATCCATTTACTCTCCAAGAATCTTTGTTTACTCGGTCCCTGGCCTATGGATTTCTTACTCTTGTTAATTCATTAATACCTTCAAAGTTTTTTAAATGTATGTTTCCCCAGTATTGTCAGTTTTCAGTGGGAAGGTCAACCCAGGTAGCTAGCCTGCCTTGTTATCCAAAATAGAATTCCTTTAGGTCTTTTTCCCTATGTAGTCTTTTTCTCTCATTTGCCTAAGAGTTTCTGAAATTAGAAACCTCTTTTACTTTATTTTTTTTTAATTAAGATTTCTTTTATAGCAATTTTAGGTTCACAGCAAAATTGACAAAATACAAAGATTTCCCATATACTCCTTGCCACCCCAGCACACATAGCCTCTCCCATATCAAAATCCCCCACCAGAGTAGTGCATTGGTTACAATTGAAGAACCTACATTGACACGTCATAATCACCCAAACAAAGCTCATAGTTTACATTATAATTCACTTGTGGTATTGTAATTCTTTGGGCTTGGACAAATGTGTAATGGCATATATCCATTATTATATATCATACATAATATTTTCACTGACTTCAACATCTATACTCCACCTATCCATCCCTTCCTGTTCCCCTGCCCACAACCCCTGGCAACCACCGATCTTACGGTCTCACTGCTTTTTCTCAAATGTCATACACTTGGAATCATTTAGTATGTAGCTTTTCAGATTGGTGTTTTTCACTTGACAATATAGATTTAGGTTTCTTCCATGTCTTTTCATGGCATGATAGCTCATTTCTTTTTAACCCTTAATAATATTCCATTGTCAGGATACATGACAGTTGATTTATCCATTCATCTACTGAAGGACTTCTTGGTTGCTTCCAATTTGGGGAAATTTGTAAATAAAGCTGCTATAACCACCTGTATTGAGGTTTTGAGTGGAAATAAGTTTTCAGCTCCTTTGGGCAAAAACCAAGGAACACCACTACTGGTAAGAATATGCTTAGTTCAGTTAGAAACTGCCAAACTGTCTTCCAAAGTGGCTATGCCATTTTGCATCCCACCAGCAATGCAGCAGAGTTCCTATTGCTTCACATCTTTACCATCATTTGGTGTTGCCAATGTTCTGGATTTTGGCCATTCTAACAGGTGTGTAGTGGTGTCTCATTTTAATTTTCATTTCTGTGGTGACATACGATGTGGAGCATATTTTGTATGTTGTTTGCCATCTGGATTTTTGGGGGACCCATTTTTTAATTGGGTTGTTTGTTTTCTTATGGAGTTTTAAGAGGGTTTTTAATATTTTGAACAGTAGTCCTTTATCAGGTGGGTCTTCTGCAAATATTTCTCCCCCGTCTATGGCTTATCTGTTCATTCCCTTGATGTTCTTTGCAGAGCAAAAGTTTTTAATTTTAATGAAATTCAGCTTATAAATTAATTTTTTAATGGACTGTATCTTTGGTTTGTGTCTAAGATGTCGTCATCATACTCACGGTCACCTAGGTTTTTCTCCTGTGTTATCTTTTAGGAGTTTTATAGTTTTGTGTTTTACACTAAGTCTGTGATCTATTTGTTCATCTTTTACTTTTTGATCCTGTACATTTTCATGTGAAGTATAGTTTTCTTTGGTGGTGAGAATATCTTTGCTTCTTTTCAGTACTTTCCAATTTTTCTATAATAAGGATAATGTAAAAATTAATCAGGTTAATTTTCATAGGAAATTATGAAACACTTATCTCTAGCATTTGACATTTTTAACCTCTGATTATTCAATTCCCTTTGGTGCCCTTTGAGGCCTGTCTCAACAGGGCCCCTTTTCTCTAGAGCAGTGGTTCTCAACCTTTCTAATGGCACGACCCTTTAATGCAGTGCCTCATGTTGTGGTGACTCCCAACCATAAAATTATTTTCGTTGCTACTTCATAACTGTGATTTTTGCTACTGTTATGAATCGAAATGTAAATATCTGTGTTTTCGGATGGTCTTAGGCGACCCTGCTAGTGGTTCTCAACCTGTGAGTCACCTAAGACCATCGGAAAACACAGATATTTACATTACGATTCATAACAGTAGCAAAATTACAGTTATGAAGTAGCAACGAAAATAATTTTATGGTTGGAAGTCACCACAACATGAGAAGCTGTATTAAAGGATCACGCCATTAGAAAGGTTGAGAACCACTGCTCTAGAGGATATAAATGCAATTAAAAGAAAAAAGTCAAAACTCGTGTGAAAGCCACAGCTATTCAGTTGAAGGGTTCTTTGTGGATATGGGGACATTTTGTATATAATTAGGAGTTCCCAGCATTACTCTGCTAATCCTGGCTTCCTCCCACACACCCAGGACAAGACTGCGTGGGCAGACTCTGTGGGAATGCTTGTTCTTCACCTGCTAGGATTGGTTTCATTTGAAATCCCCACCCCAGGTCTAATACTGTAGATGACCTTAATCCAGCGGAGTCCCTCTGGAGGAGGTGTTTCCTCTCCTGTGCTTAGAGAGACAGAAGGAAAGAAATAGCCCATAGCCAGACTGTGATTACTAAGACTAAGAGACTTAAAATTCTTAAAGAAGAAGCCCTTGTACAGAATTTATCCAGAAAAGTCCTCATGTTTGTACACAAGATTACACTGTAAGAATGAACAGTAGGGAATTGGTTTGATAAATTATAGTACAGCTGAAACCGGTTTGGCTCAGTGGATAGGGTGACGGCCTACGGACTGAAAGGTCCCAGGTTTGATTCTAGTCAAGGGCATGTACCTTGGTTGCTGGCACATCCCCAGGAGGGGGTGTGCAGGAGGCAGCTGATGGATGTTTCTCTCTCATCGATGTTTCTTACTTTCTATCCCTCTCCCTTCCTCTCTGTAAAAGAAAAATCAATAAAATATATATTTTTTAAAAATTAATTATAGTACATACTTATAATGTACTGGACAGTCACTATAAATAATGATACAGAAAAAAATTTAAGAAGATAGAAAAAAATTGCAGTATATTAAAAAGGCAAATTGATTTCGTTTTATATTTTAAAATAAAAGTGAAGCACAGAGGATTTAGGGCTGTAAAACTACTCTGTATGATATTATAATGGTAATACATGTCATTATACATTTGTCAAAAGCCATAGGATGTTCAGTATTGAGTGAACCCTATGGAGTTTCCTCAAAAAACTAAAAAAGGAACTCCCATTTGACCCAGTGATCCCACTTATAGGAATATATCCCAAGAAACCAGAAACACCAATCAGAAAGGATATATGCACCCCTATGTTCATAGCAGCACAATTTACAATACCTAAGATTTGGAAACAGCCTAAGTGCCTATCAGCAGATGAGTGGATTAAAAAATAATGGAATACTATGCTGCTGTAAAAAGGAAGGAACTCCTACCATTTGCAACAGCATGGATGGACCTGGAGAGCATTATGCTAAGCAAAATCAGTCAGTCAGAGAAATATAAATATCACATGATCTCACTCATTTGTGGATTATAATGAACAGCATAAACTGATGAACAAAAACAGATCCAGAGACAGAGAAGCATCGATCCAGACTGTCAAACCTCAGAGGGAAGGTAGGGGAGGGTGGGGGTAAGGGAGAGAGATCAACCAAAGGACTTGTATGCATGCATATAAGCCTAACCAATGGACACAGACACCAGAGGAGGTGAGGGCATAAGGTATTACATATAAAGAAAGGGGGAAAAAGAGTGAACCCTAATGCCAAATTTATTTTTGTTGATAATGATGTGTTAATGTAAAGTTCATCAATTGTAACAAATGTCCCTCTCTGGTGTGGGATGTAGACAGTTGGGGAAGTTGTAAATGTGCAAGGGGTATATAGGAAATCTCTATATGTTCTGTTTAATTTGCTGTGAAGCTAAAACTACGTTGAAAATAAAGTCTATTTGAATTGGAAAAAAGAAAATAAATAACATTTTGTACCCCAAAGTGTTAGCCATGATTCTATCTGATGTTCACAAATGTACTTGCCTATATTTTCTAAATTGTTAGCAATGGACATTTGTTATTTTCATAATCAGAAAAGAATACATATTTTTTAAAATGACGTTCCGGCTGTAGGTCTTTCAACTCAACTGCTCTTAGTGTTAACACCCTACTGTCTCTCCCCTCCCTGAAAGGGCCACCTAAGTGAGGGGTATGGACAGCTTTGCAGCATCTACCTCAAACTGTTGAGAACGAAGATGGAATACCACACCAAAGTGAGTCTTTGCTGACAATTCTGCTCTCTTTCTCCTCCCCCAGTCTCCTCAGCACCTTGATGACCTTAATTGTCAGGTCTTCCAGGTAATAAGACAACCTGGCTCAGGGAGCATTTATACCACCTCCCAGCTGTGTGAGAGGAAACATGTTATAGGACAGCTGTGGTCAGGCCCTGGGATATGGCCCGTGTCTTCTGCTCCATGTGGGAAATAGGAGGAGGAACCCTATCCAGTTAGTTGCCTTATGAAAATATTTTAGAAGCGCTGACTTTACTGTTAACAAAAATAATTCCTTCCATTTATATAGTGAGTTTTCACACAGAACTTATATAACTTTAGTCAGCATTTCTTTGTACCTAATGCATGTAAAACTGTGTGCTTGGTACTACGTGGCATGTAAGAATAAGTAAAAAGGGTACTCTTCGGCATTTGCTGATTCGCTGGGGAGAGGCTTATGTGCTTATGTACTTCTGTACTCATGTATAGTGCGAAGCAACTGCGTGTGTCTGTGCCCATGGAAAAACGCAGAGATGTTTTGAAATGCCTGAGGACTACGGTGTTTGAAAGGGCACAGTGAAGGAAGGGGGGCTTGATGTGGGCCTTGGAGGATGGGGTGGTGCACACAGGCGGTAGGATGGCATGCCAGGTGGGAGAGAGAACCACCTGAATTAGGGAGCTGGCAGTACAAATGGAGAAGGAAGGAACTGGGTTCAAGTCTCCACCTCCCTACCATTAAGAAGAAATAACATATTTCGTGTCTTTTATCTCCATTATCTTTTATTAACTTAAAGGGTAGCTTTGAGTCATTTAATCCATCCTAGTCTATTAAACCTTTTTTCTGTACATCACCTAACCCTCACAACAACCCTACAAAGTAGCTATTATTATATCCTAGGAAAATGAAACTCAGAGAATGGTTGAGTCCCTTGCCTGAGTCACGTAGCTTCTTAGTAGGGAGGTGGAGACTTGAACCCAGGCCCATATGATAGTATAGCCTGTGGGGGTCAGGGGCCACCCTTACCTCCCCTCATGTCTCACTGAGTCCTGCCAACGGCCAGAGCTAGTAGGCTCTGAAGAGAGAAAGGTGAATAGACTTTGGGCCTGCTTATGGGAGTCGTAGTTTGTTGGGAAAGAAGTGACAGAAGGAGATAAGATAGACTGCAGTGAGGATGAGAACTGAGAGAAGCAGGAGGCGGTACAAAAGCACATAGATGGCTGTCTGGTTTAGACTGAACCAGAGGGCTTCTCAGAGGCAGTGTGGCGCCTGAGCTTAGTGTAGGGTGTTACAGTTGTCTATGCTGCACAACACAACACCACAAACTCAGTGTCTTGTACCAACAGCAGTCCTTTACTATCCCCCACTTCCTGTTGGTCAGGAGTTCTGGAAGAGCTTGGCAGGGCAGTTCTAGCCACAGGTCTCATGTAGTTGCAGTCAGATGCTGGCTGGAGTGCAACAGTGGGGGGCTGGCCTGCCGGCTCTCTTCCTGGAGGCTCAGAGCTAGTCAGGACGTCTTCACAGCCTGGTGAAGTTTCCCAAAAGAATAAGGTAGAAGGATATTTTATTTTATTTTATTGTTAATCCTCACTGAAGGATATTTTTTCTATTGATTTTTATGTTTTAGAGAGAATGGAATGGTGGGCGGGAGGGAGTGGGAAGAGAGATAGAGATAGATAGATAGACAGACATTGATGTGAGAGAGATGCATTGATTGGTTGCAAGCACCTTAACTGGGCCGGGAATCGAACTCATGACCCTTCAGTGTGCGAGCCAACACTAACCACTGAGAAACACCGGCTAAAGCTATGGAGCGATCTTCTGAGGTGTCAAGTTCTGACTTCTTTTTTCTCTTTCCCTTCCAGAATCCCAGGTTCCCAGGCAACCTTCAAATGAGTGACCGGCAGCTAGACGAGGCTGGAGAGAGTGATGTTAACAACTTGTAAGTGGCTGTCCTCATGCTCTGGACCCAGTGGGGAAGAGAGCTTTTGTGGAATCTCTCACTTCCCATTAGGCTTTCAGAGGCCCTTATGGTAGAGGTTGGGGCTTGGGTGGGGAGGAAAGACCTTGGGGCCACTTACTGCTGATGCCTCATCCAGAACCCTTCCAGGTTGTCTCACCCTTCAGCTCTATCCTCTGGTCCCCTCCACCCTCCCAACCCAGTGTGATACCTGCCCTTCTCTCTCCCTTTGCCACTGTCACTATTGAATTCATCCTGCATGTTCTTCAGATGGCCTCAATACCCACTTAGGTGGCAGCTAAGAATTGGAGCGTGTGTATGTGTGTGTGTGTGTGTGTGTGTGTGTGCGGGCGCGTGTGCCTAAACATGCACATTGGGGTGAGAAGCAGCACCACAGAGTGTGGGGGAGGGACGGGTTAAGTGCTCGCTTTGGGAGCATCAGCTGTCTTTCTTCTTGGGTCTAGTTTCCAGCTAACAGTGGAGATGTTCGACTACCTGGAGTGCGAACTTAACCTCTTCCAAACTGGTGAGTCTCTCCCTCCCATCTGGCCCAGGCTTCCGTGGGCACTGCCTCATTCCCAGCCTTGTTTGCTCCTTGGGCTCCCCAGGCTCGTCTTCCTCCCCCTGCAAGCTCACCGCACAAGGTCAGGAACATGGAGACTCATGCTCTCCGTCCCTCGTGCAGAGAGGAGCTAAAGCTCTGGGGCATTTGCAAAGTCGGTGATTTCATGTTTGAGCAGAATGACCACACTCCCCAGCTTACTGGCTTCACCCCTGAAGTCCAGGCCTCCAAGAGCCCAAAGATAGGTCTGGCCTTTTTGACAGCCCATGGACTATGGCCCCAACATTGGCTGGTCTTTGGCCAGCCTCGTCTGCTACTCAGCCAGGCTGGCACTCGGGCTCAGTTTCTGTCAGAAGGGCTGCTGTCTGCTGTTTGGTTGGTAGCCAGGTTGAGTTGGGTTGTTACCGAAGTCCACGTGAGAAGTCCTAATCCCCTGGTGGGGGAGCACTGGGCCTTCCTCCTGCCGAGAGTTCTGGTGCCTCTAGGCTGTCAGCTCCTGACACTTTCTGAGAGGGAAGAAACTGGTTCCCTTGTCTCCTGTGTCCTCTCATCCCCATACTTCCCAGCATGGCTCTCCCTTCTGTCGCTGGGGAATGGAAGAGCCAGTTTTCTGAGACTCAGGATGTGCTGTGACAAGTGTCCAGCTCTGTGAAACCACATTCCAAACCACAAGTGTGAGTGCACAAGCTTGACAACCGCAGCATTTGGGCATGCAGGCCACTCCTGGGGCTTTGATTCTCATGAAAGAAACTCTCTCACCCTAAGTTCCTGCTTTTTGCTTTATGTTCATCTATGTAGCAAATCATTACAATTGGCTGGTTAATTCCAGCTGTGCCAAGCCTGTGACAGGGCAGCAAACTCCTTGATACTTTGACTAATCAGTTCAGTGCAGGATGTCATCAGAGGAACACCGGAAACAGATGGAAACTTTGATTTGGGGAAGAAATAAGAAGGCACTGGGCCTACTAACAACTTGTTTGAGCAGGATCTTCCACAGAAGTCAATACTAGTAGAGAAGTAAAAATGAAACAAAATTCAGTCCCTGCTGTAAGGCATTCCCAGCAAGGTAGGAGAAAAGGTGTAGAAGTGATTTTTTTTAATGCACTAGAAATCTTTGCATAAAAGTAAAAAAGAAGCTGCATATTGTTGGAGCTGACTTTCAGTTATTTCACTTTAAGCAGAAAGGGTCTAGGTCAGTGGTCGGCAAACTCATTAGTCAACAGAGCCAAATATCAATAGTACAACGATTGAAATTTCTTTTGAGAGTCAAATTTTTTAAACTTAAACTTCTTCTAAGGCCACTTCTTTAAAATAGACTCGTCTAAGCCATGGTATTTTGTGGAAGAACTACACTCAAGGGGCCAAAGAGCTGCATGTGGCTAGCGAGCCACAGTTTGCTGACCACTGGCCTACGTGGATAAGTCAGAATTCATTGACATTCAGCTTCAAAACATGCTTAATTTGAAAGCAGGGACTGTCATCCTTGGGAGAGTCAGCCTAGAGCAGTGGTTCTCAACCTTCCTAATGCCGCGGCCCTTTAATACAGCTCCTCATGTTGTGGTGACCCCCAACCATAAAATTATTTTCATAGCTACTTCATAACTGTAATTTTGCTACTGTTAATGAACCGTAATGTAAACATCTGTGTTTTCCAATGGTCTTAGGCTCTTCAGCAGCGGTTCTCGACCCACAGATGGAGAACCGCTAGCAGGGTCGCCTAAGCAGCATTAGCATCACCTAAAAAACTTGTTAGAAAAGCACATGCTTAGGTCCCACCCCCGACACAGTGGATCTGGGGCTGAGACTCAGCAATTAGTGTCTTAACAAGCCTAGGTCTGCACTGTCCAGTATGGCAACCACTAGCCACATGTGACTATTTAAATTAATTACAATTATTTTTTTAATCTTTATTGTTCAGTTTATTAATTACATTGTTCCCCCTTTTTTATCCCCCTATAGCTCCCCTCCACCCTGTACCTATCCCACCCTCCACTCTCACCTCCCCCTCCCCACTGTCCTCTCCCATTATTGCTAGATTTTTGTCCAGTCTCTTGCTGTACTTCCCACACCCCTTTTCTCCCTAAGAATTGTCAGTCCATTCCCTCTCTATGTCCATGATTCTGTTATATTCACCAGTTTATCCTGTTCATCAGACTATCAATTCACTTGATTTTTATATTCATTTGTTGATAGATGTGTATTTGTTGTTCATAATTTATATTTTTACCTTTTTCTTCTTCCTCTTCTTAAAGAATATCTTTCAGCATTTCATAGAATATTGGTTTGGTGGTGATGGACTCCTTTAGCTTTTTCTTACCTGCAAAGCACTTTATCTGATCTTCAATTCTGAATGACAGCTTTGCTGGATAGAGTAATCTTGGTTGTAGATTCTTGCTATTCATTACTTTGAATATTTCTTGCCACTCCCATCTGGCCTGCATCGTTTCTGTTGAGAAATCCGCTGACAATCGTATGGGTGCTCCCCTATAGGTAACCAACTGTTTTTCTCTTACTGCTTTTAATATTCTCTCTTTATCTTTTGCTCTTGGCATTTTAATTATGATGTGTCTTGGTGTGGTCCTCTTTAGATTCCTATATTTTGGGGTTCTGTGTACTTCTTGGACTCCTAAGTCAATTTCTTTCACCAGGTGGGGGAAGTTTTCAGTCACTATTTCTTCAAGTAGGTTTTCATTACCTTGCTCTCTCTCTTTTTCTGGCACCCCAATAATTCGAATGTTGGCATGCTTGAGGTTGTCCCAGAGGCCCCTTACACTATCTTCAATTATCTAGATTCTTTTTGTTTCTTGCTTTTCCAGCTGAGTGGATTTTGCTTCTTTGTATTTCAAATCTTTGACTTGGTTCTTGTGGCCCTCTGGACTGCTTTTAGGACTTTGTGTAATATTTTTTATTTCAGTCAGTGTATGCTTGATTTCTAGTTGGTCCTTTTTCAGATCCGTGAGGGTCTCGTTCATATCCTCGTATGTCTTGTTCATTTCCTTGTAGGTCTCATTCATTTCCTTGTAAATCTCATTCATTTCCTTGTAAGTCTCATTCATTTCCTCGTTGGTCTTGTTTATTTCCTTGTAGTTCTCATTAAATTCATCAGCCTTTTCTAGGAGCCTCTTGAAAAGCCTTATAACTGTGGTTTTGAACTCTATGTCTAGTCGTCTTTTTTCCTCCATTTCTTTCATACCTGATTTCTTTCCATGTCTCTGCATGGTGGCTGCTTTATGTGGTAGATGTCCTCTAAGGGTCAGTGACACAGCCTCCCGAGTTACCTGAAGTGGGTACTCTTACTGCAATCCTTCATGGGTTGTACAGTATTTTTTAATTTAAGCCCAGCTTGTTGTTGTTAGCCCTAGGAGGGTTTGACCTCCAGGCCAATTGGCTGTGAAGGGAGACTGTGTTCAGGTTGGATGGGTGGAGTCTCTGAGCTGCGCAGGCAGCCTCAGCATCAGCTAGGATCTATGCGGCGCTCGCGCGCGGGTCTCTGTTGGATGGGAATGGTTGCAGACACCTCCAAGAGAAAGTCGCTAGTCTCTACCCCTTTCAAGACAGCTCTGCCTCTCCCCAAATGAGTCTGCACACCCAAAGTAGTCTCGTCCAGAGTTGTAAAACAAAGCAGTCTGGTGGTCTCCAGGACCAGGGGGCAAGTCACCAGGGAGCAAGTCGCACGCCTGTGCTGTCACACAGTTTACGCGCGCAAACTTCTTTTCCAAGCAACCCAGTTTCTCCTCAGACTAGGAGACCTCTGCCACGCCCAGCTTCCAGGGTGCGTACCCTGGACCTCGGACCTCACCTGGCACTGGGAAATCCGTGCAGTGGGGCATCTCCGCCCTCCTCGTTGGCTAAATCCAGCCTGGGTTGCTGCTGCCAGCCGTACAGCCCGTGCGCGACCAAGACGGCTCCTAACCTCTGATTCCGCGCATATCTTCAAGGCTGCGCTCCCGCCGCTCTTCTGAGTCTCAGTGTCCCACCTTTACTTTTATTTGTGGAGTTTTCACTCAGCCAGCTGTCCAGTGACTCTGGATGATGTTTGTTTTGTTGTTATGTTGTAGTTTTTGAATTGTTGCATGGGGCAGAACAATAGGTGTTTACCTATGCCGCCATCTTGGTTCCCAATGGCTTATTTCCTAAGTTAATTACAATTAAATAACATTAAAAAGTGAGGTCCTACCCAGCCACCGTGGTTCAGTGGTTGAGTGTCGACCTATGAACCAGGAGGTCACAGTTTGTTTCCAGTCAGGGCACATGCCCAGGTTGCAGGCTCCATCTCCAGTGTGGGGCATACAGGAGGTAGCCAATCAGTGATTTCCTCTTATCATTGATGTTTATAACTCTCTCTCCCTCTCTAAAATCAATAACAATACATTAAAAATAAAAAAAGAAAGTCAGGTCCTCAGTTGCCCTAGCATATTGGACGGCATATTTGGAACACTTACGTCATCACAGAATTCAACTGGCCAGTGTTACGGGCTGATTCTGATGCTTGCTACAGTTTGAGAACCACTGAGCTAGAAGATACAGCTTTTAGCTGGCTGCATAGTAGAATCACCTGGGGAGCTTTCGAAACCTACTGATGCCCAGTCCTGCTCCAGACCAATAAAACAGAATGAGAGTGTGAGGGAGTTGCAGGCAGACATTAGTAGTTTTTAAATTTCCCCAGATGATTATAATCAACCTCAAAGCCGAAGTTTAGAACCACTGCCCAGCCCTACACACTTTCCACAACATTTTTATTTAATTCTTACAAGACCTCTATGAAGTATGTGCTATTAGAACCATCTGCATTTT
This sequence comes from Antrozous pallidus, assembly GCA_027563665.1. NCBI lineage: Eukaryota > Metazoa > Chordata > Mammalia > Chiroptera > Vespertilionidae > Antrozous > Antrozous pallidus. Next base: position 87,601,402 of record CM050512.1, read on the forward strand.
ATAGAAAATCATCTGTTGGCACCAGAGGTTGAGTAACGTGTCCATGGTCACATTGGGAGTCTAGATGTTCCTGGATGCCAAAGGGCATTCCTAGAAAGCAGCGTTAGGCCTGGAGATGGAGCAGTCTGTAATTTCCTGCCAGAGTGGAGCCTAAGCAAGCCAGAAGAATGGAGGATGGCTGCCTTGTAGTGACAGCTGCTTTTAATTTGTGTCAAGAAAAGCGGCCTTTTAATTAGAACTGTTTGGGGTTGTTTTTTTTCAGCTGCCAGACCAAGCCAGTTAACAGGGATTAGTGCAGTCAGGGCAGGCCAGGCACAGCAGCTCTGGGTTTTCCTCCGGGGCAGCCCCACTCACTGAGGGACTGCAGGGAATGTCTTCCATTGCCAGCCACGTGTGTAGTTCTGAAGGTGATGGGCAGCCGCTGCAGACAGGACATGGGCCCAGGCCATTGGTTCATGCTGAGGGTTGACAATCAGGCATCTAGTTGCTTGGTTTAGGAGCAAGTGCAGGGGGTTAGAGTGGAGGGGTCTTGGGAGCAAGACACCGAGGGAGCAACTTGCTCTCTGGAGCTTGGGAGAATGGAGGGCAGTACTTCTATTGACCTGCTCCAGAGATCTCATTAGCTTTTGATCCTGATGGTCATCCTCCTCCCAGTGCCTGGCCTTGGTTCTTACAGGCTCTCCGATCACCAGCCAAGGCTCTGGCACATCCCCCCCTTTTGCTGCCCCAATTACCCTGTGGCAAGCCACCTGGAATCCAAGGCTGACTCATTCCCTTCCTCGTTTCTGATCAATGTTTGATATGTTCCCCCACATGTTAACTAACTATTGCCACCACCAGATTGTCTGCTTCTCAGGGTCAGGGTTACCATCAGACTGTGTTCATGTGTGAGAGGAAGGGCTGGATTGACTATCTCAGCTGCCCCTTCAGTCCTGAAATTCTGAAGTCCCAAAGAGCTGAGGCTTTCCGTCTCCTCATTACCATTAAACCAGAAACTGGAAAATGATGTGTCAGTCTCTCTGATCAGCCTGGGCCAGCGGCCACGAAGCTCTTCTAGTAGGGATCCCCCTCATCGAGGTACTCCACCAGGCTGTCGGTGAATCCTTTCCTTCCCGCTTCCACAGGGCTGTGCACAGAAGAGCAGAGTTCACCTGGTCATGACACGAGCGCCTTGGCTCATGGGAGCACAGGCTTCTGGTCTGGCCATCGCTGGCCACACAGGCGCTGTCTTTTAACTTGTCACCTCTGCAAAACCAGTTTGTTTGTTTCGTTGTTTGTTTTTTCGTGTTTTTTTTTTTTAATCAGTTCTTGATTTTGTGACCACTTTCAAGTCACTTACTGTCAGAACCCTCATCTGTGTACCGGAGTACTTTGAATTACCTTGTAGGAATGATGTAAGGTTTAAGTGCATTACATACGATAGTGTATGCCCAGAATAGGTCCTCAGTGTATGTGAGACACCTGCCTTCTGCCTCTTTGAGAAAGTCACCTATAGTTTCTAGCTCCACTGCCTCTCCCCCTCTTTTATTTTCTAGTGTTCAACTCCCTGGACATGTCCCGATCTGTATCAGTGACGACAGCTGGGCAGTGCCGCCTCGCCCCGCTGATCCAGGTCATATTGGACTGCAGTCACCTCTATGATTACACTGTCAAGCTTCTCTTCAAACTCCACTCCTGTGAGTATATTAGTCAGATCTTCTCGGAGCCTCTGGTTGGAAGGAGGAGCTCCTTCTGAGGCTGTCCCTGCAGAAATGCAGCTCCTCCATGGCCTGAGCTTTCAGCCTCTGTTCCAAACAGCCCTAGGGCTCCCAGCCAGCTTGAGAAGAGCAGAGTTCAAGCTTTGGTGTGCCCAGTGAAGCACCTGGCTTGCCAGAGTCATGCCCCAGGATGGCCCTCTTCCTCCATCCCTGGCTTTACCTCATCTCCATCCATAGATGGATGTCATGTATTCTATGAACCACACAACTGATGACAGACCTGGCCTAGACCCACAGCAGCAAAGGTAGTGCTTTTCAAAGTGTTCATCAGCACAGTCTCTTTGTACAAATTGAATTTTAGAGAGAATTATAAAATATAAAACAGCTGCTCAAGTAGATGGAGTGCTGATCTTGACCTAGCCACAGATCCTTGGGAAGGTTTTGCAGAATCTATTTTTGAGATTACCGGTCCTGCAGAAGTTCTTATACTTTCATTTGCTTTTGGTTTAAAACGATGAATCTGATGTGGGTGTAGCCAGAGCTCCACACCAAGATGGCCACTGTGAAGGGTATACACATGCAGAAGGTGTGGATGTTAGAAACCAAGAAAAATCAAGACATAAATGGTACTAGCAAGGTGTATTTTAGAATTCTCCGACAAGGGGCACTCTGGAACTGTGGTCACTGACAAGGAATGGGTCTGGTTACTTAGGACAAGGGAGCCAGCATTACTCTTGAATCCAGGAGGTTTTGGTGGAAGGAAGGTTGGAATTCGATGTTCAAGGATTAGAAGGGCTTTGGAGCAGATGGGCATGTCTGAAGGGAGCAGAGATTGGACTAAATTCCAAGAGAAGGCAGGCAGTTACTTAGAAACTCTGAATATAGATGAACTTGTAATTGTTTCTAAGATGCTGTGGGACCCAGTTTCCCACTAGAACAGTGGTCACCAACCTTTTGGACCTCAAGGACCACCAGTTGACAACCGCTGCACTAGAACATCCCCACTTTCTTATAAAGTGGTGAGTTATGAGAAGAGACAGGTAATTATTTCGGTTTAAAGGCCTTCTTTAAAGGCAAAACAATACACAAGACCCTCCTGGGTGGCTTTGGGCAGGAGAACTCGGCAGCATGGGGAATGAATGTGAGAGAGTATATATTTTTCTAAAACTAAAATTTTATTTTAAAACTAGGGGCCCGGTGCACGGAACTCATGCACTGGGGGTGGGTGGTGCCTCAGCCCAACCTGCCCCTTCTCACATACTGGGACCCCAGCCAGCAATCGCCCTGCGATGAGGCCCGTGGCTGGCTGACTCCGCCCCCGGCCCCAGACCTGCCCCAAGGCTGGAGCAAGTCTCTGCCTTGGGAACCCAGCAGTAGCCCTGCCATGGGTCAATTGGGGCCAATGGCTGACCGCTGGCTGGCTCCGCCCCCAGGCCCAGCCTTGGCCAGCAGCCATTTTGATTGGGTGTTAATTTCCATATCACTCCTGATGGGCTTATGGGAATGGCTTGTGGGCGTGGCTTATTTGGGTGTGGCAAAAGTAGGTCAATTTGCATATTATTCTTTTATTAGATAAGAAGATAGTTTAGATCTACAGAAAAGTTGCAGGTAGTTCAGAGATCCATATATCCCCAACCCAGTTTTCTCTATTGTTAACATCTTTGATTAGTGTGATATAATTGTCACACTAATGAACTGATATTGATACATTATTAACTGAAGTCCATACTTCCTTCAGGTTTCCATAGTTTTTACCTAATGTCCTTTTTCTGCCCATGGTCCCATTCAGTCACAGCTCCTCAGTCTCCTCTTGGCTGTGACAGTTTTTTAGACTTCCCTTGTTTTTGATGATGTTGACAGTTTTGTGGAGTCCTAGTCAGATATCCTGCAGCATGTCCCTTGATTTGAGTCTGTCTGACACTTCTCTCATGACTGGACTGGGGTTCTGGGAAATAGATCACCGAGATAAGGGGCCACTGCCACCCACTCTATACTGCTTCCATTTTGGATTATCAGACCTTATACAGATATTAACTATTTATACCAAATGAATAGATTGCCTAGTCGATAAGATTAAAATTTTTAAAATAAAAGGCTCTCTGAGTTGTGCTCTCTAACTGAAATACACAGACTCACACATCCTGTGAGGTGAAGGGACCGTAGAGAAAACCCACTCAGGAGGAGGCTGCTGCTTGTCCCACATCACAGAGTTAGCAGGGACCAAGTGGGAACTGCGCCTAATCTTCCTAGTCAGTCCTTGGTCTTTCCTCGGGCAGGCATCCTCTCGGGCAGGCTCTATGGATTTCTTCCAGACTAACGTCTGCACTGGGCCTTACCCAGTGCACCCAATGCAAACACCTCTTGGCCAGGTCACCACTTGCTTCTTCAATGGTCAGGGATACAGCTTCCAGTCCACTGTGTCCAGCATGGCTTGCACTTTAGGAGCGAACAAAAGGAAAGATTTAGAGGATAAGCACCCAGACCCCCTATTGGTCCTGTTGAGCCTCCTTACATACCAGTCCTGAGGCAGCTCTAGGCCAGGAATGCCACCGGCAGGGTTGGCCACAAGCCCAAGGAGGAATGGTCCCCTGTGGCTTGACCTGCCTGCTGGTCCTCCTCATCCTTCTCACTCTTTTGCAATTTCTCCCAGGTCTCCCAGCTGACACCCTACAAGGCCACCGGGACCGTTTCATGGAGCAGTTCACAAAGTAAGTGATGAAAATGAAAGCGAACCAAAACAGTGCCATGAAGTCAATCCATACAAGAGCATTTGCTTTCAATGCCTGGCGAAGCTGTTGTTTCTCTAATAAGTCCCATAAAAGCACACTGAAGAAGGCTGTTTCATCACCTGCTTCATGCCCAGGGCTTTATCCTCTTCACTTTGTCTTCTCCCTAAATTCTTATGGTCTTTACTATGTACATGCTCACAATTCCCAAATCTGTATTGCTAGCAAAACCTTACCTCTGAATTCCAGTCTCACTTACCACATTGTCTATGTGACATCTATACATTATACTTAAATTTCAAACCGAACTCTAGGTTTTCCTCCAAGAACCATTTTCTCTCGGTCTTTTCTATCTCAGTCAATACTGCCGTCATTCATTTAGGCCAGAGATTTAGAACTCACCACGTGTTTATTTATTCACTTACTTATTTTTATTGATTTCAGAGAGGGAAAGAGAGAGGCAGCGATAGATAGAAATATCAATGATGAGAGAGAATCCACTGATCAGCAGCCTCTTGCACGCTCCCCACTGGGAATCGATCCCGAAACTCAGGAATCAAACTGTGACCTCCTGGTTCACAGGTCAACGCTCAACCCCTGAGCCACACCTGCAGGGCAGAACTCGCCATTTTCCTCATCCCCCAGATCCACTGCATTCACAGGTTCAGTTGATACTCTACAAATACATCTTGGCTCCAGTCATGTCTCCTCCCATCTCTTTGGCTACCTTTGCCCTGGACTCCCACTCTGCCCACCTGCAATATTGTCCTTACCCAGCAGTTAGAACATCCTTGTAAAAATGTAAATCCCTTGCTCAGAACCTTTCAATGGCTTCTGATTGCATTGAGAATAAAAGCCAAACTCTACAAGCCCCCTGCATGATCTGATGCCTGCCTGCCATCTCTGATCTTGTCTCCAGAGCTCAACCTGTTTCAGCACACAGGGTCCTCCTCCAGTTCCTGGAACAGACTCAGGGCAGTGCTCCCTCGGGGGCTTCAGATTGCTGTTCCCTCTCCCGGGGATTCTCTTTTCCTAGCCGGACCAGCTTCAGGTCATCTTTGGTCACCTACTCTCAGGCAGTCTTTGGTCCCCTTATTTGAATTGGGTATTCTCCATCTCCTGATCCTCCAACCTCATCCCTCCCACCCCCATATTCTCTCTCACAGCACCCTGTTTATTTCCTTCATCGTTCTTATCACAGCTTTATTTCTTATTTGACTCTCTTGTCTATTATATCCCTAGCACCTCCTAATACAAAGCAATTAAGCATATAGTGTTTAATAAATATTTGCATGAATTAATGAGCTAATAAGTCAACTGTCTAGTCTAGAAGAAGAGCTTGTCCGATTGAGAGGCTAATTCTGGTGCGTTTAGAAAAGAAAATTGGTAGCTAGATAAAAAGTAAAACTCACCTCTCAGTTAAGTGTGTCCAGGAAGAGGGGAAGGAATGGAGTGGGAGATAAAAGAACTGAGGAAGGGAAACAGCTTAGCAGGGTTTATTTTGACACTTGTTTTTCCTGTTAATGTCTTCAGCCTTGACAACAGGAAAAGCATACCCCCCAAATCCCAAGCTTAGGCTTCTGCTGCTGGTTCCCAGGCAGCAATCAGAGGACAAGTTCAGGATTGTACTAACCTCTTGATTTCCTTGTTCCATTTGAAAAGCCTCATCTGTTTATTCTATAACAAATGGCTTACTAACCCCTAGGAGACAGGCCCTAGGGCTGATTTCCTGGAATGTTAAATTCCAGTAGCTTTTGAAAGCAGTAGAGCCTATTACTGTTGGCTCCATCCCAGAAAGGAGACGTGTAGTGAGGTGATTTTATTTCCTTTAATTTTTTTCTAGCTTATGAAAACATCTCCCATGAGTATCCACCTCACGTTCTCTTCTAACAGGCATGGCGGTTCTCTGAGGTGTAACTCTCCTCTAATTCTGGGAAAGCAGCAATGACACCACAGGGACAGTCCTAACTGTGGGTCTGAAGGACTGTCATGAGACCGCAGGGGTTTAGTTTATTGGACTAAGCTGAAGAAAATTCTGTGTTGCAGAGAGCAGATGCTGAGATCCATGACCTCTTCCATCTCAGAAAATATGTCTGGTGCCCTCAGCTTTCTTGTCCTTCAGTGTTTAGATTCAAAACAGAGACTTGAGGATGAGGGGGGGAAATTGATTTCTTCATTCCCTATTCATCCAAGATGAGGACACAGTATTTTTCCAATGAATACTTGTTAAATAACTCCTCTATGCCTGGTGCTATGGCAAACCTAGATCAGCAGGGCCCAGTTCTGCTCTCTAGAACCTGATAGTCTAACTGGGAAGATCACAAATAGCTCTAACACAAGGCGACTTAATTAAAAAGAGATCTACCTTACCCTGGCTGGGCTGGCTCAGTTGGTTGGGCATCATCCTGTGGACCAAAAGGTTGTTGGTTGAATTTCTGGTCAGGGCACATTCCCAAGTATCAAGCTCAATCCCTGGTAGGGAGCGTGCACGAAGCAGCCGATTGATGTTACACTCTTATATCAGTGTTTCTTTCTCCCTCTCCCTCTTTCTAAAAATCAACAAACTATTCTACAGTGCTGCAGAAATGAGTTTAGGGGTTCTCTACTCTTGTAAAGCATTTTGTAGTTTTAGTTACTCTTTCCTCACCACAAGATAAGTGAGGACTGCCCTATAAGTACTTTTTGCTCTGTAGCATCGTAATTGAATCCTTGCACCATGGGGCTATCTGCCTGACAGCCTATGTCTTTGGCCTGGGCAGGCACAGGAGGAGAGCTGGGTGGTTTCACTGTCCCCTCCTCTCCGGGGCTAGTGAAGACCCCAGCCCCCTCAGGCCTCCTCCATCCCTAGGTTGAAAGATCTGTTCTACCGCTCCAGCAACCTTCAGTACTTCAAGCGGCTCATTCAGATCCCTCAGCTGCCTGAGGTGAGTGTACCTGGCCACACCCTGGGAGCTGCTAAGTCGAGGGCACTCTTTTAGAGGCAGATCTAATGAATGACAACGTTTGAGGATTTGTCTTCCCTCTTCAGAACCCACCCAACTTCCTACGAGCCTCTGCGCTGTCAGAACACATCAGCCCGGTGGTGGTAATCCCAGCCGAGGCCTCGTCCCCTGACAGCGAGCCCGTCCTGGAGAAGGATGACCTCATGGACATGGATGCCTCCCAGCAGGTGAGGACCATTTGGGAGAGAAACTTGGCTCTGCCTGTTGACCCCAAGTGCTGGGGAAAGGACAGGAAGGGCTCTGGTCACTGCCTTCTAACCCAGGCTCTGACCTACACTGAGCACCCTGCCCTGGGGTTCCTAAGAGAGAACATAAGTAGATTTAATCCAAATTAAGATAGGGCCTATTCTAAGGTGTCACTCATTTGACCTCCACCCAGAATTCTCTGGATCTCTAACTTTGCTCTCCATCCTCTTTGGCCATTGCAGAATTTATTTGACAACAAGTTTGATGACATCTTTGGCAGCTCGTTCAGCAGTGATCCCTTCAATTTCAACAGTCAGAACGGTGTGAACAAGGATGAGAAGTGAGTCCAAGCTAGGTTAATGTAGATGACACAGAAACTAAGTTAAGCCATGATCTAACTCGCCACACCTAACCAAAGTGGAATTCTTTATATGTTTTTATTGACTTTAGAGAGAGGGGGAGAAATATTGATGTGAGACAGACACATCAATTGGTTGCCTCCCACATGCAATCCAGCTGGGACCAGGGATCAGACCTGTAATCAGGTGCATGGCTTTGAGGGGGACTTGAACTGGCAACCCTCCAGTGTGCAGGCCAGTGCTCTAACCACTGAGCTGCTGGCCAGGGCAACACCAGCTCTTAACTTCCTCCCTTGATCTCCCAGCTTGCATTCAAAAGCAGAGGAGTAGGAGCACAACAGAAGCAAACTTGCTCTCCTTCTGTTCACAGGGGCCACTTAATTGATCAATTGTACCAAGAGATCAGTGGGCTGAAGGCACAGCTGGAAAACATGAAGACTGAGGTATGAGTAGGTTCTGATCTGTTTCTGGGCTGCACCAGAGCAGGACGGATTTTAATAATAAATTTTCTTCACATCAATACTTATCAGACCACATCTTAAAGGGGATTCATTAGTAGAAATGTCAAAGCCAGAGGACCTGGTCTTCCCATGGTGTCAATTACAACGCATCTCTATTGTACTGGCTTTGAGAAGAGCATTGAAGCCAAGCTCCGGTGTCCCTCAGAGATAACCATGATCACCAAATGGCTGTGAAGTGGTGTAGTGAGAAAGACCTGTTCTCGAATGGTGATAAGAAGGCTTAATTCCCAACTCTGATGGCTGTGTGCATTGACTGATGCTATAAATATACCTGCTCCCCAGACCCAGAGCTGGTCAGAGGCTTTATTTACTGGGATAGGTGAACATTCTCTCCTGATTCCAGCTCATTCATTGCTGCTCCCAAGACACTCTAACAGGACCAGAATACCCCCACAGTTGTCCCCTGTTGTTGCTGACTGGATGGCTTATAATAACCTCCAGGCTCAGCTCTCCTGAGGCCTTGGGAGTGGGTTAGGAAAACCTAGGTGTTTATTTGGTCGGTGCTGGAAACATGGTAGGACCTGCTTCTCCGCCCAGTACACCTGACCCACAGCAGTGCGGTGACCAGGTACGTTAGCTAAGTCTCTCCCACAGAGCCAGCGTGCTGTCCTGCAGCTGAAGGGCCGCATCAGCGAGTTGGAGGCCGAGCTGGCAGAGCAGAAGCATCTGCGGCAGCAGGCGGCCGATGATAGCGAGTTCCTGCGGGCAGAGCTGGATGAACTCAAGAAGAAACGAGAAGACACAGAGAAGGCTCAGCGGAGCCTGACAGAGATAGAAAGTGAGGAGCTGGTGGGGGGTGGGGGTGAGGGTGTAAGTCAGAGAGATCAGGATGGAGGAGGAGGCAGGGTGGCAGAGCGCCATCCAGCTTTGCATCTGTCCAGAGGAGCCGTCAGGAAGGCCAGATCTTGCCACCAGTCAGAGGTCAGCCGGGAGTCCAGCAGGTGGAGCACCTGTGTGAGGCACCACTGAGAACACGGCTAGGGGACTGCAAAAGGTGATGGGGGTGCCTACCCCAGGAGCGTGGGTCTCCGTAGGAGAGAAAGAGCCCAAGAAATGACTTAAAGCCAAAAAACACTGATTAAGTAAATGCATGTGTGTAAATGCTCAGGAGGCATGAATTGGTGATTTGAGTCAGGGAGTTCTTTTTTACAAAAGACTTCCCCCAAGAGTTTAAGTAGGATTTTTGAGGGAGAAGAGATGTTTGCATTTGTGAAGAGAAATGAGGGTCTTTTGGGAACTCTGGCTTCCTGGAGGGCCGGAGGAGGGTCCTAGTGGGTAGCGTCCTCACCTTGGTCCTTGACCGTACAGGGAAAGCCCAGGCCAATGAGCAGCGGTACAGCAAGCTGAAGGAGAAGTACAGTGAGCTGGTACAGAACCACGCGGACCTGCTACGGAAGGTAGGACCCTCAGCCTCCCTCTCACCACGCATAGGCCCCGCTCCACAGGGGAAGGAGCAACTGGGGCCTTGTGGCTCTCTGGGTCCAGTGCCCCAACTAGTCTCCAGTGGGTCACCACCATTTCTTGGGAACCTCAGCTTTCAGGCTCCCTGGCCTCCCTTGCTATGCTAGCCCCACTTGCATTACCCCCCATTTTTATTATTTCTTTAAATATTTAAGAGTTGATATCTGCCTATGACAGCTTTCTTCTGGCTTCCCTCTGGGTAGTTCAGTAATTTCTGAGGCCAACTCTTGGCTACTCACGACCTGAATGCTGCCATTTGTTCTAGAAGGAAGATGTCCTTTAAGCCCATGATGAGCCACTTCAAGACAATGTTCTCCCCTTACAGAATGCAGAGGTGACCAAACAGGTGTCTGTGGCCAGACAAGCCCAGGTGGATTTGGAACGAGAGAAAAAAGAGATAGAGGATTCCTTCCAGCGCGTGAGCGAGCAGGCCCAGCGGAAAGTGAGTGTGGGGGGAGACATACGTGGGGAATGATGGAGGGGCCATCCGAGTTGGAGGCAGACCTTGATCAAAAGACCTTGTCTTGGGCTCCATCAGTAGCTAGCTCTGTGGGTTGGAGCCCTGTGAGAATGCTGGGAGAGGCTGTATAGAATCGATCATAGTTATGGAGGCACAGGGTTAGAAGTGACGCATAGATGAGCTGAGTGAGGTTCATATCAGCAGCGGCCTTCCTGGGGAGAGTCCCAAGGACAATCGAGCGAAAGCACATGGATATCGGAGAGAGGAACGAGTGTTTACAAGCAGTTGCAGACGGGCGAACATCCATGGGTCAGGGTGGGGTTGGCACGCAGGTCCATTGGGAGAGATTTCACTCTTCCTGTAACCCAGAGTAAAAAATACATCTATCTAATCGAAACCAAAGTTTCACAAAGCAACACTTACTCTCACTACGTGATTGCATTTGGATATTTTGTTCTACTGGTCCATGTCATTTTTTAATGTTGACTGTGAATTTTACTAATAGGGTCACAACCCACTCTTCGAAAAACACCACTTAGAAATCAAAGAAGGGGAATTATTTTTAGATGGCAAGATTTCGCAATGTACCAGTGTTGGGATGCCCGAATTAAAGATCCACTTTTACTTTAATGAGTATTATAGACTTAAGCATGGCACTCAGACAGTGTCCTTAAAACTCCCCCCTTGACATTCCACTTGCTCAGAAGAAAAAATTTTGGTACGCTCCTGAGTTCTCACCTCCCCACTCCCCCTTTTTGCTGAGGTAATTTTGCATACAAAAGAGTACACAAATATCAGGGATTTTTTTACACGTGTTTGTCCCTCGTAATCACCACCCAAATCAGGGTGCACCTGCTTTTCTTCTTTCAGACTCAAGAACAGACGGAAGTACTAGAGAACTTGAAGCAAGAACTTGCTACTAGCAAACAGGAACTCCAGGTTGTCCAAGGCAGCCTGGAAATAGCTGCCCAGGTGAGCACCACCTTCTTTATCCCCTTCCTTACTCCTTCCCCTGTGGCTTTCATGTGGCTGTCACCAAGCCCGTCACCATGCAGCATATGGCCAGCCTGGTCCCATCTGTGATCAGTGTGTACTCAGGGAAACGAAACTGGCAGGTTCAGAGCTATCACCTGCTGTTCCTTGTGGCCTAGTGGTGAGTTTGGACTTCTGGGGGAGGGACAGTTTAATTCCTCCCAGAAGCTCCCTCTTCCCACTCGGTCGCCATTGCAGTCAGAAGAAAAATGGGTGACCCAGATTGCTGAACTGGAGAAGGAGCGGGGCAGTTTGGTGAAGGCTATGGCTCGTCGCGAAGAGGAATTCTCTGCTCTTCAGGAACAGCTGGAAAACACCCAGCTCAAACTGTCCAGCACACAGGCAAGTAACAGACACCCTTGGCTGACCAGGTTCAACTTCACTCCTGGCCTCAGCGGAGGCTGGAGGCTGGAGGCTGGGGGCTGTGAAAGGGGTTTGGGGTCTCGAGCCTGATTGTGAAAGCATCTGTAGGAGTAGCCCCTAATGCCGGCATGCCCTGAGTCACCCAAAGAGCAGATGAGGGAAGGCAAAGCTCTTCTTTATTATATGAAAAAGGGATGCACTTAGCACTCTCTCCCCAAGATTGGAGAAGGGGTTGCAGTGGTCCATTCCCATAGCCTTCTGCGTTCAGTAACACATTTTGGACAAAGAAAGCAACAACTTGAGTTAAGACAACTTGAGCTGTGTCACAGATGGATGCTGCTTGAAGGCTCTTATGGGGTCTGTGGCAGACTCTCACCTTCCTGGACCATTTCTAGGAATCTATGTGCGAGCTTGCAAAGGACCAACGAAGAATGCTTCTGGCAGAATCAAGGAAGGCGGCAGAGCAGGTGATACAAGAGGCCCTGAGGCAGCTTGAGGAGCCCACTCTCATCAGCTGTGCTGGATCTGCAGGTACTCTTCCCGGCGTGCAGGTGTTGAGTCCTGTTGGTGTTAAATCCCATCTGACACTGAACTCAGGTTCTCAGCCTGGCTGCACGTCAGATTGGCCTGGGGGTGCCTGGGCCCCAATGCCAAGATCAGTTCAGGAATAAGCTCTTTGGCATAGGGCCTAGGCAGCAGTACTGTCTAAAGCCCCAGCTGTGATAACTACTGCTTTAGTCATAGATCACACCAATGCAACATCTACTGGGAGCTGAGCCTTGGTAACAATTCTAAAGGCCGAGAAGAGGAGACGCAGACAGCCCTGTGTCTCCAGTCTAAGGAGAAAAATGTGCTCTGAATTAAGGGGCGGTTGCTTATGAGCTTCAAGCTGAGACAGGGAGGCTTCAAAGCATGGAGGGACGAAAACAATAAAAATCTCACATAGGTATGAACAGGGGCCTACTTGGCATGTACCAGATCCTAAGGGCTTGTGAGAAGAGCAGCCGTCTGCGCTAGAGAAGCCCTCTGGGTGAGAGGGGAGAGCCTTCGTGCACAGTAGGAAAGAATCCAGGCCCAGGGGATTCAAAGTCATAGTGATGAGCAGATCTCATTGCGGCTCATTCTCAAGCAGAAAAGATATTGGCAAAGTAATGAGAGCTTCCATTGAAGCAGGAGGCAGATGGGAAGAAATGGCTAACAGTTGATTTTTATTATCACATAGAAAGGTCTCGGTGTGGTGAAGTATACAGCAAGGACTATTATATCTTATTCAACAGGGAACCCATCTGCAAGGAAACACAACGTTACCAATGAAGGAGCACACTGAGTACCTAATGTACTAAGGGAATGCCAGGAAGTAGGGCCGATGTGGGCAGATTCGGAGATGTTATGAACTAGCTTTTGAAAGAAGAGAGACATGAACCATAGAGAAGAGAAGTGGGGAATAATAATATAAACAGCTGACATTTCCTGAGTGCTTTCGATGTGCCTTGCACTATTCTAAGCGCTTTATGTGCCTTAGCCCAGTGAAGCCTCAGTGATGCCAGAAGTGATGCTATCAGTTTTCTGTTTTCAGATGAGAAAGCACAGCCAGCATGAGATCCCAGCCTAGGGTTCGAGCCAGGAGCCACCCTAGGCAGTGCGACCAAAGAGCCCATGCTGTAGCTCCTGTGATCCAGTCTCACACACCTGTGCACAGCAGTGGGAATTACTGTTGTGTGTGGAGCCAAGGATCTGGGCTCAAGGTTAATGGGAGTCCAAGGGCCTTGAAAGACTTGACAGAAAATCCTGGATTTGATACAATGGGCAGTAATGAGAAATGAGATGCAGAATATAGGCTGGTAATGTGGTTGCCTGTTTCTTGGCTAAAGACCGGATAGGCTCAGAAACACAGCTTTTGAAGCTGCAATCAGAGAATCGCGTATCAGAATAAGCAACAAGCTTTTTCCCTTCCCTCTTCTCAGGGCAGCTCCTGCAGGACCAGGGCCACTCACTAGGGAGGCTCATCCATCAAGCGACTTAATAGGGATGAATGAAACACGTTCACTTTGCCATATCTTTCCTCTCACAGATCACCTTCTCTCCACGGTCAAGTCCGTTTCCAGCTGTATTGAACAACTGGAAAAATGCTGGAGCCAGTATCTTGCCTGTCCAGAAGGTAACAAAAGCAAAGGATAGGGTCTGTCACCAGTGATGGCAGGGCAGGGCTCAAAAATGCTTGAATGTGGAAACATGGGTTCCGATGCACCAAGCAAGGAGTTTGTACAACTCATAAAGCGGGGAGGGAAGAAAAATGGAAGTGGCTAAGTGGTTAGAGCGTCAGCCCATGCACCAAAGGGTCTTGGGTTCAATTCCTGGTTAAGGACTGAGAAACTTTCCTTTAAATTCCTGGCAGATATCAGTGGGCTTCTGCACTCAGTAACCCTCCTGGCCCACTTGACCAGTGACACCATTGTTCACGGCAGCAGCACCTGCCTTAGAGCCCTGCCAGAGCCTGCTGATGGTGAGTACCAGAGGGGAGGGGCCACAGAAAAGCAGGGGGAGCCCAGGGCCTTTACAAGTCTGTTGTCTTGCTCCTCCAGCACTGACCGAGGCCTGTAAGCAGTATGGCAAGGAAACCCTCCTCTACCTGGCTTTCCTGGAGGAAGAAAGAACCCTTGAGAATGTCAATAGCACAGCCCTGAGGAGCTTCCTCAGCAAGATTGCGGCCATCGGAGAGGTATTACCAGTATCATCTTTTGGGGAAAGTTATTGTCATTCTTGGGTGTGAGTGCTGATGATTGGCCAGGAAGTCAGTGAGCCAGCTGTAAGCCAGTTCTTTCTGCACTTTAAACTTGATTCTAGAAGGTAAGAGTGCTGAAAAATTTGACCTCCTTGTTCATTCCAGTTACATTTAATTCACTGGCTATTAATTAAGAATCTACTCTGTGGTCATCATTAGGAGAAGAATAAGCATGGTTTCTCTGTTGTCAAGGAATTTTATGTGATAGGACAGATAACACCTAAAGTGGAGATAATGATATATTTATTCATTTACTATATAGTGAATATGTCCTATATACTACCACTAGGATTTGTGCTAGGTGTAGTTATATAGGAACAAATAAGATATGGTCTCTAGAGGAAGGGAAAATAAAGCAACAATTTCTATACAGCGCAATGAGAAGTGAAATAGAGCTCTATTTTGAGAGTACAGAATAAGGCAGCATTTAATTAGTTTCTGCAATGTGTGGTGGTAAGTTCAGGAGAGGAGGAAATCAGGGCCAGAGTTCAGATCCTCATTATCTCTCATTTGAGTGCTTTAAACATTTTGATTCCTCTCTCTGCATCAGGCCTTTTTTTTCTCTGCTCTCTTCCAGAAACAGAGATCTGATCATGATTCCTCTAGTTTGATACCAAAAATTATATTATGTAATGTAACATACAAAGACCTCCAGAGTCAGGGCTTTAGTCTCCTTTCTCGGCCCCTCTTGCACTCTCCCTTCACCTTGCAGTTGGTGGCTAGCACTGTGATGTGCCTACTTACCTATTTTCCCCCATTGAGTTCTCAGAAGTTGTGGGGAGCTGGCACGGCCATGGCATACTCAGCCCTAGGGCACCTTACGTGCCACAGCCAAGGGTGAACCCGAATGGGGGCGATGAAGGATTAGAAAAGATAGACAAGAGAAGGAAAGCTGGGAATCGGTGGGACACTGCTTCCCTGATAGGGACCCAGCAGAACTGAAGCCCACAGCCGTGTCTTTATTTTATAGCAGATGCCAGGAGGCAAAGTAAAGGCGTGGTCAGGATGTTTACAGCATCCTGGTGCCTACTCAACTACGTGCACCTGATCAAGCTTTGTTTACTTGCAGCCTATTGTCACTTAGGCATGTGGGCCACAAGTTCGGACTATAAGTTCAAGCTTACAACTGCAGCTGTTGGCTATCATTGTGCTGGGAGGGCTCTACCCTCCAGGCTGGGACTTGCACGTGGCCACGAGAGGACTGTGCCCTCTTGTTAGTCCAAGGCTTGAACCTGTCCAAACACTGTAGCCTCGCCCCACAAGAAGTAGAGCTCATACCTTCTTCATATTGTATTCCTGGTCCCTGACATAGTATCTGGCAGGTGGTTAACACCCTACAAGTGTTTAATTAATTGAATATGCAGAGAGAGGGGGGGGGGAGAGAAAACACCAGATAAAAAGATGGATCAGATGGGGGAGGAATGTTCATATTGGGGAGAAATAGGCAATGAGGTGGAGACCCTTGAATGTCTGGATAAAGGATGACTATGGACAATGGTGAATTGCTAACCTCTGTTTCAGTAGATGCCATGATAATGCTGATATTTGGTATTATTAAATTGGTGTGGCAGTCTAGGCAACATTAACAGTCTGCCTTATGTTGAAGATAGAGCATCTTACCCTGTATAGTGCAGAATTGAGAAGTCAATATATGGGGCAAAGTATGTAGGATACCATGAAGAGATAAAAATTACATTACTGAAAGCAAAACAAAGTGTGATAGAAAGATCATGGGCAGTTTTCCTTCCTAGCACTAGGGCTTACCAGATGTAGAGAATCTTCCCAGAATAGGACATGGAAAATGCTGAATAAATTTTGGAAAAAAAAACACAAGTTTGCAATAACTATTGTGTCATGTTAAAGAACCTTTTAAAAATATTTTATTGATTTCAGAGAAGAAGGGAGAGGGGGAGAGAGAGAAACATCAATGATGAGAGAGAATCATTGATTGGCTGCCTCCTGTACTACCCACACTAGGAATCGAGCCCACATATGCCCTTGTCTGGAAATGAACTGGGACCCTTCAGTTCATAAGCCAATGTTCTATCTATTGAGCCAAACCAGCTAGGGCTAAAAAACCTTTTAAAAGTTATTAAAAGCAAGACAAAAGAATAAGATAGTTTCAAATGTAACCAGATATATTTTAAAAAGAACCACAGAACTTCTAGAAATGAAAAATGTAATCATTGAAAGTAATAACTTTAAAATATACACATTCAATAGCAAGTTAAAGCAAAGCTGAAGAAAGAATTAGTGAACTAGAGGAATTATCTAACTACGGCACAGATTTTAAAAGTTGGAATGAAATGGTTGTATATAGAATATTTAATCAGCGTTCCAGAAGATAATAGGAAGACTATGTTCTCCCACCCCCAGCAACATATTGTTAATTCTGTGCTGTCCCAACATTCTTGTGTGTGAGGTCTATCCATTCAGGTATGTTCATTTTCACTCCTCTATTGTGCTCCGTTCTGTGCATGTTGCTTAGTTTCTATTATATCTATTCTCTTGTTGATGCACATTAGGGTTATTTTCAGTTTGGGGCTACTATGAATGGGTCACTGTGATCATTCCTGTACACATCTCCTGATGAATGAGTGCAAGAATTTCTCTAGAGTTTATATACATATGAATCGAATTACTAGTTTATAGGATGAATTTCACACATAGTAATAACTGCCTCATATGATTGCTGTGGGAGTGAAGTTAAATAAGGGGCAGGCTGGTGAGAAGACATTATCTACATTTGAAGAGGTTTTTAAAACACATCCCAGGCAGCAAACATGATCAGCTGTGCAGCTGTGGGGTTAGGGTCCAAGCAGCTGCAACTCAATGGCCTTGTGGGGTTAAGCAGGGTTGGCGTTCCGGAAGGAGATGGGTTCTGAGTGAAGGTAGAGGGGGTGGGACATGAGGTTCCAGAGCTCACATGGTGGAGAGTTCCAAGCAAGGCCTATTAGGGATGCCCCTCCAAGGCTTCCAGAAGTGTGTTATGTAGGGGGGGCCCTCATGTGAGGATTGCAGGTCTGCCACCAGGGAAAGAAAAGATTAAAGGGTCATTTCAGCCCTTGTGATGTTTTCACAGGATCTCCTGCCCAGAGGCCTGGACATCAAACAGGAGGAGCTAGGAGACCTGGTGGACAAGGAGATGGCTGCCACTTCAGCTGCCATTGAAACTGCTACCGCCAGAATAGAGGTATGGAGCCCTGGCCAATGTTCTCAGTGGATAGAGCATCAGCCTGCACAACAAAGGGTTGCAGGTTTGATACTTGGTCAAGGGCATGCACCTGGGTTGCAGATTCAATCCTGCCCCTGGTCAGGGTGTCTTCAAGAGGCAGCCAATTGATGTGTGTCTCTCACATCAATGTTTCTCTCTCTCTTCTCCTCCCTCCCTTCCATTCTCTAAAAATCAATGGAAAGCCCTAGCCCAGTGGTCGGCAAACTCATTAACCAAATATCAATAGTACAATGATTGAAATTTCTTTTGAGAGCCAAATTTTTTAAACTTAAACTTATTCTAATGCCACTTCTTCAAAATAGACTCGCCCAGGCCATGGTATTTTGTGGAAGAACCACACTCAAGGGGCCAAAGAGTGGCATGTGGCTCGTGAGCCCTAGCCAGTTTGGCTCAGTGGATACAGTGTCAGCCTGGGAACTGAAAGGTCCCAGGTTCAATTCCAGGCAAGGGCACATGCCCGGGTTGTAGACTTGATTCCCAATGGGGAACTTGCAGGAGGCATCCGATCAATGATTCTCTCTCATCATTGATGTTTCTCTCTCCCTCTCCCTTCCTCTCTGAAATCAATAAAACTATATTTGAAAATAAAATAAAAATCAATGGAAAAATATTCTTGGGTGGGGATTAACAAAAGAAAAACAAAAGAGAATAGAGGTATGGAAGTGTCTCAAGATCTAAAGTGATGCTCTTGCAGCTTTCCTTTAGCAACATTTCCTATTGGATATATATTAGTTGTTCATTAAGGCTTCAGAGGGTCCCTATAAAAATAAACCCAAACTAGACTATACCAGAATCTCTTAGGGGTAGAAAATGAGGAAGTCCTCACCTCTACAAGGTGAGCAGTTTCCTCAAGGATCAACATACTTTGGTATCAGGCTATCATGCATTCAAGTTCCAGATTGACCACTTACTAACTGTATGACTTCCACTAAGTTACATTAACCTCACTAAGATTCTGATTTCGAAACCAATGACAATGCTTGTCTCAGGAAAGCTGAGTGGCCCCCATTGGAAAGGTCACACATTGCTCTTTTGGGGACTCAGGCTGCCACCTTGGAGTGAGTACCTGCTGATAGGACCTGGTAGCAGCTGCCCCTACTAGCATAGTGCTATAGCTCACAGGGTTCTGTGCACACCAGCCTGGGTTCCAAAATGTTGAGACACTGACAGAGACAGCCTGCTATAGCTGCCCCCGCCCACTGAGTAGATCGGAAGTTTACTAGTAGATTCTTTTCCTGATTCTCTCAAGGATGTAGATCAGTTCTTCTAGATTTGAATATTGGATCCAAAGTATGGGGTGCCAGTAGGTTCTCAGTACCTGTGATGTGTTAAAAACAAAAAGAAAAAACCTGCTTCTCTTTAACAGGAGATGCTCAGCAAATCCCGAGAAGGAGACACAGGAGTCAAATTAGAGGTGAACGAAAGGTCAGTCTGAACAGCATGGTGGCATATAGGTGATCAGGGTCAGTCTTGCCTGCACTGGCTTATATTAATTAGAACACTAGCAGCCACAGGGAAAACGTTGAGTCTACTAGTATTTAATTATCAATAACGGTATTAATGATGGAAATAGAGTCACTGTTGCACTATAGGGGGAAAGAAACCCCCAGAAATCCTCACTTAGCTATTCCTTATGAAGAAGATCCACGATCCAGTTTCCTCACTTGCCTGCCTTTCCTTTGGGGCTTCAACCGGAGAGCATACCCTGGCTTACTTCCCATTCTAAGTATGCCTGTGTTTAGGAATGAAAAAAGAAAACAGTTTTCTTCATTGGTATTAGTCTCAGTTCTGTATCCTCACTTTATTTATTCACTTTTTTTTCCCCCAGGATTCTTGGTTCATGTACCAGCCTAATGCAAGCTATTCAGGTCCTGATTGTGGCCTCGAAGGACCTCCAGAGAGAGATAGTGGAAAGTGGCCGGGTAAGCCTGGGTAAGGGCCCAGGAACAGGGAGAACAGACATTAGTTACATATTCCCAGCTTATTGACAGGCTAAGTCTACACGAAATACTCATCCACAGCCAGTGAAATCTATGTATGTTGCCTTTTCACCCTGTGTGTCCATCTGAGGGCGCAGCTGCCGTCACTGGGGATGTCAGCAGATGTCCTGGGAAAAAGCTGGAACACTGCCAAGTCCCCAGAGAGCAGCCAGGCACAGCTTCCAGCTACGGCTCATTAACCCAGGCGACATCGTTGGAGCCTGCTGTGGAAACCAAGTGTGCATTGCAAGTCTGGGCCCTTGGAGGAGGAAGTGAGAGGTTTTGAAAACTAGGCAAATCAGAAGAATGAATCTGCTGCTGACTTTTCCTAATGGTTCTGCCATGTCTCTTTCCAACAGCAATCAAGTTACAGTGCTTCACAGACTCACCCTCAGTCTTGTCTTGACATTGTCACTTGGATTTCCTTACTCCTTTGCTGGCATTATTGCCATCTTGTTTTTTCCCCATATCCCTGCAACTCAAGAGACAAAGGTCCAGGAAGGGTTTATGAGCCTGAAAGCAATCATATAACGAACAAAGCCATATCTGTTTTGGTGGTGCTTTTTTATCAGTCTGAGAGATGTTTTTGGTCCCAAAAATTAGAAGGAAGGACCGAGCAAGGAGTATCTCTAGATTCTCAGGCTATCAGGTACTTTCAAAGCATAAATACATTTTTAGTAGAAATAGTTTTTAAAAATTATTCACTGTATACTCTCTATTTTTTGTAAATCATGGAAAGCAGCTAGGCTCCTCTGAAATTGTTATTCATAAACTAGAGGCCCAGTACATGAAATTCATGCACTGGGGGGTGTCCTTCAGCCTAGCCTGCACCCTCTCCAATCTGGGACCCCACAGGGGATGTCCCTGTGGCATAGGGCCTAAACCGGCAGTCAGACATCCCTCTCACAATCTGGGATTGCAGGCTCCCAACTGCTCGTCACCTGCTTGCCTGCCTGATTGCCCCTAACCGCTTCTGCCTGCCAGCCTGATCACCCCCCAACTACTCCCCTGCCACCCTGATCACCCTCCAACCACTCCCTTGCCAGCTTGATCTACATCTAATTGCTCCCCTGCAGGCCTAATTGCCCCCAGCTGCCCTCCCCTGCCTGCTGGTCATCCCTAACTGCCCTCCCCTGCTAGCCATCTTGTGACTACATGGGGGCAGCCATCTTGTGCAAGGGTGTGACAGTCAATTTGCATATTACCTCTTTGTCTTATGCTAGGGGCCCGGTACACAAAATTCGTGCACTGGGGGTGGGTAATCCCTCAGCCCAACCTGCCCCCTCACACATACGGGGAGCCCTCAGGGGATGTCCTACTGACCACTCACCCCCAACCTGGCCAAGGCTTTAGGCCTTGGTCACCCAACCATTGCCCTGCAATGGGGGCCCGATGGCTGGCTCCATCCCAGCCACGCCCTCCCCAACCCCCCCGGCCCAGGCCTTTGCCTCAGCCAGCTCTCGACCGGCTAGAATGGGCCTCGGCCCTGCCCCCCCAGACCTCGGCCCTGCCCCCAGACCTTCTCCCTGGCCATGTGTGCTAGCCGCCTTGGCCCCACCTCCCATGGCCCAGGCCACCTTGGCCCCGCCTCCCACAGCCTGGGCTGCCTCAGCCTTGCCTGCCTCCCTGGCTCTAGGTGCTTTGGCCTTGCCCCCCCTTAGCTCTGGAGGCCTCGGCCCCACCCCCTGGCTCTGGCCGCCTCAGCCCTGCCCCCCGGGCCACCTTGGCTATGATTCCTCGTGCCTTGGGCTGCCTAGGCCCCGCCCCCCTTGGCTCTGGCTGCCTTATCGCCGCCCCAGCTCCTGATTGGCTGGTGGGTATGGCTTGTGGGTGTCGCAAAGGTACAGTCAATTTGCATATTACTCTTATTATATAGGATAGGATAGTGTGTGTATGTATGCAAACAATTTGGAAATATAATAGAAATGCTATGGGTTTTGGGGTCAGAAGAGTCTAGAATTTACTTTATTTCCTGCATGACCTTGGGAAAAGTATTTTTACCAAAACGTTATTTTTCTTAACTGTAAAATAGGAATAACAATGCTTGCCTCTCAGAGTGGCTGTGAAACTTTATATGAGGAGATTTTATATATATATCTGGCACACAACAGGCACTCAATAAAAGGTAGCTATTATTATTTCTCACTTCCCTAGGGCACAGCATCTCCTAAAGAGTTTTATGCCAAGAATTCTCGATGGACAGAAGGACTCATCTCAGCCTCCAAAGCTGTGGGCTGGGGAGCCACTGTCATGGTGTAAGTGTCTGGGTCCCAAGGCTCCTCACCCCACCTTCATTCCATTGATCACCCTAGAGAATAACTAAGTGGGGGGAGACATCCACACTAGAAATACACTGTTAATGAGGAAGTCAGACTAAAGTTTAAAAGGGAGACTGGGTCTCCTGCCACAGCACAGGCAGGTTGAGCTCCCTGGCTGACAAGGTGAGGGGATGGTCTAGAGGTGGGATCATAAGGGGTTGCAGCTGTGACTGCCACAGTGACATAATCCATGTTGTCCTTCCCTGATTGTCAGTGATGCAGCCGATCTGGTGGTACAAGGCAAAGGGAAGTTCGAGGAGCTAATGGTGTGTTCCCATGAAATAGCTGCTAGCACAGCCCAGCTTGTGGCTGCATCCAAGGTAGGACCTGTGTAGGACTCCCTGGGACACTATGAGGCCTGGCTAGGTTAGAGATATTTGGACTCTGAAGCTGGATTCAAGAACAGATGATTTATCCAGGGTCCAGGAGGATTGGGTCCCAAATTAAAATTCTGACTCTCAAGGGTCTCCCTACCCCTCCCTCTAAAAGCCTTTCATCTGTCAGCAAGGAGCCCTTCAACCCAGCTCACCACACGTGCTCCTCTTGGCACTCTTTGTTACAAGGGTCCCAACTGTGCTAACCTCTGATAAGAAATCACAGCATTCCAGGAGCACTCAAATAAGGAATGAGTCAGAGCAGTCAGATGCTTGCCCAGAATGGCACAGAGCTTCCACAATCGGTATCTGCCTCTCCTCAAGACTCCAAATTTGAACCATTGCCCCAGCTAGTCCTAATGCAAAGCTTGTCACCAGTAACCTTCTGTTAGTTATATAATACCCCAGGGAGTGTTTTTTAATCATCCTTATTTATTGCTATCCCAAATTGATTTTCACAAATGGAACATTTCATTAAAATACCTGATAAAGCTAGAGTTTGAGACCACCAAGCAAATAAGCCAGGAAGCACCTTTTATATTAAAGATATGCCAGGAGTTGATCCCACAGGCAATGATTTTTGAGAAGTTGGTTGGTAACTGCAATGGATCAGATATATTCGTCAAGAACCATCAATCCAACTTTTGACTCAGTCCTTGCCACCACTCTATATTCTGTGAACCTAAATATGCTTGGTTCTGGCAGGTGAAAGCTGGTAAGGACAGCCCAAACCTGGCCCAGCTGCAGCAAGCCTCTCGCAGGGTGAACCAGGCCACTGCCGCGGTTGTGGCCTCAACTATTTCTGGCAAATCACAGATTGAGGAAACAGGTAGCCTTTCAAAAGCAATACTCTGTCTATCCAAGATAGCTGTTCTTTACAGTCTTCTCCATGATCCCAATTTCTGACAGTTCTGTTTCTAAATTCTCTCTTACTTTTCATCTTTCATATAAATACTTTTTTTCTCATAAGATGAGCATGCTATTTATGTCACTATAGTGACACACCTTTAGATAGATCTTTCATTTAGTCATTTCTCTGAATTCAAAGAACTGCCTCTACAGGGCTGGTTGTCTGGGGGGTGGAGTTCTGATTCTGGTTACCCTGTCACTGTCTCCATACCTTATAATGTGCACATGTGTATTGGTAAAAGGCAAACCAAACATTTCAGCAGAACATTGGCATGGGCCACCTCCCAGGCAAGAGTCAGCCAGGGGTATTATTTGATAAGAACTTCTCATTGCCATCCTTGCAGACAACATGGACTTCTCAGGCATGACACTGACCCAGATCAAACGCCAGGAGATGGATTCCCAGGTAGGAACCCCATCTCTAAGGTTAGGCAGTCTCTATTGCATATGGTGTCGACCTCAAATATTCCCATGGTGAGAAGCCAGTGAGCGAGAGACTTGGGAGAAAATGAACTCAGGTGTACCATTTAGCCCAAGAATTAATGTAAGTGATACTGAAAGAAACAGTGGAGGTCTCCAGCACCTACAACCAAGCCTGGGTTACATATGGGTGCTCAAAAAATGTCTCTTAAATTAATAAATAAAATCACTAAAATTAATGAGCAGAAGAAGAGCCAGAGTCAACCTCTCCTTTAGTGAGATTGTGTCTGTACAACAATAACTCTTAAGTTGTACCAACCCTTCCAAGATGCCAGAACTGTCATTATTGGTTCCTGCCTGAGCTTCCAAAGAGCTAGAATTGAAGGGTTATGACTAGGTTGGAACGCAATACAGATATGCCACACATTAGAGTTGTTTTTAGATAGCAATTTATCGGAGGAACTTGAGTCCTCCCATTCAGGCATTTGTACTATAAAGCACCATACATTCTAGTAGAGGGTCCTGGGGAGGAGATAGTTGGAATAGATGGATGAATGAGAGGGTGGGGAAATTAGAACTGAGACGAGGTTGAGAACTGGGTAAGCTATAGAATAATATAGAAGAAAACTAGAAGATGGAGAAAAGGGATTAAATCAAAATAAGACAATTCTCAGATCACTGCTCAAAAGAAAATTCCACTTTCCCCACAGGTTAGGGTGCTAGAGCTAGAAAATGAACTGCAGAAGGAGCGTCAAAAACTGGGGGAGCTTCGAAAAAAGCACTACGACCTTGCTGGTGTTGCTGAGGGCTGGGAAGAAGGTAAGCTGCCGGAGGACCGGCATTAGCCTGCAGTGAAAGGGGGTACTATGTGATAAAGGCTTTCCCCTAGACTGTAACAGAATGAGGAGCCCATTGGTCAGTGACTTCCTCTTTCTCTATACTCACAGACCATGTTTTCCGTTGGAAACAATCTGAAAGCCCAAAACAGATAAATTGTGAATTGAAAGCTTTTGTTGTCACCTTTCAAGACCTTAACGTTGACTGGTAGAGTGGTCACTCACCTCCATTTCCTTCCAGGCCCAGTTAGCCTGGTTTACCCCACCAGGAGTCTAGTCTCTGGCCAGCCTAGAGTTGAATAGTGATCAGTGAATATCCAGCAGACAGGGCAAGTGAATTACCAGGTCCTGACTGTCTAGAACCAGTGATAGTGATTATGATGATAATGTACTTTAGAGCCCAACATAGTGGCAGGTTTGGTTAACAGAATAGGTATATGAAGGGCTGTGAAACATGAATGGCTGTTACTGTCTTTTAGAAACAGAAGCATCTCCACCTGCAGTGCAAGAAGTGGTAACCGGGAAAGAATAGAGCCGCACTGATGCCCCACACATCACAGTGTAAATCTTTGTTGCCTGTTTGTGTGTGTGTGTCATTCCCCAGCCACAGATTAAACCCTTGGAGTCACAGTGGCAGCCACACCACCCCCATTGTCCAGTGCTGAGGACCTGCATGGCCTTCCAAAGACTCCTCCACAGTGACACCCTTTGTGTTGGAACCCGTGATCTGTGTTCTTCCCCGCCTCCCTGGTGTCCAGAGAGGACGAGGAACGGGGCCACCTCCACAGAGAGGACCTCCCTCCCAGCCCTGCCTGCTATTTTAGCCCCCAAACAATCAGTGTCCTTGTCCGAGGGGTTGTGGTTGTTATGGCTGAGAGCCTGGAGAGGGAAGATCTTATGCTTTTTCTCTTCTGTTTTCTTCTCAGTCTTTTCAGTTTCATCACTTGCACAAACTTGTGAGCATCAGAGGGCTGGTGGATTCCAAACCAGGACACTACCCTGAGTCTGTGCAGAGTCAGAAGAACAGCAGGAGTGTCCTGGCTGAGAATGCCAAGGCAATGCTTCCCCTCTTTTGGCAGTTCCGTGGATTCCCACTGCTTCTTATGGTGGTTGGTTGGGTTTTGGAGTTTCTTTTTTCAAGTTTCACTCATATAGCCACCTCTCCCAAAGGGAACAGCTCTGAAGCGCTGAGCTCCTAGGAGCCCCTGACCACAGCAGTCAACAGCGATGGTGCTGCTCAGGCTTTTCCTTGGTGCTCTCCATCAGCCTCCATGCTTGTGTCCTGCTGAGTGTGGGACTCAGGCCACTTCCCAGGGTCGAGTGGAGCTGCTGAGCCACAGCTTTCCTCCAAAGGCAGAAGTGGAGGGAGTGCCTTTCCCTCCTAAAGCTGGAGCCCAGTTGAAACCCTCTGCCACCTTCATAAGTAAGAGGGCCACAGAGAGAAAGGAGGGGTGCACACGGCCCAGGTCTTCAGGAGACACCTTGGCTGGAAAACCTTATCGCATGCTCGAATGGACCTGGTGAGAAAGCCACACCTCATTTTCTAGAATGAATGTTCCTTGGCACCTCCCTTCAGATCCAGGCAGGGCCCTAAGAGGGAGCTTGTGAGAGGTTTTCGGTTCTTTTCTCCAGATGTCTGCCTGCCTTGGTATCCTCTTGAATTTGAAAAAGATAGTTCCATGTTCTACCTAATTGACAGACCCAGAAAATCAGGCAAACTTGCTCCTGGTAGGAAAGAACCCTGTGCTTGGTTTGATACCTTTAATATTTATTACTAACCTCCGTTAAGCAGCAGCAGCCGCCGCCAACAGAAAGACGCTTGGAGCAATCAGGATTTCAGGTGTGACTATGGCAAGGCTTGTACATCAGTCTTGAAGAATCGGAAACAAGGCCAAGATGCCATCCCCATCTGTAACCAGCTTGGATCACAAAGCAAGCAAGGTTCCACAGAGCATCCAGGGCAGGAAAAACAAAAAAGAGGGGACGCTGACTGTGACCCCTTCCCAACACATGTCCCAGGCCCTCCTTACCCTGGGGACAGGATGAGGGCACATTAATAACCTCGTAGAGATTGGCAGCCAGACAGCACTTCTCCACCTCCAGCCGGACCCCAGCATTTAAGTGACCTTTTGATCTTGGACTGTGTCTTCCTTATCCATAGCAACTCCTAGGTAGTAGCCAACAAGCACTTCCCAGGACCTGTCCCAAAGGAACATTGTGACAGGTTGTGAGACTCCTGTTTGATCACTGTGAATCCACCTCCCTCCTTCCTGTACACCCCCCAGACTCCGTCTCTGTGTATTTCTAAGTAGGGCATTCAAAATACTGTCTCCCTTGAGCTCAAATTATGAGATTCAGATGTGTGATCTCCACACTGGGCTAAAAACAGGGTTCAGCAGTAGAAATTGAGCGCTTGTGTTTAATGCTTCTTTGTGCTCAGTGCTTTTCCATCCAGGGCTCAGAAGGAGTGGTGTGTGGTATCCCTGGCCCACTTGTGCCAATTAAGCCAATCAATGTGTTCTCAATGCGGGTCAATATTTCCAAAGGTGGTTGGTCTTCATTTCCAGAATTTCAGCCAAACACTTATGCTCCAAATTACAGTGGGAGGGAAAATCTAGTATATTGGAGCAGATTAGGACTCTGAAAAATACTCCTTCTAAAAAGAAGCCACAGTGATTTGTTGTTCATCCTCATCGGAGGATATGTTAATTGATTTGAGAGAGGAGGAAAGAGAGAGAGAGAAACATTGGTCACCTCTCATCTACACCCTGAACAGGAATCAAACCCACCAGCTTTCAGTGTATGAGACAATGCTCCAACCAACAGCCACATTGTTCAGGGCACCACAGTAATTTTTAAACTTCATGGGCTTAACCAGAAATAAAATCATTAAGAAAACACTTAAACAGGAGCACAGGCTCAGTTTCACAGGAAGCGATACCTGTCAGATAATTACTTCATCATTGCTCAAATTAGAAGCTAGTCCATTCTCCAGCCAAAATTAAATTGGCCTATCTCGTTACTTCTAAAAATGAGTGTGTGGTACTTGGTATGAAATACCTGGTGAAAACGGAAATCATATCCTAAGACTAAAAATGAACCTCACAGCCTTTTAAATTATACACTGAGCACCATTTAGTGACTGGAGTCTCATGGGTCAGTGTAAATGGGTCATGATAAGAGAGGACAATAGCAAAATAATGGCTTAGGACTGATGAGGTTAAAATTCGGCCGAATCTGTTATGCAATCTTGTAATACGGTGCTCTAATACCATTTACCATTAACAATATGGGTGTGTATATAAGTAAGGAAAAAGTAAAAAACTATTTGTGCGGTTACTAGTATTTATATCTGAGCAAAAAGTTTAAATTGGACTACAGTTGAGATTGATCCTTAGCATCCCACCTAAATATGAGTCCCTAGTCTTGTGGCTGGAAAAACCAAACACTGTCCAGGGCATACTTTCTTGGAAGTGTTTGAGCTGCTGAATCAGACACCAGGTCCCAGGGAGTCACAAGTAGAAGTTGTTTATTCAGCTTGGTACACTTTGGCCTAACTAAGTGGAGCTGGTTCTGAGTTTGTATCATCCAGGACATCCTCACTTCTTAGTCTAGAGCAGTGATTTTGAACCAGTGTGCATAATTTTAAAACATGCAATACCTGACTATTTAAGTCAGGGGCACTGACCTCTTTCCCTTAGATTGTTAAATTAAAAAAATGAAAATAGCCATCCAGTGTGAATGCCCTGTCTTGAACCATAAATATATAGGTAATATAATAAGTTGCATCTTATTGGTTACATTGCATAATAAGGTTGCATCCGATTGGTTAATTCTTGGTACCAGAAATCCTTATATACAAGTAAGTATAGATACCTGATTTTTTTAAAAGGTCACTTTGGAGCAAAAAGGGTAGATAATTACTATTAATTTTTTAGTAAGTCAAAATTATACCTTTTTTTGTCAGATCAGCAAAAATTGTCTTTTTGGTGTGCTGTAGAATTTTAGTTTATGTATGCCATGAGATGAAAAGATTGAAAAATCGCTGCTCCAGAGGGGTCCTCTGGCTCCACTTACCCTGGTCTTTAATAACTAAAGTTCTTGCTACCTTCTACCACCTTTCAAAGTCTCTGGAAATCCCTCCTGCCAACAAAAGCCTTTAATCCTGGCACTGGCCTTCCAATCAAATCGGCTTTGCCCTCTCTCTGCCATTGTCCATCCTCCAGAGACTGCACTGCCTGTAGCATAGAACACCACCATAGGCCTGCCCGGCACCAACACAGCAAACTGGTGAGCTGTCTGCTGTGCAAGTCCTTCGTCTCCCAGGTCCAGACCAAATAGGGGATTAGCAACTAACAGTGGTGGCCCAGCCTTCCTACCCCAGGAGCCAAAGCAACATGAAACAATTGCTTAGATGCTATTGGGTCTGATTCTGAGAGTAGATAATTTTCAGACATGTCTTTCAGGTGACCCTCAACTACCTCAGGTTTGAAGACCCTAAATTAAGCTGATTTTTCATAGGGACAAACCGAGGGGGTTCAGGTAAATCTTGGTGATAACACAGTTGTCTCGAACTTATAACTCTTTCACACTTAGGTTTGCAGGGATGGAGTTGGGATTGTTTTTCTTTTATGTTTTTAACCTTTTCCCCACTTCCCCATTAGAATAGTTCCTATAAATGAATTTCATTTTTCACTGAGTGCCTACCTTCCCAGGGCAGGTAGCCACTGGCTTTTGTTCCCTCCCAATAATACTTTTATTATGGTATTAAGACCTTTCTTTGTATAATACATTGCATCTGTGTTTCCAATTTTTCAAATAAATATTTCAACCTGGCAATGAAAAGTAGCTTTGATAACTGACCAAAGTGGTGTTGAGGTCTGGGGTTCATTTAATCCACTTAAACTCTAGGAATTTGTCCACATTTTCTGAAGCATGGAACTACTGCATTTTCTTTATTGTAGAGAAACTCTAGTTTGTACTCCTTAAACATCTGTCCTCTCTGTTCACTCCTGTCCCTGAAAATGATCAAAGTGGTCAGTAGTATACTTTATCTAGAAGACTAGATCTTTGCCTAAAACTTGGGGTCTTAGGCTATGGGTACACCCTTCTCCATTTTTAAGATGCATAAGTAAACTACTGCCTTAACATTGGATGGGAATTCTGCTCAGGGACCAGCCAGGCAGCTACTTTTCAGAGCTGACAGAATGGGGCTGGTTGCATGGTGACTTTTCCCTAGCAGGTTTGTGTTACCTAATGCCAGTGTGTTAAGCCAAGGGGATCTACAGTGAGGGAGGGAGATGGGGAAGGCCTGGGGTTGGTAAGCAGGATAATTGCCCAAATGACACATTAAGTAAGCAGAGAATGAAGCAAGTAATCAGAAGCTATCGAGTAAGTAGGTCATAGAACCTGGAAAAGGAAGGAAAATAGTGTTGAAACTACCCATTGGGGAAGATGATCTGAAGAGAGATCAAAGATGGGGAACACATCCCTGTCATTGGGCTCTTCTCCCTGCAGGAGGATACAAAAGTAAGCCTACTCCATTTGACGCACCACTGATAGACCGGCACTTGGTCACAGCTCTTGCATATCAAGTATGAATCTGAGAGTCCCAGAAGCCAGGCAGAGGACTGCCTTGAGCACATAGGGCCCCATGCTTTGAAATACCTGGGGTGTGGGTCTGGCCTCAGCCAGCAGTGCCATCCAGGCAGATCCTTGCTCCTGTTACAGGTGTACTTGTCCTTGACTCCCCTCTACCTCTACATGGCCTTGACCAGGTACCCCAGGGGCTCCGGTACTCATGCCTGAGTGGTCTTCCTGGGGTCCTGAGGCTTGCTCCCCAGTTCTAGGAAGGCAGCCTACTAGTTGGTCACTGGCTATTATAAGGAGTCTTGAAATCAGGCCACCAGAATGATGCCTAAAAGGGGGGGGGGGGGAATAGCTAGGGTTTATAGATGGGGACCAAATTTGGGGTCTAGAAATGGCACTGCCAAAATAAAAGGGAACAAATGGTTTAACTGGGCAAGTGGAAGGATAGCCTAGCTAAAATCTAGGCCAGGGGGCATATAACTGAAGCATATGAAGTACCATTGTGATTTAAAGCCAGTAAGTTTTAATCCTGCTCACTATGGTTGTCCTCAGTCTCTTAACACATTATCCCAATGTAAGGGACAGATAAGCCTATAAACACTTAGGAATGAATGAATGCTCATTTCAAAATGTGTTCTTATTTTTACATACATTTTATGCATCCATTCATTGTGCAGAAATTTTCAAAGATGAAGGCTTTCTGTTGCCTGTCCTCAAAAGTAGCACTTGTACTCAAACTATTTGTTTTCAAGTGTCCGTCAGGCTCTGGGAACACAGTGGAAAGCAAGAACAGACGTTCCACGCTTCTGGAGCTTCTAGTCTGTAAAAGGAAACAATAAAAACAAGTGTATAACTATGATTGGAGTTAAATACAAGAAAGGAGCACAGTAGAGGGCTCTGCACATACAAGGAAGAATTAGAGAAAAGCTTTCTGATAGTAATAGCTGAACTAAAATACAGAGTACAAAGAGGTGTTGTCGAGGCTCTGTGATTGATAGGGCACGAAAGGGACTGAAGGCCAGTAGAGCTGGAGCCCAACAAGTGGTACAAGGTGAGTGGACAGAGGCAGGAGCAGATCATACAGACGTGGAACGTGGTTGATGGGCTTCAGGCAAAGCGGTATCAAATCATATTTGCATTTTGAAAAGACCATTCCAGTTGCAGTGCAGAGAACATGAGAGTGGAGCAGGAGCCAATGGGAAATCCAGTGAGGCTGTTTTGTTCCATCGAGAGGAACAAGCTTTTGTTTTTTTGTTATATGGTCCCTACTTGAGAACTTAGAAGGAGAGAGGGACAATACTTTTTTTTCCTCTACACTTTTTTTCATTTAAAAATATTTGGGGGAAAAGTTTGAAAGTTATGACAATATTTGTTTATTCTGAGTGGTGGATTATTTGATACCTGTGTTTTTTCAAACATATTTCAGATTTTTACTTAAGAGATTTATACAAAACATGCAGATGCAAAGTATATGTAGGTGAGATCATTTACTAAAAGTAGACTGGAATTGAGTCTAGAAGACATGTTATAGTTAATTTGACAGCACGATCACAAGAATGGATAAAAGAACTTCCAGTCTGCAATAGGAGCTCAATGTGTTTGTAGAGGAGTGATAGCATGATTCTTTGCTTTCCACAAATGCTTGGAATTTCTGCAGCCAGACTGGAGAAAACACACTGTCTGTTTTAGCAAAGGATGAAGAGTAGCAAAAAGGGCAAAGTTAAAAATCACTGAGGTGAGAATTGAGATGACTGGCCATAATATCCAAGCAATTTGGGTACAGAAGTGAAGCCCAGAGAGCTTCTGGTTAGAGTAAAAGAATGAAAAGTGTACTTGAAATAGAACTGAAGGAATGTAAACTATTCCCAATAAATGAAGGAGGAAGAGAGGTGACAGAATTAGTTTGTAGTAGAAGAGAGGAATTTCAGAGTTTGAAATACACACACACACACACACACACACAAAATGGTTTTTCTTTCATGCTCAAACTAAAACAGGTATTAGCTCTTCAGTTTGGGCCAGGCCTTGTGATAGAATGATGATGAGAGGGGGAAACCCCTTAGCAAGGGGGGCGGAGGAGTGCCCGTTGGGTTTGGATTGTCCAAATGCTCCATTTTCCATGCAGTCTCTGCTATGATCGGAGTAACTTACAATGGAGGAAATAAAAAATGAAACAGTCAACAGCGGGAAATCTCCAGCGGTGTTTCCTTGAGGAAGGTGGGGGTGTCCCAGAAAAAACTTTGCACTTGCAAGGGGCAGAGGTAGGTATGAATTGAGCTCTCAAAGAGCCGGAGCCTGGAGGGACTCACTCCCCTAGGGAGCATGAGTGCAGGGACTGAGCAAACGCCTCCCACCCCCTCCTATGAAAGGAGGCATCAAGCTGGATCTTCGAGGTGAAGGAGGAGGACCGGAGCCTCACCATGCGTTCCTCCCATCCTGGATCTGACTCTCGGTCCCACCCGCAGTGGGGAGCAGCCTAGCCTCGTTGCCCAGCAACCAGCTCCCCTGTGCCTCTCACGCAGGATCACCCATAGTGACGCTAAATGCGCGAGGTGCATGTCATCAGAGCAATGCGGTTTTCACCTGCTCCAGGCGGGCGGGCTGACCAGGGAGGGCGGGCCTCACTGCCTGGACCGGCTCACATTGGGGCCTTGTGGGCCGCAGCCGCTGAAACTGCCTGGTTGCTGGGCCATGGCCAGGCCACAGTCTGCAGATGCGCAGTGGCAGTCGGGTAAGCCCTTTCCACGCCCTTAGGCCGCCTAGGCCTCGCACATCACCCGGGCACTTCTGGGCTGGTGAGCAGCTTCTTCCAACTCAGATAAAGTGATGAATGCAGTGCCCCACGTAGTAGGTGCACAGTGTTTGTTGCTTAGCATAGCTCCAATAGTTCATTCTTCGCCTCCACCAGTCCTTCTATAACATCCAACCCCTCCTCTCTGCCTGCTGCTTCTTTCCTGGTTCCTACTCCTCAGCTCAGCACACGCCCCTGTTCTGGGTTTTGTTCTTCCCATTCTTAACAGATGTTGCTCCACTACACCATCTGCTCAATTATCAATGTTTAGAAGGCTTCTAATTGCTCTCCTCTAACAGAACTTACAAGCTCTAGGACTGTAAAGGCCAGCATTATGTGCTTTTTTTTTATTTTATCTTTCTGACTCTGTCTAAATCTGAAGTCATAATATACGCTTCCTCTTTCAGTCTCTTGCCTTCTGTGTGCTCACTAAATTTACCAGAATCACTAAAGCATGAAACTGTCAGATTTGACTCTTAACCACCTCTTCTGCCCCAACATTCTGAGGTGCCAGGCCATATAGAACTGTCCTTTGCCTTCTTACTGTCTTTCTACAGGTCCTTCAGCCTCTGTTCCATTTATTTTCTGTTGTTACTTTTTCTTTTAGAAAGAGAGAGAAATATCTATTTGTTGTTCCACTTATTTATGCATTCTTTGGCTGATTCTTGTATGCACCCTAATGGGAAATGGAACCCACAACATTGGCATATCCAGGCAGTGCTCTAACAGGGCTTTCTGTCCCATTTCTTCATTTAGTTTCCTTTTTGCTCCTCAGACTGGATAATTTCAAAGGACCTGTCATCAAGTTTGCTGATCTTTCCTTTTACTTCTCATATCTTCTGTTGAACCCCTCCAGTGAATTGTTCATTTCATGTTCAGGTAGTTTTCAGTCCAGAATTTCTAGTTGGTTCCTTTCTATAACTTTTTAAATTGGTATTCTCATTCTGTTCATCCATTGTTTCTCTAGTTCATTGTCCACGGTTTACTGAACTTATTGAGCATATTTAAGATAGTTGATTTGAAGTTTTTATTTACTAAGTCCAATGTCTGGGCTTCCTCAGGGATGGTTTCTGTCAACGTTTTTCCCCTCTGAATAGTCCAAACTATGTTGTTTCTCTCTATTTTTATATTTGTTGTTGAGAACTGTACATTCTTTAAATTTTTTTTCTAATTTATTGATTTGGCAAGAGGAAGGGAGAAACACCAATTTGTTTTCCACTTATTTATGCATTTATTGGTTGATTCCTGTATGTGTCCTGACCAGAGATTGAAACTGCAGCCTTGGTGTATCAGGATGACACTCTAACCACCAGGTGTGAGAACTGTATATTTCAAGTGTTATAATGTGGTAATTCTTAAAATATGATTCTTAGTCATTGGGGATTGCTTATTTTTTAAAAATTGATATTGAAAGAGAGAGATGGATTTGTTGTTCCACTTTTCTATGCATTCATTGGTTGATTCTTGTATGTGCCCTGACTAGGGGTTGAACCCACAACCTTGGTATATTGTGACAATGCTTTAACCACCTGAGCTACCTGGCCAGGGAGGCATTGCTTTTTGAGCACCAGAGCTGTATATTACTTTTCCAAACTATTTTTGCAAAGTGTGTATTCCTTGTTTTTTTTAATGTTTATAGTTATTTAACTTTATATTTTAAAATCTGAAAACTGTAAAACAATATTTATACAAACACCTGAGAACTGTTCAACTGAGCACAGCATTTTCACACAATTTGAAAGATTAAAAGTATAAATTAAAATATCGTCTCATAACACAAAAGGAATAACACAGATAAAACGGCTCTTCAGATTACATATGCTCAATAAATAGTTGTACTTGTTTATAAATATAAAGGACACGTGGTTTTCTGAAAAGAAAATGTACATTTTGGTCTCTGGTGAGCATTTCATTGGCATTTACAACAGATCGCCAATATCACTAGTACCAGTTCTCATAGCTTATAAACATTACAACAAATGTTATCTATATAATAAAAGCCTAAGCAACTGTTACGGCGAAATGACCAGAACGACTGGTCACTATGATGCACACTGACCATCAGGGGCAGACACTCAAGTCAGGAGCTTACCCCTAGTGGTCAGTGCGCTCCCACGGGGGAGCACCCTTCAGCCAGAGCCAGGCTTACAGCTGGCAAGCGCAACCTTGATGGCAGGAGCCTCTCCCACTTCCGCGGCAGCACTAAGGAGCAGCAAGCTGAGCAGTAAGGAGCCTGCTGCTAAGGAGCAGTGGGCCAAGTGGTAAGGAGCAGGTGAGTGGTGAGGAGTGAGGGGTCCTGGACTACAAGAGGGTGCAGGCTGGGCTGAGGAACTCCACCTACCACCCCACCCCCGTGCATGAATTTTGTGCATTGGGCCTCTGGTATAACAATGGAATAAATAACAAAATAATAACATATACTGCTTAAAAGTTCTGATTTTTGAAATGAAGTCCAAAATGACAAATCAGAACTAATATACCTTCCAAAGTTTAGTAGAATAAATGGCTCAGCAAGAAAATTAACTAGAAATATAACAAAGGATAGGTAACTTTCCTGTAGGAAAACCCTGAAGAGTGCGCTGAGATGTACTAGTGATGATACATTTTTTTACGGAATAAAAACTTCTCACAGTATATCGGTTTAATCTTTACCTCTGTATAAGTGCAAAGTGCCATTTTTAATTCAAAAGGAAAAGATTTACTTGTGTATATACTTTAAATATAGAGTAAAATATAAATATGAAACAGTATATGAAGAAAAAACACAAAATAGAATGTACATTTTTTAAAATTTTGGACATAGGCATCTTCACAGAGAGATGTGAGCTATAGATGGCTAGTTAAATATCTGAGCTTAGGCAAAATCTTTAAAAAATTTTTTAATAATACATATTTAATATAAAAGAATATAACCAGACTCCACCCAAACCAACCTTGTAATATAAACCTATTGCATAAAACAACCATTCTACCTATTTTATAATTTATCAAGAAAATGGTAAGAACACTGCATAAAAGTTTATAAGGTTGCTTTTTTCTTTAAAGGAATAAATATAGCATTCAAAGAAATAATAACAAAAAGACCACATGGGGATAGCCCTCTTGTGTGGTGAGTAATGGTCAATCTGCATATTACTCTTTTATTAGATAGGATAGAGGCCTGGTGCATGGGTGGGGGCCAGCTGGTTTGCCCTGAAGGGTGTCCCAGATCAGGGTGGGGTTCCCTTGGGACATGAGGTGGCCTGGGTGAGGGGCCTGTGGTGGTTTGCAAGCTGGCCACACACCCCCAGCAATCCAAGTGGAGGCCCTGGGATCTAGGATTAATTTATGTTCTACAATTGAAACTTTGTAGCCTGGAGTGGAGCCAAGCCTTCTGCTGGCTCCATGGTTGTGATATAATTTAAACATTGTAGTCTGCAGTGGAGGTCTAGGCCAGCCAGAGCTCCAGAAACTTGGCTTCCTCTGTCATCCAGGCAACCCTAGCCTCTGCTCTCTCCAGCTCCGTGGCTGCTGCCATTTCTGTTGGGATTATGTATCTTCTATAATTGAAACTTTGTAGCAATGAGTGTAGGCCTATGCCAGCAATGGCAGGTGGAAAGCTTGGCTTCCTCTGTTGCCAGGGAAGCCCAAGCCTCCCTCCTGCTCTCAGTGGCTGCAGCCATCTTGGTTGGGGTTTATTTGCATATTTTGCTCCTGATTGGCTGGTGGGCATGGCTTGATCGGAGGTATGGTCAATTTGCATATTACTCTTTTATTAGATAGGATGTCATTCTTTTCTTAAGTAGTAGCAGAGCTTTCACATCAAATGTCATATTGCCTGAAGAGGTCCATGAGGAGGATTAGTGTCTGAGGATCTATGTTTCAGAAACAGGATAGGATCACTTCCTTGACAGATCAAGTTGAAGGGTCATCAGAGAAGTTTTGTTTTAGCAAATCTGGGTCAGTACCAACTGATGAACTTATAGTAAAGCCAGCCAGGATGCAGAGATGAGGTCATATAGCTGGGGTTCTTCTTTTCAAGCGAAGTTGAGTAAGCTGTCATCTCAGGGTTGTGTGCTACACTGGCTCTGTCTTGGCCCAGCATGGCTGTAGGTGCTGATGTGGAAGTTCAGGCAACTGAGAAGATACTACTGTTCCTGCCAGCCCTTGGGCTGACAAAGCAAGGCATGGAAGAGGAGCCCTGCACTGGATCATTGGCTCTGTAATATGACTGATATGAGTGTGAAGATGGAACAAATCATGGGATTCTGATTAAGGCAAGGCTCCTGCTCCTGGTAGAGTAACTCCCGATCCTGTCCTGGAAATCCTCTGAATGGTAAGATGTTTCGACAGTTGCTCTGGGAATCATTTTCTGGCCTTTCTACTGGCATAGTTGGGCTCTCATTTTCAGGGTAAGACAACAAAGAGGGAAGATGCTCCCTCTTCACTTTCTGCAATTTGATCTTTCTAGAAAGCAGGTAATTATAATTTTTGTATGCATATACAAATGGGTGGTTTTGCCACATTGATTTAGCACAAAAATATATTTTTGAAACCTTCCCATTAATGACATCAAACCTTCTTATCCAGGTTTTGGATAGCTTTGTGGATGATCTGGCAGTTAACTCAGGACATTCAGAATTGTTTTTTGTTGTTCTTAATTATAGGCTGTGTCAGATAGGATACTTTCCTGCACGTAGATTTCATTACTAGACATCTTTGTGCCATAGGAACAATTATACTTCCTCTGAGTTGGACCGAATTATTTTTAAACTTGCTAGAGGGTTTATGTGTGAAACTACTTGGTAATCTAGAACTAGTAAACCTTCTATTCTGGTGACAGATTCTGCAACCTCAGTCTCCAGAGGATACAGGTATCAGCTAGTGGTGGCCCATTCCCCTAATGGTAATGGCAAAGTATATTCCTTGTTTTTGTGAAGTCGCGGTTTCTGTAAATCTGATTGATTCCTCCTCAGGAAGCCAGTGTTAATGAGAGGATCAAGTGCAAGGCAAGCATCTGTGCTGGTCCTCAAAGATCCTTAAGACTGACCAAAATATGTAACCCCAAATTTTGGAGGAAGGATTTCTACTGCCTGCAATGACATCAGCCAGCTTCTTTAGGAATGCAGGCTGCTATTCATACAGGTGCAACATGTTTAAGAAATGGGGGATAGATATTGTCTGGTTGTGAATGCTGCTTACTTGTGAAAGAGCAACAATCTTGCCCATCAGTCTTTATTCTTTTTTTGTTTTGTTTTGTTTTGTTAATGCTCACCTGAAGATATTTTCTCCCCATTGATTTTTAGAGACAATGGAAGGCAGAGAGGGAAAGGGAGGGGAGGGAAGGAGCAGAAGTGGGAGGGGAAGGAGAAGGAGGACAGGGAGGAGAGAAAGAAAACAGAAACATTGATGTGAGAGAAACACATTGATTGGTTGTCTCTCACATCTCCCACATGCGCCCCAACTGGGGCCAGGGATCAAATGTGTAACCCAGGTACAAGTCCTTTACAAGAAATCAAACCCATAACCGTTTGGTGCATAGGCCAACACTCTAACCACTTGGCAACACTGACCAGGACTCCCTTCACTTTTATAAGGATTCCTCTGGTTGTTAAAAATTTCTGGTCATGTACCAGAGTTCCAAAATAGTTTATTCCATCATTTTTCCCTGCTCAGTGGTTGCTTTGATGATGGGACCAACTCCTACATTTTCCTACTCTACCACTTTGTGTGACATCTGAGTCATGTTTTAAAAAAAATGTATTTTATGACAGTCTGTTTTTTTAATTGGCCTGTATAAATAATTTACATTTAATATAGTTTATTATTTTTAATGTTTTTAATATTTTTATTTATTTTTGAAGTATTTATTGTTTAGAGTATTACAGATGTCCCTCTTTTTTCCCCCAATTGCCCCACTCAGAACCCACCTGGCCCCAGGCCTTCACCACCTTATTGTCTGTGTCCATAGGTAATACATATCCTATATAATAAAGAGCTAATATGCTAATTAGATCAAACAGAATGACAGTCCTCTGGATGACCTCCTGGACGAAACCAGGGCTGTGAGGGCTGAGTCCTTTACAGGAATTTCATGCATCAGGCCTCTACTATGCATATAAAACCTTTGGTTAGTCTCTTCCCTCTGAGAGTCGTTAGTCTGTTCCATGTTCACATGCCTCTGATTCTATTGTATTCATCAGTTTATTTTGTTCATTAAATTTTTGTTCATTTTGATTTCTAGTTTCAGTTGTTTATATGTGTTTATTGACATTTTATTGTTCATATTTCTTATCTTTCTTCTCCTTGCCTGCCTCCTCTTTCCTCTTCTTAAAGAATACCCTTCAACATTTCACATAATACTGGTTTGGTAGTATTGAATTCCTTTAGCTTTTTCTTGTCTGTTAAGCTCTTTATCTGACCTTCAGTTCTAAAGAATAGCTTTGCTGGGTAGAGTAATCTTGGTTGTAGGTCTTTGTTACTTATCACTTTGAGTATTTCTTGCCACTCCCTTCTGGCATGCAAAGTTTCTGTTGACAAATCATCTGACAGTCCTATGGATGCTCCCTTGTAGGTAACTAAGTACTTCTCTCTTGATGCTCTTAAGATTCTTTGTCTTTAACTTTTGGCATTTTATTTAATTATGATGTATCTTGGTGTGGGCCTCTTTGGGTTCCTCTTGCTTAAGACTTTCTGCACTTCCTGGACTTGTAAATCTATGCTGTTTTTCTTATGCTATTAGTAACTGAAACAGTCTTTACTACTCCAGTCCTTTTAGCACGTTTCTATTTGTTTAATGTTTATTTCTTTCCCCAGTAGAAGTTTTCTGTCATTATTTCTTCAAACAGGTTTTCATTATCTTGTTCTCTCTCTTCTCCTTCTGATATCTCCATAATGTGAATGTTGGTATGCTTGAAGTTGTCCCAGAGGCTTACACTATCTTCGTATTTTTGGATTATTTTTTTCTCTTTGCTCTTCTAATTGGGTGTTTTCTGCTTCCTTATATTCCAAATTGTTTATTTGATTCTTGGAATCCTCCACTCTACTGTTGAATCCTATAAATTATTCTTTATTTCGGTTAGTATATACTTAATTTCTGACTAGTCCTTTTTCATGTCTTAGACATTATCACTAAGATCCTTGAAAGTTTCACTAAGTCCCTTGATGCTCTCATTAATTTCCTTGAAGTTCTCACTAAGTCCCTTAAAGCTCTCACTAAGTTCCTCAAGTAATCTTATAACCATTCTGAACTCAGTAGTTTGCTTGCTTCTGTTTCTTTCACTTGTGACATGTTTGTCTACACATTTTGGCTACTTCCCTATTTGTTTCTATGTATTAGGTAGAGCTGCTATGTTTTCTGGAATTGGTAGAGTGATTTTGTGTAGTGGGTGTGCTATAGGGCCCAGTGGCTGATATTCCCCAGTCACCGAGCTGAACACTCTAGGTGCATCTTTGTGTGGGCTGCATGCATAGTCTTATTGTAAGTTGAGCCTTGCTTGCTGTTGGTGTAACAGAAGGAATTGACCTCCAGACCAATTGGCTGTAAGGATCAGCTGTGTCCACAATGGAAGAATAGTTGTGCAAGAGACACCCCTATGAAGTAGGCCATGCTGCAGTGGAGCTTTGGTGCTTACTGAGTCTGCCCCTTGAGTGTGTCACTTGCAGATGGATAGAGTTATAATTGTAATCTGGTATGGTCTGGAGTTGTGCACTGGCTCTGGAGTCTCCCAGGAGTTGCAAAGTCAGCCACTGCCAGGGGCCACCCAGTAGGAGCTACAGAGAGATCTTCAGATGGCTGCTACTTGTATTGGGCTAAGAAGTACCCAAGCAAGCAGGCCCAGCTGTACAGCAAGGCAGGCTGGTGCTAATGCTATGTTTTGGGCCTTTTATTGAAAGGTTTGGGGCATGCTGACTCCAGCTGCTCCTTGTTTAAGAGATTCTAGCAAAGTCTGAAGCCTGAGCCAGCCCAGGCCATTCATATGGAAAACCAGCTACAAACTACTTAGGTGGGGCTGCAAATTGGATGGGGCAGAGGCTCAGTGGGGGCCATGCTGATGGGCAATCAGATATGGCTGCCTATCAGCTCTGTGATGGGAGAAAGCCACCCCTGAGTTTCTGCCCCATGCCAGACAATCCAGTTCTTTCCCACATGTCCCTGGATTCCCCCAAAGCCACTGCCCAGCACTGGAACTCAAATAGAGACTGTGTAAGTTCATGCACGATCCCTTTAAGAGGAACACCTGGTAATCCAGCAGCCTTTGGGTCACTCAGCCATAAGCTCTGCTGGTTTTTATAGCCCAAAGTTACAGGGACTTCTCTTCCCAGCTCTGGAACCCTGGGCTGGGGAGGGGGGTATATGGTATACAGCTGGGACCCCCTGCTTCTCATGGAAGACCTTAGAGATATCACTCCTGATTTAAAAAATACAAGTAAAAATTCCTACTTGGTTTGGCTCAGTGGATAGAGCATTGGTCTGCAGATTGAAGGGTCTTGGGTTTAATTCCAGTTAAAGGCACATTCCCTGTTTGTGAGCTTGATCCCCATACTGGGGGTGTGCAAAGGGCAGCCAATCAACGCTTCCTTTTTATCATCTATATTTTTCTCTCCCTCTCTGAAATCAATAAAAATATATTTAAAACAAACAAATAACAACAAAAAAACCCAGCACATGGATGCCAGACCAGCCCATTCTGCACTTCCACCCCTCCTACCAGTCTCCATGTGTTTTCTTCTTTACTTCTCTAGTCATATGACTTCCATTCAGTCAGATTTCAAGCCCTTCCGAATGATGGTTGTTCTGAATTTTAGTTGTAATTTTGATATGGCTGTGGGAGATGGTGAGTATATGCCAGTGGTCAGCAAATTCATTAGTCAACAGCCAAATATCAACAGTACAATGACTAAAATTTATTTTGAGAGGCAAATTTTAAAAACTTAAACTTATTCTAACACCACTTCTTCAAAATAAACTCGCCCAGGCCATGGTATTTTGTGGAAGAGCCACACTCAAGGGGCCAAAGAGCCACATGTGGCTTGCGAGCCGCAATTTGCCGACCATGGGTATAGACAGTTACCTACACCACCATCATGGTTCTCCTAATATAAAATCCCTGAGAATATGTTTTATGCCACTACACTTGGTTTCTTATACTATTAGTAACTGAAATAGTCTTTACTACTCCAGTACTTTTAACACATTTCTATTTGTTTAATGTTTGGCTTCTCTGGTAAACTGTACGCTCAAGAGTTGGTAGTGTCTGTAGTGTTCATTTCTGTATCCTGTGTGGCACAAAGTAGGTAGTGGATACACAATAAATATGAATTAATAAATAGAAGGTATGTATTTCTTTTCTTCTTTTAATATGGTAGACACCCAATTTGGTATCTGTGTGGTTTTGCTTCCCAGTTTGCTCCTGGCCTACAGTTCTGCTTCCCAGATGGCACCCTCCCTCCCCACCCTGACTGATCTATTGATTAGAGAGAGATTCATCTGCCTGTTTGTCCCAAATGTCTTACTTACATGTGTAAGTAAATATATCACTCCACCTTTGCAGGGGAAAGGGTAGGAAAGATGAAGAAACAGGAAGCTAGGGGTTCCAAAGGCAAACTTGACCTATTTTATAATTTTGTTAACAATCTTGAAAGAATAAATACAAACCTTAAGTAGTTTGGTATTTTGTCCCTCATGATAATTCTTTCCTAATATTACTATATCATTATGGGCAAGCTTCAGGCTGCCCTCTAGTGGGAAGCAGCACAATAAAATCCTACTATATTATACTCTGAGGCAACCTGGATCCCAGGGACAAAGAATATTAAAGTGCTGGAACTGGCTCTGTCTGTCCTCTTCTACTATCTATCTATCTATCTATCTATCTATCTATCTATCTATCATCTATCACCTATCTATCTTAGATATTTTTTCTTAATCCTCACCCAATGATATTTTCCCATTGATTTTTAGACAGAATGGAAGAGAGGGGGAGACAGAAAGAGACCGAGAAGCATCAATATGAGAGAGACACACAAGATTGGTTGCCTCCCAACCAGGGCTGAGGATCAAGCATCTGTGTCCTTGACCAAAACTGATTTATACTTAATATAATACCCATTTTAGGTATATTTATTCTTTAACTTTGCATATATTATTACATCACTTCCTTTTTCTACTCAACATTGTTTTTGACATTTATACATACTGCAATATATATATATATATATATATATATATATATATATATATATATATGTAATTGAAATTTTTAAACAGTGCTTTTGTGTACTAAGACATCTGCCTTCCCTAAGATTACAAAGATTATTTCCTGTTTCCTTCAAGAAGTTTTATAGTTTTACCTTTTAGTGCTCTGACCCATTTTGAGATAACTTTTATTGTTTGAGGTAGGGGTTGAGATTCATTTTGTTCCATATGGATACCTAATGTGGGCATTTTCTAATATTTCCATAAATTCTTTGATACTCCTCTCTTCAAAAAATTCCTCTCCTTTTAGGGGTGGGCTGTATTTAATGACTTGATTTTAATGAATAAAATATGAAGAAATGATGGTATATGACCCAAGATTAAGGCGTAAAAGGCACTGTGGTTCCCCCTTGCTTTCTCTTCCTTGGATTATTCCCTCTGTGGGAAGCCAACTGCCATGTGGTGAGGACACACTTAAGCAGACTTATGTAGATCGATATGAGAAGGAACTGAGGCTTCTTCCAAATAACTATGTAAATGAACTATCTTAGGAGCCTTTATTAGTGACTGGAGCCCTCACTGATGTCTTGACAGCCACCTCATGAAAATCCTGAGCCAGAACCACCTATCTAAAGCCACTCCCAAATTCCTGACTCTAACATAAGAAATTTGTGTTGCTTTAGGACCCTAAATTGTGGTGTAATTTGTTATGCAGTATTAGATAACCAATACATCCAGTGTTGCAGCATCTTCCCCATTGTCAGCCTGATCTCACCCCCAACAGCCCTGCCCTGCCAGCCTAATCACCCCTAACTGCCTCTGCCTCAGCCTCCCCTCACTATGGCTTTTGTCTAGAAGGAAGTCGGACATCTAGAAGATGGCCGATCAACCCGGTCTAATTAGCATATTCCCTTTTATTAGTATAGATAGATTATATAAGATAGGATTGCTTAAATGGGGGGGAGGAAACCTTTTTCAGGAGGAGATACTCTTGGCAGACAAAAATACAGAATCCCTATATCTGGACTGATAGCCAGCCATATGCACTATACTGCCAAACCCATCATTAAAAAATTGAACTGCTTTCTATTTTTTATTTTTTTTAAAGACAGGGTCTTACTATGTCACCCAGGCTGGAGTGCAGTGGCTATTCACAGGTGCGACCCCACTATTGATCAACATGGGAGCTTTGACCTGCTCTGTTTATGACCTGGTCCGGTTCACCCCTCCTTAGGCAACCTGGTGGCCCCCCACTCCCAGGAGGTTACCATATTGATGCTGAACTTAGTGAGCACACCCAATTGGCATAGCACACTATAGCCCAGAACTCCTGGGCTTGAGTGATCCTCCAGCCTCAGCCTCCTGAGTAGCTGGGGCAACAAGCAC
Source organism: Antrozous pallidus (assembly GCA_027563665.1). NCBI lineage: Eukaryota > Metazoa > Chordata > Mammalia > Chiroptera > Vespertilionidae > Antrozous > Antrozous pallidus. Next base: position 87,646,005 of record CM050512.1, read on the forward strand.
ATGCCACCTCACCCGGCTTGAACCACTTTCTTACACCTTACACCAAACAACTGTTGCCCTTAAAACCCCTCCTCAGCCCCCATCTTAGGTTCTGCCTTCACAGTTCACCCAGATTAGGTTCTGATTGGTCAGTTTCTATGCCAGTCAGTGTCTCCGGGCCTATCTCCAGGCCTGATCAGAGAGGTAGGGCTGATCAGCAGCCTCCAGGGCTGCTGGTGTTGCCTGGAGAGAAAAAGAGGCAAAGGCTGATCAACAGTTGCCACTGAGGCTGCAGATCAGACCCTTCTTCTCTCTCTGGGCCTCTCTCCTTGCCTAATCTGCAGCTCCCTCAGTAGTCAGAGCTGGGTCACACTGACTTCTAGTGTTCAGTTGTCTGTTTGGTAGTTTTAGATGTTATGGACCCTGGCTCTTTATATATATAGATTACTGTATTATTTTCCATACAAACAACTGTAAACCTACTTTTGTCCAATCCTTCTGTTGTGTCCTTCAATTATGTATTTTAGTTTTACACATGATATAAGCCATACACTATATTGTCATTTTCCCCTGGCTTTATTGAGATATTATTGATATACTAGAGGCCTAGTGCACAAAATTTGTGCACGGGTAGAGTCCCTAGGCCTGGCTGGTGATCAGGGCCGATCGGGACCTTCTAGCTGCTGGCTGGGGCTTTCCTTCATTCCATGCTGCACCCCCTCTTCCCCCACGTGGTCAGCACAATCATAGCAAGTGATCAAACTGTAAGGATTGCTTATAGATTCACTCATTAAAACCATGTTTTCCTATAATTCTTTGGACATATCTACAGTCTTGGTTAGCTAAGTGTAACATTTGTGTTCATTTCTACATATTGATTTTTTTCTAGACTATGGGTCATATTTTCTTGTTTGTTTGTATTTTTGTCTGTCTAAATGACTTTTTATTGAATATTGTGCATTGTGAACAATACACTGGAGTCTGTTACCTCTCCATGAAGTACCATACATGAATCCTTATTTTAGTTGGCAATGTTATTACTGGCTAATGATCTTACACTTGTTTAGGCTTGGTTTTGCTTTTATAGGTCAATGGAGAGCCTAAATGGTTTCCCAAGCCCCACTAACTTGGTAAGACCCAACCTCCAAAATCTTTTCCTGTGGAGCTTGTCATGGTTTGATTTTAGGCTTTATTAGAATCAATCTAGAGTAGCTCCTACTCTGCACTCTGGTCTTTAACCTAAGATGTAACCTTTCTGCTATTTCAGCTGGATGCCAACGATGTTATAGATGCATTTACAAGATCTCTCCCCTTCGGCAGGACAAGAATTTCCCTGGCAATGCTCTTATCCCATCACTACTCTAACTCTAGCATTTCTATTCTAATCTCAGGCCCGTATAGTACCTGCTTTCTGGTAAGCCTCAAGTAATCTCACTGTCTATTTACAGCCTCACTGTATTATTCAGGATTCTCCAGAGAAACAGCCAGTAAGATAGACAGACAGACAGACACACACACACACACACACACACACACACACACACAACTATATTTATTACTAGAGGCCCGGTGCATGAAATTCGTGCATGGCCGGGGGCGGGGGGAAAGGATAGTGCCCCTCAGCCCAGCCTGCACCCTTTCCAATCTGCAACCCCTTTAGGCCCAGTAGGATGGGGCCTAAACAGGCAGTTGGAAATCCTTCTCACAATCCAGAACTACTGACTCCCAACTGCTTGCCTGTCTGGCTGCCTGATTTCCCCTAACTCCTTCTGCCTGCCAGCCTGATCACCCCCTAACCACTCCCCTGCCAGCCTGATTTATGCCTAATTGCTCCCCTGCCAGCCTGTTTGCCCCTAACTTCCCTCCCCTCCAGGCCTTGTTGACCCCAAATGCTCTCCCCTGCAGGCCTGGGTCCCGCCCGCCCAACTTCCCTCCTCTGCTGGCCTGGTCACCCATAACTGCCCTCCCCTACTGGCCTGATCGCCCACAACTGCCCTCCCTTGCAGGCCTGGTCCCTCCCAACTGCCTTCCCCTACTAGCCATCTTGTGTTCACATGGGAGCAGGATCTTTGACCACATGAGGGCAGCCTCTTGTGTGTTGGAGTGATGGTCAATCTGCCTATTACTCTTTTATTAGATAGAATAGAGGCCTGGTGCACAGGTGGGGGCCGGCTAGTTTGCCCTGAAGGGTGCTTGGATCAGGGTGGGGGTTCCCTTGGGGCGTGGGGCAGCCTGAGCGAAGGGGCCTGTGGTTGTTTGCAGGCTGCCCCCCCCCTTCCTCCTGGCGACTGAAGCAGAGGCCCTGGTATCTGTGATTTATTTATCTGCTATAATTGAAATTTTTAGCCTTAAGCAGAGGCCCGAGCAGCCAGGGCAGGTGGAAAGCTTGGCTTCCTCCATCTCTGGGTGCAATTCAAGCCTCCTGCTCTCTCCAGCACCATGTCGGCTGTCATTTTTAGTTATCCTCTATCACAGAAACTTTGTAACATTAAGTGGAGCCTGAGCCAGCCAGGACAGGAGGAAAGTTTGGCTTCGTCTTTTGCTGGGCAAACCTAAGCCTCTCCTGATCTCTGTGGCCGCAGCCATCTTGGTTAGGTTTATTACATACTCACTCCTAATTGGCTGGTGAGCATGGCTTGTGGGTGTAGCAGAGGTATGGTCAATTTGCATATTACTCTTTTATTAGATAGGATTATTAGGAATTGACTCAATTATAGAAGCTTAGAAGTCCCAAGATCTGTAGTCAGCCAGTGGAAACCCAGGATAGCTGATAACGTAATTCCAGTCCAGGGCCAAAGGCATAAAAAGCAGAAGAGCCAGTAGTGTGAGTTTCAGTCCAAGTCCAAGTCTGAAAGCATAGAAGACAAATGCCCCCAGCTCAAAGACATTCCAGCACAAAGAATTCTTGCTCAGCCTTTTTGTTCTATTCAGGCCTTCAATAGATTGGTCGAGGCCCACCTATTGTGGAAAGGGCCATCTTCTGAGTCTACCAATTCCAGTGTTATTCTCATCCAGAAGCACTCTCATAGACACACTTGCAAATAATGTTTAACTAAATATCTGCGCACTCCAAAACTCAGTCAAGTTGAAACATAAAATTAACTGTCTCAACTGCCTTCAGCCACAGATCTGAAGGGGACTCACACATAGACTTCTGGAACTTCCTGTCTGCATGGGGTCTTCCTTTCCCTTGCTCTGCCCAGTGGTTTCTAGGCATTTCAGCTATCCCAAAGTCTGATCTCTGCCTCCTCAGCCCAATGGAAAACACTCTGATCAGACAGTTAGGAAACTGTCCCCAAGTAGAGGATCTAAGTGATATTGGGGCTCACCTCATGAGTTTCCTCTCAGTGAGCAGTCTTGTTGCCTCAAATATTTTGTCCATTTTTACAGTTGTTTATGGTAGGAGGACTAGTTTGGTGTTTCTTAATCATGGCTGGAAAGGTTGTTAGTTTTCATCTGCTTTTATAGTATTTTGTAATATGAACTAGAGGCCCAGTGCACAGATTCATGTACTAGTGGGGTCCGTTGGCCTGGCCTGCAGGGATTGCAGCTCTCCGACATCCCCCAAGGGGTCTCAGATTGCAAGAGGGTGGCTCTTGGGTGACACATCCCAGAATTGGGCTCCCTCGTCTCTGCTTTTGGGTACATCACCTGAGAACCACAGCTGCCAAGTCGCTGCAGCTCAGCAGCTCCTGCATTGAGCATCTACCTTCTGGTGGTCAGTGTGCATCATAGCTACCAGTTGAAGCATCTGCCCCCTTGTGGTCATAGCACTTCATAGCTACTAGTCAGTCAGATGGCTTTTATATACATAGATTATACCACTAATCATCCTTGTGCTGGTAGACATTAGATATTAGTGTGTTCAAAATTGTCATTAATATAAATGATGCTTTAATGACTATATTTGTACCTGGAAATGGAATTGCAGAGTTATAAGATACATATTTCTTCTACCTTACTAGGTACTGTCAAATTATACTCTTCTACAAACCCACAAATAGCATGAGTTCCATTTTTCCCACACCTATGCCAAAATTTTATCTGTTGAACTAATTTTTCTACTTGGGCAAGTGAATGCGAAATGGTATTTTGGTACATCAATAACCATTTCCTAGATTTCTAGTGAGGTTAAACATATATGTACACACATACACATATACATGTACATATGCTTGTATTTATTTATTATTGGCAATTGGGGCTTCCTAGTCAATAAACAGCATTTTTTCAAAGTTGGGGTATCTTTTTGTTATTGATTCTTAGAAATTCCTTAGAAATTCTAGTTACTAATCCTTTTTTGGTTATATGAATTAGATCCTCCACCCCTAATCTTGGCTTGTCTTTTAGCTGCCTATGTTGTCTTCCCATACAGAAGTGTTAAATTTATCTATGTTTTATGAAATTATTTATGCTTTTTGTGCCCATTTCTTTGACCTCTAAACACAGGGGTGTCCCAGAGTTCAGGCTTTGGAACTATCTGAATTAATTCCCAAGTCATCTTACTTAGTCTGTGGCAACTTTACACAGATGGCTTTTATATCTAGCTCCTCCCAATTCCAGTAATATATTATAGTTTAAAGGACTCTTGCTGAGTTAGATATTATCTTTCTTCTTCTCCTATTATCCAGGTATCTTGAATGGGAAATCTGTAGCTACTGCCTCAATTTTCTCACCTTCCATTCACTGTTTAGCCTTCTGCAGCTTGGTTTTTGTTCCACTATTCCATTGACACTGATGTTTTTTTTTTTTCTTGAGCAACACAGCCCATCCCCTTTTCTTTTCAAAGAAGAGGCAGAATTGCCCTGGCAGTGATTTTGGGAGGAGAATTGCTTGCTTTTCTCATTTCTCCAAGTTGCTCCAGATGCATGGTTACTGAGCCCTATCTTTCCAACCTCCCTATTCCCTGAAACATCCTAATCTCCATCCATACTGATCTACTTGCAGAATCTTGTATCAAAGTACTTGACATCTTTGTGCTTCTGTGCAATGTTCTTTCATCTGCTTTAAACCTACTTTAACCAGTTTTCTCAGCTCAAGTAGCACCTCCCAGCCCATCTTACCCTTTATCATTCCTTCTCTTTTTGTGCCTCTATTATCACACCACAATGCATCTTAACTTTTTACTTACACATCTTTCTTCCCTACTCACCTGAGGGCTTCTGGAGATCAGAGAACCTGTCTTTTCCCCATTAACGTATACCAATGAATAAGCTGAGCTAGACTAAAGTCTGAAATGGCAGACCACCAAGTTTGTTTGCTTAACAGTGTTAAGATACAATTCAGAGTTGTGAAGCAATCAGTATAATCTAATTCTAAAACACTTTGTTTCCCCCCAGAAGAAAACTCTACCCTTTAGCAGTTACTCTCCATTTCCCCACCAAACACACTCCCCAGCCCCAGACAACCACTAATCTATTTTCCTAGATCACCAAATTTAACATGGATAAATTGGTCAAAAGTCTTCAAAATTGATTCTGGACCTTGATGTGAAATTTGGTAGATAACTGTTTCACTTTGCCAAGTGTACTGCAGAACCTAAAATTATCTCGTAGCTCCAGGTTGGATCTGCTGTTTTAATAGACTACTTGATAGCGATTTTATTAAAACTAGAGCAGATCCACATTTAACAATGGTGGCTGGTTTGGGTTGGTCTTTTCACTGTTTCCGTTGAAGTAAGCTTTCCTAAGCTGTTTATACTTTGGCAGAAAATAGGGTAACTGGAAAAAGCTCACACTCTCTGGTAGCAATTGTGAAAAGTGCCTGATAATCTCTTCTGGAGAGGTTAGCCCCACGAAGATACCACGGACTAAGAATTACATGAAGAGTCGCTGTCTGGAGCTTTTATTTTTAATCAGATTCTTCACAGGCTTGCCTCTGGATGGATGCTGTGCGGGTGGACTTGCCAGGAGGCCTGGAGAATCAGAACTCAGTTTCCCGGGAAGCCGCATTTTTCGAATTGGGTCGGCTTTCCACGTTGCCCAGCAGCAGCGTGCACTCGCCCGATCTCGCGTCCAAGTCGCGCGTGCAGTGACGCAACCGTCGCCCCAGTGACGTAATGTGTGGCGCAGTGCACGCTGGGATATTTAAGTCTTCTCCGCGGCGCGGAGCCGCGATGTCTCCGGCGGCTGCGGCGCCTGGAGGAGGCGAGCGGCGGCGGCCCATAGCGAGTGTCAGGGACTGCCGGGCCCGGGGCTGGGGTTGCGGTGGGGCGGCGCTCCTCGGCCTGTCGCTGCTCGGCCTCGTCCTGTACCTGGTGCCGGCAGCGGCTGCGCTGGCCTGGCTGGCCGTGGGGGCTACCGCGGCCTGGTGGGGACTGAGCCGCGAGCCCCGAGGTTCGCGCGCCTTCTCCTCGCTTGTTCGGAACGCGCGGCGTCAGCGAATACTGTTCACCTCGCCTCCGGCCAAGTCGGCAGTAAACGGAAACCTCCTAGAGCCGCGGACCCTGCTCGAAGGACCCGACCCCGCTGAACTGCTCCTTATGGGCAGTTACCAGGGCAAGCCCGGCCCCCCGCAGCCTGCCCCAGTTTCCGAGGCCGGGAACCTGCGGGAGAGGCAGATCCATCGCCCTCCCACCCGCACCTCGCCGCCAGGTCACTCGGTTCATCGCGTTCATCACATTCACTCCTCTCACCCCACTCCTCTTTTTGGACCCTCCAGGAGGCCTTCCCACAGGTAAGATACGCTGATCTTTCCCAGACACACCTCTCTACCGACTGGCTTTGAATTGAGGACTTGACTTTAAATCCGGTTTTTCTTTCAAGTCCAAGGTAGCTTCTGTGTCGTTTGACCTCTTTTAAACATCTTGGTTCTTGTCAACCGTCCTCCGTCCTCCATCACCCCCTTCGTCCCTGTTTAACTATGGAATGAGATGTGATGCCACAGCTGATCTCTTTCTTCCAATTCTTAAAACTGTCTGAATTTTAGAACAGTATAGATTTAGCAGAATACTTGTTACCATTAAGATATCCCTACTTTGGGGGAAAATATCTTTATCTTTCGAGTGTAGTCATATAGTAATATATATGAGTGTGTGTGTGTGCGCGCCCGCGCGCGCTACATATATATGTATGTATGTATATATATATATATTATACATGTGTTACATATATTACATATATGTGTTACATATATGTTTTATAAATATAGTATATATATTTTGGACCTATAGAGAAATTTTACCAGTTTAGCTGAGCTCAAATAGATACTCCCAAGAAACACTTCTTCTATTGATAAAATCTGATAAAGATGATCAAATTAACAAGACACTTTCATTTAATCTCAATAATGGAGAATACAAAAAATTTGATGAAAATAGGTTCTTTTTAAAAAATGTTTTTGATTTTTTAGTGAGAGAGGGAGAGGGATGTATCTTCTATACATATCTAAAATCCTATCTAATAAAAGTTATATGCACAATGACTATACCTCTGATCAAGCCACGCCCACAAGCCATGCCCACCAGTCAATCAGGAGCAATGGGTGGGCTGGGTGGCCAGGGCGGAGCCAGCCAGCAATTGGCCCCATGGTGATCACTGGCTGAGGTCCCCTGCCCAAGGACGAAAGCCTCAGCCAGAGGCTCTCGGCCTTGGGTGGGAGGTGAGCCATCAGTAGGACATCCCCTGGGGGCTCCCAGTATGTGAGAGGGGGCAGGTTGGACTGAGGGACCTCCCACCCCCAGTGCATGAATTTCGTGCACCAGGTCTCTAGTCTATATATAAAAGGCTAATATGCAAAGTGACCCCTGGGGAGTTTGATGGCTCACTCACTATGACATGCACTGACCACTAGGGGTGGCACAGAATGAAGGAAGACCGGAGCCAGATCCAGAAGGCCCCAATCAGCCCTGATTGCCAGCCAGGCCTGGGGACCCTACTCATGCACAAATTTCATGCACCAGGCCTCTAGTAGAGAAATAAAAATATCAATGATCAATGGACTGCCTCCCACATGCCACCCCCAGGGGAAGAGCCTGCAACCTGGTCATGTGCCCTGACCAGGAATCAAACCAGTGACCTCTTGGTTCCTGGATTGACTCTCAACCACTGAGCCATACCGGCCAGACATAAGGTTCTTGTAAGTAAATTTAGTTGCAAAGATGAACATTTAGGTGTTGAAAAATATTTTAACTTTGGTACATTACTGATGATTTATTGAAAAGATTGAAGGATTTTTGAAAAGTTTTTCCCTGTGTGTCCTAATACACACTTTTCTTCCATTGTAGTTTTGCTTGTGTGGGCAAGGTTGTCAATTTCCCTCCCAAATTGTTGAAGCCCATAATAGAGATGGCTTTTAAGCAACTGCCACTTTCTGCCTCTAGATGGAATGATGTGGGAAGTTACCATAAAAATTCTGTTTTGTATTGCTTAGAGATTTAAGCTTCCTGGAAAACCTCTGAACCCACATTGTTCTTTAGTCAGTTTTCTGACATTCTTTTAAGCATTTTGGTTCCATAATATGTCTCCTATTCTCCACAGGGATTGTGGAACTTTATCAAATCGGTTTTTAATAACACCTCGAAGACAATATCCAATTCAACAGGCCCAATATTCCTTTCTCGGGGTACTTCCCACAGTGTCCTGGAATGGTTATCACAAGAAGACTGTGCTATCTCCTCATAATTCCAAGATGGTGTGCAGTCCAGTGACAGTGAGGATTGCTCCTCCTGATAGCAAATTGACTCGTTCTCCAATGTAAGTATTATTGTTGGAAAAATAGACTCCTTTTTGTGTCCACTTTATTCTTCTATGGTTGTTTCTCTGACAAGACAACTATAAAGCAAAACAAAACAAAAAAAAGTATACCTGTGTGTTTAAATGAGAAATCTCAAATTTGAGTCATTGAACTATCTCTTATTTTCTTGTTTTTTTGCCTTAACATTGTAGCTTTAATTGCTAAGGGCATTTTCTGTGAATGTATAAATTACACTGTTGCTTGTTAGCTAGCTTCTGATTTTCAATGAAGACTGTGCTATATGACATGGTAGTTAAAATATCTTAAGGCTAGAATCTTGTCTTTCATTGCAGAACAGAGCAGTTAATTAGCTCAACACTGTCCTCACCATCAAGTAATGCTCCAGACCCATGTGCAAAGGAGACTGTACTGAGTGCCCTCAAAGAGAGGAAGAAACGAACAGTGGAGGAAGAAGAACAAATATTCACTGATGGCCAGGAAAATAAAAGAAGGTAACAGGCTCAGCAGAGTACTGAATAGGCCTTCCACATAGATTTCTATGATTTGTTGAAATGCAGATTACTCCCCGAAAAGATACAAAGGCCTGTTCCAGTTTGTGAGCCTTAGTAGGTCCCCTTCTTTCGGCTTTCATGGAAGAGCTTAATAATTCTGACAGTGAAGCTTTAATGCTGTTCATTTCAGGTTTAGGCATAGGTTAGATAAATGTTATAATTTACCTTTCTCTAAGTATTGGGATAAGCCAACAACTATTAGTCATGTTAGCCTCATACTTTTGATACAGATGTGTTAAATTCTGTTTTTGAGAAAAACATTCAAAGGCTTACCCCTCCTAATCTTGTGTTGTTTGGTTATCTGAGTAACCACCAGTTTAAATGTGTAATTGTGCTGAATTGACAAAGAAAAGTGTAAACTAGAGTATGGTAGATTTATCAGTAAAGAGACTAAAACCGACTTCATTTTTTGGTTTTCAATAACTTAAGGAAAATGAAATAAGGACTCTTATTTCCTGAGTATGGTAAGAAAGGAGTTTGAAGTCACTAATGAGATTGCAGAATTGCTTGTGGCTTTCTAAGTAGTTAAGGATTCCACTTTGTTTTAATATATATATTTTTAAATATATATATTTTATTTATTTTTTACAGAGAGAAAGGGAGAGGGATAGAAAGTTAGAAACATCGATGAGAGACAAACATTGATCAACTGCCTCCTGCACACGCCCCACTGGGGATGTACCCGCAACCAAGGTACATGCCCTTGACTGGAATTGAACCTGGGACCCTTCAGTTCGCAGGCTGACGCTCTATCCACTGAGCCAAACTGGTTTTGGCCTCCACTCATTTTCTTAATATAATAAATTGAGCAACCACAATGTGCCAGAGCCTATTCTAGGTACTGTGGATAGAGTAGTGAACAAAACTAAGTCCTCTTGGGACCTCTTGGAAGGAAGAAACAAAAAGGGGGAAGATAGTAAAACAAGGTTTAGATTGTAAGTATATAGAAAATTTTAAAAATAGGGTGATAGGAATTTTAAAAGGGGATGATATATATAACAGTGTAATGAAAGGCAGCTTCTTTGTATGAGGTGGTCAAAGAATTGCTCTTCTTTATATGAGTGAACCCTTGAAAAATATAATCATTGTCCCTATTACCTAAACCAAATTATTCATATCCTACAGTTTTAGGGTTGGCCATCTTTGCTACTTTAGATAACAAAATTAAGTAGAGAAATATTGATGCAAGTGTACTTATGTAACGTTAGAAGTCTGGTACACAAAATTCGTGCACAGGCTGGGGGGCAGGGTCCTCTCACCCTAGCCTGCCCCCTCTCACAGACTGGAGCCCTCAGGGGATCTCCTACTGATGGCTTAGGCCCCCTTCCCATGGGCAGTGGGCCTAAGCCACAGTCTGGCCTCCCTCTGCAGTAGGCGACTGGGCTGATCAAAGGAAGGCGCCAGCCCCATCACTCTGCTGCTGCAGCCATTGCCAGTCATTACAACTGCCAAGGTATTTTCATCAACATGGACTCCAGGCCCTTCACCATGAAAAAATGACAACTTTCTTTAGGCATTTTCAAAATGTGTCTTTCATAGGATATGACATTTCTTTCTTTTTTTTTATCCTCACCTGAGGATATGTTTCTATTGATTTTCAGAGATTGTTGAAGAGAGAGAGAGAAAGGGAGAGACAGAGAGTAACATCATTGTGAGAGGGACACTTTGATTGGTTGCCTCCTGCATGTACCCTGACCTGGGCCCCAGCCAGAGAGGAGCCTGTAACTTAGGTACATGTCCTTGATTAGAATTGAATCTGGACCCTGTGGTTAGCAAGCCGAGGCTCTATCCATTGAGCCAAACTGGCTAGGGGGAGAGAAATCAAGATCACAGTATAGATAAACACCTATGTTTACATAGGTAAACTGCTACCTCGCACAATATAAAAACTACAACTAAAACAGACATTATCCAGAATGGCAGGAAGACTGGCTGAGTGGAAATTCTACAACTAGAAGGAAAGAAAAGCACACTGAGACTCATAGGAGCTGCAGGAGGCAGAGGTACTGAGACATGTGCAGAGAGGACTGGCAACTGAATAAGTGGCTGGCTTTCTCAAGCGAGAGGGAGACAAAGCTCTCAACTTCGCTGAACTCCAGTTCTGGATGAGACTCTGGGGACCCAGACTCATTCGGGGTGAAACTGGACTGTATTAAAAATTAGGAAAGAGAAAAGCACACTGAGACTCAGAGGAACTGCAAAAGGAAAAGGTACTGAGGCGCGCGCCTATAGAGGGTGGGCAACTGAGTACGCAGCTGGCTTCCTGGGTTTCTCAAGCGGGAGGGTGACCAAAGCTCCCGACTGCACTGAACTCCAGTTCTGGGCAAGACTCTGGGGACCCAGACTCATTCGGGGAGAAACGACTGTATGGCAACGGGTGGAACTTGAGGGCAACTTTTTCTCAGAGATACTTGCAATGATAACCATGGACACTGAGACACAGGGGCTTATTAGGAAAGGGCTGACGAGAAGCCAATGCTGCCTGCTCCACCCTAACACTCCGCCCCATCCAAGCTGAGCACAGTGGCTTTTGCAAGTCTTGTCTCATAAGGGTGTCTCCAGCACAGAAGTTCTCCCAGTGTAGACACAGCTGATCCTCACAGCCAGTTGGTCTGGAGGTCAATTCGTCCTAGTGACACCAACAACAATCAAGGCTTAACTACAACAAGACTGTGCACACAGCCCACAGAGGGGTGCACCAAGAGTGTCCACCTCAAGTAACTGGGGAGGCTGAGCCACTGGGCCCTATAGGACACCTAGCACACAAAGCCACTCTATCAACTCAGGGAAGCAGCCAAAATGTGGAGACAAAGAAAAAGGTCACAAATAAAAGAAATGGAGGAAAGCAAAGGACTGGATATAGAGTTCAAAACCACAGTTATAAGGTTTTTCAAGAATTTTTCAGAAAAGAACAATAAATTTAGCGAGACCCTTAAGGATATGAAAAAGGACCAACTAGAAATTAAGCATACACTGACTGAAATAAAAAATATTATACAGAGATCTAACAGCAGACTAAAGGACCACAGGAATCAAGTCAAAAGATTTAAAATACAAAGAAGCAAAAGAGGTGCAGTCAATTTGCACTCAACCAGAAAAGGAAAAAAAAATCCAAAAATTTGAAGATAATGTAAGGAGCCTCTCAGACAACTTCAAACCTACCAACATCAGAATTATGGGGATGCCAGAAGAGAGAGAGCAAGATACTGAAAACCTATTTGAAGAAATAATGACTGAAAACTTCCCCCACCTGGTGAAAAAATAGACTTACAAAAGGAGCAGTCAGAAAAGGTGTTTACGCTCGAACTGGTTTGGCTCAGTGGATAGAGTGTCAGCCTGCAGGCTGAAGGGTCCCAGATTTGATTCCTGTTAAAGGCATGTACCTTGGTTGGGGGCACATCCCCAGTGGGGAATGTGCAGGAGTCAGTTGATTGATGTTTCTCTCTCATCGATGTTTCTGACCGTCTATCCCTCTCCCCTCCTTGTAAAAAGTCAATAAAATATATGTTTTTTTAAAAAGAGAAGGTGTTTCCTCTGCAGCCCATGTGGAGAGTATCCACATGGATACTGCGTTTTGTCCACAGGGCTAGGGGCATGGATCCTGTGGACATGACGCACAGCGTCTGCTGGGACGCGGCCCCGCGTTTGCTGTGTCCACTGGCAGAGGGGCTTGACACCCCTGGCCACTTGTCCTGGGACCCAGCCTGCCTGGCATCGGTGCCCATAGACCACTCCTGGCCAGGGGTGTTCTGGGATCCTGGCCGCTTAGGACCTATGTGCGGGCCTATAGGCTCAGAGCAGCCTGGGTCCTGAGGATGTTCCCAGGACCCAGGCCACTCGGCCCCCACGTATGCAAATTAACCCACCATCTTTGTGAGGTTGATTTGCGTATTCCTAATTGGTTGGTGGACATCACAGAGGTGTGGTCAATTTGCATCTTTCTCTTTTACTAGTGTAGATAGGAAGATCAAAGTATAATGAATAGAGAGGTGATTTATAGGAGCAATTTGAGCTAATGTCAACTAGCTAAGCAGGAATAGCAGGAGGCGGGGGGTAATGGATGTGGGAGAGGAAATAACCATTTTCATTGTCCCAGTAGGTTTTTCATGTCCTTAGGGATGGGTAGTTTTACTTTATCCTGGTGAGTCTGTAACTGAAGATTCTATAGTTATCCTTCCCTTAATTGGAATAATCAGTGATTATGTGCACCATGTATAGACTCTTCTTAAATGTGAGACATAAAATTTTTCCCTAATGGACTTACCATATTAACCTCTAGATCACAATGGGATGTGTGGATTGGTTCCTAAAATGTTTTTTGTTTGTTTTTAATTTGTGACTAGTAGGGTGTTAAATTTGTGATTGTAATGATACACTGAATATTTCTAAAGGTCTTGATGTAGAGTAAGTCTTAACATTGTTGATAGGTTCTTAGAAACTGTGACAATACGTAACATAATTTCCCCTAGGCCAATGGTCGGCAAACTGCAGCTCACAAGCCACATGCAGCTTGCGAGCCACTATTTACCACTTTGTTGACTAACGAGTTTGCTGACCACTGCCCTAGGCTAATTGATATAAACAATAGTTAAATTCTTATGATCATTTCATCAACATAATGAAACTAGAGGCCCGGTGCACGAAATTCATGGATTGGGGGAGGGGTGTTCCTCAGCCCAGCCGGCACCCTCTCCAATCTGGGACCCCTTGAGGCATGTCCGACTGCCTGTTTAGGCCCTAAGTGGGATTGTGCCTAAACGGACAGTTGGACATCCCTCTCACAATCCAGGACTGCTGGCTGGATCCCAACTGCTCATTTGCCTGCCTTCCTGATTGTCCCTAACTGCTTTTGCCTGCCAGTCTAATCACCCCCTAACCATTCCTCTGCCCCCTGATTGATGCCTAACTGCTCCCCTGCCACCCTGTTTGCCCCTAACTGTCCTCCCCTGATGGCCAGGTGCCCCCCAACTGCCCTCCCCTCTAGGCCTGATCACCCCTAACTGCCCTACCCTGCAGACCAGGTCCCCCCCCCCCCTTCAACTGCTTCCCCCCTGCAAGCCTGGGTCCCCCCCAACTCCCTTTTCCTGCAGGCCTAGTCACCTCCAACTTCCCTCCCCTGCTGACCTGGTCACCCCTAACTGCCCTCTTTTGCAGGCTTGATTGCCCACAACTGCCCTCCCTTGCATGCCTGGTCCCTCCCAGCTGCCCTTTCTTGCTGGCCTGATCACCCACAACTGCCCTCCCTTGCTGACCATCTTGTTGTGGCCATCTTGTGTCCACATGGGGGCAGGATCTTTGACCACATGGGGCAGCCATCTTGTGTGTTGGAATGATGGTCTATCTGCATATTACTCTCTTATTAGATAGGATAGAGGCCTGGTGCATGGGTGGGGGCCAGGTGGTTTGCCCTGAAGAGTGTCCCAGATTAGAGTGGGGATTCCCTTGGGGCATGGGGTAGCCTGAGCAACTGGCCTGTGGTGGTTTGCAGGCTAGCCATGCTCCCCGGCAACCCAAGCAGAGGCCCTGTTATTGGGGATTTATTTCTCTTCTAAAATTGAAACTTTGTAGCCTTAAGCAGAGGCCAGAGCAGATTAGGGCTACAGAAGTTTGGCTTCCTCCATCACCGGAAGCTACCCTAGCCTCCTGCACTCTCCAGCTCCATGGCTTCTACCATTTTTATTGGGACTTATTTATCTTCTATCATTGAAACTTTGTAACATTAAGTGGAGGCCTGGGCCGGCAAGGTCAGGCAGAAAAGCTTGGCTTCTTCCATTGTCAGGGAAACCTAAGCCTCCCTCCTGCTTTCTGTTTCCGCAGCCATCTTCATTGGGTTTATTTGCATATTTGCTCCTGATTGGCTTGTGGGCATGGCTTATGGGTATAGCTGAGGCATGGTCAATTTGCATATTATGATTTTATTAGATAGGATGACATTGAATGAAATCATGTTATTCAAGGATTTTATACTTTCCTTATTGCCAGATAGTCTTAGAATAAATTTACCTTTTGGAGTCTTTGGGCTTTGAAGCAATTTTTTTCTTGTCTAGCATGGAACCTGTGCTCCTTAGAAATAGTACATGGTCCCAGGAATATGCTTTAAGGGGAAAAAAAGTCATTTCATTTAATTGAGAGTTTTTTTATTTATCACAGGCGCCATGATAGCAGTGGGAGTGGACATTCAGCATTTGAGCCTCTGGTGGCCAATGGAGTCCCTGCTTCTTTTGTGCCTAAGTAAGTGAAAATCTATTTGATTGAGTTATACACTATTTAGAAAAAGGGCATTTCCAAAATTTTTGTCCAATAGATAGATGTTCCTATTTGCTTTTTGCATTGCTTTATTTGTTCAAGTTCAAAATCTTTTACATCAGAGGGGAACATTTGAGTAACTTGCCACCATAATGCTCTTATAATTCCTTTTAATATTTTTTTTAATTGATTTTTTACAGAGAGGAAGGGAGAGGGATAGAAAGTCAGAAACATCTATGAGAGAGAGACATCGATCAGCTGCCTCTTGCACACCCCCTACTGGGGATGTGCCCGCAGCCAAGGTACATGCCCTTGCCGGAATCGAACCCGGGACCCTTCAGTCCGCAGTCCGACGCTCTATCCACTGAGCCAAACCGGTCTCGGCCCTTTTAATATTTTTTAATAACCAAGTATGTAAATAGAAACATCACAAGATTTGCACGATGGATAACATACAAAACTGAAATTTAAGATAAGTGATAAGTTTCTACATTTGAGTTTAAATACATTTGAGGCAGAAATGGATTGGAGGGAAAGTGCCTTAGAAATATGTGTGAAAAGACTTGGGGTAACTTATATGCTTAATTTGAGCCAGCAGTATAGTACGGCTGCCAAAAAAGCTAATGTGCTCCTATTCTGTGTTGATAGAACAAAGACTAGAATGAGGCAGGTCAGTGGTAGTCCTGCTTTCCTTAGTTCTACTCAGGTTGTCCATGGAGTATTGTGTTTGGTTTGGTGTACTACACTATAAAAAAAGATATACACAAACTGAAATTCATTTTGATAGAAGCAACTAGTAGGTTAAAGGGTAGTGGTGGTGGGTAAGGAGGGTTTGAAGGTACATAAGTACTTGACCAGAGAAGAAAAATCTCAACAGGAATAAGGAAATGAGGAAGGGAAAGATAATGGCCTCCAAAAAACTGGAGCACTATCAAATGAAAGAATGAAAACATCTTGCTTGGTATGGCACCAAATAGGATCCATGGGTGAAAGTTAGAGGAAATATTTTTCATCCCATATAATAATAAACTGGTTCACATTTGACATTCATCACTCTAGGACAGGGGTGGAAAACGTTTTTTCTGCCAAAGGCCATTTGGATAGTTATAACATCATTTGTGGATCCACTTAAAAAGTAGCCTACTATATTTGGTAAACATTTAATTAACTCACCCCTAATGTCTTGGCAGGGTCAGACCAAGTGAATTCGTGGGCTTTATATGGCCCCGTGGGCCGAACGTTCCCTAGCCCTGCTCTAAGAGATAGTGAGTTATCTATATTTTAATAGAGGTTGCATGACTATTCTATAGGAAGGATATGCAGGAATTTCTATTTCAGTTGGAAACTTAGGTTGGTTCCTCTTAACTGATTTTTTAATAGCTTTATTAAGGGACTAGAGGCCCTGGTGGATGACATTTGTGTACTGTGGGGGGGTGGGGGAGGAGCATCCCTCAACCCAGCATGCACCCTCTTGCAGTCCAGGACCCCTAGAGAGATATCCAACTGCCAGCTTAGGCCTGCTCCCCAAGGGGTCCTTAGTGCTGCCAGGAAGGCAGGAGAGGCTGTGCTTGCCAGCCAAGAGCCCAGCTTCTGGCTGAGTGGCGCTCCTCCGTGGGAGCACACTGACCATCAGGAGGCAATTCCTGCACTGAGCGTCTGCCCTCAGTGATCGGTCATTCTGCAGTTAGGTCTATTTACATGTTAGCCTTTTATTATATAGGATAATTGACATGTACTAAATTGTGTCTGTTTAAAGTGTACAGTTTAAGTTTGGACATATTATACACCTATGAAACCATCACCACAGTCAAGATAATGAACATAACCATCACCTCCAAAAGTTTTCCAGTGTCCCTTAGTAGTATCTCCCTCCAATCTTGCCCCCATCCTTAGGCATTCAGTAATAGTGCTTTTTAAAGATATAAATGTGTATTTTCCAGAATATTATTTAGGTGGAATCATACATTTAATTTTCAAAATATTTGGCTTTTCCTTCTTGACTTTGTTTTAAGAACGATTTTGTGACCATGGATGAAACCTTAAAAGAATGTTGTCTTCAATAAGCACATCTAACTATTTTTTTCCCTTTTATTAGGCCTGGGTCTCTGAAAAGAGGTCTCAATTCCCAGAGCTCAGATGACCACTTGAATAAGAGATCCCGCACCTCCTCTATGAGCTCCATGACAAGCACATACACAGGTGGCATTCTTAGCTCCAGCCGCAATGCCATTACCAGTTCTTACAGTTCTTCCCGAGGTTTCTCTCAGGTACATTATTCTTGTGGGTGGCTTGGGCAGAAGGGATTCCAAGCATTAATTAATTAATTGATTAGTCAGTTTTTACTAACTACCTTCTCTCTGCAGATACTGGGATTAATTCTAAATTAGCAGGAGATACAAATCCTTGAATAAAAACTATAGATCAATGGAACAGAAAAGAAAGCTGAGAAAGTAAACCAGTGTATATGTGGGAGCCTGATACAAGAGCCATTGCATATAAATAGACCAATGATGAATAATTCAATAAATAGTGTTAATTGGATTGAGGAGGTAGACTGAATTCAAATTGTATTGGGTCATAGAAGAAATTTATCTTAGGTTGCAAATTTAGTAAAAGTTTTAAAAATAAGAAGTGTATTTTTGGTGTTGTTTTTATTTTTTATTTTTATTATTTATTTATTATTATTTTTTAAATATATTGATTTTTTTACAGAGCAGAAGGGAGAGGGATAGAAAGTCAGAAACATCGATGAGAGAGAGACATCGATCAGCTGCCTCTTGCACGCCCCCCACTGGGGATGTGCCCGCAGCCACGGTACATGCCCTTGCCGGAATCGAACCCGGGACCCTTCAGTCCGCAGTCCAACGCTCTATCCACTGAGCCAAACCGGTCTTGGCTGGTGTTGTTTTTAGAAAAAGGATGTTGTATAACCTATAGCAGATCAGACTTTGTTATCAGACAGACTTGGGTTCAATTTTGGCTCTAACATTTAGTCGCTATAGGGCCTTGGACAGGTAAATCACATAAATTCCTTTTCTTATCTCTGGAGGATTGTTGGAAAGATTGAAGGTAATGTTCAAAATGTGCCGTTACAGTGCCTGTCAATAAGTGGCTACCTAATTACATATTACTAGGAAAAAAATAAAGCATGTGTGGAGGAAGATTTTTGAGGGGAGAAAAATTTTGAGATAAATTTATCCATAAGGCTCTTATAGTAACATAAATTCAAGATGAAGGCCTAAGAGCAATTGTGAGAATGCAAAGAAGAAGATAATCATTATAATAACATTTACCTTGAGCACTTATTCTTGGCTAGCCCCTACCTTAAGCACTTTACACCTATTTCCTTATAGAATCATCCAGTTGGCCTATTAAGAACATAGTCATTATCCCTATATTTAAAATGTTTTCTATGTTAAATTTCAAATGTACATAGAAGGAAAGAAACTAATGAGCCTCCATGTAGCTTCATTAGTTAGCATTTTGTTAGTCCTGTTCCATCAGTACCATCCCCCACACCACGTACCTTTTGGTTTTGCTCTTGTGTATTAAAGTAAGTTGTAAACATGTCACTTCACCTGTAGAAGTACTTCATGTGTTTTTAAACTTCCTTAGCATTAATGGTCATTATTATATCATTATTAGAGGCCCGATGCACGAAGATTCGTGCAAGAGTGGGCCTTCCTTTCTCTGACTGCTGGCATTGCCTTCCCTCCGGCCCAGAGCCGCC
Organism: Antrozous pallidus; assembly: GCA_027563665.1. Classification (NCBI taxonomy): domain Eukaryota; kingdom Metazoa; phylum Chordata; class Mammalia; order Chiroptera; family Vespertilionidae; genus Antrozous; species Antrozous pallidus. The sequence goes on from CM050512.1 coordinate 87,665,205, forward strand.
TTTCTGCCTTTGCTCTGCCCGGAGCCACCTTTCTGCCTTCCTACGTTGCCCAGAGGTCTGGAGCTGCTGGGGTGGTGCGGAACACTCCCAGCCGCTCGGTGCCTGCATATGCAAATGAACCTGCCATCTTTGTTGGCTTAATTTACATATTCCTAATTGGCTGGTGGGCATCGTGAAGGTACAGTCAATTTGCATCTTTTTTTATTAGTGTAGATTCCATTCACACAATAATAAGTATTTAATACTAGAGGCTGGGAGCATGAATTTGTGCACTGGTGGGGTCCCGTGGCCTGGCCTCCTATGATCGGGCCAAAACCATCACTTCAACATCCCCAGAAAGGGTCCCGGATTGCAAGAGGGCAGTTCTCTGGTGACACACCCCGGAATTGGGCTTCCTCCTCTCTGGTTCTGGTGAATCACCTAAGAACCACAGCTGACAAATCATTGCAGCTCAGCAGCTCCTGCGTTGAGCGTATGCCCCCTCGTGGTCAGTGTGCATCATAGTTACCAATCGAAGCATCGGCCTCCTGGTGGTCATTGTGCGTATAGCTACTCTTTGGACAGTCGCTTAGGCTTTTATATACGTAGACTACAGGCCCGGTGCATGCATTCGTGCACCAGTGGGGTCTCTTGGCCTGGCCTGCAGATATGGGGCCAAAACCAGCTCTCCAACATCCTCCAAGGGGTCCTGGATTTCGAGAAGGTGAAGGCCAGGTCAGGGACCCCATTGGTGCACTATCGGGGCCGGGGACAGAGCACAGGAGGGCTCCAGGGCGTGTCTGGCCTGTCTTGCCCAGTCCCAATCAGCCAGACCCCAGCAGCAAGCTAACCACTGGTTGGAGCGTCTGCCCCCAGTGGTCAGTGTGTGTCATAATGACTAATCAACTGGTCGAACACTTAGCATATTAGGCTTTTATTATATAGGATTAGTTAATATCACTCCATGTTCAAATTGCTCTTATTACCCCAAACTGTCTTTATTACTTTGTATTGGGGATCAAAAATAAATTCATTACATTTGATTCATATTTATAACTAGTAGCCCTTGCGCACAAATCCGTGCGCCAGTAGCTCTCTGCGGGGCCTGGCTGCTCTGCGCCCACTGCCCAGAGGCTCTCTGCAGCCGGTGCTGAATACTTGCCTCATTGCCAGGGCAACAACACAAGCTTGTTCCCCTCCCCATCCCCACCTCCGGCCATTTGGTGCCCACTGCCCAGAGGCCCTCCATGGCTGGGGTGGAATGCTTGCCTCATTGCTGTGGCGATGAAGCAAGTATTCCGCCAGGCCACTCACAGTGCCCACTCTGAACGGCCGTATCCCTGGGATTGGGGGACTCCAGCAGGGCTGAGAGCACTGGGTGCCGCCATCTTGGTGATAAAGTCATGGTTAATTTGCATATTACTCTTTGATTATATAGGATGTTACTACTTTTTTTCATGCTTTTGAAAAAAATCATTTTGTCTTGTAGTATTTCCTTTTTCTAGATATAGTTTGCATTGTCACTGTGTCATTTTAACATGTGCTCTATCCCCCATTTTCCTTGTAAATGGGTAGTTAGATCCCGATTGCTGTTTTAGTACCAAGTTCAATTATTTTGGCAGAATATTGCATTAGTAATGCTATGATTTCCTATTGCATCACATCAGGAGTACCTGAAGTTTGGTTGCCTCCTTTTGTGGTGGTAATATTGATCACTGGAGTCAGATGTTGTTAGTCTGATACTGTCATTTTAATTTTTTAAAATATACTTTATTGATTTTTTACAGAGAGGAAGGGAGAGAATAGAGAGTTAGACACATCGATGAGAGAGAAATGTTGATCAGCTGCCTCCTTCACACCTCCCACTGGTGATGTGCCCGCAACCAAGGTACATGCCCTTGATTGGAATCGAACCTGGGATCTTTCAAGTCCACAGGCCGATGCTCTATCCACTGAACCAGACTGGTTAGGGCTGTTTAATTCCTTTTGTTTTGCACAAAATTTTCCAATTTTGACCAGTGGGAGCTTTCAAATTGCCTCTTGTTTTCTTTCATTTTGACCCCAGAAGTCTTTGATTGCTTCATTGTTTTTATGGCCAAAAAACAAATCAGTCTTTTTCATTTCCAACCCAGATTAAAGTTGAAATTGGTTATTTTTCAAATAGTCTTGATTTTAACATTTCAAATTCAGACTTGGGATTACAGAAATTTTTACAGAATTTTTTTGGTTTTGTATTTTTACAAAAGTCTGTTTATAATTACTTGATTGATCCTGGAACTTATGATTTCAAATTAACAATATAGATGTTCTTATTAACAATAAGACTTATGTAATCAGCTTAAATTATTTGTGGTTCATTTTGTCATTAAAATATATCCCTCAATGGATACTGGCAATATGCAGTCGAAGTAACGTGTTTTGAAGTAATGTGAATTGTTCTTACTTAGTTACACCACCAACTTGATATACCCTTGTACAATGTAGGGGTTAGTGATGCAGACCCCACAGTAGAAAACCCATATATAACTTCAGTCAGCCCTTCACATCACAGAAAATATACTATTTTCAATCAGTGGTTGTTTGAATCTGCAGATGCAAACCCACAGATTCAGAGGGCCAGCTATACCTATCTACATTTATTGAAGAAAAAAAACATGTAAGTGGATTTGCACAGTCCCAACTGTAGTAAGGCTGTTGTTATTCAAGTTTCAACTTTAGTAAGGTCCATTTGTTTGGTATCTTTTAGTAATTTCTGTTTTTCTTTTTGATAGGTGAGGAATAGTATTTCATTTATGTCTCTTACTAGTTAGTTTGTGTGGCCCTTCCTTCCTTCCTTCCTTCCTTCCTTCCTTCCTTCCTTCCTTCCTTCCTTCCAGAGAGGAAGGGAGAGGGATACCAGAGAGAGGCATTACCAGTTGCCTCCTGCACAGATTTAAATATGAAATAGAAACTGTAAAAGTATGAAAATAGGCTTCTCACACATTGCTGGTGGGAGTGTCAGTTGGTACAGTTCTCTAGTGGGCAATGTGGTAGTAATTATCATTATTAGGGATGCACATGCCCTTAGATCCAGCAGGTTTACTTTGAGGAATTTATCCTACTCAAAGACATATACAAATATGTTGATTTTAGTATTACCTTAATACCAGAAGCTTAGAAACAATGTGTATATAACTTTTCAAGGGACTTACTGTAATGTACAGTTTCTCCATGCTTTTAAATACTATGCAACTATTAAAAAGAATAAGGCAGTTTAATAGAGACTGATGTGAATGGTCTCAAAAATATCTTTTAAAAAGGCAGGGTGTTGCTCTGGCTGGTTTGGCTCAGTGGATGGAGCGTTGGCCTATGGATTAGAGTCCTGGATTCAGTTCTGGCCAGGGGCACAGGCCCGGTCATGGGCTTGATCCCCAATAGGGGGCATGCAGGAGGCGGCCGATCGATGATTCTCTCTCATCGATGTTTTTTTCTCTCTCTTCCCCTCTCCCTTCCTCTCTGAAACCAATAAAAATATGTTGAATAAAAAAGACAAGGTGCAGCCCTGTCCAATTCAGCTCAGTGGTTAGAGCACAGCCCCGTGGACTGAAGGGTTGCAGGTTCTTTTTCAGTCAAGGGCATGTACCTTAGTTGCAAGCTCAATCCTGGGCCTTGGGTCCTGAGGCACATGCGGGAGGCAACTGATATGTCTCTCATATCAATGTTTCTCTCTCTGCATCTCCCCCCTTCCCTTCCACTCTTTCTAAAAATCAATGGAAAAAATATCCTCGGGTGAAGATTAACAACAATAAAAAAGCAAGGTGCAGAACTCATCATTTGTGCTGCTGTTTCTTTAAACCTTTAATATGCACAGAATAATTCTGACGGGATATTTTAGAAGCAGGTAATAACTTATTGAGATAAGAGGGAAACTTCCTTTGAACTGTATACTCTATTTATTGGAATTTGTAACATGTTCTACAAGTATTATTTTTTCTAATTTCAAAAGATGTTTTAGGTATAGATAAATGTTGAATAAAAAGTAAAATTCCCCGGTCCTGGCTCTTCCAGTCTTCTTCTCATCTCCATGTCTTATTCCTACTGTGTTTGTAAATACAGATAATACACATAATTTTGGGACTGTTTTACACAAATGGGATCATGGCATATATGCTTCTTTGCATCTTTTAAAATTATATATTATGTAAACTCTCACTTTTTTAATGGCTTTTTTTACTAGAATACTTTGAGAACCGATGCATGAAATTCGTGCAGGAGTAGGCCTTCTTTCCCCTGGCTGCTGGCCCTGGCTTCCCTTTGGCACCCAGGACCTGATCTTCCCTCGTAGCCCTGGCTTCATCAGTCAAATTAGCATATTATGCTTTTATTATTATAGACTAGAGGTCTGTTGCACAAAGGTTTATGCAATAGGCCTTCCTTCCCCTGGCTGCCGGCACCAGTTTTCCTCTGCGATCCAGGCCTTCGCTCCAAGCCTCGAGGCTTCTCCACTCAGGCCACAGCGGAGAAGCCAAGCCTCTCAGTCTTCAGTCTTTGCTCGGGCCAGAGCCTTCAGTCTTTGCTCTGCGTCTGCATATGCAAATTAACCAGAGATCTTTGTTGCATTAATTTGCATACATGTGCCTGGTTGGTTGGTGGGTGTTGTGGGGATATGGTCAGTTTGCATATTTCTCTCTTATTAGTATAGATGATGTTCAGAAAAATAAATATATACAGCTCTGTGTAGCCACCATCCATGTCAAGTAATAAATAATTTTCTATGCCCAGAAGTCCCTCCCAATCACTTCTCCTTCCCTCCTTTCTGAATATTAGTACTTTTTTTTTCTGTTTTTGAACTTTATGTAAAGGAAACATAGAATATGCTTTTTTGTGTTTATAATTTATTTGTGAGATTCATCTATGTTATATGTAGCAGTAGGTCTTTTGTTTTCATTGCTGTGTATGGTTCCATTATATGAAATACAATTAATTTAGTCATTCTTCCATTGGACATTTGGGTTTTCAGTGTGGAACTAGTAATGCAGCTGTGGACATTATTGTATAAGTCTTTTGGTACACATATATAAAGTATGTGTATGTTCAGTTTTAATAGATCTTGAATAGTTTTTAAAGTGATATTTCAGTTGATACTATATATATATATATATATATATATATATATATATGTATGTATACGTATATTTTTATTGATTTCAGAGAGGGAGGGGGAGGGAAAGATGAAAACATCAGTGATGAGAATTATTGATTGGCTGTCTCTTGCACACTCCCTACGGGGGTTTGAACCTGCAACCCAGGCATGTGTCCTCGACCAGAATCGATCTTGGGACCCTTCAGTCTGTAGGCCGACGCTCTAGCCACTGAGCCATATCAGCTACGGCTCAGTTGATGCTTCCATCAGTGCAGTATGGGATTTTGTTCCTATAGTTACACATCCTCACTACCATTTGGTGTTGCTCTTTAGTTACTCATTCTGGAAGTTGTTTTTCATTTTGGTTAATTTTGTTTCCCTGGTTACTAATGAAATAGATGTATGAACTGTTCATTGGCCATTTGTATATTCTTTTTTATGAAGTGCCTATTCTAGTTTCTTGGCTCTTTAGGTTGTTTTTTTCTAATTTATATAACAAGTTACTTATTCTAGATACAAGCTCTCTGTGAATTATATGTGTTTCAACAAATGAGTATCCTATTCTGACTCATCATTCACTTTCTCATAGTCTTTTCACTTATAGTTAGTATATTTTATGTACTGTTTAGGTATTTTTGCCTACTTAAAGTCATGATGATATTCTCTCATGCTACCTTCTAGGAGCTTTTTTGTTTTTTACTTCACACTTTTACCTATGACCCATCTGAAATTGATGTTGTGTACAGTGTAAGCTAGGCATCAGAGTTAGTATTTTTCCATCTAAATATCCATTTGACTTGCAAACTTTATTGGAAGAACCATCCTTTCCCTATTATTTCTGCAATATCACCTTTGTCATAATTTGTGTCCATATATATGTGGATCCATTTTTAGATTCTGTTCTGTTCCATTCGTCTATTTTTCTACTCTGTGCCTGTCTTTTCCCCAGTCTGTACTTCCAGTCTAAGTTTTAATATCTAGTAGAGTAAGTCATCCAACTTTTTCATCTCTCTCATGCGTCTTTAGAATTATTTTGGATCTTGGCCCTTTGCATTTCTGTATAATTTTAAAATCAATTGTCAGTTTCCACCAAAAAATAAAATACTTGCTGAGATATTGATTGGCAGTGCCTTTAATATATGAGTTATTTTGGAGGAATTGACATTTTTATATTATTGAAGCTTTTAACTTGGTGTATCCTTCATTTATTTACATCATCTTTAACTTCTCAGTGTAGTGGTTTTATACATCTTTATTAAATTTGTTCCTAGGTATATGTTTTTGTTGCTGTTATAAAGAGTAAAAATTTAATTGTTGCTGATGTATTAGTATAAAAAAACCACTGTTTTTTTGTTTGTTTAATCCTCATCAGAGGATATGTTTTAGTGATGTTTTTATAGAGAGGAAGGAAAAGAGAGAGATAAAGAAACATTAATTGGCTATTTCCCGTATGTGTCCCTACTGGGGTTCAAACCCACAATCCTGGGATGAGCCCTGACTGGGAATTGAGGCAATTGGTCAGGACACAACTGGTTTTTAATTCAGAAAGTTTGCTTAATTCTGAATATTTATATAGCCTTCAGGATTTTTTGTATGTAAATCATGTTTTCTATAATGATGATAGTCCCCCCTTTTCCCCCCCAAGCCTTACATTGTTTGTTTATGCCTTACTGCACTTGGCTAATGTCTCCGGTATAATATTGAACAGAAGTGAGAGCAAACATCCTGTTCTCGTTTTTCCTAATTTCAGAGAATGCACTTTCCATGTTTCAAGTTACATATGACGTTTGATACAGATTTTCTATAGATATTCTTTATTGGATTAAGGAAATTTTTTCTCCAAGGTTATATAGACAAAGTACCAATTTTAGGAGCCATTCTATTACCTGTTTTTCTGTTTCCTTAACTTATGCTCTTACTAGAGGCCTAATGCATGAAATTTGTGCAAGAGTAGGCCTTCTTTCCCCTGGCTGCTGGCACCAGCTTCCCTCTGGCACCCAGGACCCGGGCTTCCCTTGTAGCCCCAGCTTCATCCTGTCTAATTAGCATGTTATGCTTTTATTATTTCCTTCTTTCTTTGTGTTTGGATCTGCTAGGGTTTTTTTCTGAATTTTGAATATAGATTCTTAGATCACTAGATTGTTGTTTTTCAGCCTTTTTTCTTTTCTAATATACTTTTATAAGTTTTTGTTTTTTAAATTGATTTGGGGTGACATTGGTCGTTGTGCCGTTCGGTCAATTTGCATATTAGCTTTTTATTGTATAGGATTATTGCAAATGTTAGGCAGTACCAATTATAGAAAGTGAACTGTTTTCCCACCACTTTGTGCATGGCACTGATACTTCGTGTATCTTACAAGGCTTGCCATTTTTCAAAGTGGGCATTCAAAACTTCATATCCCTGGCTTGCTTCTGTGACCCTATTTTTTATTATTTCTTTATTTATACCCTCTATTTAAGCCAAGCCAGAACATTTATTATCTTCTAAGAGCACTTAATATTTTTCTACTTCCTTCCCTTGTTTTTTTCTCCATCTAGAATGATAAGTATGTTTTATCAAATTGCAGACCCTCTCAAATGTCACCTTCTTAGAGACTATTATAATCATTTTATGCACTCTTTCCCAAATCATAAATTTCTTTATTTGCAAAATCTAAATAAATAGGAAATTGGTAAATGAAAATTAAGTTGTAAAGCAGAACTAAATTAACTGCCGTCATACATAGATTGACTATCTTTTTTTGTGATTTGCTTTGTTATATCTTTAGGCCACTTGTTATTTTATATGTTCATTATATTTATATGGAGTTGCAAATTTTTAGTTTTGACATGTTGAGGATATCAATTCATCACTTTAATTGAAAATACTTGCCTGTTAGTTTGTTTATACCTTTGTTGTTTGTTTGTTTCCTGCCCATATAGATTTTGTTTCTAAATTATGGAAACATTAGTGTCATTGAAAATACAAATGGTACAGAAGATATATATATATATAGTAAAGCTTCCTTCCACATGGCAATATTTTTATGTAGAGAGGTTCTTAGTTTTTATGTAACATTCTGTCAGTTTTCTTTCTTTTGTTTCTGGCATAAAAGTCTTTTTTCTACCCCATGTTATTTAACAACTCATCAATGTTTTCACAGTTCTTTTGTTTGTTATACTTTTTACATGTAAATTATACATAATCCTAATGCAATAGCAGCTTATGAAGTAGAGATAGGTTTTTTTCCTGGCGAAACATTCAAATCACTGTTGGCACTTCATTAAAAATGCAAGGTGTGAGGCCCACGAATGATTTATTTATCCCAAATGACCATCCTTTCTTGTTCCAGCTAATAATAACATTTTTTTAAAAAGTTATTTCAGCATTTTTCTCAGTCTAATTCTGAGCCTTGGGTTTTCTGATATTATTAGTTTATGGAACTCTTCTGTTTTATCACCTGTCTTTGATTTTTAAATCCTTTCTTCTTTTTAACTTTCAAGCACTGTTTTCTTCCTTTCTGTGCTTGTATCATGTAACCTTTACAGAGTAAGAAATCACTAGGAGCTTCCCAGTAGGAAAATGTGATAGTTTTTAGTACCTTTGTGTTAGGCCAAAGACTTATTTGCAGAGTGCTTGCTCTTTGTCAGTTACTTTGCTGCTAGCCTCCTTTGAAGGAAGTGGAGATGAAAACAGACCATCTTTGCCCTAGCCGATTTGGCTCAGTGGATAGAGCGTCCGCTTGCAGACCAAAGGTTCCTGGGTTTTATTCTACTCAAGGGTATTTACCTTGGTTGCAGGTTCCTCCGCAGCTCAGACCCTGGTCAGATGCATGCAGGAGGCAACCAATCGATGTTTTTCTTACACATCAATATTTCCCTCTGTCTTTTCGTCTCTCTTCCACTCTCTCTAAAAATCAATGGGAAAATATCCTCAGGTGAGGATTAAAAAAAAAACACACACACACACACACAGAAAAACAGACTATCTTTGCTGCCAAGGGACTCTGCCTGGCAGAAGAGACAGATGTATAGATAATTATCATATAACCAGAGGCCCAGTGCACGAAATTCATGCACGGGGGGGGGGGGGGGGATGTCCTTTAGCCCAGCCTGCACCCTCTCCAATCTGGGACCCCTCAAGGTATGTCCGACTGCCCGTCTAGGATCGGGCCTAAACGGGCAATTGGACATCCTTCTACAATCCAGGACTTCTGGCTCCAAACTGCTCACCTGCCTGCCTCCCTGATTGCCCCTAACCACTTCTGCCTGGCATCCTGATCACCCGCTAACCACTACCCTGCCAGCCTAATTGATGTTTAACTGTTCCCCTGCCAGCCTATTTGCCCTCAACTTCCCTCCTCTGCCGGCCTGGTCACCCCTAACTGCCCTCCCCTTCTGGCCTGATCACCCACAGCTGCCCTCCCTTGCAGGGCCTGGAACCTCCCAACTGCCCTCCCCTGCTGGCCATCTTATGGTGGCCATCTTGTGTCCACATGGGGGCAGGATCTATGACCACATGGAGGCAGCCCTCTTGTGTATTGGAGTAATGGTCAATCTGCAAATTACTCTTCTATTTGATAGGATGATAAGTACCATAGGTATTGTAAAAGTCATAAATGTCATGCAGCATATTTTTAAAAAGTTAATAAAGTAAAGCTGAAAATTTAATGAAGGAAAATAAGTTTATGGGCTTCTCTTCACTAGAACAGTTTCTTAATGTACTCTGATCAATTTCTATAGACAATATAGAGTAAATTTATGCATCATAACTGTCATTATTGAATGTAATGTTCCTTTTTAATATATGCAAAAAGTACATTGATTCTTTCTACACTTATTAGCATCCCATTACTTTTCAGACTTTTTTATCCCAAAGTTAATATTGGCAACTGACTTTCTTTTCAGGAACCTTCCTTCACCAAGAAATATTTTTTAGTCATTTACAAAGGGGACTTTATATACAGTAAGAGTAGAACCACAAACTGCTGAAGTATCACCTAATGTCAGTAATGTTACTTTTGACTTTTAGCTATGGAAGAGAAATGGTCCAAGTTCATCACCCTTTTCCAGCCCAGCCTCATCCCGCTCCCAGACACCAGAGAGGCCAGCAAAGAAAATCAGGTAATCACTTATTTGCTGGGTGGATTATTGGTCAGGAAATGAGGGAAATTTACTTGGCTCTTAGGCTCTCTGATTTAGAGAATCAAATAAATTAACATCTCGAAGGACAGGTAAGTACCAAGCAGAATTGCTCTTATTTTTACAGTTCTTTATGCACTCAGTGTAGGGGCCTCTGGTTCTCTTCTGCTGTACTAATGGCTATGTGTAAAAGTAGAATAGAGTGAGCAGAGTGAATAATGTCAGTGGGTAGTAATCTTCATGTTCTTAACTGCAGCTGACCCTCCAGGCCTGCCTACAGTCGACTAGAATGCCACTCTCTTAGGGATTACATATTTGCCTAGAACACTCAGTAATGTGGGAGGTTGTAAGGAACGTTTTGAAGATAATTAAGTGATTTATGCTTGTTTTAAGACAGTGGTTTCTCCATGGTTTCCATTAACTGCCTCCCTTCATTTCTGTGGGAATTTTCTTTTGACTTTTTTTGTCCTGACATAGTAAGATCTCAAATCATGTTTTTTCTAGACTTTGGCCAGTTGAGAGTTGGAAGGTATGTTATTCAGTATTTATTGTCAGGAAGTCTTTCTAAACTTAATTTTGTGGTTTTCTTCTACAGAGAAGAGGAACTTTCCCATCATTCTAGTCCTTCAACTCCATTAGTAAATGACAAGGAGTCCCAGGGAGAAAGAGGTAAGTTAATATACAGACAGGAGTGGCTTGTGGTGATAGAAGTGTTTATGGAGGATTTATAGACTAGTACCTATTCAAATCACACTTTCAACATTGGTGTGTAGAGGGCCTTGTATATGCAGAGACAGAAGTTCCTGTACTTTAGAAGTTTGTTGTCTGGTAGGGGAGCAAGGTGATAAACAAATGCAGTTATAACCCAGGGTAACTGGGATGGGGATAAGCTTAGGTGGAAGTATCTGTGAGCAATCCAGGAATTATTGCCCAGCAGTTGTATGCATACATCTGGAGTAAATCTGTCTGTACAGCCGCTACACCCACTAGCCATGCCTACTAGCCAATCAGGGGTGGGTATGCAAATTAACCCCAGCCAACATGGCTGTGGCCATGGAGAAAGCAGAAGGGAGGCTTTCGTTTCCCTGGCAATGGAGGAAGCCAAGCTTTCCACACACCCTGGCCGGCCCAGGCCTCTGCTTAAGCTACAAAGTTTCAATTATAGAACATAGATAAACCCCAACAGAAATGGCTGCCACCACGGAGGGAGTAGAAGGCTTGGCTCCACTCTAGGCTTCAAAGTTTCATTTGTAGAAGATAGATAAATCCCAGATACCAAGGCCTCTGCTTGGGTCGCCAGGGGGCGTGGCCAGCCTGCAAACCACCACAGGCCTTTCACCCAGGCTGCCCCAAGGGAACTCCCACTCTGATCCGGGACACCCTTCAGGGCAAACCACCTGGCCCCCACCTATGAACCAGGCTTCTATCCTATCTAATAAAAGAGTAATATGCAGATTGACCATCATTCCAGCACACAAGATGGCTACTCCCATGTGGTCAAAGATCTTGTCCCCATGTGGATACCAGATGGCCACCACAAGATGGCCAGCAGGGGAAGGCAGTTGGGGGCAAACAGGGAGGCAGAGGAGCAGTTAGACATCAATCAGGCTGGCAGGGGAATGGTTTAGGGGGTGATCAGCCTGGCAGGCAGAAGTGGTTAGGGGTAATCAGGAAGGCAGGCAGGAGAACAGTTGGAAGCCAGCAGTCCTGGATTGTAACAGGGATGTTGGACATCCCTCGAGGGGTCCCAGATTGGAGAGGGTACAGGCTGGGCTGAGGGACACCTCCCCTTATTCCCCCCACCCCACCTTCCCCGCATGAATTTCATGCACCAGGCCTCTAGTTAGAAATAATCTTTTTTTTTAAAATATATTTTATTGCGTTTTTATAGAGAGGAAGGAAGAGGGATAGAAAGTCAGAAACATCTATGAGAGAGAAACATCCATCAGCTGCCTCCTGCACACCCCCTACTGGGGATGTGCCTGCAACCAAGGTACATGCCCTTGACCGGAATCGAACCCGGGACCTTTCAGTTCCCAGGCCGACGCTCTATCCACTGAGCCAAGCCGGTTTCAGCTAGAAATAATCTTGTAAACACTACCCACGAGCCCAGACTATGGAAGATGAAATCTTTCAGAGGTATCCAATGAAAATTCAGTGTTACAAATCAGGGGGTATAAATACACCTATCCATTTCTGGTAGAAAATAAGACTATATTTTTTTAGTTGTAGATACAACCACATGCAAGAAGCAGAACTTGAGGAATTCCCCATCTACACCTGGCAGCTCTGGGCAGCGTAAACGGAAGATTCAGCTGCTGCCCTCCAGGCGAGGGGACCAGCTGACCTTGGTATGATCTTGTCCATTTACCCCTACCCACCTTCTTAGCTCTTCTAAGTCTTAGGAAGGCTAAATACAGGTGTCTCCCAGTTTCTTATGTTTGACTTGACTTCTTTTTCTTTTGGGTAGCCTCCACCTCCCCAGCTTGGTTATTCAATTACTGCTGAGGATCTAGACTTGGAAAAGAAAGCTTCATTACGATGGTTTAACAAGGTCTTGGAAGATAAGACTGGTAAGGAATAAAGATTGCTTCACATTCTGGGAGGGATTTGGGGGTTTTTTGGTCTATCCCTTATGAGAAATCCATATAGGTCCTCAGTAGACTAAAGAAAGTAAGCACTGAGGTTGAGGGGAAGCATTTCTAAATGAGTTATACTGAGACACTGAGCATCCCCATGCTCTGCGATATGCCACTGGAAAGAATTCCCAAACCATGAAGGACAACTGAATCTTTTTCTTCCTTAGATGCTGCCTCAAGCTCAGTCACTGAGAACCCACCTACCACTCAGCCTTTTACTTTTACCCTGCCTACTGCTGGGACTGCTCCCTCCCCAGCCTCTCTCCCAGCTCCAAGCACTAATCCACTGTTGGAGAGCTTGAAGAAGATGCAGGATTCCCCAGGCCTAACATCCTTCCCAGGTGAGTGAGAAAGCTTCCCTTAAAGCATTGGTCAGCAAACTGCGGCTCTGTTGACTAAATGAGTTTGCCGACCACTGACCTAGACTCTCGATTACAATAATTATTGTTCCTTGTGATTTAGCTCCTACCCCAGTGGTCAGCAAACTCATTAGTAACAGAGCGGCAAACCGCAGCCCGAGAGCTACAGTTTGCCGACCACTGCCTTAGAGCATATGACATCATTCTTTGTTGAGGTTGAAGTAAAAGCATTATGCCTTTCAGTCAATGGAAATTATAAGGATTGAACTTACTCTGGCTGACCAGACCTGAGCTGGTGCAAGCTTAAGAGCTTCAGGATTCTGTAATCGAAATTTTAGGGAAGGGAAGCTGTAACATTTAAGCTTGGTTTTGTTAATCAAATGGCTCTTGATTTGAAGCCTACTTCCTTAGCTGCTCTGAGCCTTGCTGTCATCTGTAAAATGAGAATAATGCTTACCTCATGAGGTAGCGCTGAAGTGTAAATGTGATTATATGATTGAGATGTCATGTGCTTATTAGACCAAAAGCACAAGATAATGTGAATTATTTTTCCCGCTAAGTTTCCGAGGATCTGTTGAATGTTCCAGCCCCCTGCTTTCATAGCACTTCATATATACACACTCCCATTATTTCACTTTATCATGCAGTAGTAGTATATGTTAGCTCTCAGCCTGTCCCAGGGCTCAGGGGAGAGACTGTCTCATTCATTGTTATATGCTTTGCACTTAGCATATGGTAGTCAAGTTAGGTGAGTGCAGTGTACCTATGTTATTAACTGGACTAAGTTTCTACACATTTAACCCAATTAGGCCAAGTTTTATCCCCTTCTGTATTCCTTATGACCTATGTAGAGTGGGAATAATGAACACTTCCTTGATTTTTAAGTAATGAATACTTTAAGGGCCGGTGGTATAGACTTAGTCATGTTTGTTGACTGACCCTTAAATCCCCTCCACTGTGCTAGGCACAGGGAGGGTACAAAAGCATTGACTATCATCATGTTTGAGATACTCAGAATTCACTTTCTCTACTCTTCTCCCCAGATGATTCAGCTGCAGTGGCAACTCCTGTGGCCCATTCGGCTCCGAAGACACCCAGCCTTCTGGGCCCTCTTGGCTCTTCACAGTCAGCGCCCCCTCCAGGCGCCTCCTCAGACTCCAAACCCACAGTATCTTTCTTGGGGCTGTCCCCTACTTCCACACCAGTCACTGACACCACCAAGTCACCTCAGGCTGAGACATCTGCCCCATCCCAGGCCCTGTCTGCCCCAGCCCCCAGCCCAAAGCCAAGTCTTCTGTTTGGAATGCTGAGCACTCCCCCTGCTAACCCTTCTGCCTCTGCAGCTCCTGCTGTGTCTTCAGCATCTCCCATGTTCAAGCCCATTTTTGAGGCCCCACCTAAAAGTGAGAATGAGGGCCCCTTGCCATGTAGCCCTTCCAAGGTCACAACCACAGCATCTTTTAGCTCTGCCCTTCCCACAACTACCAGCACCTCACCCATCACTTTCAAACCTATTTTTGACAACATGGGGCCACCTGCATCTGTGTCCTTGTCATCTCCCTTCTCCTTCAATCAGACGACTTCTACAGCCACAGCCACAAACGCCCCTCTCTTCACTGGCCAGACCAGTGCCACCTCAACAGTGGCTTCTGCAACCACAGCCAGCACCTCCACAGACTCAGCTTCAAAGCCTGCTTTTGGCTTTGGTGTGAGCAATGTGACCAGCACCATGAACAGCACTGCTAGCACCACCACTTCCACCTCCCAGCCTTTCCTCTTTGGGAATCCCCCTGCCTCTGGTGCCAGCTTTACTCCAGCCATAGGCTCCATATTTCAATTTGGCAAGCTTCCTGCCATTCCTACTTCAACAACAACGACAACCACCACCACCTTTGGCCAGTCCCTACCCAGTGCCGGGCAGGCAGCCACCAGCAGCAGCACCACTGGCTTTAGTGGTTTTGGCAGCACCCTTACAACTTCAGCCCCGGTCACCACCAGCCAGCCTACCCTGACATTCAGTAGCTCTACCACCCCAACATTCAACATTCCCTTTGGCTCAAGCACCACGGCCCCTCTCCCATCATATCCGGGAGCCAACCCCCAGCCTTTTGGGGCCACTGATGGGCAGCAACAGGGAGCTACCAAGCCAACCCTTGCCCCTAGCTTTGGCAACTCTTTCACTTTTGGAAACTCTGCAGCCCCAACTGCAACTCCAGCACCAACCCTAACCCAGCCAGTCTTTGGCAGCAGTGTGCAGTCAGCTTTTGGTGGTTTGAAACCCACAGCCTCTGCCTTTGGCACCCCTGCCAGCACCCAGTCAGCCTTTGGCAGCACTACAGCTGCCTTCTCCTTTGGTGCAGCCACCACTTCTGGCTTTGGAGCTACAACCCAGACTTCCAGCAGTGGAACCAGTAGTTCAGTGTTTGGCAGCACAGCACCATCACCCTTCACATTTGGGGGCTCGGCAGCCCCAACTGGCAGTGGAGGTTTTGGGATCAATGTGGCTACCCCAGGCACAAGCTCTACTTCTGGAGCATTCAACTTTGGAGGAGGACAGAGTGGGACCACTGGCAGTGCAGCCCCCTTTGGGGGAGGCTTGAGTCAGAACACAATGGGCGCACCCAGCCAGAGCACACCCTTTGCCTTCAATGTGGCCAGCACGCCTGAGAGCAAGCCTGTGTTTGGAGGTGAGACTAGGAATTGATTTGGTCTGCTGTGCCAGGCAGTTTTAGGTGCCAGCCTAGTCTCCTCTCTTATGGAGCTTTACATAATGGTTGTGAAGAGACAGGCTTAGTTAAATATGTCAGATAACAATGTCTTGATAAAACATGTAATTACTGACTGTAGAGGAGCTAATTAGGTAATCAAGGAAGGCCTTTCCAAGAAAATAAATTTAAGCTAAGACTATATTTGTGACAGAAAGTGGTTGCAAGTGGGAAGATGTATATAAGAGAGCTTTGTAGGCACAGGAGTAGTGTAAAGGCCCAAAGGCAGAAATAAGCTTGGTATGAACAATAAAAGCAAGGTGTGGCTAGAAGTTTAAAAGTGTAAATGGTATGAAAAGAGGTTGAGAGGCAGAATTGAAGATCATCCATGGCCAGGATTTAAATGTTTAGGTTTGAAGTACTAAGGGAAATCACTAGATTTTCAAGCAGAAAAATGAAGTGATCTTGCCATATGAAAGATGAATTAGAAGTTTTGATCCTAATTGTTTTCTTCATTAAATGAGAGGTCTTGGAGGGCAGATTACAGTGAAATATGTACAGAGGAGAACCTCTTAAAATAGTCATTTTGGAGAGTGGAAAGGAAGGTAATGAGAAAATGTAATAGAAATAACTGCCATGCAATTTGAGGGCTGGAAAATTGTGGTTATGAATTTAAAGTCAGACCAGTTAGCACTTTCCCCCAGCAACATTCTGTCATTGGACAGATCTAAAATAAGTAGGTAGCTGATAAAACCCAACCTGTTTAAACTCCAGCAAATATAGCAGGAGGGGCAGTGAGCTTGGAGGTCTTGATGAGATTAAGTAAACGCAGGACTAAGAAACAGTGATCTGGAAGAAAGTGCAGTAGTTGTAGTTAAGCTACGGGAGCTAGAACAATTCCTGGTAAGGTATAGGTGGTAGAGGTTGGATAGAGAAATAGATTGGGATAGCAAGGTCTGGGCCTTAGGAATCAAGAAATACACTTATACCACATCGGGCTGAGACAAGTACATGTGAGAGAATGCAGCCTTCCCTGAGAGGGGCTGTAGAGGAAGCAGACTAGCCACTGAGAATCAGGATTCAGTGAGGGAGGGCAAGGAGTTTGCTGATGACACCATGGGCAGATTAGATGACCTACAGGGTGGATTAGGATAGTGTGTTTGGTGGAAGGCTCTGGTTTCTGGAGGGGAGAATATAAGTGGTAAAACCCAACCTGTTTAACATGGAAAAGAGGAATAACATTAGTCCTGATAGTGGTTCAGAGCTAAGGTGGCCTGTGGGAGATGCCCCATACAGAGAGCAGATCTCTGCATTACCATCTGCTTTGTTACCCTCTGCTCATTGGCCTGGTCTCTATAGTTCTCTGCTCTCTTCATTCTAGGCACCTCCACACCCACCTTTGGCCAGAACACCCCTGCCCCTGGAGTGGGCACATCAGGAAGCAGCCTCTCCTTTGGGACATCCTCAACACCCACTCAAGGCTTTGTTGGAGTCGGACCTTTCGGTAAGCTTGGCAAGTCTCTCTGTTGCCAGCATGGCTTGCTTATTCTTCTCTGAAGAGGGAGTAGGGTGGGATGGGCTGGTAGCTTCCTGACTCTCTGAGGCCTTCTCCAGAAAGGCGGAAAGCATGAGAAAGATGGGGCCAGATTGAGCGTCCAGCACAGCCAGGGTTTGGAGTTGGTGGCAGACAGCAGTCTTTTTGGGCTAAATTTCCTGGATCACTGGAAAGCCGGGTAAAATTGTTGTCCAGGGCCTCTCCCCGACTGTGATTCTGGGGTTTTGCCTTTTCAATAGGCCTCTCCCAAAGCAACTGATATAGTTTGGGAAGCCCCCCTTCTTTAAGCAGCCACAGTCCTGTTGGCCTAACTTTCCAGACATTGGGGCAACTAAAGAAATGCTTTCAGGTGGAAGCTGCCCTGATGAGATTTTGTTGAATCTTTCCAGGATCGGCGGCCCCTTCATTTTCCATTGGTGCAGGATCCAAGACCCCAGGGGCTCGACAGCGACTGCAGGCCCGAAGGCAGCACCCCCGCAAGAAATAGCTTTTCCCTTGCCTCCATTCCCCCCACCCCTTGCCCAAATCTGGACCTTGGTACCTGCTAGGAAGAGCCTCTAACCCGTCTAGTTCCATAAAGCAAACCTGGCTTCTGCCACTTGGGAGGCAGTAGCAGCCCTGGGGGTCATTTCCCTTTTTTAGAGGAAGCAGAAGCCTCAGGCCTCTTGGTGGAGGGTGAGGCAGGATGTGGCAGGACAGAAGCCTGATACGTTTACTTGAACAGTTCCACTGGTGAGGCTGGAGAGAACTAAAGAAACAATCTGTACATACTGTCGACTTACTTCCCTCACTTGTTTAGTATACAAGCTTAGTCAGGCAGCCTTCCTTCCCACCTTTTCCCCAGAGAGCCATCTTTGCTGGAGGGTAGTAGAGCCGTGCCCGCCTCTCTCCGGTATGCATTTGATGGGGTTGGGGGAAATGGATTATCCCTAAAGCTTTACCTTGCTTGGCTATAAAAGTGGTTCTCTGTCCCTTTAAGGGACTGTTTCCCCATTTCTTGCTTTGCCCCTCAAGTGGTTCCTTGCAGGATCTATTGCTTTTTAAATGATCTTGAATCAAGCTTTGCCTTGAAGATCCCAGTGGATGCTGCTCCTGCTATCTCACTTCCTCTTGCCAAGTCTGAGACAGTGTTTTGTCCCCTAAAAGCTTGGTGGCTCAAGACTGTTATCCTGGCAGATCCAGGGGTGATCCTCACTCCAGGGAGGAAAGTTCTTGGAGCAGACAGGATGCCCACCGCTGCTTTCAGCTGCCTCCTCACCCACTATCCCTGCTGGCCTCATTGGGCACGTCTGCCTCTCTGGCATTGTATGTTTAAAGCCTTGTCCTGTGTTACTTTGTCTGATGCTCATGTCTATTTCTCTTTGAATCGAGTTTGGAGGAAGAATTGAATTGTATGAGTGGCGGCATGTTGGTAGTGCCGGACTTACCTGTTTCAAGTTTCTGGGACTTAGCTAATTGAATGTGGAAAGTAGCACCACTTTATGGCTACAAGTGCCAACTCCTGGATTTTCAAATGGTGTTTTGACTTTAAGGGCTGGCAGCCCAGGAGGATAGGGCCAAGGGGAAACAAAGACCTTTTCTCTTACCTCTCCTGTTTCTTTCTCCTACCTACCTGACTTCACAGGAGGCTAGAACACCCCTAGCATATGTCAGAAAACCTAAATTAATGAACCACACTTTCAGATTCTTAGTCATCCCCCCTCTCCCCTCAACCCTTCTTTTCTTTGTTTCAAAGCCACATACCCCAGGCCTAAGAGCCTTGCTGCCGTGCCCATCCTCTTTGGGAGAAGTATGAATGCGTGTGTCTAAATTAAAATAAAAAAATATTTAAACATTTTTTAACAAAATAAAAATTTATTTTTGTATTTAAGCTAAATTGCCTTTTAAATTCCTTCAAGCTTGGTTCATTGAGGTGGTTAAGTATAAATGCTGTTGATTAGGAGTTAGCTGTATAGTTAAGTTATGCCTGTGTGAAGAAGAGGCTCTAGTGCTGTCCCAGGCAGCTTTCCTGGGGTGACTAGAGCTCCTTCTGGACACATTATGTAAAATGTAATTTTTTTCTTTTATAAATAATGTGATGTAGATGTAACTAGTCCCCCTCACCCTTTTGTGACTGAGGTTGAAAGTTTTGTGGCAGGGGAGTGACTGCTCCCCACCCCTAGAAGAGCTCTGTTAATACTTAACTGTCTGTGAAGCTGAGGAGGGAGCCTGAACCTTGAAGTCTCAAATACCTACTAGAATTGGAGGGGTGTGGTGGGGCAAGGGCCTAGAAATCAAGCTTCTACCTATACCTTATGTAAGGTAGACCCTCTTAGTTTTAGACTCTAAGCTAGTTTACCTCAGTTCCACAGGCAAGACAGTTGGTCCAGGAACCCCCTGAGGGGAGGGTGTCCTGGCACAGCCTGAGTGTGAGTGTGTGTGTGTGTACATGTACGTGCACTGGACAGGAACGGGAGGCTGGGACTTTCCATTACAAGTAAAGACTTAATTCCTGTGAGTCTAGTTGGAATTTTTAGTATGAATGTGAGATTTTTCTCCTTGCTTATGTCATTAAGAATAAAAAAAAAAACACAACTGTGATCTATCGTAGACCATGTCCTGTCTTTTATTTTTGTGGGTAGCACTTCTCTCAACAGCAAAAACATGGCTCAGGGAAGGTACCCCAAGGACGAGGCAATCCACTCTGTCTTCCCAGCTGGAGAAATGACTATCAATTTCCTTCCTATAACAAAAAGAAGAGGATATTTCAAAGACTAAACTGATGTCTGGGGCTGAGAGCCCAAAGCTAAGCCAAAGAGAGAACCAGTGTCATCCCTTCCTCCACCCAAGAAGTCCAAATTTTGAGCACCTGCTTTGTGCAAGGCAGCGTGCTAGGAGCAGCTGCTGCATTTCGCCGCCGCCTCTTTCTCTTCGGAGCTGGGCTGGGGCTGGACCTAAGTTCTGGTGCTGACACTTGGGCCTGTGAGACTGAGCTAGAAGAAAAGTTTAAGTTAGATGTGTCCCAGTCTTCTATCATCTTCCCAGCAGGCCCCTGCTCACCTTGGCACCTCTACCCGTTCAAGTACAGCAATGAAGAAGCCACCAGTGAGTGTGGTCTCAGGGGAGGCCCGGAGACAGTGTTCTGCCCCTGGAAAGATGTTAAGACCTCGGTGGGGCCAGGAGGGTAGGACAGGAGCTAACCTGTGGAGGAGAGAGCACACAGACTTCTAGGTAAAAGAGAGCAGCCCCTCCCCAAGACCCTAGTGGAAAGCCAACTACCTAAAGGTTCCTGAACTCTGCTGTAGGGCCTCCTGTACCACATCTTCATTCTCCTCTTGACAAACGGAACACGTGGAGTAGACCAGGCGCTGCAGGGAGGGGAAAGTGAGCGCATGGCACAGAGCTCGCTGCTGGAATCCTGCAAGGGCACGCAAACGTTCCTTGCTAGGTATACCTGTCCCAGGCTCCTCCAGCTGTCTAGTCAACATACCTAGGGAAAAGAGTGTTTTAATTAAACTGCCTTGTTTCATACTGAAATCCCCACTTCTGAGAACATTTGCCCAGGGTCACAAGACAATTTGAGTCAGAACTAAATAAACCTAAGACCTAAACGAACTGCTACCACTTCCACTCTAAGGCTGCTCTTGACCTGTTGGTCCCTATGCTGTGAATTCTCCCCATCTCACCAGAGCCACTACAGGAAGGATCCAGCAAAATGTACTGGACCTGCCGATAACGTTGGTCTGAGGGTGAAACTGCCAGAAAGTCCTCTTCGGCTAGCTGGCAGCAAGAAACTCCAGCCCGGGCCAGCAGAGTAGCCATAGTCACCAACCGCTTGGCATCCAGGTCAAAGGCAAAGATCTTCCTACAGACAAGGCCAGAGTTGAAGTTAACTGAGTTTATACACCATCTAATGGACATTTAAGTTGGGACATGCAGAAGATAACATTTACACAGCCTGCAAGGACTAAGGAATTCACTTCTCACACCTGCAACCCACTGAGAAGCTTAGTTTGGGACTATACCAGGAACTGCTCTAAGTCCAGAAGTTAATATTTAAAGGAAAATCTTCCTTTCAGCATTCAGACCTATTGGGAAAACGAGTTCCTTATTTCTCACCAACTACAGGATCCAACCTCATTCCCTCCCTTTGTCTGACCATGGCACTTACCCTTGGTTCTTTAGAAGAGCAGCCAAGTGACTGGTCTTATTGCCCGGGGCAGCACACGCATCAATGACATGGGAACCAGGGGGCGGGGCCAGCAGTAGGGCTGGGAGACAGCTAGCCTGGCAGGGCAAAGCACAACTGTTGGGTGAACAGATTCCAAGCTGGTCACTCCTACACATTCTTTCCTTTTCCTCCCACCTTCCCTACCTTGTCTTGTAAGATGAGGTGACCAGCATGGTATAGTGGATGTTCATGCAGATCTGTTTGAGCAGGAAACACAAGCAGCTCTGGCAACAAGGGGTCCAGAAGAAAACACTTCCCTTTGAGGGCCCTTAGGTCCTCAAGGCTGTCAGGGAACAAGAACCATTTATTCAACATTTCTTGAATTGTTCCATGCCAGGCACCAGGCTGGGCATTTTACATGTTACCTAACATGTTAACCATTCATGCAACAAATGTTTAAGGCGGAACTAAACAGGATAATAAGACAGAGTCTGGGTTCTCAGACCAGATTCTGGTTTCAGGATCCCTCAGCCATTTACCAGCAGTGGAAGCATGAGCAAGTGCCTTTATCTCAGCCTTTTTGCACTTCTAAAAAATAGTACCTCTGAAGAATAAATGAGTTAATGCATGTGAAATACTAGGTGTACCGGTTAATAATGCGGATTTTCAATAGCTGGCGTTACACATATGATATATATATGCGATTTGGTATATACCAGGTGTACTGGTTAATAATGCATATTTTTTTCAAAGGAGTTACACATATGTTGATATATATGTGACTTGATATGTATGCTATTTTGCTGTATTGATAACAAGCTTCAAAACTTCATATGTCAAATTTACTGAAGGTGTCAACATCATAGATATTTTTACACTTAAAAATGTCTAATTTCATGCCAAAAAAGAGCATTTGGGGGAAGTTTTAATTCATTATTTTGAAGAAAAGTGCTGCTGAATACTTTGGGAAGCTTATGGTGAACATGTTCTATCTCAAGATACTTGTGAACGCTGGTTTAAATGCTTTAAAAGTGATGATTTCGATGTGAAAGACAAAGAACCTCCAGGTCAACTGAAAAAGTTTAAAGACCAACAATTACAAGCATTGTTGAAGATGCGTGTCAAACTCAAAAACAACTTGCAGAAAGATTAAACGTTGCTTAGCAAATAATTCCCAATCGTTTACAAGCAATGGGAAACACTTTAAAGGAAGAAAATGGGTGCCACATCAACTGAACAAAAGACAAATGGAAAATCGAAAATTCATCAGTAAAATGTTGCTTCAACAACACTAAAGGCTTTTTTGCATAGAACTGTGACTGGCTATGAAAAGTGGATTTTGAGAATCCCAAATGCACAAAATCATGGGATGATCCAGGTCAACCATCAACATCGACTGCAAGGCCAAATCGCTTTGGAAAGAAGACCATGTTCTGTGTTTGGTGGGATCAGGAAGGTGTGGTGTATTATGACCTTGTAAAACCAGGTGAAACTGTTAATACTGATCACTACTGACAACAAATAATCAATTTGAACCACGCTTTGATCATAAAACGACCAGAATGGGTCAGAAGACACCGCAAAGTAATTTTGCTTCATGATGACACACCAACACACATTTCAAAACCAAAGACATGTTAAAAGATCTTGCCTGGGAAGTATTAACCCACCCACCATATTCACCAGACTTTGTTCCTTCAGATTATCACTTGTTCTAATCAATGGCACATGCACGTTCTGAGCAGCACTTCAAAACAAACAAAGAGACACACAACAATTTCAAAACTACAACTAAACGACAGAACGGACATCATCCAGAATCACAGGAAATGAGTGGGAATTCCACAAATAAAAGTAAAGATAGGACACTGTGACTCGGAAGAACTGCAGAGGGAAGAGCTGCAGATACGCTCGAAGTCAGATATGCAGATAGGGCGGGCAGCTGGATACTGGCTGGTCTTCTTGAATTGGGAGGGAGACAAGGCATCCCACTGCACTGATTCCCCAGTTCCGGGTGAGGTCCGGGGAACCCACACTCATACAGGGTGAAACTGGACAGTAAGGAGGAAGCACACTGAAACTCGGGCGCTGCAGAGGTCCATGAGCTTGCGGAAAGGGCTTGTAAACTCGGGAACAGCAGAAGCACTCAAGCGCACAGAGAGGACTCGTGACTTGCTCTCTCGTTTAGGAGAGAAAAGAAAAAGAAAAAAGGGACTGCATTGTTTTACAACCCTGGGTGAGACTTTGGGTGTGCAGACTCATTTGGGGAGAGGCTGAACTGTCCAACAGCAGGTAGAGCCCGGCAGCAGCTTTCTCTCAGAAGTGCGTGCAGCCATTACCACCAGGCACGGAGACCCAGGTGCTGCATAGGGTGGAACTGACAGGAAATCAAGGTTGCCTGCTCAGCCCGGAGACTCCACCCATCCAAGCTGAGCACAATGGCTCTTACAGCGTAAACACAGCTGATCCTCACAACCAACTGGCCTGGAGATCAAACCCTCCTAGTGCTAACAACAATAACCTAGGCTTAACTACAACAAGACTATGCAACTCATAAAGGGCTACATCAAGAGTATCCACCTCAGGTAACTGGGGAGGCTGAGCCCCTGTCCTTTAGAGGACATCTACCACACAAAGCTAATCAACCAACTCAGGGAAGTAGCCAAAATGCAGAGACATGGAAAGAAATCACATTTGAAAGAAATGGAGGAGGAAAAAATGACTGGACATAGAGTTCAAAACCACGGTTATAAGGTTTTTCAAGAGGCTCCTAGAAAAGGCCGATGAACTTAATGAGACCCTCAAGGATATGAAAAAGGACCAACTAGAAATTAAGCATACACTGACTGAAATAAAAAATATTATACAAAGACCTAAAAGCAGTCTAGAGGACCGCAAGAATTAAGTCAAAGATTTGAAATACAAAGAAGCAAAATCCACTCAGACGGAAAAGCAAGAAGCCAAAAGAATCCAAAAAATTGAAGATAGTGTAAGGAGCCTCTGGGACAACCTCAAGCATACCAACATCTGAATTATAGGGGTGCCAAAAAGCGCAAGATACTGAAAACTTATTTGAAGAAATAATGACCGAAAACTTCCCCCACTTGGTGAAAGAAATTGACTTAAAAGTCCAGGAAGCACACACAACCCCAAACTATAAGAATCCAAAGAGGACCACACCAAGATGCATCATAATTAAAATGCCATGAGCAAAAGACAAAGAGAGAATATTAAAAGCAGCAAGAGAAAAACAAGTTAGTTACCCTACAAGGGAGCACCCATACGACTGTCAGTGGATTTCTCAACAGAAACGATGCAGGCCAGACGGGAGTGGCAAGAAATATTCAAAGTGATGAATAGCAAGAATCTACAACCAAGATTACTCTACCCAGCAAAACTACCATTCAGAATTGAAGGTCAGATAAAGTGTTTCATAGATAAGAAAAAGCTAAAGGAGTTCATCACCGCCAAAGCAATATTATATGAAATGCTGAAAGGTATTCTTTAAGAGGAGGAAGAAAAAGGTAAAAATATAAATCATGAACAACAAATACACATCTATCAACAAGTGAATCTAAAAATCAAGTGAATTAAAAATGTGATGAACAGGATAAACTGGTGAATATAACAGAATCATGGGCATAGAGAGGAAATGGACAATTCTTGGGGAGAAAAGGGGTGTGGGAGGTGCAGCAAGAGACTGGACAAAAATCATACACTTATGGAAGAGGACGCGGGGGGAAGGGCAGAGTGTGGGATGGGTACCAGGTGGCGGGGAGCTAGAGGGGGAAAAAAGGGGGAACACTGTAATTAATAAACTGAACAATGATTAAATTAAATAAAAATACGAAGTGGAAAATTGGGTCTCTAAATGGTCTGCCTCAAAACAAGAAAAGTTCTATTGGGAGGGTATCCACAAATTACCTGAAAGATGGGGAAATGTGTAACTAGTGATGGACATTACTTTGAATAAAGCACTTTTGATGTTTCTCTTGAAATTATTGTGTTCTCTTTGATTACAAAATCCGCTATTATTAACCAGTACACCTAGTACTTAGAAAAATATATGGCACAAATTAGGCACTCAATGAATGTTAGTCATTACTGCTAAAACCTTAAGGAGAGGTTATTTTGGGGGGAACTAGATAGAGAAGGGTAGCTGCAGGGGAGATAAATATTGAGCTGACTCCTGATGGATGAGTTAGTAATGGGAGAAGCTAAGATGAAAACTACATTCACTAAACTCTGTAAAGGAGCACTGACCACTCCACCCTGACCCACATAGAAATAGGCCTAGAGAATAGTGTCTCAGTTCAGAAAGCTATCAAGCAGCAGAGCTGGAATTCAAACCCACTCACAACCATTCTCTACTCCACCTCCCTGGTTTCTAAGCAACATGCTTCAGGCAGAAGGGAGAACACCTAAAACAGATGTGGGATAGGGGGAGAGATGCGTCCCAGAGCTGTCAAAGGACGGGAGAGGTGGGAAAGCATCAGAGCAGAGAGCAGCAATCATTGTGGGAACAACAGGTGCACAGGGAGCCACCGCAGATGGGCCTGGAGAGGAAGCAGAGAACACAGCACAATGGAGTGTCAAGACAGGGTTTTCAGCAGGGAAGTAACACGTCGGATATGGTTTCAGATCTTTTGGCAGCCAACCAAATTACAATGAGTGCCTAAACATAGGTAATATCCAGGAGGACAAAGAAAGGAGCAGATCTGAGAAAAATGCTGAAGTCCAAGTAGTGAGTGACTGGAGGGAGAGGAAGAAAGGATCTAGGATGACTCAGTGTCTGGTTTGATCAAATAAGGGCATAATTATATCTGCTAGGTTAAAATAGGGAATGCAGAAGTTGCAAAATTAAGGAATACAAAGATGGTTGAAACTAATGACAACACATTAACAAAATGAAGGATTGCCCTAGCTAGTTTGACTTAGCAGATAGAGCATTGGCCTGCAAACTGAAGGGTCCCGGGTTCAATTCTGGTCAAGGGCACATGCCCAGGCTGCGGGCTTGATATCCAGTGGGAGCCGTGCAGGAGGCAGCCAATCAATGATTTGCTCCTTATTGGTGTTTCTATCTCCCTCTCCTTCTTCCTTTCTGAAATCAATAAAAATATATTCTTTTAAAAAAAAATGAAGGGTTTATCACAAAAACTCTAAATGAAAGTTGGTATAGAAGAAATGTATTTCAACATAATAAGGGCCAGATAGAACAAGCCCACAGCTAATATCATATTAATGATGAAGAGCTGAAAGCATTTCCTCAGGAATAAAACAAGGCTACTTTTATTCAACAGTATTGGAAGTCCTAGCTACAGCAATTAGGCAAGAAAATTAAGGCATCTATATTGGAAAAGAAAAAGTAAAATTGTCATTATTTGCAAATGATATATATATAGAAAACCCTAAAGACTCCACCAAAAACATCTTAGAATTGGTAAATAAGATTCAGTAAAGTTGCAGGATACAATATCAATATCCAAAAATATGATACATTTCAATACACTAGTAAGTATCAGAAATTTTAAAAGAAGCCCATTTATAATTGCATCAAAAAGAATAAAATACCTCAGAATAAATTTAAGGAGGAGAAAGACCTGTACACTGAAAATTATATAAGATATTAATGAAAGACATTCCATGCTTATGGGTTGGAAGAACATTGTTATAATTTCCATATTACCCACAGCAATCTAAACATTTGATGCAATCCCCATCAAAATTCCAGTGGCATTTTTCACAGAAATAAAACAAATAATCCTAAAGTATGTATGGAACTACAAAAGACCCAAATAGCCAAAGTAATCTTCTGGAAAAAAAAAAAAAAAAAAGCTGGAGGCAGCATGCTCCCTGATTTCACACAATATTACAAGGCTATAACAAAACAGTATGGTATTGGCATAAAAACATGGATTAATGAAACAGTACAGAGAACCCAGAAATAAACCCACACATATGTGGTCAATTTATGACAAAGGAACCAAGAATATACAATGGGGAAAGGACAGTCTTTTCAATAAATGGTGTTGGGAAAACTGGACAGTTACATGCAAAAGAATGAATGAAAATGGACCATTCCCTTATACCATATACAAAAATCAACTCAAAATGGATTAAAGACTTGAATGTAAGACCAGAACCATAAAACTCCTAGAATAAAACATAGGCAGTAAGCTCCTTGACATGGGTCTTGGTATTGATATTTTGGATTTGACCCCAAAAACAGAAATAAGCAAGAAGGACCATATCAAACTAAAAAGGTTCTGTACAACAAAGGAAACCATCAACAAAATGGAAGGTGCAACTTACTGGATGATAGAAAATACTATATGCAAATCATGTATCTGATAAGGGGTCAATATCCAAAATATATAAAGAATTCAATAGCGAACAACAATAACAAACAATCCAATTAAAAAATGGGCACAGTATAATAGACTTTTTTCCAAAGAAGATATACAGATGGCCAACAGGTACATGAAAAAAGGCTCAACATCATTAATCATCAGGGAAACCCAAATCAAATGAGAGATCACCTCACACCTGCTAGAATGGGTGTTATAAAACACACAAGAAATTAGTATTGGCAAGGATGTGGAGAAAAAAAAACTCTTGTGCATTGTCAGTGGGAATGTAAATTCCAAATGGGAAACAATATAAAGGCTCCTCAAAATTTTAAAAACAAAACTACCATTTGACCCAGCAATTTCACTTTTGAGTATTTACCTCAAGGAAAGCACTAATTTGAAAGATATATGCACCTCCATGTTCACTGCAGCATTATTTACAATGGCCAAGACATAGAAGCAACCTAAGTGTCCATCAATAGATGAATTAAAGAAAATGTGACATACACACTGTGAAATATTCAGTCATAAGAAATACCTTGCCATTTTCTTTTTTTTTTTTAGTGTAAGTTGAAATCTTGCCATTTTCAACAAGACAGACGGACCTTAATGGCAAAGTCAGATAAAGACAAATACCATATGATCTCATTATATGTGGAATCCTAAAGCAAAACAAAAATACCCAAAGCTCATAGATACAAAGAACTTAACTGGGAGGTGGGGGACAAAATGGGTGAGGGGAGTCAAAAGGTACAAATTTCCAATTATTAAATCATGAGAATGTAATGTGCAGCGTGGTAACTATAGTTAATATTGTACTGCATATTCGAAAGTTATTAAGAGCTAAATCTTAAAAGTTTGCATCATAAGAAAAAAAAATTGTTGTAACTGTATGGTGGGAGATGTTACCTAGACTTACTGTGGTGATCATTTTGCAATAGATACAAATATCAAATATATACATTTTATTGTACCCCTGAAACTAACATAATGTTATAGGTCAATTATACCTCAATTTTACAAAGAAATAATGCAAGATAATTCAAAAACTTGTTTACGCATATATTTTTTGAAAGAATTACTTTAAAATTTTGAATGTTACTGAACAACAAAAGGTGCAAGGAGGATGGATGAATTCAGTTTGACATATGCTGTGACTGTGGGTACCTATAAAGCATTGATATGAACCTGAGGGTATGAATACAAGTGAGAAGTCTAGACTGGGAGACAAGAATCATCAGGTGAGAATTAGGAATTAGAGCTAAAGAAGAAATTGAGGGATACAGCCGAAACCGGTTTGGCTCAGTGGATAGAGCGTCAGTCTGCGGACTGAAGGGTCCCAGGTTCGATTCCGGTTAAGGGCATGTACCCTACCGTGGCTGCGGGCACATCCCCAGCAGGGGGTATGCAAGAGGCAGCTAATCGATGTCTCTCTCTCATCCATGTTTCTGACTTTCTATCCCTCTCCCTTCCTCTCTGTGAAAAATCAATAAAATATATTTTTTTTAAAAAAAAATTGGGGGATACATTAGAAAAATGTCAATGGGGCTCCCAGAACAATCAATGTTTAAGGAATGGAGGAAAACAGGCCTTGGAAGGGGGTGGAAAAACTGCTGTAAAAATATTAACAAACTCAAGTGCAGTCACAACCACCCCACCTCTCCCCATCCATTTCCCCACTTCCCCCCACCCCACCCCACCTCCCGAGATTAGGGCAGCTAGTCAGGGTTCTATGCTCTCACCTGGAAGCCCGACCCTGGTAGGAGAAACCTTGTCTCTTGAAATAATCGATTGCATCTTCAGAGCAGGTCTTGAGAGTGTTCACTCGCACAAATCGAGGCACCTGGGAGGCTAGGAAGCAACCAGCCATCAGTGGGCAGGAACATGCCGTTTGAGGGCCCAATGACTATCCCCCACCCCACAACTCAGATCACCTGCGCCAGGCCCACATCCCACTTCCAACAAGTCCTCATTCCGGCTCACGCCTCGATGCACCTTCAGCCGGGCCAGCTCAGCTTTCAGCCT
Source organism: Antrozous pallidus (assembly GCA_027563665.1). NCBI lineage: Eukaryota > Metazoa > Chordata > Mammalia > Chiroptera > Vespertilionidae > Antrozous > Antrozous pallidus. Next base: position 87,695,210 of record CM050512.1, read on the forward strand.
TGCCTGGTGTCGGTTCAGTAGAGGCTTCCATCTGCCCCCGCCCCCCCTGAAGCCTCTTCCCAGCAGTAACTCATACACCAGCACCTGGAGTTGGACAGACCAAGAGGTAAAAACAAACAAACAAACAAACAAAACCCTAAGCATAATGCCTTCCAACTCCATAGTGTTGGAACTGGAAAGGCTAAACAGGCCACCTGTTGAGACAGTAACAGGTGAAAGTGAGCTACATTGTGCAGATCACACAAAATCAATGGCAGATACACAATTTGAACTGGTCTTGCTTCCCCAGTCCTGAATCGTTCCGCTCACCAGCAGAGCTCAACATCTGAATCTTCCTCGTCAACATCACCCTTTTGCTTTACCTAAATCGCCCCTGCCATTGCTACTTTGTACTTTTGTTCTTATTTAATCTTTTACACAAGCCTTGAAGTCAAAGCATTTTCATCTCACCTCAATTCATAACTCAGAGACGGGCTGCGCGTCCTCATTTCAGAGGAGCTACTGTCACACGGCGGACCGTAGGGAGCTAGGACCAGGTTAGGAGGGACTCACTGCCCGTCCCGTCCCCGCCGCGCCCCACCCCTCGCCCGTCACCTTGGCCAGGTGCGGCCGAAGCTGCTTCTCGGCGCGGAGGAGGCCGGCGCTGGAGATCACCGAGTCCAGCACCGCCGAGTAGCGCTGAGTCTCGCACACCAGCGCATACAGCTGCTTCACGTTCTGCGAGCGGCCAAAGAGAGACAAGCTGAGGTGGGGCCCGGCCCAGGCTAGACTCCCGCCCAGCCGAACCCCGAACCCCGAACCCCGCTACCTGGAAACTGCTAGCGTACACCAGTCTTTTGATAGAGCCCTGGCCGCTCTCAACACCAGACAGCACGGCCGCCGCCGCAGCGTACAGCGCCATGCACCACTCTCAGGCGCCTTTACGGTTCTGTCGCATGTCGCGGCCGCCCAGACTTCCGGGGTTAAAGGGCGCAGAGGTGCGACACCGGAAGCCCCAGAGTCGTCTGAGTCTCTTAAGGCGGAAGTCCGTTAGGTTAGAGTAAGGAGTCGTACCGTGGGAGCGCATTTCTCCACATCTTGTTAGGTTTTCACTTTTTTTTCTTTCCATTTTTGCCGGTCTAATAGCAAACAGTGGGATTTTACTGCTGTTACTAAGGTTAAATGTATTCATACTTATTGGTCATTTGTACTTCTGGTATCATAACACTAGATACTCAATGCACGGAATTTGTGCAAGGGGCTTGGGCCCCACCTCTGAGGAGGTTGCCTCGGCCCCTGCTCTGGGGCCCACCTCTGCCTTGGCCCGCCGGCTCCAGCTTAGTGAGGAAGGTCGTCAGGTCTAATTAGCATATTATGCTTTTATTATTATAGATTATTATAGATGCTAATGTGTTGTCCTGGAAGTCTTTTTTTTCCAGCTCACTCTTATGCAATCTTTCTCTTAGTGCCCTTTATATTTTAACATTATATACTGCCCACGTAAAAAACATTCAAGCCTATAGAGAATTTTCCTGAGTTTATTTGAGCCAAACTGACAATTGCCAGGAAGCAATCTCAATTGATTGAGAATATGCTCCAGAGAATGACAGTTTTGCAATTTATAATAACCATAAGAGGAAATATAAGTGGTTTACATGAAATTCATTAATGAAAGATTAGGGAGACAGGAGAAAGCAAAGTGGGGAAACCTCTGGGCATTGGGTAAAAAGTAAAATGATAGAAATTCTGAAACAAGTGTATGTGTATTGTAGAACTGAGCAAAGAAGTAAATATACTGATTTTGTTGGGAGCCAGGCTTCTTATGGTGAGAGAAAGGAGCTACAAATACAAAATGGTGAAAGGCAAGAATTATATGAAATGGCAATATTTTCTCCAGTCTGTCCACAGGAAGGATATCCGCAATAATGCTTCAGTGGCTAAGAGCACACCTAGCTTCCAGATCTTGGGTTCTAAGATCGCTTCCCACTAAAAAGAATCAGGGGTCCTTAGCAACATGGCCGGGTCCAGGGCTGGCGCTGGGACAGTGAGCTGGACCGTCTGGTGCCAGAAGCAGGAATGTGCCCAAAGAATGGCAGGCGCAGAAGCCAGCTTGACCCAATCTGGTACAATCTGAGCATAAAAATAAGTTATGATAGTAATGGGTTGTAATCCATTAATAAAATTAGAATCCATGGGTCCATATTGACAGAAATAAATAAAAGTAGAAGGGAAGGTCCTTATAATAAAATGTTAAGTAATCAATGCAGAAGGAATGATTGTTTTAAAATCACTATATGGCAATCATAACAGTAATTTGATTCAAGCAAGAGCTATCAATTACTATAAGAAATCAGATATTCACATAACTTCAAGTAATCTTTCCACAGGTTACTTTATTTAAAACAAAGGGGTAAAGTAACTGTACGGTAGAGAAAGTTGGAGGCATGTCTAGGACTTGGTGATCAAAATTAACATTGCCATCCCTAGCCAGTTTGGCTCAGTGGATAGAGCACTGGCCTGCAGACTAAAGGGTCCCAGTTTCAATTCTGGTCAAGGGTACATGCCTGGGTTGTGGGTCAGGATCCCCAATGGGGGTGTGCCGGAGGCAGCTGATCAATGATTCTCAACATTGATGTTTCTATCTCCCTCTCCTTTCCTCTCTGAAATCAGTAAGAATATATTTTAGAGGAAAAAAGTAACATTGCCAACATGAGAGCAAGTCACAATCGCAGGCCAGTTGATAGCATCACTTCTGGAGTATTCCTGCCATCTATGCATAACCTGAATCAAATGAAGTGTTAAACACACCCAAATCAAGGGACATTCTACAAAAATAATTGGTTCCATCTCTTCAAAATGGCAAAGTTGAGAGGACAGAGAAAGACTAAGACTGACTCAGATGAAGGAAAGCTAAAGAGACATGATAACTGAAATGTAACTAGTGATCTTGGATTAGATCCTGGATCTGAAATAGTCTTACAACAGAGAACAAGTAGGACAATGGGTGACATCTGAATAACATCTGTAGGTTGGGTAACAGTATTTTATCAATGTTAATGTCCCAATTTTGACACATTTGGATTGTGGTTATTTAAAAGAATGTCTTTGATTTTTTTAGAAATTAATTTTTTTAAAAAGACCTTTCGATTGCAAACACTAACTCTGGCTGCCCGAACAGAATTTATTAAATAGGTAGAAGAAGCATGCCATTGTGTCTGTTGGTGTCTGGCTGGAGGCAGGAAGGTGCACACAAAAGAGTAGTTGAGAACATTTTAAAGAAGGGACTGGCTAGAGTAAAAGAACTTACAGGGGATAGTGCAGTACTAAGGGCTAGCAGCAGCACTATTCCCCACCAGGCATGAGGAACAAGGAAAGAGTAATAGGAGGGAGCCACCTGCCAGGAGTCTTAAGTAGAGGGAAGCTGCCAACCCATAGCCCACCAGGCAGGAAACCAGGAAAATAAATACCTCAAACCCCTTCTCTTGCCCTTGGATCTCCTGCCAGTCCCTCCCATCAGCTGAGCCCAGCAGAAGCCAAAGAGTTTTGTGTTCCATCAAGGCCAGCCTCCTAGGACACAAAGCAGGATGAAGAAGAGTGGAAAGTAGCTTTGGAGAGGTGACATTCTTCAGCCCAGTCCTAGGACTGAAAGAATTGCTGCATAACCAAAAACAAGGTCTGAAAGATTTCAAACTCACAGCAACCAGGCCAACGCCTGCCTGGCAGATCCAGCTAGTAAAATGCAAGCACCATTTGATTCAGACAGATTATTACTTACATCAAAAGCAGAAGGAAAATTAGCCAAAAGTGCCAGCTCCAGGTGGTCCTTGTTGTACACACAAAAAAGATGCCATGGAAATCAAAGGGTTGATGACTGCAACACCAGTTGTGGGATATGCTGTTGCTGAGGAGCCAGTTCTACACTCGGCTAAGCTGTTTTGTAGTCTGCAATTGTACTTGGAGGGAGATGGAGCAAAAAGCCTCATTCTTTATCAGAGCCTAGGAGGTGATATCTCTTGATAGTCTCCTGTGGGATAAGGAGGAGGGTGGGCATGGCCTTAAGGTAGCACCTCACAAGCCTCACATCCTCTCCTATTCCTGGAGGATCACTCAGGCTGTCAGTCAAGCCTTTGCCTGTGTGGCCTATGTGGATGCTTGCCACGGCACCATAATGGAGCTCTTCCCCATGAAGGCTCTCAGGTGGCTTCACAGACCTCAAGTCTAGGGAGCTCTCTAAGCTTTTAGAGTCTAAAGCACCAGGTCCCAGGTGACTGAGTCCTCAACCATGTTCTCTCTCCCAGTGTTCAGATTCTTGAGGGATAATTCAGCTGGACACCATCAGTTATGGCCAAGAGCAGACTCACCATGAACATTCATGGGCTCTGGCCCCTTCCATGTGCAAGGCAGCTTTTAGGGATGAGCTGAAGCCCTGTCTGGTTCCAATTTGCTTCTGCTTTAAAGTAGTGTCATTTCCGTCTCATCTCACAGACAGGGAAGTCAAGAGTCTTTAAGGACAAAGCAGTGATGGAATGATTGATGTGGCTCTAACCACAGAACAGTGGGCAGTGGTTGGAATCACGCTCTGGTCCCACTAGAGGCTGGAGACCCAAGAATAAAGCAATTCTGTAAAGAGAAACAGAGACAGGAAGGTGGAGGCGAGTGGAGGTGAGCAAAAGGCAGGGAAAAGGGGAACACCTGCAAATTTTGTCAACATTAAAAATAATTAAAAATATTTTTTAAATAAAGAGAAATAAATAATGTTAAATTTATTGTCTTTGAAGATAATTTAAGTTCACAATGATAATGAAAAGTTATAGATGGGAATGTTTCCACCCTCAGTTGGAGGAGTAAGCAACAAGCATGGTAGGAGGGGCCAAGGGAAGCCCAAGGCCCAGTTCTGCTGTTAAGAAGCAGGTTAATAATCTAACAATAGATAAATAAACATGCTGTTAGCTTATGGGAACTGTGGTCCTTTTCTCCATATCACCAAATGTTTCCAGGGTCACAGAGGCATGAAGACCATTTAAACAGCAAAGATGTAATCTCTGTTTGCTGGACCCAACAGAATCCCTGGAGTCCCCATACCCAGAAGGGAAGGGCCCCATGCACACTCCTATAGCTTGGTGGGCTGTGGAGAACTGAGATGACTGGGCCCGCTGGGCGGGGGCAGCACCATAGGCAGTGAGTTGCTGCCCCTTTCATGCCAGCATGTGTCCAGGATAGGGTATAGCTTGCCCTGGAAGTCAGCCTGGAATGTGTAGAGTGGTCGCAGGTCATCTTGGCGGTCAGCATCAAAGAAGGTGAGCTCTCCCTGCTCATAATGCAAATAGACACCAATGCGGTGGGGGTGTCCAGCCACGGGCAGGGGCACTCTCGGGCAGCCAAAAGCCTCATACACCCGGCCTTCCTTCAAGCCAATGAGCCACATGCCATGCTCAGGGGACTTGCTCAGCTTGCCCTTGCGACTGGCTGTGCCCTTGATGACTCCCAGGCGCCAGTCGCTCTTGATGCCCACCACCACCTCCCAGTAGTGGCGGCCACAGGAGAAGCCCCGGCTGGCTAGGACACAAGTGCTATAGTCAAAGCGCTCAGGCTGGCTGGCGCACTGCTGGGCCAGGAGCCCGCACTGCACCACTGTGTTGCCCTTGGAGAGTTCCAGGAGTGGGTGGGCTGTGGTGGGATCCAGCTTGAGAGACTCCGGAGCTAGGAAAGATCAGAGAAGGCAGTTTTCAGAAGGCAGCAGACCCTGCTCCAAGGAAGGTTGATCGCAGGCCCTGAGTTCCTCAGGACAGGAACTGCACTGGCCTCATCTCTGTATCCTCAGGGCCTAGAAGGGACTAGCACAGAGTAGACACCCATAGGTTGTTGGCTGAATGAATGAATGATGCCTGAAGGGTAGAAAAATAAACAGCTGTGAGCCGAGGCCTTCTTGTAAGGGACATGGTACAGGCCTGTTTAAAGTGGAGGAGCTGCCGAGACCGGTTTGGCTCAGTGGATAGAGCGTCGGACTGCGGACTGAAGGGTCCCGGGTTCGATTCCGGCAAGGGCATGTACCTTGGCTGCGGGCACATCCCCAGTGGGGGTGTGCAAGAGGCAGCTGATCGATGTCTCTCTCTCATCGATGTTTCTGACTTTCTATCCCTCTCCCTTCCGCTCTGTAAAAAATCAATAAAATATATTTTAAAAAAATAAGTAAATAAAGTGGAGGAGCTGATGAAAGGACCTGAAGACAGCCTGTCATGTGTGGTCCACAGCTAAACTCTCCAGGTTTTCTGGAGAATCCATAACAACTGCACTTGGTTTCTTTGATACCTTTAAGCAGCTTATTCAAGGACAAACTACCAACTGACCTCTTTGCTAGCTGCCAGCTAATCAGTTTACACCAAAAATGTGCAAACAACATTCAGAGTTTAGAGAACATGTTTTTTTTTTCTCTCTCTCCCTGCCCTCCTTTTCTATTATATAAACCCTGTATGTCTTTGTTGGATGAAATCAGTCTATTCATTGATCGCCTGTATGTGCCAGTAATGAAGACGTTAATGAAATGTCTGAGTATTTTTTGACAAAGTAACAGCTACATTTATTAAGCACTAAATTACACACACACACACACACACACACACACACACATTTATACATATGCAGCCTAGCAAGGTAGGGGTTAATAGCCCTTTACAGGTGGGGAAACAGACTCAGAAATACAACTTGCCCAGTTAGTAGGAGCTGGAGCTGAGTTTGACCCAAACTGTTTGGTGGATCCCCATTCCCTCGCTCTCCCCACCATCCCATGCAGACCTCCCAGCACTCTGTATTTTATACCAGCAGGCCTCAGAAATGAGGATGGGATGGGGCTTCACCTGGCAGAACCTTGCGGAAGAGCCTTTTCCACACAGTCAGCTTGATGTCAGCCTGGTGGAGGCCTGGTTTGAAGGAGATGGGATTGAACGTGCTTTCCAAAGTTCGGGCCGGCTGGAGCTCTGCTCTGGAGGCAACAGGGTGCAGTGTTGGCAGAACTGTACCATACATCCTACCCACAGGCAAGTCCCATTACAGCTCAGCAGGCTGTGAACTCAGTTCCATCATTTCCTCCCCTCCACCTCCTTCTCTGAGGACCCTCCTCCTTCCTGGAAGGGGAAATACTCTACATCAGTGGTCCTCAAAGTGCAGGTCCTAGACCAGTAGCATCACCTGGAAGCTTGTTAAAAATGCAGATTTCCTTGGGCAGCACCCCAGACCTGCTGAATCAGAAACTGACTACTGGAGCCTAGTGATGATATGTTAATGAGCCCTCTGGGTAATTCTTTGCATCCTAACATTTCAGGTCCACTTCTCTGTAATGGATGACTGTGATACAGAGCCAATCAGATTATCTGTCCATTCATTTAAACCAGTGCTCCCAATCAAATTGTCCTGGAAACTAAAGAAAACCTGAGGCTCTGGCCAGGAAGCTCAGTTGGTTGAACATCGTCCCAATATGCCAAGGTTACAGCTTCAATCCCTGGTCAGGGCACACCAAGAATCAACCAATGAATGCATAAGTAAGTAGAACAGCAAATCGATGTTCCTCTCTCCCACCCCACTTCCTCTCTCTCTCTCTCTAAAAATCAGTCAATCAATAAATGTTGGGGAAGGAAATTTGAGAAAACAAGGAAGTTCATAAACGGGGTATGAGAAAGGCTCAGGAACTGCGTGGACTGTTCACTTGCCGGGATCAGAACCTGGATCCAATCCCTTTACACAAGCCAAAGTACAGATGTCAAGACCCCTCATTCTGGCTATTCTCCCACCTGTTTCCCATGTCAATCTGCGTGTAATTCAAGGCCCAGCAATACTGAACTTCTCATGATACTCCCAAGTCCACATACTACTTTGCCCTTTCAAGCTACTTGGCTTGCCTGGCAAACTCCTATCCTCTCCCTTCTCAGCTACTCCACCCATACACTGTCTTTGCCAATTTATCTTCCACAGTCACCTCCTCTGTGTATTTCTGTAGCTTCTATTTTTCTAGGTATCCACCATGACGTAACCACAGTTCACTGGCCACCTCCCACCAGTCTGCAAAACCCCTGAAGGCAGGGACCTGACTTCATCTCTGTTTTTTCCTGGCCTCAGTACAGAACCAGATGTGTCCAGCTGTTCCTGAGGCACTGGTGAAACGGAGGGGAGGAACTAATAGAGAAGAGATGCCTGTGCCCGCAGCCACCAGACCCATGCTGAGAGCACCCTCCCAAGTTATTACCTGGAGGCCACAGAGTGGTACTTCTGGAAGACAAGAGAGAGGTAGGTTAGGTCATGGTAGTGGCTATGCAAAATCCCTCACTTAGGAAGGGGAGGCTCTTGATGCCCTGAAGGCCTTAGCCACTCACTCACCCGGATGAAGTCATGGTGATTCTCATTACCAAACTGCTCCAGCACACACTTGGCTTGAACCAGCCGCTCTCGTGTGCTGTGGGCCTGCTCCAGCTGCATGTCCAGGGAGGCCACAAGGCCACGGGTGTGACCTTCCACCCCTTCCAGGCAGCGGGCCTTCTCTTCGTCCACTAGGTGGTGCAACTCCTGGAACTCACGGCGGATCACCCAGCTGAAGACATCGGACTCATTCTAGAAAAGGGAAGGCCTGTCATGGCTGGTACCCAAGTCCCAGGGCTGAATACTGCCCACCTGTTCACACTGTGCCTTGGAGGCCCCATGGGGACTATGGGAGTGGGCAACAGTGGCAGGGCAGAAGCAGGGTCCCCAGTTCCCATTTCAAAGCAATGACTCTGCTTTCACAGTCTTTATTATGTGTGCAAGTAAGATTTTGCTTTATCACAGGGTTTTACAACTGAAAAAAAAAAAATCTGAAAAGCCCCAGGAGAGCAGGATTTGGAGTGATATAGCCAGGCTTCCCGAGTGACCCCAAGTTTATCTCCGTTGATGGGGTGATGCTGCCTCCTTCTCAAAAGTGAGGGATATTATGGGGATACCGCTGCTGTTTCACAATCACCTGCAGGGCCTGGGCTCTGCACCTCCCAGACCCAGTGTGCCTCTCACTAAGGAAAATCAGCCAGCCAACGGGAGCTTCAGGCCTTTCCATGCCTGTGCTGCAAGGTACTGGGAAGGTATCATACAGATTGTCAAGGTCAAGTAGACAGGAGAGGCAGGGGTTGGGGAGTCATGCCCACGGCTTTGGGCTGTTTACCTCTGGGACTTAGCTTCTGGTTTATCTCAGTCCCAAGGACTCTAGGAACACAAGCCAACTTAGAAACAGTCCTGACAACTGGGTTGAATTCCCCTGAGATTTGCACCTTCCCCACCCTGCCCTGGAATGCTTTGAATGCTGGCTTTATATGGAAGGCTTGGATTCCTGTAAAGGACAGATTAGAACTGGGCTCTGTAGGAAAGGGAAGGTGGCTGGTCCCAGCATAGGGGCAGAGGCAAAGGGCACTCACAACAATCCGGGTCCTGTTGTTCACCAGCTTGCCGATATGCTCATCCACCTTCTTCTGCTCCTGCTTCAGGTCAGAGATGAGGGTTGCAAGTTCCTCCTAGAGGCAAAGTGCCATGGCCCCTGTGAGTGCTGACCCCTTTAGGCTCTTAGCTCCTGGGGGCCAGCCCTGGGCCTCACACTTCTAGGGAGAATCCCAATGGCCACTACACTCCCAGGGGAACCATTTAGACACCAGAGCTACCCCAGGTGCCCTTGACCTCAAAATAGTTAAGATTATTCAAGAATGTTCCATACTGATGGTAGGAACTGCCCAGACAGCAGAGGAACTCTAAGTCATCTCTCTCCAAGACATGGAGAGAGATGCTAAACATGTTATAGCCACCTGGAAGTTACCACACAACATCCAAGAGAAGTGATTGCTGGTCTGAAGCCAATACTTCCTGCATGGAATGCTATCTGTAGGGTACCCACCAGGTAAACTCTCCAGTCACCAGGAGGTCCAGAATCAATGAGCATTTGATCAAGAGTCATTACAAAAGGGCTGTCCCCAAGTGAGGCTAGTATTGCATGTGGTAGCCCAGGTTATACCTTGTGAGTCCCTAACACTTTATAAAGACCTGAATCCATCCCTGGCAAGTTCGATCTGAGCCTACCTTTAGGGGATCCCAAGGGTGAAATAAACTCACTTCTCCTGGTATGCTCTGGCCCCAAATCTGATCTATCCTTAGGAGTCCAAGCAGGACCACCTCGACCACCATCTAGGCTGCACTACTTGACTAAGGCCATGTGGGTTTATGCCCATGGTGTGTACTGACTCTTGCTAAGAAAGTTCCCGAGGAGAAGTTGCCCACAAGAGCCTTTCAGAAAGGGAGCTGGGTAAAGAATAAATGGATAAAGAGACCTTGCTCTGAATAAGGAGGCATAAAATTTCACAGCAACCCAAGAAAGGTCATTCCAGTGATAACCTTCACGAGGCAGAAAGAGATGAGATTAGTTCTTTCTTAGCAACTGGGCCACAGTGAGGGGAAACACAATTGTGAAAATAAAGTATCTCAAGATCTCAATCAACAAGGGGAAAAAAAAAAAAAAGGAAAGCATGACAGGGATCTGATAAAGAAACACAATTGAGTCATATCACATAGAAGAATCTTGGGATTACAAAAAAACAACAACAAAAACCCACATCCAAGCTGGGCCCTGACTCTGCCAGAAATGATGAGCAAGCTCTCAAGTGTTTCCTTCTCTCCTGGGCAGCCATCTACTAATAAAACTTGGGTTTAATTTCATTATATTACAATCGGATGTCTTCCTTCCACACTTCCCCAAAACTACTCTTGCCAAGGTAACCAATTCTCACTGTTAAAGCTGACACTCTTTTGAATCCTCAGCAGACATTTCACACAAGTAATTAAAATGCTCTGTTCCTCTGATTTCCAGGAAGCCATATGCAGCCAGTGTTCCTGCTTCCTCTGTTGATTCTTTCTGTCCCCTTCCTCAGGGTTCTCTCCCTCCCCAAACCTTAAACCCTGGTGCTCCTTGGAACATCATCAGTGTCTTCCCTTATCACTCTGCAGACTCTGACTCCCAATCTTTTATCCACAGCCTCACTCTCCAATTTACCCCTTTGGCAAAGGGATTGGACTCCATCAAAACTCTGCTTAAAAACTTCCAGTGCCCAAATCATACCACCATGGTTCTCTGAATAAACTACAAATCTCAATATGTGTCACACAGGTCTTTCCATGATCTGCCCCCTGCTTACCTCAGCTGCCCCATCTGGCTCCCATTGGCTTATTAATGCAATGACTTATAAATCCTCAAATATGCCATGCTGTTTACCTCCTGGGCTTTTGCATGTGCTGCCATTGCACTTGGAATGCTTTTCCTCCACTTCTTTTCTTATCTAGCCATCCTTGTGATTCAAGTCTTGGTTCAGTGGTCTACTTCCTCCAGGAAGCCTTCCCTGCCCACCAGCGACCATCCAGGAGCCACGTTCCAGGAAGTCTCACCTGGAGTCTATTTAACTTTGACAGCAGCACCTGACACACCTGACATCCAGACTGTGAAGTCCCCAGGACAGTGTGCTGTATGGTGGGCACTAGCACATCACCTAGCACAGATTAGATGCCCAGTAAATGCCTGTGTGTGTGTGGGGGGGGGGGGGGGCTGGCTGATGACGTGGCTGGCCCTGTGCATGTTTCCTACTTGTCTCTTAGGGTTGAAGAAGCAAAGAAATGCTGCCCAGAGCACTTGGCTGCCCTGCCTGCAGATCTCCATGTTCTTTTCTTTTCCTGACCACCTCACTTTTTTTTTTGTCATCCCTTACTTTTATGCCCACTTCTCCTCAAACACCAGGCCACAAACCCTATAATAATTCACTTCCTGCCCTTTCTTGATCTGTTGGCAGTTCGAAGAAAACTGGCCTTGGTTTGAGTCCTAGCTCTGCCAGCCTGTCTGAGCCTGTTTCCTCATTTGCAAAATATAACAACCCTTCACAAACCTTAGATCAACATATTGACCTAAGAAAGTATCACTATTGTTGTTGTTGTTATGTTAAATAATGATCTGCTAGACCAGAGGCAAAGGTCAGAAGGGAAGGAATCAGTTGATTCCACAAATACATTTGAACGTTTACTAAGCCAGGCATGGCTCCAGGCACAAAAATACCCGAGGGAACAAAACAAAGTCCCTGTCCTCATGTGCCTGAGAGTGCAGTCCCAGGAGCTACAAAGGAAAATAAAGCAGAGTTAGGGCTAGCACGTGACGCGGGCACTCTCCTTCTTTAGAACCACTTTAATCCCCAGCACCTGCTCAGGGCGCGGGGGATGAAGGAATGCTGCCGAGCTCTGCTCCAGGACAGGCCCGGAGAGAGCTCGCTGTCCCAGGACCCGACCCTTCCGCGCCCGCCCGCGATGGCGCCACAGAGCGCAGAGACCGGGTTCTGTGGGCCCCCTGGGGGACCTGGCTGCCGCCCCCCAGCAGCCTCCGGGCCCACCTTCATGCGACTGTAGACGGTGGAGACCGGCGTGACCCGGTGGTGCTGGTGGGAGCCCAGCAGGCCGCAGAGGCCGCAGATGAGCTCCTGGTCCTTCTCGCAGAAGAGGCTGAGCGGGTTCCGGTGGTGCGCGCAGATCTTGGGCTCCGGGTCGCGCGGGAGTCCCAGGGCTTCGATCACCCTCGCCAGGGAGAGGTTAGGCGGGGAGCTGCCGCCGTCCACCTGCTGCCGGCACACAGGGCAACGCAGCTCGGAGTCCAGGTGGCAGAGCAGGGACAGCAAGCAGCCTTTGCAGTAGGAGTGGCCGCACTGCAGCATTAGGGGCTCCTTGAAGACCTCGAGGCAGATGGGGCACTGAAGGCGGTCCTCCAGCTCCGTCATGCTCACCAGCCTCGCCATCCACCCTGCGGGCTGTCACACAGGGGCCTTTCTGCGCGGGCGCCCTCCACGCCCTCTGCCCACAATTCCCTGGAAAGGGCCTCTGGAAATTAGAGGCCTTAACAGACTCCAGTCCTTGGATTCCAGTCCTGACTCTCGATAACATTGGGCCTTTTTAAAACAAAGGGCTTAAATGAGGGGGGTGGGGTTGCTTTGAGATATATGATTCTAACTTAAACTCAGATTTGCAGGTAACCATGAAAGGGGACGTCTGCAGCATCATTTAGTTGACACAAATAATGCAAGCTCCAGCCTTGGCAGGTGTCCTGACCTAGAGCTGGGCAGCAAAAACAAGCAAAGGTCCTTCCCACCTTCTAGATAACTGTTTAAATTGGCGAGCAATGTTGGAATCATAGTTGTAACAGAGATTCCTGAGTCACCCCTTCCCACATCTCCGGTGAGACCCAGAAATCTGCATTTACATTAGACACTCTCAGATCATCCTAAAGCAGAGTTCTTAGAATAACATTGCTCTGGACAGTCTGGGACTTAGGAAAGCTGTATCTTAATCTCCCACCCTGTTCCTCTTTGAAAACTAATTGGCTCTGAAAGAGAGAAGCACCTAGCTACAAGCCAGCAGCAGAGCCAAGAAGAGCACCCCCCCCCCACCTCACCCCCCAGGGAGCTACCTGGCTCCTCAGAATCCACTGAGCCTCCCACAGGGCTCAAACCAGCATCACTGACCTGATTGGCTTGGCCTCTTCTCCCCAGGACAGAGCAGCAGGAGCAGAAACCTGAAGATGACAGCTGGACGCTTGCTCCACCACCTTGTCACTACCCTTTCCTCCTCCCCTTTCCCAGCAACACCCCCATGTCCTCAAGGTCACCCAGATCAGGTGGAAATTGGGCCACATCACGGGACTGGGCCAGCTCTGATAACTGTAACATTCAGGTGCTTGCTTCGGTCAGGCAAGAGGAAGGGGTACAGACAGAGAGACTGGGTACTCATTCACACCTTACAGACCCCAACGGGGCAGATTTGTGCTACAACACATTCTTTCTGAATCTCTCTCTTTCGTTTAAAGATTTTTTATTTACTTATTTAGATTTTTAAACTGGGGTATGTCTTCTAAAAAGGGCTCAAATCTTAACCATACTCTTAAAGTAAACTTAGTATATAATCACTCTCAAGATCAAGATACAGAACATTTCCAGTACCTCCCTCGTGCTGCCTCCTCGTCAGAATGTCTAACAAGAACAGCTGCTCACATGACTCATATCATTGCAGATTAACGTGGCCCAGTTTTGAATTTCAAATAAACAGAATCATATAGCATGTGCTCTTTTGTGTCTCACTTCTTTATTCACCACGCATTAATCACTTTTTTATATGAAGTCTTTCGAAGGTTTACAAGTTCAGTGACATTTGTTATACAGTTAATAATATGCTATGTATGCTGGATATGTGATATACAGGTCATAGGACACTATACACACCCCAGGGCTGTGGTGGGAAATTACTGATTGGAAAGGCTAGGATGGAGAGGCTTCCAAGACGTTAAGAATTAGGAGCTCTAGAGCTTCCAGTGGCAGAGTCTGGGGAAGCGGCGGCTGGTGCCATGTCTTGCCTCAAAGGTGGCAAGAAGAAGCCCCTAAAGCAGCTGAAGCAGCAGGCCAAGGAGATGGATGAGGAGGGTAAGGTATTCAAGCAAAAGCAAAAAGAGGAGCAGAAGAAACTCAAGGAACTAAAAGCGAAAGCTGTGGGCAAGTGCTCCCTGGTCACAGATGGGATGAACAAATCTGGCAAATAGTGAGCTGTTCCGTGTGCCTGGGGTGATGGTGGTCCTTAATTTCATTTCTGTTTTAACTTCTGGATTCCCTGTCATACCATCTGTTGCCATCAAGAGCTAGAATGAAGTGTTGTCTTGGAGTCTATGGCATATTTAAGAATTAACTTTTGTAAATAATAATCTACACTAATAAAAGAGAAACATGCAAATTGACCATCCTTCTGCTATGCCCACCAGCCAATCAGAAGTGATTATGCAAATTAACCCAACAAATATGGCAGCCACCATGGAGTTGGAGCAAACAGGAGGCTTGGGTTGCCCCCAGCGACAGAGGAAGCCAAGCTTCCTGCCTGCCCTGGCCTCCACTCAAGGAGAGGCTGGGGAACTAGGTCACTGGGGGGCATGGCCAGCCTGAAAACGGCCCTCAGCCCCTCACCCAGGCTGGCCAGGCACCCCAGTGGGACCCCATACCCTGAAGGGGGTATGGCTAGCCTAAAAATGGCCCTCCAGCCTCTTACCCAGGTTGGCCACACCCCCATGGAGTGAGAGTTCCTGCTGGGGGGCTTGACCAGCCTGCAAACAACCATTAGCCCCTCACCCAGGCTGGCCAGGCACCCCAGTGGGGACCCCCACCCTAAAGGGGGTGTGGCCAGCTTGAAAATGGCCCTCAGCACCTTACCCAGGCTGGCCACACACCCCCAGCGGGGAACATCCCATGGGGGGTTGGCCAGTCTGCAAACCACCACAGGCCCCTTGCCCAGGCTGCCCCATGCCCCAAGGGAACCCCCACCCTGATCTGGGACACTCTTCAGGGCAAACCAGCCAGCCCCCACCTGTGCACCAGGCCTCTATCTATACTAATAAAATGGTAATATGCTAATTAGACTGGGAGGCCTTCCAGATGTTTTTCTGGACAAAGCCATGGTGGTGGGACTGAGGTAGAGGCAGTTGTGGGTGATTAGGTCAGTCGGGAGGGGGGCCATTGGGAGTGATCAGGCCGGTAAGAGGGGTAGTTGGGGGCGAGCAGACAAGCAGGGGGGCCAGCTGGGGGCAAGCACCCTGACACCGGGGGTCAGTTGAGGGTGATCAGGCTGGTGGGGGGGTGGCATTTGAGGGCGAGCAGGCCAGTGGGGGGGGGGTTATTGGGGGCGAGCAGGCCAGCAGGCAGAGTGGTTAAAGGCAATCAGGCAGGCAGGCAGGTGAGTGGTTAGGAGCCAGCAGTTCCAAATTGTGAGAGGGATGTCTGGCTGCTGGTTAGACCTGATCCCTGTAAACTGGCAGTAGGACATCCTTCCAGGGGTCTCAGATTGGAGAGGGTGCAGGCCAGGCTGAGGGACAACTCCCGCTCCCCCCCCACCCCCAGCCCCCCGTGCATAAATTTCATGCATCAGGCTACTAGTAATCATCATCATCATCATCATCTTTAGTTCTTTTCACTCCATCATTTCAACTTAGCTGTGAGGTCAGAGTAAACCCAGCCCAGAATCCTGCCAAAGTGTGTTCTTTGGTCTTTGTTCTATCCCAAATTCTGTACCACCTGGAATTAAACCAACTCATTTGAAGAGAGAGGGAAGGAAGGAGAGAGAGAGAGAAATCTAGAACAGGAGCTCTATAAAGGAAGAAAGAGAGAGAAAAATGAAGAAAAATGAAACATGTAAAACATTAGTTTAAAAAATGGAAAAAATAAATAAAATAAAATATAGTCATCGTTTAAAAAAAAGAAAGAAAGAAAGAAAAAGCTCTAGAACATCAGGCCTGAAGTCCCACAGGCCTAAGCACCCACGTCTGCCAGCAGGGGCGGTCTCCACCCCAGTGTCAACAAGACTAAGGTCTGGTATGGGCCAATTTTATGTGTTAATTCAAGAAATACTTATTGAGCCAAGACCGGTTTGGTTCAGTGGATAGAGCGTCAGCCTGCGGACTGAAGGGTCCCAGGTTCGGTTCCAGTCAAGGGCATTTACCTTGATTGCAGGCACATCCTCAGTAGGAGGTGTGCAGGAGGCAGCTGATCAATGTTTCTCTCTCATCGATGTTTCTAACTCTCTATTCCTCTCCCTTCATCTCAGTAAAAAATCAATAAAATATATTTTTTAAAAAAGAAATACTTATTGAGAACCTGCTATGTATCAAGCATTGAGCTGGGTATTAGGTATATATTAAAGAACAAGACAGACCAGGTTTCTGTCCTTTTGGAGTTTATGATGTATGGAGGTAGGAGTGGTCTAAAGTCATAAATAAACAAGTTAAAATAATAGTTTTAAATGCTATGCAGGAAGTAAACACTGTGGTGGAAAAGTAGGATGGGCTGACAGGTTGTATGAGGTACATTTGACAAGGGGCAGGGCAATGTCCTTGCTGAGGCCAGAAGGACACACAGAAGC
Organism: Antrozous pallidus; assembly: GCA_027563665.1. Lineage (NCBI taxonomy): Eukaryota > Metazoa > Chordata > Mammalia > Chiroptera > Vespertilionidae > Antrozous > Antrozous pallidus. The sequence continues at coordinate 87,712,160 of CM050512.1, forward strand.
TGCCACCTGAAGGGGCTCAGGGGGGGTAGACCAGGCCCTGGGTCAGCAGGTGCAAAGGCCCTGCGGCTGGAAGACCCTCCCAGAGGAGCTCATGCAGCTGGAGCACAGGAAGGGAGAGGAAGTGTCGGAAGATGAGGCCAGAGAGGTTGGCAAGGAGGGCTGTGTACACTGGGGCCAAGGTTTGCATTTCCTTTCAAGGGCAGTGGGAGCTATTGAAGAAACCGGTTTTAAGGCAAGGGAATATCTTCTCATTTATATTTTTAAAATATCATTCAGGCTGCTGTGTACATAGTGGAGCACAGCAGTGTGAGCACGTGGCGGGACGGACGATGAAGCCAAATGAGAAGGATGCAAACAAAATACATGGGGGGTGGAGGCAGAGCTGAGGACATGGGGGTGGAGGCACTGAGGAGCCCACTGGCCCGCAGACAAAGTCCAGGGCCGCCCGCAGAGGGTCCGAGTCGGACCCAGGAAATGTGCATTTGTAGCGAGCACTGGTGCTGCCTTTAACCACTGGAAAAGGCGGTTGTGTACAGGCACCTGGAACAGGGGCACTTGGAGGCTCTAAGCCAGGGGATACATGCCACCTGCTTATGGCACATAAACAAACGGTTGGGGTCTCTGAGGGATGAAAGCAGATAAGGGGGTTCGAGGACAGCCTGAGGCTGCTCGTGGAGGACGGCTGAGCAGGGGCGGCCAGGAGGTAGAGGAACACTGGGAAAGGGTGGTGATCAGAAAACTGGGAGCTAGAAGGCACGCCCAAAGACATCCAGGCCCAATTCCTGGACCTCGGGGAATATGTCACCTTAAAAGGCCAAAGGGATTTGGAAGCTGTAATCACATCATAAACCTGAGCTATGCAGGTGGGTCCAATGTAATCCCGTAGCCCCTTCCCTACAGAGAACTTTCTCATGGAGTCGGAGAGAGAGGCTTCGGGAGAGGAGGCAGGAGGGCTGCAAACACAAGGACTCAGCTCCCTGTCCTGACTGCCATGCTGGGCCCACGGGCATGAATGGGAGAGACGCCTCCAAGAGCTAAGGGTGCCTCCTGGCTGGCAGCGATGGGACCGCAGGCTTAGAGCTTCAAGGACCTTGATTTGCCAACAACCTAAATGAGCTTTTTTAAAAAATATATATATATTTTATTGATTTTTTACAGAGAGGAAGGGAGAAGGATAGAGTTAGAAACATTGATGAGAGAGATTAGCTGCCTCCTGCACACCCCCTACTGGGGATGTGCCCACAACCAAGGAACATGTCCTTGACCAGAATCGAACCCAGGACCTTTCAGTCCGCAGGCTGATGCTCCATCCGCTGAGCCAAACCCATTAGGACAGTGGTCGGTAAACTCATTAGACAACAGAGCCAAGAATCAACAATGCAACGATTGAAATTTCTTTTGAGAGCTGAAAACCGACTTCTGCGCATGTGGTATTTTGTGGAAGAGCCACACTCAATGGGCCAAGAGCCGCTTGTGGCTTGTGAGCCAAAGTTTGCCGACCACTGGGTTAGGACAACCTAAATGAGCTTCGAAGTGGATTCTTCCCCGAAGCTTCCATTGGGCAGATGCCTTGATTTGAACCCCATGGGACTGACGTCGGGCCTCCAGGCCACGGAAATGAGAAGGAATAAATAGGCGTTGCTTTACGCGGCGAGGTTTGCGGCAATCTGTTATGACAATGATGGAAAACGAATATTGATGTCAAAAGGAGAGTATTCAAAGGTCAGAAATCAACTTCACCAAATGCTGACAAGAGGCGCCTGATGGATTTGGCGGCAGGAGCAGGGAAAGTGGTTACACAGAAGTGGGGTGAACAGAAAACGGAGGCGAGACAGGGCAGTTTAAAAAGCCTTGGCAGCTCTTTTGAGAAGTTTTCGTGGGGAGAGCCGCCAGAGGGCGATGTGGGACAAAGGGAGGCTGGTTCCTTTTCTGGTCAATGTTCCTACACTTAAGAAGGAAATGACCCCACATTCCAGGCAAGATTGATGCGGGAGCGAGGGGGTGACTGAAGTGCATGAGCGGACATGAGCAGGCGGACCCGCTGGGACTGCTCTCCCTCTGCGCCAGGAAAGCGCAAGTGCAGCACAGATTGTGTAGATTTGCCATTGGGGCATCAGCGTGTCTTCTCAGGAACTGGGCAGTTTGACTCTAAAGCCCTTTCCTGGCCTGAATTTCTCAGACAACAAATGAGAAAGAAGAGAGGTGGAAATAACCCCCTGCAGCAGGCCCTCCCTTCTGCCTTGTGCGCACCAGGGTCCTCTGGCCACGTGACTCCACGGAGTGCTCCTACCCCATCATATCAGCCACGTGCTGTGCCACGTGCTGTGCCACGTGCTGTGCCACGTGCTGTGCCACGTGCTGCGCCACGTGCTGCGCCACGTGCTGCGCCACGTGACACTGCGCACCCAGTCACGAGCCTGGCCACGCCCTTCCTGGCCCGAGAGCCAGGGCCGTTGGCTGCCCCTGAAAGGAATGCCCGGGCCAGGGGCAGGCTGCAGGGTATAAAGGGCGGCTGGGTTACAGCCTTCCGGAGTTTCCTGGAGTCTCGGGCACGGGGCGGGTGCCTCGGGAGGGTCACGTGGACATGGTGGGGGAGGTCCGGACTCCAGGAGCCAAGCGAGGGGAGGACGCCCCGGGACAGGTAAGGACTCCACGCGGGTGAGTCAGGGTGGGGCGCCGGAGTCGGGGTCAGTCCGGGGGCTCTGAAGACTGTGTTTCGTTTCCCGGAAGTCTCCTTACCAGAGGCTAAGCCAATGGATGCTGGACATCTCCGGGGACCAGGGCGTGCTGAAGGACGTCATCCGCGAGGGTGCTGGCGAGCTGGTGATGCCGGACGCCTCGGTGCTGGGTACGCGGGGGCCCTCTGCTCTAGGGCAGCCGCGGTGCAAGAGGACTGGCAGCCTCGGGGCGCTTTACTTTGGGGGGAGGAAAGGCACTTGGCTTGGGTAGAGCATGCTTTGTTAGAATTGGAGTTAAGGGAAAGCGAGGGAGCCCCGTGTCCCCCTGGCGTGACGCCACTGTGAACAGGGACCCTTCGAGGCCCACCAGCCACGTTTCTGAACCTCAGAACCCCAGGGAGGCATCCAAACAGATTTGTGCCCATCGGGGTGCAGGCCAGGTGAAGGGCATCTAATTCTGTTTTTATGTGAGGAGATGTGATGCTGTAGAGGTGCGGGTGTTGGTCCATGTTTCTGTGCCCTCTTGTCCTAGTGAAATACTCTGGATACCTGGAGCACATGGACAAGCCTTTCGATTCGAATTGCTTTAGGAAAACTCCCCGACTCATGAAGCTTGGCGTGGGTAAGTTCACATTGGGAGCTGGAAAGGAGTTTTTTTTTTTGGGGGGGGGGGAGTTGATGGGGGACAACGCACTAGGCCTGGAGAACGGTCCAGGGCACAGGCTCTCGGAGTCGGTTTTTTGAGGCCGCGTTTTGCCGAACCAGCCAGCTCGCCGCCTACGTTTCCCCTGAGACCTGGGTGTTAGGGAGACGTCCTACCCGGCAAGGTCATCTTTGCATCCGGACAACCATTGGGCTGTGTGTGTGTGTGTGTGTGTGTGTATGTGAACATCTGTTGAAGGCTTTCTACCCACAATGCGTGCTGAAGAGAGGACGTACCCGGCGATTAGAACATGGAAGCCGGAGTGGTGGCGGAGCCTGACTGGTGTCAGACAGCTAACCTCCTGGGAGGGGTGAGCACGGCCGCAGGAGGCCTGGGTGAAGGCATCGCTGTCCCAGCTGGAGGGTCGGGGAAGGATCACGGAAGAGGCGGCATTTGAAATGAGCCCTGAAGTTTGAGTAAGATTTTAATGGGGGCAGGCGCTGGGCATGGGGAGGAAGATGTTACAAGAAGACAGAACTGCGTGAACAAGATGTGGAGGCCAGAATGCGGCCGAGCCTGAAGAAGCTGGAGCTGAAAGGGTGGTGGTGGTGGTGGGAATGAGGCTGAAACGTGAATTGGGGCCACAATGCAGGAAGCTTGGAAGATGGTGTGGAGAGATTTGGGCGTAAGGAGGAAAGGAACTGACAGCTCGGGATAGGACACTGGGAAAACATCAGCCACATTCCTTGTCCCTTCTTGCAGATATTACCCTCTGGGGCATGGAGCTGGGCCTGCTGACCATGCGGAGGGGAGAGCTGGCCAGGTTTCTGTTCAAACCGCCCTACGCCTATGGAGCACTGGGTTGCCCACCCTTGATCCCCCCCAACTCCACTGTCTTATTTGAGATTGAGCTAATGGACTTCCTGGATTCTGCTGAATCAGACAAGTTTTGTGCTCTGACCGCTGTAAGTTCTGGGGTAAAAATGTCAGCACTCCATAGAGGGTTGGGTTTGTGCTTTTGGTAATTATGCCATGCGGATGCTCCTCTGGCCCAGGGAGGCTCCTGGGTGGGGGTGGGGGTGGTGTTTCCCCACTTCCAAGTGCTGTCCGTGATGTTGGCTCTTAGGTGTGGTCCCTGTGCTAGACCAGGGTCAGGCCGTGGGTTCGTTATGGACCAGCAGTTTGAGTTGATCTTTCAGTCAGTCCTTTGCCTACTTCTCTCTGCAAGATTGTGGACATTTGCTTCTCAACATTAAGGTTGGTTTTCAACAAGTCAAGCCTTAGTAGTTCATAAGTAGCGTGACCATCTAATTTGTTGTCCAAGCCAGGACACTTGAGAGTGAAGTGGGTTTTTAACTGGATAGGATACCAGGACATCAGGTGTAAATGGGTTAATCCCGGGAAACATGGGACATACGGCCTCTGCTCTCATAATTTATTACCATTTCTTTGTTGCCTTTCCTTAACCCTTCCTATAAAGGTAGGGCTTCAAATCTCGTTAATAGTCAGATACACACCCGTCATTCTATCTCACACTGACTCTATATGGGATCTTAAGATGTCCACCCTAAATTTAAGTCTGTATGTAATGTCTTCTTCCCCAGCTAAACTGTCAGTACCCCAAGTGAGGGATCTTCCTTTTTTCATCTTTACACAATACAGGTTCTTGAAGATGCCTGGGTTGGGGGGATAGGACATCTGTGTGTAAAAAGAGGTGCTGTGGGTGATTTTGATATGTACCCAAGATAGCACATTGTGGCTATAAAGACCAGTACGGCCCTGGGCAGACCAAGACCTGTTGAATTTTGGTTGATAAATAGTTCTGATTTCTGTGCTTGACAAGTTCCATCAGTTTCTAGTTCCAGGAAAACTGCTTTAGGAAATATCTCTGGGAGGGCTACAGAAGATCTCCTTTTGGCTTTAGCTGTGAAGTGGGGGCAGTGATAACACCAAACTGCTGTGGCTTCTATTGGAATTCCAGATGACCTCTGCAGAGGCTCCTGGTCCCATGCCTGGCACACATACAGCAATAAACAGGTGTAATTATATTGGCATTGTGGCATCATAGCTTTGTGGGTTTTTTTGTTTGAGTGTCCTTATCTTTGGTTCTCAGGAACAACAAGATCAATTTCCACTTCAGAAAGTCCTAAAAGTAGCAGCTACTGAACGGGAGTTTGGCAACTACCTTTTCCGTCAAAATCGTTTCTATGATGCCAAAGTGAGATATAAACGGGTAAGGATGCTTAAGAAGTGTGTTTAGATCCTGAAAATGTTCTTTTAAAAGACATAGATGTTGTCTCTTTAAGAAAAACCTCATTAAATCTTCTCATATTAGATAGCTGGGAGAGGGGACAAGGTATTTGGGGGAAGCCTGGTGTTCTGTGTCTGCTACTAGATACTGACTACATAGGTGTATTTAGGTTGTGAAAATTCACTGAACTGTACTTATTTTTGTTCTTACCTGTGTGTGTGCATGCATTTCAGTAAAAGTTTATTTACTAGAGGCCTGGTGCACGAATTCATGCATGGTTGAGGTTCCTAGGCCTGGCTGGGGAGGTGGGGGAGAGATGGGGTGGGGAGAGGGATTGTGGGAGGTTGACCACTAGGAGGCAGCTCCTGCATTAAGCGTCTTGCTCCCCCTGGTGGTCAGTGTGCATTATAATGACCTGTTGACTGGTCATTCGGTTGACCAGTCATAACGGTCACAGGCTTTTATATGTATAGAATATAGACTGGAGGCCCAATGCATGAAATTCATGCAAGAGTAGGCCCTGCAGCCCCCCGGCTGCCCTGGCTTCCTCTGGCAGGTTGCCTGGATGGTTGTTCCCCTGTTTGGCTGTTCAGTCCATTTGCACATTATGCTTTTATTATTGTAGATTTATTTATTTATTGTTAATCCTCACATGACATTTTTTCCATTGATTTTTTTGAGCGTGGAAGAGAGAGGGAGAGGCAGAGAAACATTGATGAGAGAGAGACATTGATCGGTTGCCTTCCACATGCACCCCGACCAGGGCCAGGGAGCTTGCAATCAAGTTATGTGCCTTTGACCAAATTGAAGCTGGGACCCTTTAGTCCATGGGCTGACACTTTAACCACTGAGAAAACTGGAGAGGGCAGTAAAAAGTTTTTAAAAATTCTCATCTTGGTGTACTGTATTAGGTTCTCTACCAACTGATTTTTCACCCCTTGGAGAAGTGTCCTGTCTGACAGTGGAAATTCATTTAACTGTTTTGAGGGGACTCCCTTCTCGCCAAGTTTTTTATTGTGATTTGGCTTCTTGTGTAGGTTACGCTGATAGGAATTCACTGTAATTTGTAATTCATTCGGTGAATAGCACTTTCTGTGTTCCAGGTTCTGTGCCTGAAGTTCTCAAACAGACTCAAACAGGGCAGAGTTTAAAATCTAGGGGTAGTCTGATTTTAAATCTAATTTTCATAGCCTAAACCATTCAGGATTTGCACTCAGCTGCAAGCAACAGAATCCCGGGAAACTGTTCTTTAAGCAAAATATTTACTTTATCACATAAAAAGGGTGGCATGGCAGTTCAAGGCTGTAGATGAAGGCAGTTCCATGAAGCCACCAGGGATCCAGGCTCCTCCTGTCTTTCTGCTCAGCCACCTTTACATGTGCCCTTGTTTTTCCCCCCAAGATGATCATTCAGCTTGTAGCTTCACATGATTATCAGGGCAGAAGGAAGAGAGCGGAGAGGAGTCTGGTGTGTTTGAATATTACTTCCCTTTATATTTCATTAGCCGTGTTGAATGAACAGCCCTTAGCTGTATAGAAAGCTGGAAAAGGTACATTTAAAATTAGTACATTGCTGCTTTGAAGGAAATGGAAGTCATTAGGAGAGAGGAATAGGTGTTGGTTGTGCAGCGAACAGTATCTGCCGCATTGGCTTATGTGAGTGTGCTTCCGAGAGAGAAAAGAGGAGAGCATGCGTGTGCCTGTCTTTTGGAATGCTGACAAAATCTGGTTCTTAAACTTGGATAGTACAGGTTTTGGCTCACAGTTGAATCATAGATACTATTCATAACGTTTGAGAGCTTGCTTACCTGAAAATTTTTTTTTCTCTTGAAAATGGAACACTCCTCCTCGCTTATTTCCTAGGTCTGATCCCCTGAGGCAGTCACTTTTTAATTATAACTGCTGTTTTTATCATATTCTGAATTTATAAATGACATGCTTTAGTTGCTCTTTCAGACTTTTTATTTCTCGATACAGAAATAAAATTATTGTCATAATTTTAGTTTTTAAAAATTGATTTTATAGAGAGACAGACATTGATCCAGGAATATTTATTTGAGTCATCTTTAATTTCTTCCAACAATGTTTTGTAGTTTTCACTGTACAAGTCTTTCACTTTAAATTTATTGCCTTTTATTTTATTCTGTTTGATGATAGAGTTTTGTTTAGTTTTTTGGTTAATCTTCACCTGAGGCTATTCTTCCATTGATTTTTAGAGAGAGTGGAAGGGAGTGGGAGAGACGGAGAGAAATATTGATATGAGAGGGACACATTGATTGCCTCCTATACCCACCCCAACCAGGGATCGAGCCTGCTCTCAAAGTACATGCCCTTGACTGAAATTGTAGCCGTGACCCTTCCATCCAAAGGCAGAAACTCTGTTTACTGAGCCAAACCAGCTAGGGCTGGAGTTATTAATTTCATTTTTGGATTGTTTATTTTAGAGTATAGAAATACAACTAACTTATATATTGACCTTGTATCCTGAAACTTTGCTGAACTAAATTTTTAGCTCAAAGGGTTTTGTTGTTGTTGTTGTTGTGGATTCTTAGCTTTTTTCTGTATATAAGATTGTCACTCCTCTTAACCACCTGTCTTTCCTTTCCACAGGCTTTATTACTTCTCTGCCGGCGATCAGCACCCCCTGAAGAGCAGCACCTGGTGGAAGCCGCCAAGCTTCTTGTTCTCCTTAACCTCTCCTTTACATACCTAAAGCTGGAGCATCCCACCAGGGCCCTGCACTACGGAGAGCAAGCTCTGATTATTGATCAAAAGAATGCCAAAGCCCTCTTCCGATGTGGACAGGTGAGTTGGAGGACAAGGACTTAAGAACAAATGTCTAAGGTGGCAATGGTGTTCAACTTGGGCACTCTTTCCTAACAATACTTTTAAATTCTGTCATTTAACAGGCCTGTCTCCTCATGACTGAGTATCAGAAGGCCCGAGATTTTCTAGTCCGAGCCCAGAAGGAACAGCCCTTCAATCATGACATCAATAATGAGCTGAAGAAACTAGCCAGGTGAGACCTGTGTTTGCACTCCTGCTAACAGAGAAGAGAGGTATGATGCCGTAAGTTCTGATCTCTCCACCTGGGATGTTGTCCAGCACGTGTTGTGAGGCAGCGCCCCCTAGAGCTAGTGTTTGAAGTGCTCAATACTCTAAACCAGCAGCTCCTAGTTGGGAAGTGTGACCAACTCCAAACTACACCTGTCCTGAATCATTTTCCATCTCCCAGTTTCACTCCTCACCCTGCAAATAAGCACCCCTAAAGAGGAGGGCTAATGTGATTTTTAAAAGGGACTTGTTCTTCAGGTACTCTTTCTGTTTGGCATCAACTGTTCTGAACTGACTGCAGAAAGGTGCTTTATAGACTCTGGTTTGATCTGAAATTGATCTTTCAGGTTTGATCCATACCCATAGAGTGACTTTTTTGTTATCCAAGTAATATAAACACCAATATTTCAGTAATGTAACTATTTATTTATTTTAATCCTCATCTGGGAGTATGTTTTTATTGATTTTTAGAAAGAAGAGGAGTGGGGGAGAGCGAAATATTGATGTGAGAAACATCAATCATTTGGTTGCCTCCTGTACAAGCCCTGAATAGGGGGGTCGAACCTGCAATCTTTTGGTGTATGGGATGATGCTCCAAGCAACTGAGCCACTTAGCCAGGGCCAGTAAAGGTAACTTTTTATGATTATAGAAATGTCATGTTCATTGTAGAAAATTTTGAAAATATCAACATAAGTTGATATTCCATTACCTCATAATATATACATCGTTTGTTTGTTTTAAATATATTTTTATATATTTCAGAGAGGAAGGAAGAGGGGGAGAGAGAGAGCAACATCAACGATGAGAGAGAATCGTTGATCAGCTGCCTCCTGCATGCTCACTACTAAGGATCGAGCCAACAACCCAGGCATGTGCCCTGACTGGGAATCGAACTGTGACCTCCTGGTTCATAGGTCAATGCTCAACCACTAAACCATGCTGGCCAGGCTACATCCACCATTTGTTAAGATGGTTTTGTTGTTGTTCAGTATTGGTGAATTTCTGTACTGTTAACATTAAACATTTAATTCAAATTGCTTAGTTAAAGCTTTCTTGACATTAAAACTTATTTATGTATGTGTACCTCTATATTTGGATCCAATTGTATTTTGGGCTTTTTAGAACTTTCCAACAATCTCCTTTCTGCTATTTATAAGTATCCTGTCAGGATAAATGTAGAAATTTTGGAACTAAACATTCTTTTGCAAAAAAAAATCTCAGGGTAAGTTAGTGGTTACTGAGTGTGAGGTGTCACCTGGCAGCTTCACTGACAGTGGCTCTAAGCCTTCAAGGCTGCCATCTTTTCAGATATGGGATTTTTATCCAAAGGCTTCCTTAACAGCTCTTGGGAGCCTCCACTGTCTCACCTACCTCTCCAGGATTGCTTCCAACCCCTCCTGATTCCGTTGAAGGCTCATTGTATTTTCAGTGCTTCTGGAGCTGAGGGGAGAATTCCAGCCACCAGATGTCACCTCTTACAAAGACAGACCTTCTCTAACTACTGTGTATTTCACTTTACAGCCACTACAGGGACTACACAGATAAAGAGAAAGAAATGTGCCATCGAATGTTTGCTCCTTATGATAATGGTTCTACAGTAGGAGAAAAGTAAAGGTAATAAAAGGACTAAAGTGTAAAAAGATTTTGTCCAGAAAATATAAAAATGTGGTTCTCATCAACCCACCAGTGGATATTGGCTATCTACAGCTGAGGATGAATGGGAGTAGCAAAATTCCTATTGAAGGTAGTGACACAAGTCTAGTGCAAAATGCACACACTGGGTCTTCTCATAGAGAAGATCATAGAGAAGTTTGGAAAGTCCATCCAGAGCTTGTGAATAAATGTAGAGGTTTGTGAAGCCTTAGGCTTTAAAATGAAAACAATTTTTTCATATTTTATTTTAATCTTTCCCTCACAGAAACTTGGAACATGAAATGTAATAGTCATTAATGTGATGATTTATCTGAGTTTTAAAATGAACAGTAATACTTTTCTTATCTGGTTTTTCCTGAAGGCCTCCAACTTCACTTACATCTAATACATCATTAAAAAAGACTACATTCAAATGTCAAGCAGTAGGAATGAGCAGTGACTGAAGTTTTGCTTGCTATTAAAGTTAGAGATTTGAAAATTTCAGAACCAATAGGGAGCAGAAGCTCACATTTCTACCACAGCATATACCTTGTGATTTAGCAGGCACAGGTTAAGGTTTCCCATGAGCACATGAGATAACCCTCTAGTCTGGTTTACTATTACTTAAGAAAATTAATGGAAACAAAATCACCTGCCTTAAACACCTGCTTAGCTGGGTAGATAACTCTGCTCTCTCTCTCAAGAGAGAAGTTAAACAAGGGACAACAAGAAAACAGCTGCCCAACGGGGCTCTTGGTGATAAATCTCTCCTTTGTTGCTACCTACATCCCTCTACAAAAGAGGCTTGAGAGAAGAAGGTAGTGAAAAGGCCTATTCATCCCAGACTCTTTCACAAGTGATCTACAAACTGCTGCTGTCTGCTCTGTCAGAAACAACCTATCAGTATCAGAAATAAATGTTGCCTTCCTCACTGACCCTGACCCTGTGACCCTGGCCTTCAGGTCTTTCAGGGACATTGTAGTATTTGAACTAGATGTAAGCCAGAGGATTTCTCTTATTTGGCTGCTGTTAATGTCCAGTACAAATGGAGACTGTGACCTGGTATATCCTGCCATTTAATGAATATCCAGTTCTTCCAGGGTCCATCCTAAAAATAGATCTTAGAAAACCCAGCAGAACAGCAAGGTCCTTTCCCATCATCTTTATCTCTCAGTTTTCTCAGTCAGATTTTTTTGGAGCCTAATGATTTTTAGATGATACCCATGCATTTCTAAATCTTGAGTGTTTCATCACCAGCAGTTACTAGGGTCTAAAGTAATGGTTGGGGTCTACAGTGGTTATGATTGTCATATTTCTGTGCTGTTGTAGTTGTAACATATTGTGGCTTTTGTGTCATTGGTATTCTTTCTGTTCCACCTTTTCTTCTGTTGTACTTGTGCTGAGTTAGTCATTTAAAATGTCTAGGTCTTTTGATTCTTTTGATTCTTTTGAAAATACAATTTCAAAAGAATTTGAGTTGGAGCAATTAAAATTAACTAGGAACATTTAAAATTTGTTCATCTCAGATGTAGAATATTCCAGACTTGTCTTCATCTTGTCTTCTGATATATTAAACAGTTACCTTGGTGGGGTGAGTGTTCTAAGCCTCTGACTGTAATAGACTGAATTTTTTTTAGATCAAAGGCCATGTCTTTTTCATCTTTGTATTTTCTAGTACCTGGAACTATGCCTGGCACATGATTAGCACTCAGTAAATGTTGGTTGGATCAAGTGTAAAATAGCGGAAATGCTAGACCAGTCTCTTTGAAACCATACCCTCCAGGCTGGCTCTTGTATTGGCTGTCAGGACTGTTGTTTAGTACCAGTGACAGAAATCCATCTTTATCTAGCATCAGCTAAAAAGAATTACAGAAGGGAGGGATCCTAGTAGCTCACTGACTCAAAGAAGGAATTGGACAACCAATACTCAAGCAGGTTCCTGCAGTTCTGAGGGCCTCAGGGTCCCGACCTCATTGCTATTTTATTCTCTTTTCATTATAAGGAGTGCCCAGACATCTATTTGCAGTCTATTTGAGAGAGGGCTTTCCTTATCCCACACCATCTTCCTCTTCCTGTACCAACCATAGCTCCAGTTTGAAAATCCTAAGGCAGGGACACTGGCCTGGTTTTGGGTGTGTTGAGCCCCATGAGTGGCACTCCATTCTAGCACCACAGGTTAGGGGAACAACGGTTGTTCGAAGAAGGTTGCTGCTCCCCAAAAGCAAGGGGATGAAGACAATGGGCAGAGGGGAAGGGGCCCGTCAAAGGGTATTTAACTATAGCGGCCACTCACGGTTGTGCTGAGTTGTGCCCTTTAATCTTGCTGTTACAGAGCAGTGGGTCACTTGCCAATTTGGTGGATTAGGACTCTCTTGCAACTGCTCCTGCTAAGAGCTCAGCAGTGGAAAGATCAAATTCATCCATAGTTCTGCCACAATATCTTTCCTTAGTTTGGATTTTCAGAGGGCATGGAAAAACACAGACCTCTGCATGGAAGTGTTCCTGGCAATAATCTAAAAAGTCAAGATGGCAGTCAGTGTGTTCACTCATGTACATCAGAAGACCTAAAGTTTTATAGGAAACCCCCTAGCTAATATTTGATAAGCTGCTTTGAAACTGCTTTCCTTGTGGTTTGTAATGTAGTATTCCTGCTTATATATATTCAAACACACACACACACACACACACACACTAGAGGCCTGGTGCACAAAATTAGTGCACAGGTAGGGTCCCTAAACCTGGCCACCAACTAGGGCCTTCTGACTGCCAGCTGGGGCCTTCATTCCGCAACGCCCCCTCATGGTCAGTGCACGTCATAGCAAGCAGTCAAACTCTGGGTCAAACTCCCAAGAGGACAATTTGCATATTAGCCTTTTATTATATAGGATATTATATAGGATATCCTAATATATAAAAACCCTTGGTCATAATGACCAGTAACAACCGGAGGCTGACCCAACTGGAAATCAGTGCTGGCTCTGCCCCCAAGCAAGCAGATAGAGGCAGGCAGGCAGAGTGGTTAGGGGTGATCAGATAGACCAGTGGTTGGGGTGATCAGGCAGGCAGACCAGCAGTTAGGGGTGATCAGGCAGGCAGGTAAGAGGTTAGAGGAAATCGGGTAGGCAAGCCAGTGGTTAGGGGCAATCAGGTAGACAGATGGCCCCTTGCAGGGCTGACCTTGCCCCCCAGCAAAGTAAGAGGGAGGCCACCAGTGGCAGGGGAGGGGAGGTAGTGCTGCACAGATGGCAAGCAGTGGCAGCAGCGGGGATGGGGCCAGCTGCCTGCAGCCCAGGGAAGGAAAGCCCCAGTAGGCCACGATCTCAGGCCAGACCTAGGAACCCTATCCAAGGGGTACCGGATCGTGAGAGGGTTCAGGCCAGGCTGCAGGACCCTCCACCCTGAGTGTACAAATTTTCATACACCAGGTCTCTCTATATAAATATAAAAGAAACCTCTCTCTGCTTAGAACCTGTCATCCAGTTGAAAGCTCCCTCCTCCATTAGAAACTCTTCTTGTTAGGCCCTGTCCCCTGGCCCTTAGACTAAGTGCTTCACTCCACTCAGAACTTGCCTCCCCTTTAGACCTCCTGCCTCACAGTTTCCCACCTCAGATTCTCTCTCCCAGAGGCTCCTTACACTCTCCTCATAGTTTTGGATTCTTTTTGCTTTTCCAGTTGAGTGTTTTTTTGCTTCTTCGTGTTTCAAATCTTTGACTTGTTTCTTGTGGTCCTGTAGTCTGCTGTTAGATCTCTGTATAATATTTTTATTTCAGTCACTGTATGCTTAATTTCTAGTTGCTCTTTTTCATATCCTCGAGGGTCTTGCTAAACTTATCAGCTTTTTCTAGAAAATTTTTGAAAAACCTTATAACTGTGGTTTAGAACTCTATATCAAGCTGTTTGCTTTCTTCCATTTCTTTCATTTGTGACCTGTTTGTCTCTGCATTTTGGCTGCTTCCCTGAGTTGAAAGAGTAGCTTTGTGTGCTAGGTGTCCTATATGGCCCAATGACTCATCGTCCCCAGTTACCTGAGGTGGACACTCTTGGTGTACCTCTTTGTAGATGGTGTGCACAACCTTGTTGTAGTTAGGTCTTGATTGTTGTTGGTATCACTGGGAGGAGTTGACCTGCAGGCCAATTGGCTGTGAGGATTAGCTGTGTCTACGCTGGGAAAACTGTGCTGGAGACAGCCTTATGAGACAAGACTTGCAAAATTGCAAAAGCCTCTGTGCTCAGCTTGGATGGGGCAGAGTCTCAGGGCGGAGCAGACAGCCTTGGCTTCCCATCAGCCCTGCCCTATGGGCCCCTGGGTCTCAGTGTCCCTTTGGTAATTGTTGCAAGCACCTCTGAAAAAAGCCGCCTCAGGTTTCACCTGCTGCCAGACAGTCCAGTTTCTCCCCAAATGAGTCTGGGTTCCCAGAGTCTCACCTGAACTGGAGTTCAGCACAGTCGGGAGCTTCCTTCTCCCTCCCATTTGAGAAAGCCAGCCACGCACTCAACAGTCAGTCCTCTCCCATGCGCATGCCTCCGGACCTCTGCCTTTCGCAGCTCCCTTGAGTCTCAGTGTGCTTTTTTCTCTTTTCCTGACGGTCCTGATTACCTGCCAAATGAGTCTGGATTCCCAGAGTCTCTCCCAGAATTGGAGTTCAGCGCAGTCTGGAGCTTCCATCTCCCTCCTGCTTGAAAAGCCAGCCATGCACTCAGTTACCAGTCCCCTCTACACATGTCTTCCTACCTCTTCCTTCTGCAGCTCCTCTGACTCTCAGTGTGCTTTTCTCTTTATTTCTAGTAGAATTTCCACTCATCCAGCTTTCCTGTGGTTCTGGATGATGTCCATTTTGTCTTTTAGTTGTAGTTTTGAAATTGTGCGAGGCAGCAGTTTAGGTGTTTACTTATGCCACCATCTTGGTTTCTCTCTCTTCCCTGTCCTCTTGTTTTGGGACCTCCTACTGGTTGGATATTGGACTTCCTGCAGGAATCCTCTATATTATTCATATTTCTTTAAAATTTCCTCCCCTCCTACCCCCCACTTCTGGAAATATACTTCATTTTTTAACTCTTCAAATGGTTTTTCATCTCAGTAATCAATAATATGAACTCATGAGCTCTTGTTAGATATCCCTTTTTCATAATATCCTATTCTTTTCTCACCTCTTATTATAAAAAAGTCTCAAAATTACACAAGTAGAGGATAGTACTAGTGTAGTTATTCCTCCATGTACTCAACTTTAACAATTATCAACAGGAAGTGAATGTTTTCATCTGTGACCTGATCTATTTCCTCCCCTACCCCCAGTACTGCTAGATTAATTTGAAGCAAATCCTAGTAATTATTTCATTTCATCCACAAGTGTTTTCCTATGTATCTAAAAGGTAAGGACCATTCTTGCACATTTTCACTTATTCCCTGAAATGTGTATTTTTTGCTTACTTGCTTTGACCTTTCTCTTGTCAATGTTGCAGACATTTCACAAATGGTTGGTGTTTCTTGGTTTTCTATTCACATTTAAGAATGAAATGACTGAGTAGGTGGGGACCAACCAGAATACTTTGGGATCCTTAAATACCAGAAAGAAGAGGCTTTATACTGAGTACCAACTCTTACATCATCATCCCAAATTTTCCTCAGGTGGATTATCTTCCCCTGAAGGTAGTGGATATAGTGCTATCCCATTTCAATCTGTATTTCCCAATTTCTAACCAAGTTGAGCATATTTTAATATAGTTATTGGCTATTTATATTCTTTATGCAAATTGCCTGTCATCCTTTGCTCATTCTTCTCTTGTCTTTAATTGCTGATTAGTAAGAACCCTCTTCTAAGTAAAAGAGGTAAATTAACTATCTGTTAGGTAAGTTTAAATTTTTTCCAGTAAATGTTTTGAGTATTCATATAGTTACACATGCCACTGTTTCCTGTGGAAATCACATTATGCTTACATTTGACATATCTGTAGGAGTAAGGTGCACAAGAGTGCTTGGGGTACAGGATTTCTTAACAGTTTTTCTAGAGTCTGAGCATCATTCCATGTATATAGTGCTGGATAAGGTTCATAAACCTGTTTAATCTCCCCAATATTCTTTTTTTAAAATTTTTTATCTTTATTGTTCAGTTTATTAATTACATTGTTCCCTTTTTTTCCCCCTATAGTTCCCTTCCACCTGGTACCCATCCCACCCTCCGCCCTCACCCCCCTCCACTGTCCTCTCCCATAGTTGCATGATTTTTGTCCAGTCTCTTGCTGCACTTCCCTCACCCCCTTTCTCCCCAAGAGTTGTCAGTCCATTCCCTCTCTATGTCCATGATTCTGTTACATTCACCAGTTTATCCTGTTCATCAGCTTATTCACTTGATTTTTAGATTCATTTGTTGATAGATGTGTATTTGTTGTTCCTAGTTTGCACTTTTATCTTTTTCTTCTTCCTCTTCTTAAAGAATATCTTTCAGCATTTCATATAATATTGGTTTGGTGGTAATGAACTCCTTTAGCTTTTTCTTATCTGCGAAGCACTTTATCTGGCCTTCAATTCTGAATGATAGCTTTGCTGGATAGAGTAATCTTGGTTGTAGATTCTTGCTGTTCATCACTTTGAATATTTCTTGCCACTCCCGTCTGGCCTGCATTGTTTCTGTTGAGAAATCCGCTGACAATCGTATGGGTGCTCCCTTATAGGTAACCAACTCTTTCTCTTTTGCTGCTTTTAATATTCTCTCTTTGTCTTTTGCTCTTGGCATTTTAATTATGATGTGCCTTGGTGTGGTCCTCTTAGGGTTCCTATATATTGGGGTTCGGTGCACTTCTTGGACTCCTAAGTCAATTTCTTTCACCAGGTGTGGGAAGTTTTCGGTCACTATTTCTTCAAATAGGTTTTCATTGTCTTGGTCTCTCTCATTTTCTGGCACCCCTATAATTCGGATGTTGGTATGCTTGAGGTTGTCCCAGAGGCCCCTTACACTATCTTCAATTTTTTGGATTCTTTTGGTTACTTGCTTTTTCAGCTGAGTGGATTTTGCTTCTTTGTATTTCGAATCTTTGACTTGGTTCTTGGGGTGCTCCAGAGCACTTTTAGGTCTTTGTATAATATTTTTTATTTCAGTCAGTGTATGCTTAATTTCTGGTTGGTCCTTTTTCATATCCTTGAGAGTCTCCTTTATATCCTTGAGAGTCTCCTTCATTTCCACGTTGGTCTTGATCATTTCCTTGCAGGTCTCGTTCATATCCTTGAGGGTCTTGTTCATTTCCTTGTAGGACTCATTGATTTCCATGTTGGTCTTGATCATTTCCTTTGTGGTCTCGCTTATTTCCTTATAGGCCTCAGCCTCTTGTTGGAGCCTCTCTTGAAAAACCCTATAACTGTGGTTTTGAATTCCATGTCCAGTCGTTTTTTTTCCTCCATTTCTTTCACATCTGATTTCTTTCCATGTCTCTGCATGGTGGCTGCTTCCCTGGGTTGGTCAATTAGCTTTGTGTGATAGACTTCTACTAGGGACAGTGGCTCAGCCTGCCCAGTTACCTGAGGTGGATATGGGCTGCACAGTCTTGCTGAAGTTAAGCTCAGGTTAATCATTGTTAGCACTGGAGGGGTTGACCTCCAGGCCAATTGTCTGTGAAGCTCAGCTGTGCTCAGGTTGGATGGGCGGAGTCTCCGGGCCAAGCAGACAGCGTTAGCTCCGCCCTCTGCGGCCCCAGGGACTCTGTGCTGGGGGCAATGGCTGCCAGCACCTCTGAGAGCCGCTGTGGAGTTCCACTGGCTGCCGGGGAATTCAGACTGTCCCCAAATGAATCTACACTCCCAATATCTCACCCAGGGCTGTAAAACAAAGCAGACTGACGGTTTTCCGAATGTTAAAGCAAGTCGCAGAGCGCTCTTTGCGCCATCACGCAGCCGAGCTGTTCGCGCGCAAGCTGCCTTCTCCACAAGCCAGGAGACCCTGGCAGCGCCCGAGCTTCGGCGTGCCCTCCCTCTGCCCAGTTTTCACCCCGTATGATAGTGGGTTCCCTGGACTTCGCCAGATCTGGAGATTCAGTCCAGTGGGACGTCTTTGTCTCCCCGTTCGAGAAAACTGGCCGGTTTTCAGCCACCCGCCCTCTCCGCGGCGTGCACTCCAAACCTCTCTCCGCGCGAGAATCTTTCAACGCTGTCCGCCGCCGCTCCTCCGAGTCACAGTGTCTTATCTTCACTTTTATTTGTGGAATTTTCACTCGGCGAGCTTTTTGGTGATTCTGGAAGGTGTTTGTTCTTTCGTTAAGTTGTAGTATTAAAATTGTTGAGTATGACGGCAAGATAGGTGTTTTACCTAAGCCGCCATCTTGATTCCTCTCTTTCTTCTCCCCAATATTCTTTTGAAGAAGAAATAATTATTTCGTTTTACAGATTGGGATAAGAATAAAAAGCTCAGAGAATTAGACTATTTTACTGTGGAGGTCTTTATGCATATGTGTAAATAAATAATTGACCATTTTCATTTGGTTTGAAATGTAAAGGCCAGATGATAACTTGAAGTTTTAAATATAGTCAGCTTCTTTCTTCAGTTGGAGTTTACCCCTTGGGTGACCATTGGTTTTTCTCTCTCTCTCAGAAGATGTTTTGGAATTTACTCCCTCTTCTTTCCTTTCCAATTTAAGAGAAGCTGAAGCCTTTGGGCTGTAAAATGAAGAGGATTGAGCCATATTATTTGGCCAGTTTCAGGAAAAGAGTATTTTAACAGACTTTTAAAAAATGTTTTCTGGAAAGTCAAAGCAGCTTCCAGAAGCTTTAGATAGAAATAAAGGCCAGGCTCCTACAGTTGAGATTCTAGGGTTTAGTCCTGGTTCAAAGAGTTGGCCCGAAGTGAGCACTGGAACTACAGGCCCCACAGAGGTTGGTGCCAATGCTAAGGCTGGAGGTGTCCTCTGGGTCAAGGGTTCCTGTGTTCCAAAACAGCCTTCCTGTGTCTAGGCCCAACTGGTTAGTTGCTAGGAAACTCTATGGGAGCAGATCATCATCATCTCACAGTATGTGACTAGATCTGGACAAATAGTCTGTTTCATCCCCTTTTCATCAAAGAGATAAAGAATTAGATGGACTATTGAGTCTGTAAAGATACTTTATGCTTCCAGTTAGACTCATTTGAGTTCTGAACAAATAACTTGTTTAGTTGTATTCCTAAATTTTTATATATTACTAATTCTGATTTTCTTTCCCTGCATCTTCATTTTTTTTCCTCCTCAAAATGGAGTTATATTTTCTCAAGGGTAACTGGGCCAGGCAGGCATTCTCTTGTTGTCTGATGATGGCTGTGTCATTTTCCAGGCAAACTTTTAGACACAGTCTCTTGATCTGGATATCTGTGAAATGCCTTTTCTGCCAGCTCAAGAGGTGTCATTGAAGTCAGCCCTTTGTTGTGTGACTATAAATAACTGCACTTAGGTTGACACTTTTTCATTATACCTCTTCCTGGGAAAGCATTTCCTCTGGTAGAGTTTCTTTGGCCCCTTTACTTCTCTCTGCATCCTCACTTGGTACTGTAATGAGCCCTACACCTGCTTCCTCCTAAGGTTTATGTTAGTGGATTCTCTGTTCTTTATAGGTGAGGTATCAGTGAAGGCCACTAAATTAAATTTCAGGAGATAACTAAATTTCTTTTTCTACACTTCAAAATCAGTATTGAAGTGTCCTTTACCACTCATAAAAGGATTAAAAGATGGAAAATCTGGCTTCCCAGTCTTAGCTCTCTAGCTGTGACTTTAGCCAAGTCATTTACCCCTCTGGGCTCCTGTGTCATCATCTGTAGAATGAAGTGATCAGAGCTTTAAGGTTACAGTGTACTTCCTTAGGTTCCATCAGATGTTCACTTAGTATGTTTTTAATTTCTTGGGTTCATAATTAGGTGCTTAAGCCCTGCTTCCAAGCATATGTAAGCCCAGACAAAGGTTTAGGTGAATAGGGAACAGACAAATGGTAAAGGAAGTGAGCCTAAGCAATGAGTAATGAACATCAAGTGAGTGTCTTAGTGTCTTGAGTCACAGGAGGGAGAAGATAAGGAGTCTTAGCCTAGTTTTCCTGACTGCCTTCTGTATGGTTCTGCCAGAGAAGTCACAGACCCAGGATGAAGCTGAAATGAACCGTAATGAACCTAAGAGTTTTAAGAGTACAGAGAAAGGTTTGCAAATCTGTTAGACAAAGGGAGAAAATAGCTGTAAGCAAAAATTGACTTTAGCACAGAGGACAAGTGTATGTTCACAAGGATTTGTTCTGCCCTATTATTGTGACAGCAGCTACAATCCTCATTGTCACAGTCCAAACAGAAAAGACTGTGACAGATGCAGGCCTTTGTTTTGTAATTCTTTTTGACATCTTGATATGTTGTAAGGATTGCACATTGACAATCCACTAATGTAAACCTTGGTAGGAAGCAGGTTTGGAGCTCACTATGGTTACCAAGTGAAGATGCAGAGAGAGGTGGCTGGGGAAATAATTGGTTATAAAGGGAAATAACTGGAACCAGGAGACTAACACATCTAATAGGTGAGGGCCTGAACACAGATACAAGGTGAATGTACAGGAGATTAAAAAAATTTTAGGCACTATTTAAATGGCAGAATCAAACAATTTGGTGTTGGGATGGGGAATGAATCAAAAATGATCCCCAGAGGTCCAGATTTGATAGCTGAGTCAATGAAGATATTTCCAACTGAAGTTTGGATTAAAGTATTTTTAGTTTGGGGCTTGAACTTGAGGTGCCTACAGGACTATCAAAGCAGAGGTGGCTAACAGATATGAGTCTGAGGATCAGAGAAGACGCCCATCTGGAAAGCATGTAGCAGCCATCAGTATTTGCCACACAGTAACATCCAGGTATGTGAATGAAGTCAGCCAGGAGAAGGAAAAGGAGGAAGACAGAGAGGGCCAAGGATAGAGCCTGGGAACACCAACATGTAACTGAAAGGAAGAAGTCAGGAACCAAGAGAATGAGCCACCATGAAAACCAAAGTAGAATAGAGGCTTTAATTGGGAGTCCTTGGTGGATTTCAGGGATCCATAAATCCCTGAATGATTATGTATATATACAGATTCCATGGCTGCTATCAATTTCCCAAGTGGAGTGGCTGTCAATTTCCCAAGTGGGGTGTCTGACACTAAAAAGGGTAAAGAACCTGTAGAGGGCCGACTTTCAAATCCAGCAGCACCAAGGATTTGAAAGATAAGGACTGGATAGAATAATTGGAATTGCCAAAGTGCAGCTAATGGTGACCTGTGGCAACAGTGGCGTGGTGGGAACAAAGATAAGGCTGCCCTGGATGAGTAGTGAGAAAGTAAAGAATTCCAAGGCAGTGCTGCTAGAATCATCAAATTATCCTGGAGGGCTGGTTAGAACACAACTTCCAGGGTTTTTTCAGATTCAACAGGTTGGGTGGGGGAGCCCGGTAATTTGTATTTCTAATAAACTCTCATGGGATAGAGACATAGTCTGTGGACCACAATAATGTAGGCTCCTTTATCAAGATGTTTTTATGAGAGGAGAGGTATGGTTGGATGTAACTAGAAGCATCTATATACCAGCCTAAGTGACCAGCTGACCATAGCTATGATGTACACTGATCACAGGGGACAGACTGTCAACGCAGGAGCTGCTGAGCTGCGGTGACTTGGCAGCTGCATTTCTCAGGTGATGCACCCAAAACCAGAGAGAAGGGAGCCCAATTCTGGGGTGAGTCACCCAAGAACTGCTGTCTCACAATCCAGAACTCAAGGGATGTTGGACGGCCAGTTTTGGCCCTATCCCCACAGGCAAAGCTGAGGGACCTCACTGGTGTACAAATTTGTGCACCTGGCCTCTAATATTAAATAATGTAAACTTCGTTTTGAAATAAGGGTGGCTGAGGGGTGGTACTTTTGACCTCTCTTTGACCATATACATATCCTGCTGCCTTGACTATGGCACTGTGGCAACTAATGAAAGCTGACAGTTGTCATTAGAGGAAGTGCAACAAGGCTGTACTGTGAGCCCTGCCCACCCCTAGTTGGGGTAGAGGTCTGGAGTGCTCTCTTGTTCACTTTCAGCCTGAAAAGGGTTGGTTTCAGAGGACCACTCAGAGAGCTTGATGTGTGTTTCTAGCAGGTAGGGAACACCACTCTTTGACTCCTGCCTCACATCAACAGTGAGAAGAGGTAAAGATATGTAGCCAAGGGAGGGACAGGTTGCAGGAAGGCTTGAGTCCATGTGGAGCATGCCACGAGAGGCCCAGGGCCTAGCTGGAGAGCAGCCGGTGAAGGGAGAGACACAAGAGTCAACTTTGAACAGTGGCTTGGCAGAAGCAGAAGGGACAGGATGGAGGATCAGACCAGCCAGAGGACACAGCCAACTGGTGGGGTGGCCAGAACATCACAAGATAGAATGAAAATGGGCTGGGGCTCTTTATAGAATTATTCTTTCTCAATTGGAATTATGTGAGGTACTCAGACTAAGTTCTTCCAATTGAATACTGTGTTTTGAGAAAGGGAACCAGTTAAATGCTTTGGGGAGAATCTTTGAATCTTTGCCTTTATGTACAATGTTTGTGCATTTTGGGGGATTTGGAAAAGGGATACATAGCTTTCATTAGTTTTTTGAAAGGGGTCTGTGACTGTAAAAGGTTAAGACCCATTGTTCCTGGAACAGGTCTGAGAGTTCACTCTGGTTCATTGTAGGACTGGAGAAAGGTGCTGTAGGATGGGGCTGCAAGGCAGGGCAGGGCTGGTACACGACACCGTGGGAACTCTGCTCACCCTGCCCTGATTCTCAGTTCTTTGTCCTTGGATTTCCAACATAAACATCCTGGGCACTGCTCCCTCCGGCTCATGGTTCCCGGATTACATCACTTCTCGGTCTTCTCTGTTACATTTTCACACTCTTCTTTGATTACTGCTCATTATTGTGGACACTGATCATATCGTTGCTTGAGTTTCTATTTCACATTGTGTCTTTTCCCTAGGCCTGGGGTTTGCTCTCATTGGAAGCAGCTTGTTAGTATTCATATATTCAGCCGGCATCTGCCCTGTTAGACCTTTGTCTGTATTCCCTGCCTAAGTCTGACTGCTTTTGTCTTTGTAGGTCTCAGGGCTTATCTTCCCTTGAGCCATGGATATGTGACAGCTTTTTTTTTCTCCGACTTTGCACTGCAATGTGCTAAGATTATAAGACTTTCAAAATTAAGTGTAAACTTTTCTATTTTGACACATTTTCACTTATGCTAATTGTTACTTTTTATCAGTTTCAACTTGAAAATTCAACTGGACCTCATAAAATTTCACTGTCTGATCTTGGAGGTTATCTCTGCCCATCTGCCTTCCCGGGGACATGTTCAAGCTGGATGAATATTGATTACAGGGTTTATTTCTAAAGTCATTTCATGGGACACAGACTAGATTGAAACAGTTTTGTTTTTGTCTCATTCGGCTATTATTAAACTTTTTAATATGGACTTTTTTTTTCCTACTTATTCCTTTCATTTTTTTTTTAGATCTTCATTGTTCAGCTTATTAACTACATTGTTCCCTTTTTTCCCCCCCTATGGTTCCCCTCCACCTGGTACCCATCCCACCCTCCGCCCTCACCCCCCTCCACTGTCCTCTCCCATAGTTGCATGATTTTTGTCCAGTCTCTTGCTGCACTTCCCACACCCCCTTTTTCCCCAAGAGTTGTCAGTCCATTCCCTCTCTATGTCCGTGATTCTGTTACATTCACCAGTTTATCCTGTTCATCAGCTTATTAATTCACTTGATTTTTAGATTCATTTCTTGATAGATGTGTATTTGTTGTTCTTAATTTACACTTTTATCTTTTTCTTCTTCCTCATCTTAAAGAATATCTTTCAGCATTTCATATAATATTGGTTTGGTGGTGATGAACTCCTTTAGCTTTTTCTTATCTGCGAAGCACTTTATCTGGCCTTCAATTCTGAATGATAGCTTTGCTGGATAGAGTAATCTTGGTTGTAGATTCTTGCTGTTCATCACTTTGAATATTTCTTGCCACTCCCGTCTGGCCTGCATTGTTTCTGTTGAGAAATCCGCTGACAATCGTATGGGTGCTCCCTTATAGGTAACCAACTCTTTCTCTTTTGCTGCTTTTAATATTCTCTCTTTGTCTTTTGCTCTTGGCATTTTAATTATGATGTGCCTTGGTGTGGTCCTCTTAGGGTTCCTATATATTGGGGTTCGGTGCGCTTCTTAGACTCCTAAGTCAATTTCTTTCACCAGGTGTGGGAAGTTTTCAGTCACATTTCTTCAAATAGGTTTTCATTGTCTTGGTCTCTCTCATTTTCTGGCACCCCTATAATTCGGATGTTGGTATGCTTGAGGTTGTCCCAGAGGCCCCTTACACTATCTTCAATTTTTTGGATTCTTTTGGTTTCTTTTTCAACTGAGTGGATTTTCCCTCTTTGTATTTCAAATCTTTAACTTGGTTCTTGGGGTGCTCCAGAGCACTTTTAGGTCTTTGTATAATATTTTTTATTTCAGTTAGTGTATGCTTAATTTCTGGTTGGTCCTTTTCATATCCTTGAGGGTCTCCTTCATTTCCTTGTAGGACTCATTCATTTCCACGTTGGTCTTGATTATTTCTTTGCAGCTCTCATTTATATCATTGAGGGTGTTGTTCATTTTCTTGTAGGACTCATTCATTTCCTTTGTGGTCTTGCTTATTTTCTTATAGGCCTCGACCTTTTGTTGGAGCCTCTTGAGAAGCCCTATAACCGTGGTTTTGAATTCCATGTCCAGTCGTTTTTTTTTCCTCCATTTCTTTCACATCTGATTTATTTCCATGTCTCTGCATGGTGGCTGCTTCCCTGAGTTGGTCAATTAGCTTTGTGTGGTAGACTTCCTACTAGGGACAGTGGCTCAGCCTGCCCAGTTACCTGAGGTGGATATGGGTTGCACAGTCTTGCTGAAGTTAAGCTCAGGTTAATCTTTGTTAGCACTTGGAGGGGTTGACCTCCAGGCCAATTGTCTGTGAAGCTCAGCTGTGCTCAGGTTGGATGGGTGGAGTCTCTGGGCCAAGCAGAGACAGCGTTAGCTCCACCCTATGCGGCCCCAGGGACTCTGTGCCGGGGGCATTGGCTGCCAGCACCTCTGAGAGAGAGCGCCGCTGTGGAGCTCCACTGGCTGCCAGGGAATTCAGACTCTCCCCAAATGAGTCTGCACACCCAATGTCTCACCCAGGGTCGTAAAACAAAGCAGACTGACGGTTTTCCGAATGAGAGAGCAAGTCGCAGAGCGCTCTCTGTGCGGTCACGCAGCTGAGCTGTTCGTGCAAGCTGCCTTCTCCACAAGCCGGCAGACCCCTGCAGCGCCCGAGTTTCGGCGTGCCCTCCCACTGTCCAGTTTTCACCCCGTGTGATAGTGGGTTCCCTGGACTTAACCCAAAGCTGGAGAATCTGTCCAGTGGGACGTCTTTGTCTCCCCATTCGAGAAAACTGGCCGGTTTTCAGCCGCCTGCCCTCTCCGCTGGCGTGCGCTCCAAACCTCTCTCTGTGCGAATCTTTCAATGCTGTCCGCTGCCGCTCCTCCAAGTCACAGTGTCTTATCTTCACTTTTATTCGTGGAATTTTCACTCGGCGAGCTTTCTGGTG
This sequence comes from Antrozous pallidus, assembly GCA_027563665.1. Taxonomy (NCBI): domain Eukaryota; kingdom Metazoa; phylum Chordata; class Mammalia; order Chiroptera; family Vespertilionidae; genus Antrozous; species Antrozous pallidus. Next base: position 87,738,007 of record CM050512.1, read on the forward strand.
ATTCTGGAAGGTGTTTGTTCTTTTGTTAAGTTGTAGTATTAAAATTGTTGAGTATGATGGCAAGATAGGTGTTTTACCTATGCCGCCATCTTGGTTCTCTAATATGGACTTTTTAAAACCTAATTAAAGGTAGAAAAGTTAGCATGATAATCTGCCCTTGTACTCTTTACCCATCTTTGATAATTACCAGCATTCTGTTGCTCTGTTTCCTCTACCCTTTCCTCTAACTTTCTGTCAGTATTTAAATTTAAACTGTAAAATTGCTACATGCAAAAAATTTTTTAAACTTAAAATACACCCTAGCTGGTTTGGCTTGTTGGATAGAGCATTGGCCTACAGAGTGAAGGGTTCCAGGTTCGATTCTGGTTAAGGGCACATGTCTGGGTTTATGGGCTTGATCCCCAGTGGGGAGCATGCAGGGGCAGCCGATCTAATGATTCTCTCTCATCATTGATGTTTCTGTTTCTCCCTCTCCCTTCCTCTCTGAAATCATGTTATATTTTTTAAAATGTGCACAACTTAAAAATACTACACACTTACAGTTTAAACAAGGTAAAAGTAAACACCCTAGTACCCAAGCCTACTTTCCAAGATAACCACTATTTTTTAAAAATGTATTCTTTATTCTGTTTATTAATTACATTGTTCCCCTTTTCACCCCTATAGCTCCCCTCCACCCGGTACCCATCCCACCCTCCGCCCTCACCTCCCCCCCCACTGTCCTCTCCCATATGAGCATGATTTTTGTCCAGTCTCTTGATGCACCTCCCACACCCCTTTTCTCCCCAAGAATTCTCAGTCCATTCCCTCTCTATGCCCATGATTCTATTATATTTACCAGTTTATCCTGTTCATCAGATTTTTAATTCACTTGATTTTTAAATATATTTTATTGATTTTTTTACAGAGAGGAAGGGAGAGGGATAGAAAGTCAGAAACATCGATGAGAGAGAAACATCGATCAGCTGCCTCTTGCACACTCCCTACCGGGATTGTGCCCACAGCCAAGGTACATGCCCTTGACCGGAATCAAACCTGGGACCTTCCAGTCTGCAGGCCAACGCTCTATCCACTGAGCCAAACTGGTTTTGGCAATTCACTTGATTTTTAGATTCATTTGTTGATAGGTGTGTATTTGTTGTTCATAATTTTTATTTTTACCTTTTTCTTCTTCCTCTTCTTAAAGAATACCTTTCAGCATTTCATATAATTTTAGTTTGGTGGTGATGAACTCCTTTAGCTTTTTCTTAGCTGCAAAGCACTTTATCGGACCTTCAATTCTGAATGGTAGTTTTGCTGGGTAGAGTAATCTTGGTTGTAGATTCTTGCTGTTCACCACTTTGAATATTTCTTGCCACTCCAATCTGGCCTGCATAGTTTCTGTTGAGAAATCCGCTGACAATCGTATAGGTGCTCCCTTGTAGGTAACTAACTTGTTTTTCTCTTGCTGCTTTTAATATTCTCTTTGTCTTTTGCTCTTGGCATTTTAATTATGATGTGTCTTGGTGTGGTCTTCTTAGGTTTTCCTATATATTGGGGTTCGGTGCGCTTCTTGGACTTTTAAGTCAATTTCTTTCACCAGATGGGGCAAGTTTTTGGTCACTATTTCTTCAAATAGGTTTTCATTATCTTGCTCTCTCTCTTTTTCTGGCACCCCTATAATTTGGATGTTGGTATGTTGAAGTTGTCCCAGAGGGCTCTTACACTATCTTCAATTTTTTAGATTCTTTTTGCTTCTTGCTTTTCCAACTGAGTGGATTTTGCCTCTTTGTATTTCAAATCTTTGACTTGGTTCTTGCGGTCCTCTAGATTGCTTTTAGGTCTTAGTATATTTTTTATTTCAGTCAATGTATACTTAATTTCTAGTTGGTCCTTTTTCATATCCTCATAGGTCTCAATCATTTTCTTGTAGGTCTCAGCCTTTTTTAGGAGCCTCTTGAAAAACCTTATAACTGTGGTTTTGAACTCTTATGTCCAGTCGTTTTTTTCCCTCCGTTTCTTTCACCTCTGATTTCTTTCCATGTCTCTGCATGTGGCTGCTTTCCTGAGTTGGTCGAATAGTTAGCTTTGTGTGGTAGATGTCCTCTAAAGGACATTGGCTCAGCCTCCCCAGTTACCTGAGGTGGATACTCTTGGTACAGCCCTTTATTGTTGAAGTTAAGCCTAGCTTATTGTTGTTAGCACTAGGAGGGTTTGACCTCCAGGCCAATTGCTGTGAGGGTCAGCTGTGCTCAGGTTGGATGGGCAGAGTCTCCGGGCTGAGCAGGCAGCGTCAGCTCTGCCCTATGTGGCACCTGGGTCTCTGTGCCGGGTGGTAATGGCTGCAAGCACCTCTGAGAGAAAGCTGCCGCCGAGCTCTACCTGCTGTCGGACAATTCAGCCTCTCCCCAAATGAGTCTGCACACCCAAAGTCTCACCCAGGGTTGTGAAACAATGAAGTCCAGTGGTTTCCCGAACGAGAGAGCAAGTCACGAGTCCTCTCTGTGCTCTCACGCACCTTCTGCTGTTCCCAAGTTTACGTGCACTCTCTGCAAGTTCACCCCCTCCACAAGCTCGCAGCCCTCAGCTGCGCCCGGGTTTCAGCGTGCTTCCCTATTGTCCAGTTTCACCCAGTATGAGTGTGGGTTCCCCGGACCTCGCCCAGAACTGGGGAATCAGTGCAGTGGGATGCCTTTGTCTTTGCAGCCACCCACCCTCTCAGCTCGCTTGCGCACATGCACAGGGCTCCAAACTTCTGACTTTGCTCGTATTTTCAATGCTGCCCTCCGCCGCTCCTCTGAGTCTCAGTGTCCCATCTTTACTTTTATTTGTGAAATTTTCACTCAGCCAGCTTTCTGGTGATTCTGGATGATGTTTGTTCTGTTGTTAAGTTGTAGTTTTGAAATTGCTGTGTGGGCCAGCAAGATAGGTGTTTACCTATGCTGCCATCTTGGTTCCTCTCTCCAAGATAACCACTATTGATGTTTCACATGTGTCCTTCCTGCAGGATGTCTTGTTGTTGTTGTTTTTTGGTGAAATTTGAGAATGTGGGTGTATATGTAATCTTCCCCATAAATAAAATTATACGTTTTGTTGTGTAATGTGTTCTCTAATGTATTTGGGGATATTTTCTAAGTCACTACACAAAGAACTACTTTACTTAAAAAAAAACAATTGAGTAGCAGTCCATCCTAGAAGAGCATCATAATACATATATTTAACAAGGATAAATAGATAGGAGGTTATATAGTTATCACCACTGTATTACCAAGTTTTCTGTGATATTTATTTAAATGTATCACTGGGTGGTGGTATGTATATTTTCAACTGAACCTAGGTATTGCTAAATTGATATCTCAAGGTACTGTACCGATTTATGTCTCTTTTGTTGGTGTCAGAGATCTCTTTCCATGCTTGGTAATCATTGTACTTAGACTTTTTAGTATTTGCCTGTTTGGTACATATGAAATGGCATCTTATTAGAATTAGCATGTTCCTGATCAGTCATCTTTTCACACACAGAGTCAGCATATAAATTGCCTGTTGGTATCTCTATAAACAAACACCTTTCTGAATGTTCTAGTTTTTTCATACGTGGTCAGGTTGCTTCCTGGATATTCTAGACACATGGTCATCATATGCAAATAACAGTAAATTTATCTTCTCCTTTCTACCACTTAATAATCTCTTCATGTATTCAGAGCCCATCTAACCATGTGGGCTAGTGCTGCCAAGCAGTGTTAAATAGTGGTGTGATGACTGAGCCACCTGCATCTTTCATGACTGTAATGGGACTGCCACGGTTACACTGTTAAGTACGATGCTGACTTTCGGTTGAGATATATTCTTTTTATCAAGTTAAGGAAATGGTTTTTTTTATTAAAGACTTTTATCAAGAATGATTATTATTAGATGCCTTTCTATCACCAAGGTAAGCTTTTTTTAACCATTGGCCCATCATTATGGTTTATAACCTTGAATCTTTGATGTGGCAGGAATAGAAATACTGTGCATCTTTAGGAGAGCAGCACAGTTCCTCCTATACAAAAGAACAGTTCCTTTCCTGAGGAAATGCATTGATGGCACATTTTGTAATGAACTGAGTAGGAGAATTTGAAGCAAAAGAGAACTAGATTTCTTCATCACCATAGGTTAACAGGCATTTCCTTTTCTTCATGCTGCTTGATGCCTGAGAGGGAAGAGTTTGTGGGCACTTGGGAAGAGAGCAAAGGAGGAAAGCCCAGGAGCTCCATGAAGAGGGGCAGAGGGCCAAGAGTTTGAGGATCATCTAATGCGAGGGAGCCCCAGCTGTTGGAATTTCTCCTTCTTAACTGACAATAATGTTTTTTGTTCCCTCCTAGTACTTATATAGTTTTATTTTTTATGTTTACATTTTTAAGCTATCAGTTTATTTACATTCTGAATTTAAAGTAGGTATCTAACTTTTATTCAAACATCTAAATAGTTGTACTAAAGCCTTCTGTTTATTGACTTAAAATAACATAATACCCTGAACAAAGAGTCAAAAAGTAAATTAATTCATCCTTCATTTTAATGATACAATGAGTAGTGCATGTTTTTACAGTAAAAGGTTGGCATGAGTAGTGGAATAATTGAATTTCATTAGTAATAGCGTGATTTTTCCACACCAGTGTTCCAATGGGCCTTCCTCGCCTTTTACTGACTCTGTGGCTTTGAGTTCTCTCCTGGTGCACTAGTAGGTTCTGGGCCTGAACACTGCATGTCCTATTGGAACTCAAACTGGACAACAGTTTCAGGGGGTCAGAGGGAATATCAAATTGGACATTTCTCCGTATGACTGTATCTGAGATCATCATGAGATTACTGCCAGCAAATTGTTTCTCCATGAGTATCCTTGAGGTAGGATAGGAAGGTGTCTCTGACGTTTCTGCTCTCATGCACCCTGCATGGTTTGCCTTCACCCCCTCCTCTTGGTGCCCAGCAGAGTACTACTTCAGTGGCTGGATGGCCCTCATTCTAGTCAGATGTATGAATGGACTGTCTGCTGGAGCCCCCAGATGGCTCTCTAGTGTGGTCTTAAAATCGTTGGAATTATGTGGCAGCTTGGATTTATAGACAAATGAAAAGTGAGGTGCCAGTTTCTAAAAGCCTAGATGAAGACGCTGGCACAACATCATGACTTAGTGTATTGGACAGAGCACTTTGTGAACCTGCCCAGGTCAAAGGTTATGCTTTTATTGCTGCTGTTCTTGTGCCCCTGCAATCTCTTTCTCACAAAGCAGCCAGAAAAATCTTGTTTTAGAAAGTCGTTTCTTTGTTTAAAACCTCCAGTGGCTTCCCATTACACACTAAGGTCCTTGATGCCTCTGTGGCCCTGCATGACTTGACCCCTTGCTGTCGCTCCAATGTCATTTCCTCCGTACTGGCTTTCTGAATGTTTCTCTCACACATGCTGGTCTGTGTTCCTGACTCTTGGCCCTTGCCTCAATATCTACAGCCTGGGATGCCCTTATGATTATTCACAGAGCTCAATCTACTCAAAGAATCGTCTCGGGTCTCTCCAATTACTTTTTGTGAAACAGAAGCCTATGTCATTCTCTGTCCCCGTAGCCTACTTACTTTTCTTCATAGCACATATTTTTTTTTATTCATCTCTTTATCCCACTAAGGAGGGTTAACAGGGTGGTGACTTTCAGATTTGTAAGTTGAATTTCATTGGTACCCTATTTTTCTATAATTTGTTATAAAGGCCAGTTAATAAAGGCTTAATCAGCAGAGTGCCATAGTATTTATAGGCAAGAAAACCCTCTTCACACTAAATTTAAATGAGAAGCACGATTGACAACTCGAGGAGGAAGCATTGATCTCCCCGCTCCTGCTCAGCAATGTGCCCATCTCCTGCTGCTGCCCAAGGGGTAGGGAGTGTCATATTTCTCTTCTTACCTCAGAAACTTATTCTGTAAGAAGAGGATGAAGGAAGTATTCTAACTTAGACATTCCCCCCACCCCCAGACTCCAGGATGGCCCAGACAGCTGATCACAGCAGTACACCAGTGCTGGGAGGGCTCATCCAGCCAGAACCCTTTGTGTACCAGCATTTTACATGGCTTGAGGGCCAGCCTTGGGCTCCAGGGGAATTGAGGAGGTGGGATGGTGGCCAGTCAATAACTGCAAAACTATCAATAGGCCATTATAATAACTTTCATTATGTACCTTCCTTATAATAGCTCAGTGAAGCACATGTCATGCACATTTTATAGATGAGGGAACAAAGGGTGTGTGACTCACCCAGGATCCAAGACAGGAAATAGTGGGGCCTAGGAAACCCAGATCATCTGGTTCTAGATAAACTACCACAGTGTCTCCTTGCCATCGGCATGTGTGTGTTATCTGTCCATGTGGTAAGATGCCAATTATAGATGCCCATGAAAGGTTTGTCTGGGCGTCTCATCTGGTTACATCCTGAGTGGCTTGTGCTGCCCCAGTGTTTGTTATAGGTGTTAGAGAAAAAGCAGCTGTATACATGTTTGGCTCTTTGGGGGTGTTTTCATATCCTTATAAATGGTGAAGGAAGTCACTTCTTGTGGAACTGTTGAGAAAGACTAATGAATAAAGCTTTATTGCATTCAGAAATTAATCACTTATTTCAGGGCCTCATCTTAAAAATGAAGTTGAATTGGATGATTTTAGAGTCTTTCTGTTCTGACTTTCTGCAACTGTGTCCTGTGTTCTTGATTTGAAGTTTCAAATTCACCATATGAATTGGTAACAATGTCCTAGAACCCATCCAGTAGGAGCTGTCCAGTAATGGCACCAGTTCCCTGATTTCTACCTAGTGTCATCACTGCAGACCCAGGACCAGCTTTGGCTCCCTCTAACTCATGGTGTGACAACGGGCAACACCATATTGCAATGGCTCAGCTTTAGGATGACTGAGTCCCATGGTGTTTCTAATTGCTATGTTTGATTCCTAGATTCTTCAACTAACTACAAGCAAGAGAAGTGAGGCTGCTGGAGTTCTCCGTTAGTTTGGGGGTGGGGAGATCTGTTTTGGACAGAAAAAACTTCCCAGGGCACACTTTGTCACAGTGGCCTGCTTGGAAGAGAGGCTGGAATTCCACAGCCCTGGGCACTGCCTCATCTCTGAAGCCGATTAACCAAGTTTAGTTTTCACAGGTGCTCTTTTGTGTTTCACATTTTCATACACACAATACATAGTAGAGAAAGTGTCACTGCTGACAAGTAGAAAATGCTGATTTTTAAGTCAGTTTCTTGGTTATTTTTGTTATGTGTGGGTTTTTTTTTTAAAGGAATTAATCTTGGCTTTTCTCCCAGTCCCAACCCCCCTTCCAGCTGCTAATGTCCCTGGGTAAATACAAATAGAGATTGCTGTGTGTATTTTATAGTGTTTTCTGTTTTGAAGAGGGAGAATTATGTTACAAATGTTTTTGTTGTAAATAAATAAAACACTTCCTTGTCCTTGCAAAATCCAGTATAAATTTAATTGTGTGAATTCAACTAAACTTGTAAAGTCAGTAGGTGGGGTAAGGGGCAGCCATTCATTAATACCAGTTGGATCAGCAAGAAGGATTCTAAAGCCAGAACTACTCTTTTCTATTAACCTAATAAAATGCTTGTGCATTTGGATAGGGGTTCCCTTGAAACCAGCTCCCTTCTGTGGGGAGCTGTTTCAAGACAGTTAATTGGAAAGCTTGGAGCCAGTCAGTCCTATTGCACTTGTACACACCGGAGCTACCTAGATACCTCTGAGGGCTAGGGCTGACTCCCTGGCAGGGCAGCTTGGTGCTTCCTTGGCTGGCTGCCACAACCCTGTCAATTGGCTCTGCTTCCACCCCTACCATCCACCCCACAGTTTCGTGTTCTCATCTAAGGGTAAACCCCCTAGTCTTTCCCACAACACCCACACTGCCTCTGAACCTTTTATCAGCCCCATGTCTTTCCTCTTTACCCTCCCTGACCCTCGTCTTTCCTTCCTGGCCAACTTCTTCAAGGGTGTTGTCTGCACTGGCTTTCCCCACTCACTGCCAGTGATTCCCTAACCCACTGCCCTTGCATCATCTCACCCAACCCCCTAGGTAGGTTAGTGCTAGGCAAACCATGGCTCTATTGACTAATGAGTTTGCCAACCACTGTCATATACTACCCTTTACCTCTTTGCACACAATATGCCACAATTGCCTAATCCTCACAGCTTCCAACTACATGGTAACATTTAGTCTAGTCAGGTGGTCAGCTAATTCATTAGTCAACAGAGCGGCAAACCGCAGTGGTTTGCTGACCACTGACCTAGACTCTCAATTCTAATAATTATAGGCTCTTGTTCCTTGTGACTAAGCCCCTATCCCAGTGGTCGGCAAACTTACTAGTCAACAGAGCCACAGTTTGCCGACCACTGCCCTAGGCAGTCTAATCCAATGGGCATTTCTCTGTATTTATTCTAACCCCTGAATTTGTAATCTCCCGTACTTGTGGATTTCCTCCTACCTCTTGAGCTACTCTTTGGTTTCACTCTTTTCATTGTCACCCCACCAATCTCTCACCCTTAAAAAAACAACAACAAAAACAACATCAGAGTATTTCATTTAGTCAACCAATGCCTGAGGTTTAGACAAGTGATCCAACTAGACTTTGGGCTTTTCTGGAAGGTTGGGCATATTCCCTGACTGAAGAGGCACCTGCTCTGTGTCCTCACCTCAGTGCCTCACTTTCTGAACTTAGAGAACAGAAACCAAGTTCTTTTAGGGCAGGCTGGGCCTTGCCTCTGCCTGGGGAAGGAGAGTGAAGGCGGTACTGCCCAGGACCAGGGTACAAAGAAGCCTGCCTAAGAGACTCCTGACCTTTCCGGGTGTTTCCTTCAACCTGGGTTGCTGGAATGATAGCCTCAGAAGAATGGTTTATTGTAGAGGCTGTAAGAATCTTGATGATCGTTCCCAGCTGCATACCTTCAGACTTCATGACCATGGCTTGGGTTCACTCAGTGTCCGAAATCCCTTAGTCCCTCCAGATTCAAGAGAGTCCAAGTCAGAGCCATTTCCTCATTCCACACTCCATGCAGTCAGCTCTGCCAGCCCTATCCAGCAACCAGCAAGGTTGTTCACCCAACAGCTGTCTGTCTCTTTCCTCTTTAGCCTCTGATGTGGCCATACAGCTGAATCAGTCTAAGAGTTAACCCTGCCATCCTGTGAGGCTATCTGGTGTTTCACCTATTAGTCTTCACTGACCTCCTCTTGCCTCAATTCTTGCCTCCATCAGCAGGGGGGCTGACCCGTCACTGCCTTTCCTCTGTTTGGTTCTTTTCCAGGCTTTATCTTGGAGAAGAATTGCTGCTAGAACTTTAGCAGAGGAATGTCATGAAATTGGTGTTTCTGAAGGTTTACTCTGGGATAAAAGCTTTTGGGAAGATAGTTTGAAAGTAATAAAAATTTAAGAATATACACTCTTCAACCCAGCAATCCACTTGTAGGACTGAGTCCTTCAAAACCATTCCATTTGTGAGCTAAAAGCATTGTACAGGGTAAATGACAGGGCAAAATTGGAAACAACTATAAGTCCTTCAGAGGGCAGGGTAAGAAACAGCACAGCACAGCTGTCCTACGGATACTTGGTGGCTTTTAAAGACTAAGATAGAACCTGAAGAGTAACACACGGAATCTGAATATATTGATGTGTATAAATAGAGAAAGGACTGAAAGAACGTGCTCCAAACTTAACAATGGCCACTCTGGCCAGAGCAGCATGGGAGATAAAAGGGGCTTCCATGTTTTGTTCTAAAGACTTCTGTATTATGTTACTGGTGCAATTTAAAACTTAGAAGGAAAGGTAACTGGCTGCAGTGTAAAGTTGAAGGAGCAAGACAGGGCTATTGCCTACAGGAATGTGGTAGACAGCATGGATGAAGAGCTCTTGGAGGGAAGACCATCTGGCTACCCCTTACCCACCACTCGTGTTTGTATCAGTGACAATGTCTTCTGCTTCTGCCAGGGGACATGTGGCCCCTGGAGAATAAGGAAATCAGCTTGTTTGATGATTTCCAAAAAAGAATTTCTGAAAGGGTTCCCCACTCAGGTGGCAGGATGTGGCAACGAAGACAGCTTTCAGGTGACACTCATCTAATCTAGCCACACACACAGTTTGTTCTCAGTAAACCATTTTGCACCCTACATGGGTTTTGGGGTTTATTCCCCCTCTTAACCTCCTTTATCCCCCTGCTGCTCTTACCAAAGGGGCCAATATTAAGTTTGGAGCCCATTCTCCCAGTCCTTTATTTAGACACATCAACGTATTTAGATTCTGCATATTATTACCCAGGTTCTATCTTGGACTTTAAAAGCCACCAAGTGTGCCCAGGATAGCTGTGCTACAGAGAATAGAGTCAATTACTACCCTCAGTCATGGCACATTACCATGGCAACGTGTGCAAGGCCCTTCTATTTAACTAGAGGCCTGGTGCATGGATTCATGCACTGGTGGGGTCCCTCAGCATGGCTTGTGGAGATTGGGTCAAAACTGGCAGTCCAACATCACCTGCTGCTCCTACCTGCCACTCCTTCCTACCACTCCCTCTTATCCTGGCCCCCCACTGTGCCTTCTGCAAACTTGCGCCCAGTCAGTCCTGATGGGTGTCTGGCACCTGGCAGTCAGCTGAGCAGCACTCCCCCACTGTGGGAATAAACTGATCACCAGGGGATGGCTCCTGCATTGAGCATCTGCCCCTGGTGATCAGTGCATTATAGTGAGTGGTTGACAGGTCGATTGGTCAGTCGCTTAGGCTCTTATAAATATATGTATTTTCTTGTGTCCCCATATCCTCTCCCATAGACAACCATGTTAATGTGTTTTATGTATGTCTTTGTCTTGGATGCATTTTTACAAAATGAGTGTCAGGATGTGTTCTAAAGCCAGCCTCCCCATGGCATCTTGGGCAGTGTGGTATCAGGGTGATGTCAGCTGCTATCTGTGGGGTCATCCGGGGTCCTCACAGTTTTGCTTCAGTTTACTCTCCTGAAAACTCAGTGAGGCAAGTGGCAGCACCCACACCTACCAAGGAAGGAAAAAGCTGACTTACAGGAGTTAATAAACTGACACAGAGCAACCCGGCTATCCGTATAGAGCTGGACTGATTTGTATGGAGCCTCTAGCTCTCCCAAGAGTTTTGTCATCCTCACCACACAGCCTGGTGCTCGGGGCCTCCTCTGGGAGCCTTGTTTTTCTTACTTCAACCCCCACCTCCCTTGGAATCTAACAGCATCAACTGACAACTTACTATCTCATTTGATAGAAGGTGGTTGGGTTCAGGGGAGAAAGGATTGCCCAAGTCATGCAGCTAAAGCTGAGTCAGAACCCGGTTAGAACTTGGAACATGGCCCTGTCCACTACTGGTCAATGGCCTCTCCCCTCTCTCTACACCTAAGACCACTGTCTTTGGAGAGAGGATTTGAACTTTTTCCTCCCTACAAAGGCCAGAAGGCCCTGACTGACTTTTGCTGAACAAAGTGAGCAACAGGTGGCGACATAACCCACTTTTTGCTTTCTGGGCAAGCCAGGTGGCCCCATAGAAACTATGGCTCACCTGTGCCAGGGCAAGGGACCTAGCTTGTGGGCTCTTTCTGCCCAGTTGCTCAACATGCTCACTCAGTAAAGACTGATCTGTCCTGGGTATTGAGACTCAGCTCCAAGAGTTGGGCCCTTATACTCAAAGAGAAGGAACAGGCAGCAAGTGTAGTCAGTCATAAGCACAAAGCTAGGAGGGGTCCAAAGGCTTTACAGGGAGGTGACTAGAGCAGGGTTGTGACAATGGAGCCTGCAGGATCTACTCCAGGCATACAGAGCAGAGGGAGCAGAGGCCTGAAGCACAACCCTGCCTGTGCATTTCGGAAAATGATGTGTGTGTGTTTCACGTGGTGGGCACGTGGGCAGATAGGACCAGATTCCAGAAGGCTGTGTGCGCCAGGCTAAGGACTCAGACCCTGCTGTCAGCCTGGGGGCATCCTAAAGACTTCCATGGATTAAAACAGTCCTGGAGACTCGTATTCTCTGAGGCTCAAGAGCGGGGCTGGCTGCACCTTTCCCTTGGTTCTTTGTTCCTCCTGCTCTCCTGCCCATGTTAAGAAGCTTACCTTGACCTCCCTCATTGCTTTGGTCAACTTAGTCATTATAGTGACACAATAATGGTGAGCAGTCACACTTAATCCAAAGCACAGGTTAAGTAAAACACCTGTGCTTACAGACATGCTTTTAAACATTCTAGAAGGAGGCAGAAAATGTCAGCAGATAGCAATACAATCCTCCTATATAATAAAAGCCTAATATGAAAATCATCTCCTCCATGGGGAGTTTGGGAGTTCATCCACTCACTATGACATGCACTGACCACTGGGATGGCGTGGAACATGGTGAGCACTGGCGACACAGCACTGGCAGCAGGTGGCAACGGAGGCGCTGCTGGCCCCAGTGGGCCACGATGAGAGCAGGACCTCGCAGGATGGTGGAGCAAGTGAGAGGTTGATGCCAAGCCAAGGCGGGTGCAAGTGGGGCCTGATCACCCCACTGATCACCCTGTAGAGGGTGACCAGCTGAGGGAGGCAGGTGGAGGCCCAACCACCCTGCCAATTATCCTGCAGATGGTGACCAGCAGTGGTGGCAGCAGGTAGGGCTGCCACCAGCTCCTAGGTGCTGAGGGAATCAGGCAGGGGCCTGATGATTCAGGCAGGGGCAGGGGGCCCAGATGCTGCCGAGGGCCCAGAGGTCAGCTGGGACCTGCCCTTCCACGCCAGACACGCTTCGATCACCAGGCAGGCCTAGGGACCGCACCAGTGCAAGAATTTTATGTATCAGGCCTCTAGTCCTATCTAATAAAAGAGTAACATGCAAATGTGACCTACCTTGGCTCCTGATTGGCTATGCTACCAGCCAATCAGGAGCAGGGGGCATGGCCAGCAGGACTGGAGGCGAGGCCACAGTGTAGCATGCGCTCCCCAGGCCTGGCCCCCCCCCCCCCGAGGGGTGGGATGAGGTGGGTGCCTCAGGCTGGGAGGCAACGGTGGCGGCAGTGGTGCAGCGTGCATGCGATCCCCAGGTGGGGGCCCCGCAGATGGGCGGGACGGCTGCGGGAGGCCCACCTGGGGCTGCGGGGCACACTGTCTGCGAGGTATACTGTCGGAGAGGCGCCCACCTGCTGGACTGGTGCGGGATCCTCCAGTTCTGGATGCATTTCTCTGCTTCAGTCTCCATGACCTCATGCCATTGTCAATGGCAGTGTGTGCAAGTCCAGTAAGGTCACCCTTTCCCCAAGCACCACGCACACTCCACGGCTCCCCGCCTCCTCAGGCCAGGATCAGAGCCGGGAGCCTTCCAACCAGTTGCTCCAGCTTCTGGAGATGCTGAGGAAGGTGCGCCCTCAGCAGGGTGCAGCATCTTCAGTTTCTCAGCTCATGCCCTCTCGCCAGGAGGCTGGGTGAGAACATTTATGGCAAAGTTCTTTAAGCCATGGCAGTCAGAGTATGGGACTCGGCCAGTCAGGCACATAGAGGGACTGGGGCCCTTTCCGGCCCTGGGGTTAGGCAGCATGCCCTGTGGTCCTGGGTGTCTGTAGCTGCGGCTGGCCTGAGTGAAGCTGGCCCAGGTCCTGGGTGTCTATAGCTGGCCAGAGGGAGGGAAGCCTGGGTCCCAGGTGTGGGGCAAGGCAGAGGCAGTTAGGAGCAATCAGGCCAGAGGGGAGCACTTAGGGATGATCAGGCAGGTAGGCAGAGGTGGTTAGGGGTCACACATCCCCAAAGGGGTCCCTGATTGGAGCAGGTTCAGGCTGGGCTGAGGGAACCCCCCTCCATGCACGAATTTCGTGCACCAGGCCACTAGTATGATATAAATATTGTAATAAATGAACATGTTTTCTTTTTTATGAAGGTGACAGTCTTCATTCATAATCCTTCAGGTGGGCCAAACCGGTTTGGCTCAGTGGATAAAGCGTCGGCCTGAGGACTGAAAGGTCCCAGGTTCTATTCCTGCCAAGGGCTTGTCCCTTGGCTGCGGGCACATCCCCAGTTGGAGGTGTGCACGAGGCAGCTGATCGATGTTTCTGACTTTCCCTCTCCCTTCCTCTCTGTGAAAAATCAATAAAATATATTTAAAAAACAACAACAACAACAAAAACCATAATCCTTCAGGTGGGGGAAGATGAGTCAAATCTTCATTTTCTCTCATCCTGCTCCTTTTTACCAGTTCCCTCCTGAGCTCACCCTCATCCCTCAGAGCAAGGTAGAAAGGCCCTTCTAGAGAGGAGCAACATTCATATCCAGAAAACACACCATCCAAAAAAGGAAAGGACTTGGGGGTGGTTTTGTGGGTGCTCTTTGAGAAATCCGAGGAGACAGGAACAATACCAGGAGACAGACTCCAGACAAGTGGCTACTTTGGCGAAGAGGCCACGTGGCTCAGAAAGAGCCCCAAAATGTACTCCTGCCAAGAGATTGGGCATCCACTTGTTGATGGGTGTCGATACATGCTGGCTGAACCTGAGTCTACATCCTGATGCAAAATCTCACATTGGTTTCTAAGAACCTTTTGCAGTAAATTATGAGATGGATATGCAGGAGTCATCTGTTCTTAAAGAATAGGCTTGCCAAACACGTGTTGGGTTTGGTTTGTACTGAAAGGACTTCAATAAAACAGTTTAAAAAAAAAAAAGATACACATGCCCAGCTATCAATGTGTATTTCAATATCCCCCGCCTAGGGAAATTAGAGTCACTTTCCTCAAGCTACAGCTGCTCCTGTGCCCCTGCCCAGGGCCCTGAATAGTCCTCCCTCCTCCAACTGAGCTTCATCCCATCAGTCACTTCAGCTGAGAATTTTGCCTCCTTAATGTCCCTTGTATCACACCCTGCCTCAACTCTTTACTCTCTTCTCTGCTTGGAGCAGACACTAAGGACTTCTTACCTTGATCACTGCCACACCTTCCCAGCCATGCTCCCCAGTCCCAGCCTTCCCCCAACAACTATTCCGTCTTACCCTGACTTTAGTAGCTACCAGTAGCCTTTGAGATAAAGTTCAAACTCCCTAATTGAGCACAGAAGGCCTGCCCTCTTCCAGCCACTCTCTGCCAGGCTCCCTTCCTTCCAGCCACAGGAAGCCACCTATGGTTCCTAAATGTTCACACTACTCCACACTTCTGTGCCTCCTCATGTGCTATTCTCAGGCTGCATTCCACTTATTTTCCAAGCTTAGCCTAAGACAGGATCCTAAGTGGAAGCCCCCCAGGTTCACAAGCCTACAGTGTGGCAGGACTGGGAGTCAAGACAGTGTCACACCCTGGACAGTGTGGCTCAGTGTCTGAGCATCATCCCATGCGCTGGAAGGTAGCCGATTCAGTTCCCAGTGAGGCAACCAATTGATGTTTTCTCCCTTCCTCTCCTCTCTCTCTCTTTCTCTCCCTTCCTCACTCTCAAAAAAATCAATAAAACAGTTTTTAAAATAAAAATAAAAAAAGATACACATGCCCAGCTATCAGCTATCAGTGATTCCCCCAATCATGGTGAATTCTCTGTCTCCAGTACAGCAAACAAAATCTTTTTTGCTTGGTACTAAAATATTTTTTCTCATTAAAAAAAAAAAAATAAATATATATATATATGTTATTGCTTTTTTACAGAGAGGAAGGGAGAGGGATAGGAAGAGACATCAATGAGAGAGAAACATCGACCAGCTGCCTCCTGCACACCCCCTACTGGGGATGTGCCCGCAACCAAGGTACATGCCCTTGACCGGAATCGAACTCGGGACCTCTCAGTCCACAGGCCGATGCCCTATCCTCTGAGCCAAACCGGTTTCGGCTTTTCTCATGTTTTTTTTTTAAAACCATTTAACTTCTTTACATGAAAACCATGCATATAAGATAGTTAAAAATGCATGCATAAATTGGAGATAGGGAAAAAACCTTAAGCCCTGGCCTGATGGCTCAGTTGTTTGAAGCGTGATCCGTTCACCAAAACGTTGTGCGTTACCTTAATCCCAGTTGGGGAATGTAAGGGAGGCAGTTGATCAATGTGATCCATGTTTCTCTCTCACCTCTCTCTCGCCCCCCTTCCTCTCTCTCTCAGAATTAATAAAAGCATATCCTCGGGTGAGGATTAAAAACAAAAACCTTAAGTTCTACTTTCTCTGGGAAGCCTTCCCTGACCACCTGTGATAGTTGCCTGTAAGATACCCAGGCTCCTGGTTCCCATCACACCACAGTCATCGGATGGTCTAGCCCAACTTCCCCAAGGATGTGAGGTCAATATTTCACCTGACTGTGGTTCTTCACTCCCCAGCACAGTCAGATAGACAGAGCCCTAGTTTCTTGAAAGAATAAATGAATCTCATACGTCCACACCAACCCTTGAAATCCTATGGACAAGTCAGAAAGATAATGCAGAATTAGTGGCTTAGCATGAGTTCCACATTTGTCTGTGTATCAGGGAAATCTGGTTCAAGGACCCTTGATGAAAAAGAAAGGACAAACCCAGATGATTGTGAGCTCAGTAAGAGCCATGGGGTGCAATGACTACCATAAAAGACCGAAAAGGTGCTGGTGGGGACAGGCTGGAGGACAGCGTCACTCAAGGCAGGTAGGGGCCCGTGGTTTGTGCTGGCTCCCACCCTAGTCACAGGACCCTGGGCAGGTCTGCAGGCTGCGGATCTGAGGATGGTCACTGACCCAGAGAAAGGCCAGGGGCATGTGGACAAAGCTGTGCTCTGTGCTTCACTTCTCTGTCTTAATGATGAGGCCACCTCTCTCTGAGAGCCAAGTCCAATCCTCAGGGGCAGGAGAGCCCTAGGAGCCACAGCAGATGCAACTATTTTGCTAGAAATGCACTGAGGGTTTCAAACTTAGTTGTGAATAGTTGTCAAGCCTGGGAGGATTGAAAACCACTACAATGTCAGCCCCCTCTTCTCATGGTCCCACTCTCCGGGGCACCTTCCCATTATGCTTCTCTGCTAGAGCTATGCACCTCCACCCCCACTTCTCATGCACCCCTGCAAGGAACCCGGTCACACAAGGGCCCTCCTTCCCATAGGCATTAAAAGGCCCATTTCTCCACCACACTTGGTATTTGGTGTGTAAAGCAGACGCTGAGGTCGGCTGGCCCCTGTAAGAGCACAACCGATAGCTACCAGCCATCAATAGCACAGTGTCCCCCAGCACACAAAGAGCCTTACTCAGGCTCCATGGAATGGATGTGAAAATCATCAAGGTGCGTTTCCAACCTCAGAATTACTCAGCAACCCTTTCCTGCGTCACTGGTTCCTCTTTTGATTCCATGAGGAGGCCTTCCCTAACCTCACCCTTGATTCTCAGGGCCCCCTTCCTTCCCAAATACTCCCCCCCCCCTCCTCTCGTCAAACCCAGTGACCTGGCCTCCTCTGCCACAGAAAAAAATAAAGGCCATTGAGCATAAAGTAAGGCCCCCTTTTTTCCTCACTACTACCTCTTCTGTATTAACCCACCTCACCTCCTCCCCTGGGTTCTTAAGGGGTAGAAATGCCCACCCCTTGCCACTTTCTGTGTAATCGATCCTGGCCCCATCAGGTTTATCAGCCATCCTCTATTTGTGGCATGGGTTTCTTCCCTTCTGCCTCCAAACAGTCTCTCCTTCCTAATAGAACACTCCTTAAACCCCGGCTGGCTCCTTCCCCCAGAGCCAGACCCCTTTTATTTTAGTCTATTTACTTCTTTTTTTTTATCTTTATTGTTCAGTTTATTAATTACATTGTTTCCCCTTTTTTATCCCCCTATATCTCCCCTCCACCCTGTACCTATTCCACCCTCCACCCTCCCTTCCCCCTCCCCACTGTCCTCTCCCATTGTTGCAAGATTTTTGTCCAGTCTCTTGCTGTACTTCCCACAACCCTTTTCTCCCCAAGAGTTGTCAGTCCATTCCCTCTGTTTCTGTTATATTCACCAGTTTATCCTGTTCATCAGCCTATCAATTCACTTGATTTTCATGTTCATTTGTTGATAGATGTGTATTTGTTGTTCATAATTTATATTTTTACCTTTTTCTTCTTCCTCTTCTTAAAGAATATCTTTCAGCATTTTATATAATATTGGTTTGGTGGTGATGAACTCCTTTAGCTTTTTCTTATCTGCGAAGCACTTTATCTGATCTTCAATTCTGAATGATAGCTTTGCTGGATAGAGTAATCTTGGTTGTAGATTCTTGCTATTCATTATTTTGAATATTTCTTGCCACTCCCGTCTGGCCTGCATCGTTTCTGTTGAGAAATCCGCTGACAATCGTATGGGTGCTCCCCTGTAGGTAACCAACTGTTTTTCTCTTGCTGCTTTTAATATTCTCTCTTTATCTTTTGCTCTTGGCATTTTAATTATGATATGTCTTGGTGTGGTCCTCTTTAGATTCCTATATTTTGGGGTTCTGTGTACTTCTTAGGCTTTTAAGTCAATTTCTTTCACCAGGTGGGGGAAGTTTTCGGTCACTATTTCTTCAAGTAGGTTTTCATTAACTTGCTCTCTCTCTTTTTCTGGCACCTCAATAATTCGGATGTTGGCATGCTTGAGGTTGTCCCAGAGGCCCCTTACACTATCTTCAATTATCTGAATTCTTTTTGTTTCTTGCTTTTCCAGCAGAGTGGATTTTGCTTCTTTGTATTTCAAATCTTTGACTTGGTTCTTGTGGCCCTCTGGACTGCTTTTAGGACTTTGTGTAATATTTTTTATTTCAGTCTATGTATGCTTGATTTCTAGTTGGTCCTTTTTCATATCTGTGAGGGTCTCGTTCATATCCTCAGAGGTCTTGTTCATTTCCTTGAGGGTCTCATTCATTTCTTGTTTGGTCTTGTTTATTTCCTCATAGTTCTCATTAAGTTCATCGGCCTTTTCTAGGAGCCTCTTGAAAAGCCTTATAACCATGGTTTTGAACTCTATGTCTTGTTGTCTTTTCTCCTCCATTTCTTTCACACCTGATTTCTTTGCATATCTCTATATGGTGGCTGCTTTATATGGTAGATGTCCTCTAAGGGTCAGTGGCACAGCCTCCCCAGTTATTTAAGATCGGTACTCATACTGCAATTCTCTATGGGTTGTACAGTATTTTTGAATTTAAACCCAGCTTGTTGTTGTTAGCCCTAAGAGGGTTTGACCTCCAGGCCAATTGGCTGTGAAGGGAGACTGTGTTCAGGTTGGATGAGCGGAGTCTCTGAGCTGCGCAGGCAGCCTCAGTGTCAGCTATGTCCTATGCGGTGCTCGCGAGTCTCTGTTGGATGGGGATGGCTGCAGGCACCTCCAAGAGA
The DNA here is from genome assembly GCA_027563665.1 of Antrozous pallidus. NCBI lineage: Eukaryota > Metazoa > Chordata > Mammalia > Chiroptera > Vespertilionidae > Antrozous > Antrozous pallidus. Next base: position 87,757,275 of record CM050512.1, read on the forward strand.
AAGCCGCTAGTCTCTTCCCCTTGCCAGACAACTCTGCCTCTCCCCAAATGAGTCTGCACACCCAAAGTCTAGCCCAGGGTTATAAAATAGGTGGTTTCCGGGACCAGGAGACAAGTTTCCAGGGAGCAAGTCGTGCATTTGTGCGACACTTGCACGCAAACTTCTTTTCCCAGCTACCTGGTTTCTCCACAGACTAGAAGACCTCTGCCGCACCCGGCTTCCAGGGTGCATCCCCCAGTCCTCGGACCTCGCCTGGCACTGGGGAATCTGTGCAGTGGGATGTCTCCATGTACCCCGGATCTCGGACCTCGCCTGGCGCTGGGGAATCCGTGTAGTGGGACGTCTCTGCCCTCCCCGTTGGCGAAATCCAGCCGGGGTTGCTGCTCCAGCCCTACAGCCCGCGCGCGTGGCCAGGACGGCTCCTAACCTGTTTCCGTCTTCAAGGCTGCGCTCCCGCCGCTCTTCTGAGTCTCAGTGTCCCACCTTTACTTTTATTTGTGGAGTTTTCACTCAGCCAGTTTTCTGGTGATTCTGGGTGATGTTTGTTTTGTTGTTATGTTGTAGTTTTTGAATCGTTGCACAGGGCAGAACAATAGGTGTTTACCTATGCCGCCATCTTGGTTCTCCCATCTATTTACTTCTTGAAAATGTAATTCATTTGATCAATCCTTGCCCCTCCTCACTGTTGACAGTTTCCTAGTTTATTTTCCCAGGAGAGTTTAAAAATAATGAATCTTTTTTTAAAAATTGTTTTCAGAGAGGATGGGAGAGGTAAAGAAAGATAGAATCATTGATGAGCTGCCTCCTGCCTGCTCCACACAAGAGATCGAGGGATCGAGCCTGCAACCCAAGCATATGCCCTTGACCAGAATCGAGTCTGCAGGCTGACGCTCTATCCACTGAGCCAAATCAGCTAGGACAAGAGTTAACAATTTTTACAAGAGGATATCTTCATATATACTTCCTCCCTTAAAAAAAAGATGCAATTCACATACCATGAATTTCACTCTTTTTTAAAAATATATTGATTTTTAGAGAGAGGAAGGGAGAGAGGTAGAGAGATAGAAACATTGATAGAAAGTCATGGATTGGCTGCCTCCTGAGTGGCCCCCACAGGGGAATGAGTCCTCAACCTGGGCATGTGCCCTGACCCAGAATTGAACCTTGACCTCCCAGTTCATAGGTTGACGCTCAACCACTGAGGATGACGCTCAACCACTGAACCATGCTGGCCAGGTTGAATTTCACTCTTGTAAGATATAAAACTCCGGGGTTTTATTTTGTTTTTAGCATGCTCACAAAGTTGTACAACCATCACCCTAACTAATCTGAGAATATTTTCATCACCCCATCACCCCAGAAAGAAATGCTGAGTCCATTAGCAATCACACCCCAGTCTTCTCTCTTCTCAGGCTCTGACAATCACCAATCTACATTCTGTCTCTATGGATTTTTGTATTCTAGATTTTTCATATAAATGGAATCATACAATATTTGTCCTTTTATGTCTGACTTCTTTCACTTAGCATAATGTTCATCCATGTTGTAGCATGTGTCAGTGTCTCATTTTATGGCTGAACTAGTAGCCTTGTGTACGAATCCAGGGCTACTAGTTGCCTCCACCCTCCTGTAGCTCTCTACCCGCTGCCCACCTCAGAGCCTGCTGCCCTGCCCCCTCCTGTAGCCCTCTGCCTGCCACTTGTAGTTCCCGGCCCCACCCTCCTGCAGATCCGTGATCCAGGTGTCACATGGTTGGTCATTACACCTCACAGTGCACCGGATAATTAGCATATTCCTCTCTTATTATATAGGATAATATCCCATTGTATGGAGAGCAGCTTTTGTTTACTCACTTATCAGTTGATAGACATTTGGTTTGTTTCCACTTTTTACTATTATGGATAATGCTATTATGAGCATTCATGTATATGTTTCTTTGAACACCTATTTTCAATTTTGGAGAAGTATACCTACAAATGGAATTGCTGGGTCTTATGTAATTTTTGAGGAACTGCATACTGTTTTCTTTCTGTTTTTTTTTTCTTTAATTGATTTTAGAGAGAGGAAGGGAAAGAGAGAGAAACATCGATGTGTGAGAGAAATATTGTTGATTGCCTTCAATAGATGCCCCTATTGGGGACCAAACCTGCCACTTGACCGTTAATCAAACTCACAACCCTTTTGGTGCATGGACCGATTCTCTAACCACTGACCCTCTCTGACCAAGGCTGCCATACTGTTTTCCACAGCAGCTTCACCATTTTTACATTCCCACAAGCCATGTATTAGTGTTCTTATTTCTCCACATCCTCACTAATCCCTTTTTAATTTTAAATTATAACCATCTTAGTGCATGTAAAATGGTACCTAATTATGGTTTTGATTTACATTTCCCTAATGATAATTGAAGTCAAGCATCTTTTCATGTGCTTATTAGCCATTTGTATATCTTCTTTAAAGAAATGTCTATTTAGATCCTTTAACCATTTTTTAAATTGGGTCATTGTCTTGTTTTTTATTGTGGAGTGATAAGTGTTCTTATATATTCTGGAACTATATCAGATTTGTGATTTACAAAAGTTTTCTCCCATTCTGTATATTGCCTTTTCACTTTATTATGTTGTCCTTTGAAGCAAAAATGTTTTGTTACCATAGTAAGAAACCATTGCCAAATCCAAAGTCATGAAGATTTGCCCCTCTGTTTTCTTTTAAGAATTTTATAGCTTTAGCTCTGATATTTAGGCTGTCGATCATTTTGAGTTAATTTTTGTATATGGTATGAAGTAAAAGTCCAACTATATTCTTTTGCATGTGGATATCTAGTTTCCCAGCACTGTTTGTAGAGCAGAGTATTCAAGACCCATTGAATGGTCTCAGCACCTTTGTCAAAAATCAGTTGACCATAGATGCATGGGTTTATTTCCGGACTTTCAATTCTATTTCACTAATCAGTGTATCTGTCCTTAAGCTACTGTCATACAGTCTTGAATACTGTAAACTTACAGTAAGTTTTTGTAATCAGGAATTGCGTGTTCTCCAACTTTGTTATTTTTTCTTTTTCCATTTTGTAACTATTCTAGGTCCCTTATATTTTTTCATATGAGTTTAGGATCAGCTTGTCAATTATTGCAAAAAAAAGTAGAACAACATGTTAAGCCTTCTAATTCATGGACATGCATGTCTTTCCATTTGCATTTTCTTTAATTTCTTTCCATGAGGTGTAGTTTTCAGATATCTTGCTCCTTTTTGTTGAGTTCACATTTGCCAGGTTTCAGCTGTGTTGCCTGCACTTGTTTTCTCAGCTTCATCTCTACCTAGTTGTCTCTGGACCCATTGCTATCACCCTTCTGTGAACACTACTCTGACCTAGGTTCTCAGTGACCCCTTGACTGTCCAGTGAACACCTCCTTCTGGAAAGAAGTCTTCTTCCCATGGACCTCTGAAACCAATGACCACTTATGAACATTTCTTTCTTTTTATCTTTTTAATATACTTTTATTGATTTCAGAGACGGAGAGGGAGATGGAAACATCAGTGATGAGGGAGAATAATTGGTCAGCTGCCTCCTGCATGTCTCTCACTGGGGACTGAGCCCATAACCCAGTATGTGCCCTGACCAGGAACTGAACCACTGAGCTGAGCATTCCTTTCTTAAAATTCCTTCTTGTGTAGCTTCAACAAACCACTCTTCTTGTTCTGTTTGTATCCTTCATTGACCCTACTCCTCTCTTTCTCCTCCTCTTCTTCCCCCTCGCCCTCATCTTCCCCCAGTCCCTTAAATGTTGGGTTTCTATTCTTGTTCCTCTTCTCTGCCAGGTGAATGAGTTCATCTTCGGTAAACTCAACTGCCAAAGCCTCAGCCTCCAGTTTACCTCAGAGCCTCCCAAACATCCTCCTCCAGCCCCACCCTCTCTGGACCTTTAGTACTGTCCCCCCAGGGGCCTGAGACCACCCCTCCCTGGACTCTCCTCAGTAACCTGGTCCTTTTCTCATGTTCCTGAGGTTGGTTAGTAGTAACACCCCAGTCAAAAGCAATCCTAGGAGTCACTATGTTTGACTGTCCTTTCTTACCTTCACTTCCAAAATCTCATCAGATGTCACATCCTTTTGCGTTTGCCCCCTAAATATGCAAAGGAGAGATCTAAAGTGGCATAGGCCCTAGTAGTCTGTGAGGTCTGAAAGGTTGGCTCCGGCTGGTTTAAGGAAACCTTGGACCGCTGGCATAGGGCAGATCCTGACTCTGCATGGGGAACAAGGTGGGAGTGCAGCAACCCAGCCCACAGCGCCCGAAGCACAAACGCCAAATGACCGATGTAGGCTGCAGGCTCGGAGGACGGGCAGAGGGAAGCGGGTACACACTGAGCTGTGAAGGACCGAGTTCCACAGAGAACAGGAGGGAAGACCAGAGCCACACTGTGTCACAGCCACCTGAGTGTTCAGGAGCAGTCAGTCCCAGGCGTGGTGGGAGGAAGGGCACGGGAGGGTAGAGGGAGTGTGACTGAGTGTGGCTGGGACTCCCGCTGGGATTTGAGATGACTTGGCATCCACATCCCTTATGCCTTTATGACCTCAGATACAGCACTTAACACGGAAGCCTCACTTTCTTATCTGACACCTGGCTTGTGGTGGGGATCACCTGTGAACATGGTTGTAAAAGTCCTGTGTAAACAGTACAGCGCTGGGTGAACTTAAGGCAGTCCACGGCCAGAAAGGGAAGCAGGCTGCCCATTGTGAAGCCATGAACACCAAGTGCAAGGGCTCAGGCTTTACTCTGAAGCTGTGGTGAGGCCGTTAGGTGCGACTCTTTCCATTCCAGCCGACAGAGACCCACCTTGAACTGTCCCAAACCAAACGAGAATGGATTGGCTGTTGTCATGAGTGACCCAGATCTGGCTCTGTCTGCACCAGAGCTGGATTCTGGGGACCCAGGATGATTTCCTTGTCTCTGTCTCCCTGGGTTTTCCTCTTTCTCCTTTGCCTCTCAGCCACCGCACCTCTCACCTCTGTTTCCCTCTTCAGTCCAGGGAAACCCCTCAACCTCACCCCACCAGGTACCAAGACTCAGAGCTTCACGGCTGGCTTTCTCACAGAACGTTTGATTGGCTTAAGGTGCGCCACTGCCATCCATGAACCAATCGGGAATGGATGTAGCCTCTACTTGGCCAACCAAGTTAGTGCCCTCCTCTGCACTGAGGTGGGAGCAGAGTGAAGAAGAGTTGGCCAGGCTGTGGACTGACATAACCTTTCCCTCTGCAAGAAAGGAGACACGGGACCAAACACAGTGACTAAGCCTCCTGTGAGGTGGGGGGAGGTAACACACTGGAGTGAAAGAGGAGGGCGGATCTGGCAGGGACTAGGTGTGCATGTTCACAGCGAAACCCGCCACCCTGCAGTTCCCACGCAGTCCTTAGGCCTCAGCTTCCGGAGCCCTGAGAAGCGGAAGGACGACTTGACTGTGCCCCTTTTACAGGTGTGGTTGAATGGCTTTCCCGACATTAATGGAAGTGAGAGGCTCCGCTGGCAAGCCACTAGGCTGCCGGTTCTCTAAGGAGGAGCTCCCTCAGGAGCTGGCACTGGTTGTGGGGGGAGGCGGCAAGCATGATGGGCCCTTTCTTGGGCCCGACGACACCTTTGGGGTGTGAGACAGGCTCACACTGGATGAGGGGCTGCGGGCAGCACACGGACCCTGTGGGGGGCCCCCAGCCTCGCAGGACCCCCAGGAAGAGCCAGGGTTGGCCTGTGGGAGCGCGGCGCGGCATGACCCAGGCAAGCTTCACGCAGGTGGCTGTCATGCGCTCACCGAGCACCCACGGTGCCCTGGGGACTGGGATGAGCACCGGCACCCCCGGAGGCGAGGACAGCCCAGCGAAGGGTGGCAGCAGTGGTGTGGACCGAGGTGCGGAGGCCGGACACTGGGCCACCTGGGGGCTCAGGCGCTGCAGGTGAAGCTGGACTTGGAAGTCCCGCGCGGCTCCGGCTCCGGGGTCCCGCCGCCCGCCGGCGATTTGGGCGCGTCAGCAGAGCGGAAACGGGCGCGGCGCCAGCCCCGGGGGGACGGCCTGGCAGCGCGGGGCGGCTCCGCAGCTTCTGTTCCGCCCGCGTTTGTGTTGGCAGCTGCCCGCGGCGCGCGGCCGGGCGCGATGAAAGGGCCTTCTGTCTGCGCCCCAGCGGCCCCGCTCGGCTTTCATTCTTAATATAATCTTCACTTCATTTTTAACCGAGCAGAGGTTCTCCGGGAATTTTCCCCCTTCTTCCAAAAATACATGTGCGTGCGTGTGTTTGCAAAAGGCCCTTCACGGTGAAGGTCGGGATTGTCCTGGGGAAGGGAAGTGCGAAACCCGAGGCGGATTCAGAGCGAGACAGAAATGCCTTCTTCCTATGCAGGGGCCTGGGGCGGGGGAAGAAGGGGTTCACCGCCTCTGCTGAGTATCGCCCCTCCCAGCCCCCAGCCCCCACCACCACCCCGGGATGAATGGGCAGTGTTTGGAAGTCGAAATCAGTGGGGGGCATTTTATCCAGGGGTCCCTGACCAGAGCTGGCCAGAGAGCACTGTCATTCGGTGTGGCGAGCCACGGGCATCCTCCCAGAAATGGATGGAAAAGGAGATGGGACCCGAGGATCCCAGGTTCTGCTTGGGGAGATGCCTGCAACGATGTCCGCAAACCTGTCAACAGCCAGCCAACTAGTCACCTGGGCAGAAGTGTGTTCGCCTACAGCAGTTTTCCAGGTTACACCAAAGACTGCGTTTGGAGAGACCTCCGCCTCCGGCACAGGGCACCGTAGGGCAGGGCTCGCCTTCCCTGTTCCCAGGCCTGGGAGTTAGGGTGATTATCCACACGAAGGGAAGAGGAAGCTAAGTAACTTGTCCCAAGTCACAGAGCATGAAGGTGCTGGGACTGGAATTGTGGCAGCAGTTGGCGGGAGGCCTGAGTTCTCCCTTCTGTTCAGTGGTTTTCAAATTGTGTTCCTCAGAGCTTCTGCCTGCTTTGAGGGCCCTGAAAATTTATTATTCTGATTCTTAAGTAAAGAAAAATAGTTTGTACTTCTGTTTTGAGCAATATAGTAGGTTAGATAGTAGGTTAGATAGAAAACCGTCCTGCTCTAGACACATAAGAAAGCTAGGTTAAAACAACAATAACAAACACAATCATCAAACAAAAATTGTCCAACAAACAAAAGGAAATCTCCAAGAGCCAGAAACAAAGAAGGTGGCAAGAATAAGTTGGCCACAGCTGCACCAAGTGGAGGAAGGGGACATGTGGTGACAGCACAGGCAGGAAATGGGGGCAGGCTGTCATCCAAAGAAGGTGAGGCCTTGGAACTACCCAAAGTGGGGATTGAAACAGACACCCCAACTAAAACTGGGATTATACCCTCAGTGAAATAATGTGCTAGGAAAAAAGAAAAAGAAAGAAAAAAACTTAAGCCACAGAAAGACAAGAAAGAAATTACCATGAGACAGTGCTCACACGAAATTTAGAGAGAAAGAGAGAGAGAAACACCGTTGGATGTTATTTCCCTAGATTTTTTTTTTTTTTTTTTGAGAGAGAGACTGGAAGGGAGGAAGGGGAAGAGAGAAATATCGATGCAAGAGAGACACATCAATTGGTTGCTTCCTACATGCATCCCGACTGGTCCAGGGAATGAACCCATCATCCAGGTATGTGCCCTTGACTGGGAATCGAACCTGTGACCCTTCTGTGCACAGGCTGACACTTCAACCACTGAGTCGCATACTTGGTGGTGGAATAGTAGAAACACTACCTTAAAATCAGACACTTCATTCCAATCAAGAAATGATACAAAGGCATCCACTCCCACAGCCTCTACTCTGAATTGTCTGAAATTGTAAGATAATAAAAATAAATATGATACTCTCCAGGAGAAAGGGGAATCATATGGTTTCTCTATCTATGATCCAACCATTCTAATTCCAGGTAATACTCAAACTCTTGCATAAATACATAAGAAGACACGAACAAGAATGTTTACCGTTTTTTATGAAAATGTAGAATCAACCCAATGATTAAAGAAATCAAATTTTGCCCCACAATCTACAAGGATGGATCTAAAATATAGTGTTGGTTTTTTAAGAAGTGTCTTTATCTTTTAGAGATATATGACAATTTTTACAGATGAAATTGCATATCTGCGTTACCTTGTAGTAATTCAGAGGAGTGAGAAGGCATGGGAACGGGTTTGAATGAAGTTCATGAAGCCGTAACTGGTCATTGTTGAAGCTGGATATGGATACTTGTGGGTTCATTGCATGTATACATTTGAGGGCAAAACAATATGAAAAGAAAGCAAGCTGAAGGTTGATATATTCAAAGTTATAGAGTATTTACATAATTTAAAGCACACAAAACCCTACTTTATATTGCATAATGATATATATGTGTGTGTGGTAAAAAGAAATTCATGGGAATGATAAACATCAACTTCAGGAGAGATAAATAGGATGTGAGATTTACGCAAAGAATTTCAACTGGTTTTGTTATATTTTATTTCTTTAAAAAATCAGAAGCAAATAACACAAAATGTGCAGAATTAACAAAGGTGGATTGTTGTTAGCTGTGGTTATGTAATTTATTTTCTGAATCCTTTTCTGCATGCTTGACATATTTGTTTAAAAATAAAATTTTTGGCTACTTACAAAAGATCAACATGCATACTCAATGTATTTTATACCAAATATTTACACAAAGCAAAATTTATGACTAAAATTAATTCGGTAAATGATTGCCATTATTTTAAGTAAATAAGTTTGACACTATAAAAAGTATATTAATAAAATAACACTTCCATCCTTTCTGTGTGTTAAGAATCTCATACAATACCCTAGCTTGTTTGGCTCAGTGGATAGAGCGTTGGCCTGCAGATTGAAAAGTCCCGGGTTTGAGTTTGATCAAGGGCATATGCCTGGGTTGCAGGTTTGAGCCCCAGTGGGGGCCGTGCAGGAGGCAAACAATCAACGATTCTCTCTCATCATTGATGTTCTATCTCTCTGTCCCTCTCCCTTGTTCTGAAATCAATAAAAATATTTTTTTAAAGAATCTCATACAAAAAAATTATAAAAATCTTATTAGGAATTGCATCATAAAACAGCTCATCTCCTATCTAATAAAAGAGCAATACGCAAATTGACCATAACTCCACTACACCCACCAGCCACACCCACCAGCCAATCAGGATCGAATATGCAAATAAACCCCAGCCAAGATGGCTGCAGCCACTGAGAGGAGGAGGGAGGCTTGGGTTTCCCCAGCAATGGAGAAAGCCAAGCTTTCCGCCTGCCCTTGCTGGCCCAGGCCTCCACTCAATGCTACAAAGTTGCAATTATAGAAGATACATAGCCAAAACTAGTATGGCTCAGTGGATAGAGCATCAGCCTGCAGACTTAAGGGCCCTGGGTTCGATTCTAGTCAAGGGCATGTACCTTGGTTGTGGGCACATCCCCAGGGGAAAGTGTGCAGGAGGCAGCTGATTGATGTTTCTCTCTCATCGATGTTTCTGACTTTCTATCCCTCTCCCTTCCTCTCTGTAAAAAATCAATAAAATATATCTTAAAAAAAGAAGAAGAAGAAGATACATAAACCCGAACAGAAATGCCGGGGCCGGTTTGGCTCAGTGGATAGAGTGTCGGACTGCGGACTGAAAAGTCCCGGGTTCGATTCCGGTCAAGGGCATGTACCTTGGCTGTGGGCACATCCCCAGTAGGGGGCGTGCAGGAGGCAGCTGATCGATGTTTCTCTCTCATCAAGGTTTCTGACTTTCTAGCCCTCTCCCTTCCACTCTGTAAAAAATCAATAAAATATATTTAAAAAAGAAGTGGCAGCAGCCATGGGTTGCCCCCAGCGATGGAGGAAGCCAAGCTTCTGCATCCCTGGTCAGCCCAGGCCTCCACTCCAGGCTACAAAGTTTCAATTATAGAAGATAAATGAACTCCAACAGAAATGGCGGCTGCCACTGAGAGAGCAGAAGGCTTGGCTCTGCTCTAGGCTACAAAGTTTCAATTGTAGAAGGTAAATAAATCCATGATACCAGGGCTTCCGCTTGGGTCACTGGGGAGTGTGGCCAGCCTGAAAACCACCACAGCTCCTCACCCAGGCCACCCCACACCTCAAGAGAATCCCCACCCCGATCCAGGACACCCAGCTGGCCCCCACTCATGCACCAGGCCTCTATCCTATCTAATAAAAGAGTAATATGCAGATTGACCATCACTCCAACACACAAGATGGCTGCCCCATGTGGTCAAAATTTCTGCCCCCATGTGGATACAAGATGGCCACCACAAGATGGCCAGCAGGGGAGGACAGTTGGGAGGGACCAGGCCTGTAAGGGAGGGCAGTTGTGGGAGATCAGGCCAACAGGGGAGGGCAGTTGGGGGTGACTGGGCCTGTAGGGAAGGGCAGTTGGGGGGGATCCAGGCCTGCAGGGGAGAGTAGCTGAGGGGAACCAGGCCTGCAGGGAAGGGCTGTTAGGGATGACCAGGCCTGCAAGGGAGGGCAGTTGGGGGCGATCAAGCCTGCAGGGGAGGGTAGTTAGGGGTGACCAGACTAGCAGAGGAGGGAAGTTGGGGGCAAACAGGCTGGCAGGGGAGCAGTTAGATATCAATCAGGCTGGCAGGGGAGTGGTTAAAGGGTGATCAGGCTGGCAAGCAGAGTAGTTAGGGACAATCAGGAAGGCAGGAAGGTGAGCAGTTGGGAGTCAGCAGTCCTGGATTGTGAGAAGGATGTCTGACTGCCCGTTGAGGCCCAATCCCGGTAGGATTGAGCCTAAACAGGCAGACGGACATCCCTCGAGGGATCCCAAATTGGAAAGGGTGCAGGCTAGGCTGAGTGACAGCTTCCATGCATAAATTTCATGCACTGGCTTCTAGTTGAGATATAATTCACAAAACATATAATTTAAACTATTTAATTCAATAGTTTTTAGTATGTTCACAGATATATACAATCATCACCACAGTCAACTTTAGAACATTTTCAAAATCTCAAAAAAAGAAAATCCCAACAACCTTGTAACCTTTAATTATCCTGTCTCTACCCCCATCTCTCCTATACTTAAGCGAAAATTAATCTACTTTGTGTTTCTACAGATTTGTCTAGACTGGACGTTTCATATAATGGTGTCGTACAGTCTGTGGCTCTTTGTGACTTGCTCTTTTCACTTAACGTAATGCTCATGTTATGGCGTGCATCAGTGCGTCTTTCTTTTTTATGGCTGAATGCCATTCTACTACACAGATCTACCAAATTCTGTTTATCCATTCAGCAGTTGACGGACATCTGGCTTGTTTTAATTTTATAAGAACAGTGCTGCTATAAACATTTGTATAGAAGTATTTCTGAGGACATATGTTTTCATTTGTCTTGGGTATACACCTTAAGTGAAATAGCTGGTTCATATGGTAACTGAATGTTTAATTGTTTAAAGAGCTTCCAGGTAGTTTTCCAAAGTGGCTGTTTTATTGTGTTTTTTTTAATTTAATAAATCTTTATTGTTCGTATTACAATTGTTCCTCTTCCTACCCCCCATAACTCCCCTCCACCCAGTTCATATCCCACCCTCTGCCCTTACCTCCCCACCCCCATCCTCATCCATAGGTGTATGCTTTTTGTCCAGTCTCTTTCCACACCCCTTTCCCCCTGAGAATTGTCAGTCCACTCCCTTTCTATTACTCTGATTCTATTATATTCACCAGTTTATTCTGTTCATCAGATTTTTTATTTACTTGATTTTTAGATTCACTTGTTGATAGATATGTATTTGTTGTTCATAATTTTTATCTTTACCTTTTTCTTCTTCCTCTTCTTAAAGAATATCTTTCAGCATTTCATATAATACTGGTTTGGTGGTAATGAACCCCTTTAGCTTTTTCTTATCTGCGAAGCACTTTATCTGACCTTCAATTCTGAATGATAGCTTTGCTGGGTAGAGTAATCTTGGTTGTAGGTTCTGGCTATTCATCACTTTGAATATTTCTTCCCACTCCCGTCTGGCCTGCATAGTTTCTGTTGAGAAATCAGCTGATAGTTGTATGGGTGCTCCCTTGTAGGTAACTTTTTCTCTTGCTGCTTTTAATATTCTCTCTTTGTCTTTTGCTTTTGGCATTTTAATTATGATGTGTCTTGGTGTGGTTCTCTTTGGATTCCTTTTGTTTGGGGTTCTCTGTGCTTCCTAGACTTGTAAGTCTATTTCTTTCACCAGTTGGGGGAAGTTTTTGGTCATTATTTTTTCAAATAGGTTTTCAGTATCTTGTTCTCTCTCTTCTTCTGGCACCCCTATAATTCGGATGTTGGTATGCATGAGGTTGTCCCAGAGGCTCCTTACACTATCTTCAATTTTTTGGATTCTTTTTTCTTTTTACTTTTCCAGCTGAATGTTTTTTGCTTCCTTGTATTTCAAATCTTTGACTTGATTTTTGCAGTCCTCTAGTCTGCTGTTAGATCTGTGTATAATATTTTTATTTCACTCAGTGTATGTTTAATTTCTAGTTGGTCTTTTTTCATATCCCTGAGGGTCTCACTAAATTTATCAGCCTTTTCTTGGAAATTCTTGAAAAACCTTATAACTGTGGTTTTGAACCTTATATCCAGTCATTTGTTTTCCTCCATTTCTTTCATTTGTGATCTGTTTCTTTGTCTCCACATTTTCGCTGCTTCCCTGAGTTGGTAGAGTAGCTTTGTGTGGTAGGTGTCCTCTAGGGCACAATGGCTCAGCCTCTCCAGTTACCTGAGGTGGACATTCTTGGTGCACCCCTTTGTGGGCTGTGTGCACAGTCTTGTTGTAGTTAAACCTTGATTGTTGTTGGCATCACTGGGAGAAGTTGACCTCCAGACCAATTGGCTGTGAGAATCAGCTGACACTGGGAGAGTGTCTGTGCTGGAGACAGCCTTATGGGACAAGACTTGCAAAATTTCAAAAGCCTCTGTGCTCAGCCTGAATGGGACAGTCTCAGGGCTGAACAGTCAGCCTTGGTTTCCCATAAGCCCTGCCCTAAGAGGCCCCTGAGTCTCAGCGTCCCACGGCAATGGCTGCACATACCTCTGAGAGAAAGCTGCCCTCGAGTTTTGCCCACTGCCAGACAGTCCAGTTTCTCCCTGAATGAATCTGGATACCCAAAGTCTCACCTGGGACTGGAGTACAGTACAGTCGGGAGGTTTTGTTTCTCTCCTGAACAAGAAAGCCAGCCACACACTCAGCTGCCCTCTGTGTGGACATGCACACATCTCTGCATCTCCCCTGAGTCTCAGTGTGCTTCCTCATGACAGTCCAGTTTCATCCCGAATGAGTCCGAGTTCCCCCAGTCTTGCCTGGAACTGGAGTGCAGTGCAGTGGGGAGCCTTTGCCTCCCTCCCTGTTTAAGAAAGCCAGCCACGTATTCAGCTGCCCGCCCTTTCCACGCGTGTCTCTGCATCTCAGTTCCTCTGCCCTCTGCAGCTCCTCTGAGTCTCAGTGTCCTTTTCTCTTTCCTTCTAGTTGTAGAATTTCCACTCAGCCAGCTTTCCAGTGGTTCTGGATGTTGTCCGTTTTGTCTTTTAGTTGTTTTGAAATTGTTGTGCAAGGCAGCAGTAAAGCTGTTTATCTATGCCGCCATCTTGGTTCCTCCCCTCGTGACTGTACTATTTTATATTCCCTCCAAAGGTGTATGAGGGTTCTGATTTCTTGGCATTCTAGTAACACTTGTTATTATCTGATTTTTTAATTATAGCCATCATTGGTATGAAGAGGTATTTAGTTGTGGTTTTAATGTGCATTTTCCTGATGGTTAGTGATTTTGACCATCTTTTGATGTGTTTATTGGCCATTTGTATATCTTTTAAGAATTGTTTGTTCAGGAGGTAAGGGGGAGAGATCAACCAAAGACTTGTATGCATGCATATAAGCCTAACCAATGGACACAGACAACTGGAGACAACGGGAGTGAGGACATGAGTTGGAGGGTTGGGGGAGTAATGAGGGGATAAGGATACATGTAATACCTTAATAAAGAAATTTTTTTAATTGTTCAAAACTTTTAACCATTTTAAAATTGGGTTATTTATCTCTTTATTATTGAGTTGTAAGAGTCATTTAGACTAGTATATTCTAGAAACTGCTCCCTTTTCAGATATATGATTTGCAGAAATTTTCTTCGTTCTGTAGGTTGTGTTTTCACCTATCTGATATGGCCTCTGAAGCACCAGTTTTACAATGTTGATGAAGTACACTGGATGGATTATGTAGTGACTTTTATTCCACACTCTCTCTTTCTCCGTGGGGGGCCTCTACCGTTGTTCCTCAGGAGTTGCAGCTCTGGGTTTGCCTTCAGTCCCCTGCACTGACAGTGGTTTGGGTAGGGCTCTTTAAGCTCCACTAGTTGACAGCTAATTGCTCTATTGTTTTCAACAATGTCCTGTGGGCATTAATTGTTCCCAAACTGATCCCATCAAATTTGGGCTCATTGGACGAGATGGTCCCTAAAGTTGTGTTTCACTTTTGATCTGACCCCAGAAGGGTTTCTTCCAGTTGTCTTTCTCTCTGGCTCTCCGAAAAGCTAGCGCCTGCATTTTAGCCTATATCTCCAATGAAGCGTCCCATCTCCTCCCAATTGCCTTTCACCACAGCCTCTCCTGTTTTGAGAGCACCCATCGGCTTAAACCTCTCCACACTCTGTTGCAAATGAAGTCGGTTTCTTGGAGAAGGGATTGGGAGCTTACTGTTTTACAGCCTGCCTCTTCCTCTGGGAAGAATCTCGATGTCATGACTCTGGAGATGGGGATACAGACAATGGTTTGCTTCTCTAAATGATACCCCTTCTTTGCTCAGAGCGGGCAAGGGCATAGTCTCGTGTCTTGTTGGCTTGTCTCTGCCAGGGTAGACCTCTGCCTTAAAATCCAGGGCAAAGGGATCAGGACCCAAATATTCTCAGATGTCGGCTGAGCAGGGAGCCCCCATCTCTCAGCCACACTTGCCCGGAGCTGCACCTCAATAACAGGCAGATCTGAGCAGGCTGAGCAGTGCTGCCGCCCTGCCCCTTCTGGGAAACAGCCTTCTGACAGAGCTGGAGGGGAAGGGCCCCGTGTGTTCTGGGCTGCCCCGTCTGGTGTGGAATTTCCATCTTGCTAAGCTGGTGTTGGAGGAAGTTTTTGTTCAAATACCACAGACTCTCACCGTTCTTACCAGGTTTTAGTAGAGTTTCTTAAATAAGTGTTTCTTCATTTGTTATAAGCCTTTAGGAGCATTTCCAAAGGGTGGCTGGGAGCTGTAATGAGCAAAGTCCTCCTCCCACCCCCAGGAGACAAGCCGTGTGAGGGAGAAATCGTCCTTAGCTGTTTAAGCCACTGAGAGATGGGAGTTTTTTGTTAGCACAGCAAATCTAGCTTAATGGTTCTCAAATTTGAGCATGCATTAGAATCACCCAGAAGGCTTGCCTACGTACATGGTGCTGCACTTTACCCATGGAGTTTCTGATTCAGCAGATCTGAGTTGGTCCAGAGGATGCACGTTTCTCCTAAGTTCCCAGGTAAAGGTGGTGCTGCTGATCCAGGAACCACACTTTGAGAACCGCTGCTCCAGACACTCTTTCTGATATTGGAGGAGAGATAACAGTACGGCAATATTTAACTCTTTAGAGAGTGGCATCAACATCTGCAAACAATTAGAATAGGGTCTGGCACACAGACAGCCTTGGTATTATTATTAATGTGTCCCAAGATTTTTCTTAATATAAAAATATTCTCAGGTGTTTAAATTTTGAAACTACTTGGCCTTTCACTGAAATAGTCCAGATGACCAGATTTCCCAGCATTTTCAGCTGTCTCTCTTTATTACTTCTCAATCCAGTTACAGCTCAGAGCAATGGCTGAGGGAGGAGTCCTCAAGCAGGATTGCTAACCAGACGCCATAATCTTACCCACTTTCCTGCCAGCATGTCCCCCCTCAGTGCACTGCTCTCCCTGCTCCCAGCGCCTGAGCTTTGTGATTGCTCCCCTCTCCTTCCATTGGGGTTCTCCCTCCTGATGAACTGGCAGCACCCAACGCAAGACACTGAAAGGGGGCGAACAAGAAGGGAGAAGGTGGTAAATAAACAGCAGATTTCTTCCTTGAAAAATAAAAACTAAACCAAGTCAGGGGGCAGGGGTGTCCATGTTTTCTTCTGCTTCTCCCGTGTCCCTTTCCAGCTGTGTAAGGATCAGGAGGTTGTCACATGTGTAGGAGGCTGTGGTCCAAGAGGAAACAGAGTTAAAGGCCACGGTGGGCCCTTTGAAGCCATAAGAGGGAAAGAATGCCGGGGTTGCCGTAGGATATTAGTGCATAATATCCTAATATCTTATCACAATCTTGTGCCAATGCTCCCTGGGAAATTCTTGGGTCAGGACTGACAATGACAGTAGCCAGCATTCTGTGTCATGTGCCATTAACTCATTTAATACTCCCAACAGCAAAACAGATAGCATTATTACCCTTACTTTACAGAGGGGAGAACTGAAGCACAGAGAGGTTATGTATTTTATCCAAGGTCACACAGCTTGTTAAGAGTCAGAGCCAGGATTTGAACCCAGATGGTTCTAGAGTCTCTGCTCTTAACCCTGCCACTGTGGCAACACGATATTCCCTGGAATGTGAATGCCATGCAGACAGGGAGCTGGCCTGTCTTGGCCCTGCTGTTCCTCCAGCCCTGGAAGAGTGCCTTACCCTGAAGAGGTGCTTCATAAGCATTTGTAAAATGAAAGAATTCCCGGGCGGGAGCCTGTAGCAGACTGCTGTTGGATATGTGCTCATCAAGTACTGGCTGCACCAAGGAGTCTCAGAGGAGTGACTCCTCTGCGGTACCCTAGGGTGTGGTGTGGCCAGCACCACTGCCCTCGGCTAATCAGATGAGTTAAGTGCCTGCAGGCTCTGCCACAGGGAGAGCCTCTCCCTCGCGGGCTGCGTGCAGGGCCTGGCGAGGTCCTGTCCAGGAAGGAGGGCCAGGCTCCAGGGAGGCAGTGCCCAGGGAGGTGGGGGCGGGGCAACCTGTCATGCCCTGGTCTGATCGAGGCCAATGCCCATGTCCTAGACTTCACAAGAGAGGGACACTGAAGGCAGCGCTGTGACAATACTGAGAGTGGACACAGAAAGAAGGGGGGGAGGGGTTCCACTCTGACCTAGATAGACCATGGATCTGGTCAGAGAGACCCAGGTTCCAATCCCAGCTCCTGTGTCCTTGAGTTTAAAAACTGGGAAAGCTCATCACGCAGACTGCTGAGGTTGTGAAGGTGCAAGCAGACCCTTCCCCCTGTGACCCCTGCAAGACCTGACCCCAGGCCTCATCCCCAGGATGGCTGCCTCCTCCACCCCCGCCAGGAGTGGATTTCCCAGAGAGAGCCTGGGCACTGGTTGGGTGTGATCATGCCTCACAGAGGTCACTTTCCAGCTGGTCACTTTTTCCCACTGCTGCTGACCCGGAGACAGCTGGAAAACTGGCTTGCCCAAGGAGAAGGAGAGGTGGAATGGAGGGCAGCGAGGAAAAGCCCTTGACCCTGTCCTGCCTCCCCCCTCCCAGGGCTCCCGCCTTGTGTGGGGTTACACCAGAGTGGGAGGAGGGGCCAGGCTAATGGCAGAGTTTGAGGGCCTCAGAGGCTGCTGGGGGGCTTGCTTAACATGCAGTTCTGGCCCCACCCTGAAAGGCCAGGTGCTGGATTCTCCATCGTAAGGAACTCCCCAAACTACTTTGACACAGGCCTCAGACTGCCCTTTGAGGTGCCCTGGCTGAGGGGTCTCCCCCCCGCAGCACCAACCCTGGTTCAGGGTCTTCCTAAGTTCCCTTCTCATTCTGTCCCAGTTTTACCTGGTGGGAGTCCTAACGGTGCAGTAAGATGCTTATTTCAGGTTTTCTGCTTGAGTTCCCCCATTTCTAACCCCTATTCCTCACCTGCTGCTCAGCTCTGACTCTCCCCGCCTTGACTTGGCTGAAGATTTGCACTGTCCCCCCTATGGCTGCCCCCTCAGCAGTCCAGTTGGTGGACAGAGCTGCAGGGGGCACCACCCAGCAGCTCTGTTTGGAGAGCACCCCTTGGTAGAGATGGGGGGCAGGCAGCAAGCCTGGTGCCCCGGGTGCGGGGAGGGGGTTGAGGGAGGAGATGGAAACTTCATCCCAATGGTCAAAAGCCGTCTGACCAGGGGGCAGGGCCAGGGGGTGGAGGGTTGGCTGAGTGAGCTCTGTTCCGTGCACAAGCATGTGCAGGATGCCATGCGGCTATTTTTACTCCTGCCAAGGAAATGGTGTGATTTATGTGAGGCCTGGTCCCCTTCGGGGCTGTGTTATAAATACACCTGGCCCCACACTCGCCTTCGCTTGGAGAGGAAGCCCCGGCCTCTCTCCTGACTCTCTCCCGACTCTCCCAGCTGTGTCCACACGTGTGTGGGCTTCTTGGGGTGTCCTTCCTCTATATAGCTCCCCCTGACTCCCCCCCCATGGTGGCCCACCCCCTCCATTATCAGGGCCTGGGTGTGATTTCGGGGTGGCAGTTGTGTGGGCGCTGGCGTTGATGAAGGGAAAAGAAAGGGAGAGCTTTGAATTTGAGCTTCACACTTCCCTCAAGCGACAGGTCTGAATAATAGAAGCGGGGAGGGCCTAGGCAGGAGGGACGTGGGCTAAGAAAAACTTTGCCTCTCTCCCAAGATGTACCCATCTACCAGAGTCTTCTCCTGGAAAGTAGCAGCAAGATGGAGAGGGTGCCCACCGCGCCGGTGCCAAGGGCCTGCCTGCTCCTTCCCTCAGCAGTCGAGAGGCAGGGCACCTGCCACAGGAAGACCCCAGGCTCAGAGCACAGGGGGGGCTGTTCCACGCACCAGCTGTGTGGTCTTGAGTAAGTCCCTCAAGTTCTCTGACCCTCGAGGTTTTCTTCTGAAAATGGGTGCAAAGATGCACACCGCCAGATTGATGCGTGTGAGATTCAGGCCGGGCTGGATGACAAGGGATATATTCAGGGCAGGCAGCTCCTGTCTGACGTCACCGTCTTCTTCTGAAGAGCCCTGGTCCTTCATCCATGAAGCGGGGACATGGGGCAACACCTCTGCTCTAACTGGGAGGACGGCAGAGCTGCTTCCCCATGAGCGCCTGGAGTCCCACTTCCTTTGTTCGTAAGAGCAGAGAGGATTCAGGCAGCGTCCACTCCAGAGAAGTGATGTCCAAACCTGGCTGATCAAGGGTCACGACTGGTCCCTCGTAGATACTAATAGCTACAAGGGACCTCGAGTTCATCTAATAGAGCCAGTCAGCTATTGTCACAATAACACTGCAT
This sequence comes from Antrozous pallidus, assembly GCA_027563665.1. Lineage (NCBI taxonomy): Eukaryota > Metazoa > Chordata > Mammalia > Chiroptera > Vespertilionidae > Antrozous > Antrozous pallidus. Next base: position 87,776,552 of record CM050512.1, read on the forward strand.
AACAAACCAATCAGAAACCCAGAAGCTTAAAGCAACAAGCGTTTATTTCTTGCTCGTGCTTCTGCTGGGTAGCTGGGCTTGGCTACAAGCTCGGTTGGGTCCAGGACTGCTCCACGCACCTCTCGCCCCCCTTGGACCTGTGGGCTGGTTGAGGCATGAAGCTGAGGCAGGAGCCCAATCACTCGGCACTTTTCAAACCTCCTCATGTCTGCCTGACAAGCAAGTCACATGGCCAAGCCCCAGCATGACGGAATGGGGGGGCATACTCCATGGGGGAGAGTGGGTGGGAGGGCGTGACTATTGCTGATGGCGAATCTAATCACCAGACTTTCTTACCTCTGCCTGCACCAGGGTGGGGGTTCAAGGAGATATTTTGGAGCAAGAGAAGGAACAGCCTGGATGCAACCCCTCCCACCCACCTCCATCCCGAGCCAGGAGGCTGTTGTCTTAAGGTGGGGAGGGTGGAAATGCTTAGTTTTTCCTGTACTTCACTCCTCTGTATTTCTGAGCCATGTCCTTTGTCCAGTCTGCTGAGGAAGATCGGGGTTTGTTACAGAGGGTGCGACACAAGGAGAAGCAGGAGACACGAGGGGACCTCTGACACTCAAACATACAACTGTGCCATCTTGAAATAGAAGGCGCTTCATGCCGGGACCTCCCACTGGCACTTCCCCAGGCCCGGGGTGGGCCTGCTTGGAGGGTAGACGTCGCTATGAGGAAAGGCAGCAGAAGAGAAGCGCTGGGTCCTCCGCTCCCTGGACCTGGAACTGCTGGAGGGAAAGTGGCTGGACCGGGCGCCCAACCCGGGCTTCCGGCTGGAGGGGCCGCTGTGAGGGCTGCTTGGCGGGAGGCCCCACCACCAGGGTTCTCTTCCCACTGCCGGCCGGGGTGTGGAGACCCTCACGGCTGCCTGTGCCGCCTGGGCTCGGCCACATGAAAGCAGGCCTGGCGGCCACTGTGGTCAAGCCGGGAAAGCCCTCCAGGCAGAGCTCCCCGAGGCCCCTCGGTGGGTCCTGCAGGGTGGGACCTGGGAGAGAGCCAGCCGGTCATTGCAGGGACGGCTGTGGTGGACAAGATGCCGCCTCAGCAGAGGGCAGGGAGGGGGCAGACGCCAGGCCGGGTCCGGAGACTGGCAAACACCAAGAGGCGCCAGTGCAGGCCCCGGGCAAGCAGGAAGCGGGGCCCTTCAGCCCTCCCTGCCCCGTCCAGGCCACCCTCTGTGAGAGAAGAGGCCTCTGGAAGGAGAGGTCCTCAGAGAGACAGGCTTATTTGCATCAGTGACAGACTAATGGCCACTTAAAGAAGCTTCAGAAATTATCTCAGCAGACACAGGATCCCCCCCCCCCCCCCATTCCTGCCCATCCACTAAGGCAGCCCCACACGCTGCTTCCAGCACCATCTTCCCCAAACCAGCCGAGCGCTCACTCTCTCGCTGACACTGTGACCAGCCCCTCACCATGGGGCTGGGCCACTCCGAGTCCTGCCTGACTCTGGTTCCCCTGCCCCGCTGGCTCCAGCCCCACACTGAAGGCGGCAGAGACCGCTGGTTGTCCCTCTGTATTTCTCTCCCCTCCTTCGGCCGCGTTTGAACCCCGGAGTTTCAGCGGGGCCTGTGGGCACCCAGAATAACCTCTTGGCTGTCCTTCCAGCTGCAGTGACTGCAAGCCAAGTTCTGGCCAGCAGGTTATGACGCGTGTCACTGCCGGCGTCTGAGAGCCGTCCTTCAGCACCCGGACACGCGCCTTCGCTGCCTCTGCTTCGCCTCTCCCTCGGTGCCGGGACGTGCTGGCATTCTCGCTGCCTCTGGGCCCGGAGGTTGCAGACCCGTCCAGAGGCGGCGAGCTGAAAGCCTGGCTCCTGAGGGATTCACGCAGCTGAGCCTCACGCAGGCCTGACTGCCCGCCTCTGGGCTTCTTCCCGGAAAGAGGGTGAGGGCAGGGAGAGCCGCTTCCCTCTTGCTGGAGCCTCTGCCGTTCCGTCCCTGTCACCAACACACTGACCTTCTCCCTGTTCCCGGACCAGCCCGTATCCTTTACCACCGTCCCGGATCCTCATCTCTTTTTCTGGGGCAGTTTTCCGCTGTCCTCACCACCACCCAACAGCCCAGCTCCCACCTGCCCTCAAGAACTCACGCCGGACAGCATCTTCCTGGCGAAGCCTCCCCAAACTCTCACAGTCGCTGCTCCCCCTGGGCTCCCGCTCTGTTCGCCCGCGCCCAGCGCCCAGCGCAGCCTGCCTCCGGGCACGCTCCCGCACAGTGTCTTCATCCTCCTGGTCCTTCCTGAGGTCCGGCTCATCCGTGGGGTCTGGCGGGTAAGATGCAGGGTGGGGTGATTCTGA